>CM049578.1:32356658-32960981 GCA_027123335.1 Amphiprion clarkii | reverse complement strand
TTTTTTTTTTTTTTTTTGCTAGAAATATTTAACAATAGCACCCAGGGATTAAGTCATGGAGCGGGTCGCAGCCAAGCCAAACATCCTGCCTCCTCCAGAAAAATGAAGACAGATGAAGAAGGGAAGCAGGTGTAAAGTGTACTCCAGCGCTCGGCCTTTCGGTCCTCTCCAGGAGGCGTCGTGCACAAAGACGCACACCTCGGCGAGGAAATGAAAACAAGAGTTCAGGACGTTTTCCATAATGCTGCTCACACTGAGGTCTGCTGCTGGGAACCATTCAGCATCTGATGGTGTTTAATGGAGAGGAAACACTCGCCTCTGAATTTATTAGGCTGCTTGCAGACCTCAGGGTGGGTCTGTGTGAGAGAGTCAGATTTTGTGGTCGTCTTCAATCTGTTTGGGCCTGTTTGTGGTCATTTTGTGTATATTTGTGGCTGTTTTGTGTCTCTCCTGGCCAGAACTACCATAGCAAATGTATGTTCCTATAGTAAGGCGTTTTTGTTGCGCCAAAATTCATGATGATTCTTTTTTCAAAGAAAACCTTTCTGGAGTGTTTTTCACGGCCTCCTTTACATTATTTCATCATATGGCACGTTTTTACAACATGTTTGAAAAATCGCATTTTTTTTCGACATAGTATAGTAAGGCGTTTTTTTTGCGCCAAAATTCATGATGATTCTTTTTTCAAAGAAAACCTTTCTGGAGTGTTTTTCACGGCCTCCTTTACATTATTTCATCATATGGCACGTTTTTACAACATGTTTGAAAAATCGCATTTTTTTTCGACATAGTATAGTAAGGCGTTTTTTTTGCGCCAAAATTCATGATGATTCTTTTTTCAAAGAAAACCTTTCTGGAGTGTTTTTCACGGCCTCCTTTACATTATTTCATCATATGGCACGTTTTTACAACATGTTTGAAAAATCGCATTTTTTTTCGACATAGTATAGTAAGGCGTTTTTTTTGCGCCAAAATTCATGATGATTCTTTTTTCAAAGAAAACCTTTCTGGAGTGTTTTTCACGGCCTCCTTTACATTATTTCATCATATGGCACGTTTTTACAACATGTTTGAAAAATCGCATTTTTTTTCGACATAGTATAGTAAGGCGTTTTTTTTGCGCCAAAATTCATGATGATTCTTTTTTCAAAGAAAACCTTTCTGGAGTGTTTTTCACGGCCTCCTTTACATTATTTCATCATATGGCACGTTTTTACAACATGTTTGAAAAATCGCATTTTTTTTCGACATAGTATAGTAAGGCGTTTTTTTTGCGCCAAAATTCATGATGATTCTTTTTTCAAAGAAAACCTTTCTGGAGTGTTTTTCACGGCCTCCTTTACATTATTTCATCATATGGCACGTTTTTACAACATGTTTGAAAAATCGCATTTTTTTTCGACATAGTATAGTAAGGCGTTTTTTTTGCGCCAAAATTCATGATGATTCTTTTTTCAAAGAAAACCTTTCTGGAGTGTTTTTCACGGCCTCCTTTACATTATTTCATCATATGGCACGTTTTTACAACATGTTTGAAAAATCGCATTTTTTTTCGACATAGTATAGTAAGGCGTTTTTTTTGCGCCAAAATTCATGATGATTCTTTTTTCAAAGAAAACCTTTCTGGAGTGTTTTTCACGGCCTCCTTTACATTATTTCATCATATGGCACGTTTTTACAACATGTTTGAAAAATCGCATTTTTTTTCGACATAGTATAGTAAGGCGTTTTTTTTGCGCCAAAATTCATGATGATTCTTTTTTCAAAGAAAACCTTTCTGGAGTGTTTTTCACGGCCTCCTTTACATTATTTCATCATATGGCACGTTTTTACAACATGTTTGAAAAATCGCATTTTTTTTCGACATAGTATAGTAAGGCGTTTTTTTTGCGCCAAAATTCATGATGATTCTTTTTTCAAAGAAAACCTTTCTGGAGTGTTTTTCACGGCCTCCTTTACATTATTTCATCATATGGCACGTTTTTACAACATGTTTGAAAAATCGCATTTTTTTTCGACATAGTATAGTAAGGCGTTTTTTTTGCGCCAAAATTCATGATGATTCTTTTTTCAAAGAAAACCTTTCTGGAGTGTTTTTCACGGCCTCCTTTACATTATTTCATCATATGGCACGTTTTTACAACATGTTTGAAAAATCGCATTTTTTTTCGACATAGTATAGTAAGGCGTTTTTTTTGCGCCAAAATTCATGATGATTCTTTTTTCAAAGAAAACCTTTCTGGAGTGTTTTTCACGGCCTCCTTTACATTATTTCATCATATGGCACGTTTTTACAACATGTTTGAAAAATCGCATTTTTTTTCGACATAGTATAGTAAGGCGTTTTTTTTGCGCCAAAATTCATGATGATTCTTTTTTCAAAGAAAACCTTTCTGGAGTGTTTTTCACGGCCTCCTTTACATTATTTCATCATATGGCACGTTTTTACAACATGTTTGAAAAATCGCATTTTTTTTCGACATAGTATAGTAAGGCGTTTTTTTTGCGCCAAAATTCATGATGATTCTTTTTTCAAAGAAAACCTTTCTGGAGTGTTTTTCACGGCCTCCTTTACATTATTTCATCATATGGCACGTTTTTACAACATGTTTGAAAAATCGCATTTTTTTTCGACATAGTATAGTAAGGCGTTTTTTTTGCGCCAAAATTCATGATGATTCTTTTTTCAAAGAAAACCTTTCTGGAGTGTTTTTCACGGCCTCCTTTACATTATTTCATCATATGGCACGTTTTTACAACATGTTTGAAAAATCGCATTTTTTTTCGACATAGTATAGTAAGGCGTTTTTTTTGCGCCAAAATTCATGATGATTCTTTTTTCAAAGAAAACCTTTCTGGAGTGTTTTTCACGGCCTCCTTTACATTATTTCATCATATGGCACGTTTTTACAACATGTTTGAAAAATCGCATTTTTTTTCGACATAGTATAGTAAGGCGTTTTTTTTGCGCCAAAATTCATGATGATTCTTTTTTCAAAGAAAACCTTTCTGGAGTGTTTTTCACGGCCTCCTTTACATTATTTCATCATATGGCACGTTTTTACAACATGTTTGAAAAATCGCATTTTTTTTCGACATAGTATAGTAAGGCGTTTTTTTTGCGCCAAAATTCATGATGATTCTTTTTTCAAAGAAAACCTTTCTGGAGTGTTTTTCACGGCCTCCTTTACATTATTTCATCATATGGCACGTTTTTACAACATGTTTGAAAAATCGCATTTTTTTTCGACATAGTATAGTAAGGCGTTTTTTTTGCGCCAAAATTCATGATGATTCTTTTTTCAAAGAAAACCTTTCTGGAGTGTTTTTCACGGCCTCCTTTACATTATTTCATCATATGGCACGTTTTTACAACATGTTTGAAAAATCGCATTTTTTTTCGACATAGTATAGTAAGGCGTTTTTTTTGCGCCAAAATTCATGATGATTCTTTTTTCAAAGAAAACCTTTCTGGAGTGTTTTTCACGGCCTCCTTTACATTATTTCATCATATGGCACGTTTTTACAACATGTTTGAAAAATCGCATTTTTTTTCGACATAGTATAGTAAGGCGTTTTTTTTGCGCCAAAATTCATGATGATTCTTTTTTCAAAGAAAACCTTTCTGGAGTGTTTTTCACGGCCTCCTTTACATTATTTCATCATATGGCACGTTTTTACAACATGTTTGAAAAATCGCATTTTTTTTCGACATAGTATAGTAAGGCGTTTTTTTTGCGCCAAAATTCATGATGATTCTTTTTTCAAAGAAAACCTTTCTGGAGTGTTTTTCACGGCCTCCTTTACATTATTTCATCATATGGCACGTTTTTACAACATGTTTGAAAAATCGCATTTTTTTTCGACATAGTATAGTAAGGCGTTTTTTTTGCGCCAAAATTCATGATGATTCTTTTTTCAAAGAAAACCTTTCTGGAGTGTTTTTCACGGCCTCCTTTACATTATTTCATCATATGGCACGTTTTTACAACATGTTTGAAAAATCGCATTTTTTTTCGACATAGTATAGTAAGGCGTTTTTTTTGCGCCAAAATTCATGATGATTCTTTTTTCAAAGAAAACCTTTCTGGAGTGTTTTTCACGGCCTCCTTTACATTATTTCATCATATGGCACGTTTTTACAACATGTTTGAAAAATCGCATTTTTTTTCGACATAGTATAGTAAGGCGTTTTTTTTGCGCCAAAATTCATGATGATTCTTTTTTCAAAGAAAACCTTTCTGGAGTGTTTTTCACGGCCTCCTTTACATTATTTCATCATATGGCACGTTTTTACAACATGTTTGAAAAATCGCATTTTTTTTCGACATAGTATAGTAAGGCGTTTTTTTTGCGCCAAAATTCATGATGATTCTTTTTTCAAAGAAAACCTTTCTGGAGTGTTTTTCACGGCCTCCTTTACATTATTTCATCATATGGCACGTTTTTACAACATGTTTGAAAAATCGCATTTTTTTTCGACATAGTATAGTAAGGCGTTTTTTTTGCGCCAAAATTCATGATGATTCTTTTTTCAAAGAAAACCTTTCTGGAGTGTTTTTCACGGCCTCCTTTACATTATTTCATCATATGGCACGTTTTTACAACATGTTTGAAAAATCGCATTTTTTTTCGACATAGTATAGTAAGGCGTTTTTTTTGCGCCAAAATTCATGATGATTCTTTTTTCAAAGAAAACCTTTCTGGAGTGTTTTTCACGGCCTCCTTTACATTATTTCATCATATGGCACGTTTTTACAACATGTTTGAAAAATCGCATTTTTTTTCGACATAGTATAGTAAGGCGTTTTTTTTGCGCCAAAATTCATGATGATTCTTTTTTCAAAGAAAACCTTTCTGGAGTGTTTTTCACGGCCTCCTTTACATTATTTCATCATATGGCACGTTTTTACAACATGTTTGAAAAATCGCATTTTTTTTCGACATAGTATAGTAAGGCGTTTTTTTTGCGCCAAAATTCATGATGATTCTTTTTTCAAAGAAAACCTTTCTGGAGTGTTTTTCACGGCCTCCTTTACATTATTTCATCATATGGCACGTTTTTACAACATGTTTGAAAAATCGCATTTTTTTTCGACATAGTATAGTAAGGCGTTTTTTTTGCGCCAAAATTCATGATGATTCTTTTTTCAAAGAAAACCTTTCTGGAGTGTTTTTCACGGCCTCCTTTACATTATTTCATCATATGGCACGTTTTTACAACATGTTTGAAAAATTGCATTTTTTTTCGACATAGTATAGTAAGGCGTTTTTTTTGCGCCAAAATTCATGATGATTCTTTTTTCAAAGAAAACCTTTCTGGAGTGTTTTTCACGGCCTCCTTTGCATTATTTCATCATATGGCACGTTTTTACAACATGTTTGAAAAATCGCATTTTTTTTCGACATAGTATAGTAAGGCGTTTTTTTTGCGCCAAAATTCATGATGATTCTTTTTTCAAAGAAAACCTTTCTGGAGTGTTTTTCACGGCCTCCTTTACATTATTTCATCATATGGCACGTTTTTACAACATGTTTGAAAAATCGCATTTTTTTTCGACATAGTATAGTAAGGCGTTTTTTTTGCGCCAAAATTCATGATGATTCTTTTTTCAAAGAAAACCTTTCTGGAGTGTTTTTCACGGCCTCCTTTACATTATTTCATCATATGGCACGTTTTTACAACATGTTTGAAAAATCGCATTTTTTTTCGACATAGTATAGTAAGGCGTTTTTTTTGCGCCAAAATTCATGATGATTCTTTTTTCAAAGAAAACCTTTCTGGAGTGTTTTTCACGGCCTCCTTTACATTATTTCATCATATGGCACGTTTTTACAACATGTTTGAAAAATCGCATTTTTTTTCGACATAGTATAGTAAGGCGTTTTTTTTGCGCCAAAATTCATGATGATTCTTTTTTCAAAGAAAACCTTTCTGGAGTGTTTTTCACGGCCTCCTTTACATTATTTCATCATATGGCACGTTTTTACAACATGTTTGAAAAATCGCATTTTTTTTCGACATAGTATAGTAAGGCGTTTTTTTTGCGCCAAAATTCATGATGATTCTTTTTTCAAAGAAAACCTTTCTGGAGTGTTTTTCACGGCCTCCTTTACATTATTTCATCATATGGCACGTTTTTACAACATGTTTGAAAAATCGCATTTTTTTTCGACATAGTATAGTAAGGCGTTTTTTTTGCGCCAAAATTCATGATGATTCTTTTTTCAAAGAAAACCTTTCTGGAGTGTTTTTCACGGCCTCCTTTACATTATTTCATCATATGGCACGTTTTTACAACATGTTTGAAAAATCGCATTTTTTTTCGACATAGTATAGTAAGGCGTTTTTTTTGCGCCAAAATTCATGATGATTCTTTTTTCAAAGAAAACCTTTCTGGAGTGTTTTTCACGGCCTCCTTTACATTATTTCATCATATGGCACGTTTTTACAACATGTTTGAAAAATCGCATTTTTTTTCGACATAGTATAGTAAGGCGTTTTTTTTGCGCCAAAATTCATGATGATTCTTTTTTCAAAGAAAACCTTTCTGGAGTGTTTTTCACGGCCTCCTTTACATTATTTCATCATATGGCACGTTTTTACAACATGTTTGAAAAATCGCATTTTTTTTCGACATAGTATAGTAAGGCGTTTTTTTTGCGCCAAAATTCATGATGATTCTTTTTTCAAAGAAAACCTTTCTGGAGTGTTTTTCACGGCCTCCTTTGCATTATTTCATCATATGGCACGTTTTTACAACATGTTTGAAAAATCGCATTTTTTTTCGACATAGTATAGTAAGGCGTTTTTTTTGCGCCAAAATTCATGATGATTCTTTTTTCAAAGAAAACCTTTCTGGAGTGTTTTTCACGGCCTCCTTTACATTATTTCATCATATGGCACGTTTTTACAACATGTTTGAAAAATCGCATTTTTTTTCGACATAGTATAGTAAGGCGTTTTTTTTGCGCCAAAATTCATGATGATTCTTTTTTCAAAGAAAACCTTTCTGGAGTGTTTTTCACGGCCTCCTTTACATTATTTCATCATATGGCACGTTTTTACAACATGTTTGAAAAATCGCATTTTTTTTCGACATAGTATAGTAAGGCGTTTTTTTTGCGCCAAAATTCATGATGATTCTTTTTTCAAAGAAAACCTTTCTGGAGTGTTTTTCACGGCCTCCTTTACATTATTTCATCATATGGCACGTTTTTACAACATGTTTGAAAAATCGCATTTTTTTTCGACATAGTATAGTAAGGCGTTTTTTTTGCGCCAAAATTCATGATGATTCTTTTTTCAAAGAAAACCTTTCTGGAGTGTTTTTCACGGCCTCCTTTACATTATTTCATCATATGGCACGTTTTTACAACATGTTTGAAAAATCGCATTTTTTTTCGACATAGTATAGTAAGGCGTTTTTTTTGCGCCAAAATTCATGATGATTCTTTTTTCAAAGAAAACCTTTCTGGAGTGTTTTTCACGGCCTCCTTTACATTATTTCATCATATGGCACGTTTTTACAACATGTTTGAAAAATCGCATTTTTTTTCGACATAGTATAGTAAGGCGTTTTTTTTGCGCCAAAATTCATGATGATTCTTTTTTCAAAGAAAACCTTTCTGGAGTGTTTTTCACGGCCTCCTTTACATTATTTCATCATATGGCACGTTTTTACAACATGTTTGAAAAATCGCATTTTTTTTCGACATAGTATAGTAAGGCGTTTTTTTTGCGCCAAAATTCATGATGATTCTTTTTTCAAAGAAAACCTTTCTGGAGTGTTTTTCACGGCCTCCTTTACATTATTTCATCATATGGCACGTTTTTACAACATGTTTGAAAAATTGCATTTTTTTTCGACATAGTATAGTAAGGCGTTTTTTTTGCGCCAAAATTCATGATGATTCTTTTTTCAAAGAAAACCTTTCTGGAGTGTTTTTCACGGCCTCCTTTACATTATTTCATCATATGGCACGTTTTTACAACATGTTTGAAAAATCGCATTTTTTTTCGACATAGTATAGTAAGGCGTTTTTTTTGCGCCAAAATTCATGATGATTCTTTTTTCAAAGAAAACCTTTCTGGAGTGTTTTTCACGGCCTCCTTTACATTATTTCATCATATGGCACGTTTTTACAACATGTTTGAAAAATCGCATTTTTTTTCGACATAGTATAGTAAGGCGTTTTTTTTGCGCCAAAATTCATGATGATTCTTTTTTCAAAGAAAACCTTTCTGGAGTGTTTTTCACGGCCTCCTTTGCATTATTTCATCATATGGCACGTTTTTACAACATGTTTGAAAAATTGCATTTTTTTTCGACATAGTATAGTAAGGCGTTTTTTTTGCGCCAAAATTCATGATGATTCTTTTTTCAAAGAAAACCTTTCTGGAGTGTTTTTCACGGCCTCCTTTACATTATTTCATCATATGGCACGTTTTTACAACATGTTTGAAAAATTGCATTTTTTTTCGACATAGTATAGTAAGGCGTTTTTTTTGCGCCAAAATTCATGATGATTCTTTTTTCAAAGAAAACCTTTCTGGAGTGTTTTTCACGGCCTCCTTTACATTATTTCATCATATGGCACATTTTTACAACATGTTTGAAAAATCGCATTTTTTTTCGACATAGTATAGTAAGGCGTTTTTTTTGCGCCAAAATTCATGATGATTCTTTTTTCAAAGAAAACCTTTCTGGAGTGTTTTTCACGGCCTCCTTTGCATTATTTCATCATATGGCACGTTTTTACAACATGTTTGAAAAATCGCATTTTTTTTCGACATAGTATAGTAAGGCGTTTTTTTTGCGCCAAAATTCATGATGATTCTTTTTTCAAAGAAAACCTTTCTGGAGTGTTTTTCACGGCCTCCTTTACATTATTTCATCATATGGCACGTTTTTACAACATGTTTGAAAAATCGCATTTTTTTTCGACATAGTATAGTAAGGCGTTTTTTTTGCGCCAAAATTCATGATGATTCTTTTTTCAAAGAAAACCTTTCTGGAGTGTTTTTCACGGCCTCCTTTACATTATTTCATCATATGGCACGTTTTTACAACATGTTTGAAAAATCGCATTTTTTTTCGACATAGTATAGTAAGGCGTTTTTTTTGCGCCAAAATTCATGATGATTCTTTTTTCAAAGAAAACCTTTCTGGAGTGTTTTTCACGGCCTCCTTTGCATTATTTCATCATATGGCACGTTTTTACAACATGTTTGAAAAATCGCATTTTTTTTCGACATAGTATAGTAAGGCGTTTTTTTTGCGCCAAAATTCATGATGATTCTTTTTTCAAAGAAAACCTTTCTGGAGTGTTTTTCACGGCCTCCTTTGCATTATTTCATCATATGGCACGTTTTTACAACATGTTTGAAAAATTGCATTTTTTTTCGACATAGTATAGTAAGGCGTTTTTTTTGCGCCAAAATTCATGATGATTCTTTTTTCAAAGAAAACCTTTCTGGAGTGTTTTTCACGGCCTCCTTTACATTATTTCATCATATGGCACGTTTTTACAACATGTTTGAAAAATCGCATTTTTTTTCGACATAGTATAGTAAGGCGTTTTTTTTGCGCCAAAATTCATGATGATTCTTTTTTCAAAGAAAACCTTTCTGGAGTGTTTTTCACGGCCTCCTTTACATTATTTCATCATATGGCACGTTTTTACAACATGTTTGAAAAATCGCATTTTTTTTCGACATAGTATAGTAAGGCGTTTTTTTTGCGCCAAAATTCATGATGATTCTTTTTTCAAAGAAAACCTTTCTGGAGTGTTTTTCACGGCCTCCTTTACATTATTTCATCATATGGCACATTTTTACAACATGTTTGAAAAATCGCATTTTTTTTCGACATAGTATAGTAAGGCGTTTTTTTTGCGCCAAAATTCATGATGATTCTTTTTTCAAAGAAAACCTTTCTGGAGTGTTTTTCACGGCCTCCTTTGCATTATTTCATCATATGGCACGTTTTTACAACATGTTTGAAAAATTGCATTTTTTTTCGACATAGTATAGTAAGGCGTTTTTTTTGCGCCAAAATTCATGATGATTCTTTTTTCAAAGAAAACCTTTCTGGAGTGTTTTTCACGGCCTCCTTTGCATTATTTCATCATATGGCACGTTTTTACAACATGTTTGAAAAATTGCATTTTTTTTCGACATAGTATAGTAAGGCGTTTTTTTTGCGCCAAAATTCATGATGATTCTTTTTTCAAAGAAAACCTTTCTGGAGTGTTTTTCACGGCCTCCTTTGCATTATTTCATCATATGGCACGTTTTTACAACATGTTTGAAAAATCGCATTTTTTTTCGACATAGTATAGTAAGGCGTTTTTTTTGCGCCAAAATTCATGATGATTCTTTTTTCAAAGAAAACCTTTCTGGAGTGTTTTTCACGGCCTCCTTTACATTATTTCATCATATGGCACATTTTTACAACATGTTTGAAAAATCGCATTTTTTTTCGACATAGTATAGTAAGGCGTTTTTTTTGCGCCAAAATTCATGATGATTCTTTTTTCAAAGAAAACCTTTCTGGAGTGTTTTTCACGGCCTCCTTTGCATTATTTCATCATATCGCACGTTTTTACAACATGTTTGAAAAATCGCATTTTTTTTCGACATAGTATAGTAAGGCGTTTTTTTTGCGCCAAAATTCATGATGATTCTTTTTTCAAAGAAAACCTTTCTGGAGTGTTTTTCACGGCCTCCTTTACATTATTTCATCATATGGCACATTTTTACAACATGTTTGAAAAGTCGCATTTTTTTCCGACATAGTATAGTAAGGCGTTTTTTTTGCGCCAAAATTCATGATGATTCTTTTTTCAAAGAAAACCTTTCTGGAGTGTTTTTCACGGCCTCCTTTACATTATTTCATCATATGGCACATTTTTACAACATGTTTGAAAAATCGCATTTTTTTTCGACATAGTATAGTAAGGCGTTTTTTTTGCGCCAAAATTCATGATGATTCTTTTTTCAAAGAAAACCTTTCTGGAGTGTTTTTCACGGCCTCCTTTGCATTATTTCATCACATGGCACGTCACATTTTGGACGACATACTCACCTATGAAATTTTTTCCACATTTTGGATGACACACTAAACTTTGACATTTTTGTCATATTTTGGAGGACATACTAAACTTTGACCTTTTCGTCAGAATTTGGATGAAATACAAGTCAAAGGAAAGAGACATACATTGTAGATTTGTAGTAATTGCGTGCTGACTGATTTCCTGATTATCAGTATTTTATTTTTTACTGATTTACTGTAATAAATGCATTTAAAAATGGCACTAATTTGGCTCTGAAGCTTTATCTCCCTGTGGTCGCTCTGTCTTCTGGAGTGATTTAATTGGTTATACGTCACGAATAAAACTCCTTTAGCTTAACATCTGTAAGCAAAACAAAAACGTATCAACAAAGTTTCCTGTTAGAGTTTTGTGTTCTTCTAAGTTTAACTCCAAGATTTTAAATACTTTCATTTACTGCAAATGAATATCTACTCCAAATGTCTCACTAATAATCATTATCAGCCTTATAAACCCACAAAACACCCCTCTATACTGGACCACACTTAGTACAGTCCGGTTCCCCCTTCTATAAATCTGCTTGGAATCTTCCACTTCCTGTTTGTCAAAGTGGCCTTCTACCTGGACAGGTTTTGTTGGAGCTCATGCAACAAACATTTTGGGTAACTGCACTTTAATATGGATGGATGACACTGAATTAGAGTCTGTTTTAATGAGACTGAGTTCAGATGTGTAGCTCTGTCATTGTATAGGAAATTATTTCTCAGAATTCACAGAGAAAAGTCTGAAATGTTTGCTGGGTTAGCGTCCCACATGTTCTTTGGCTCAGCTAAAGCTAACTCTCTCCAACTTCTGGATCTCTTGAGTTGCTTGTTGTTAAAATATCTTGCTAGAGGTGCTGAAGCTCAAAGTCTGAGATGTTTGTTCAAAATAAACTCATTCTCAAGTCTGATCTGAACTGTCCTCTTTTGTTTGAACTTTCCCTAAACTTAGGAGTTAATGACAGAGCAGCACATCCAGTCTCATTTATGTAGAGATTAAACTTCAGTGTCATTCATTGATGTTAAAGTGCAGTTTTTCAAATGTTTGTTGCACATGCTCCCGACCAAAGCAGTCCAGGTGGAAGACGATGTGGAGAGAAAGCTCCAGAGGATGAATATCACACATTTACATTGGAAATAAATGTCCTTTAATTAGACATTGTCATGCAAAAGTTGGATTTCCCTTTAATGATGTTCAAATCTTTGTTGAGTGTTTTGTTGATGTTGGTTTCTAAATGTTTTCTGACACTCGGCCCCAAAGATGGCTCACAAGCTGCAACAATTCACACATTATCAACTATCTTTCTGACTAAACTAAGATAAAAAGTGAAAAACTGCCTGATTCCTGCATCATGAATGTAAATCTTTTTGGTTTTTATGACAGTAAACTGAATATATTTAGGTTTGACATTTTATCAACCAAAACAAGAAATGAATTAGTGGAGAAAACAATCAGCAGATTAATGGACAAAGAAAATGTGTTTTCCAACATATATGGCTGAATTACTCCAACATTACAAGATACATACAATTTTAATTCAATTTTATTTATATAACGCCAGTTACAGGTCAAATTGTCTCAAGACGCTTTATTTTTATATATTTTTTTGTCATATTTAAAATATGACAAAGTAAGAAATTTAAACCTCTTGACTAATCCAATTTATTATTTGGTTTTTAAGAGACTAATGGACAATTAAAATAACTTTCTCCACTAAAACTAATAAACATGAGGTCAAATAGAAGGAAGAGTTTTAAATACTGCAGTCCCACGACGACAAGAATAAAGTTTGTCAACAAAAACTAAATCTGCTGGTGGATTCCATTAAAGTCCTAATAAATGATAATAAAGTGTGATACTAAAGGTTTGTGGTGCTAAAAATGTCCAAGTAAAGATATGAATTTGAACATCTGGATGAAGGTTGATAAAAGTTGACCTCCCTTCATTTCTCTGGAGTCGACTCCATGGATTTTATGGATGGTGGTTAAAGACCTGCTCTTCTAGTGATCTTCCTTCTCGTGGCTGTAAAAAGTCAGTCCATCCTGGCCGACTTCAACACCTCTTCATGACAACTTGCTCTGCCTCCGACCTCGTGGAAACTCCAGAAACTCGGGAAAACCCATGGAGACTCGAAGAACTCGGGGAGACTCGAAAAACTCGTCGGGCGGGGGAAGGTGTGGTGGGGGAGTCTGGGTGGAGTCAGGGCGGAGAGTAGGCGGGGAGGTGGGTGGTGGCCTCCCGCCCCTCTACTCCACCCACCTCCCCGCCTACTCTCCGCCCTGACTCCACCCAGACTCCGCCTTGGCTCCGCCCATGTGGTGACATCACCAACTACGATGTCAAAGGGAGGACGAATTTATTTCTTTTTATATGATCTGTAGCTCAGTGAGTTAAGGATTTGCCTATGGAGCTGCAGGTCGCCGGTTCAAGACCAGACACTTCTTAAATTTTCTGAAAATTCTGACAAAGACAAAGAAAGAAAACTGCCGCTGGCCGGTCTTGAACCGGCGACCTTCCAATCTGTAGTCTATCCTCTTATCCTCCTGAGCTACTCGCTCAGATACTAAATCTTCTCGTTTTCTCGCATTTATCATCTATTTTCTGTCGTTTTCGAGTTTTTTTTTTTGACTTTCTCTTTTCTCGCCCGTTTTTCTCAGGAGGTGGGACTTCAGCCTGTGCTGGAGGGTGGAACCCTCAGTTCCAAGACTTTCCAAAGCCTCCACACCTCCCGAGTCCTCAGGACCTGAGCTTTCACACAGTCTGAGGGCTGAAATTTTCTAAGTCCCACAGTAGTTCTCTGTTAGATTGAACCTTCAGACAGTCCAAGGACTGAAATCTTCTGAGTTCCTGAGTAGTTCTCTGTTAGTTTGAACCTTCAGACAGTCTGAGGGCTGAAATTTTCTAAGTCCCACAGTACTTCTCTGTTAGTTTGAACCTTCAGACAGTCTGAGGACTGAAATCTTAGAAGTTTTTGAGTAGTTCTCTGTTAGTTGAACCTTCAGACAGTCTGAGGACTGAAGTTTTATAAGTTTCTCAGTACTTCTCTGTTAGTTTGAACTTTCTGGTTAACAGAAGCCTTAAAACTTGTGACCATGAGTCTTGATTTCACATTTAGACCATCCATCTGAGTTCTTCTCAGACCTTCACCTGTGGGTTTTTTAGAAATCCTCAACAAACTTTGATTCTCTTCACTGAACAGTAAAGTTTGTGGAGATCAGAAGGTAACATTAGTTTGATCCATGCCTTCAACTACTAGTAGACTTTATCTGGAAAGCAGTTTTCTGAAATGAGTTCTTAGTAAATCTGTCCACAATCAAACCAAGAACATAGAAAGAGGAAATGTTTGAAGAAACAACTTGATGTTTTCATTTCAGACTAGAAAACGCTTTTAGGCCTTTATCTGTCTTCTTTTTTATCCTTTTATTGTCTCTTCTGTTTAATTTGATCTTCTAAAGTTTAACTGGTGTCTTTTCAAATGTTTTGTCTTTAGTTTGATTCTTCTTAAATGTTTAGTTTTGCTCTTTTCTCACCTTTTATTCTTTTATAATGTCTGATTTGATTTAGAAATGTTTTGTCTTTTTAATGTTTAATTGTTGTTTTTTTCAAATGTTTTATCGGCTTGTTTGAAAAATTTCCTTTTCTTTCCCAATGTTTAATTTTTCCATTAAATCTTTCAGGTTTTTCTTTTTAAATGTTTTGCCTCCTTTTAATGTTTAATTTTCTTTTTCAGTGATTCATTGTATTTTCTGTTTAATTCCTATTTAAAGTTTTATTGTCTTTAAGACTTAATTTTCTAATTAAACATTTAATGTAGTTAAATGTTTTGTCTTTTTAAAGGTTTAATAATCTAACTAAATATTTTGTTTTTTTTTAAATTTTTAATATTCTTGTTTAATTGAATTTTAAAATGTTTAATTATCTAAAATATATCATCTTTAATGTTTAATATTTGTTTAAAAAATTGTTTAATTTCATAATTACATGCTTTGTACCTTCTGTTTAATTATCTAATTAAATATTTTGTCTTTAATATAATTTAATTATATTTAATGTTTAATTTTCTTTTTAAAAGTTTTATTGGATTAAATGTTTTTTTCCTTTAATTGCTTTTTTAATGTAGTTTATTTCTTTAATCTTTCATTCTGGCAAGTTTTTAACCCCAACCTTTAAAAATGAAACAAACCCTTAAATCACTATGAAAATACTTCTGTTGTCACAATCATGAGTTAGTCAATTATTCAGTTTATCAACTTTATTTGTTTAGCACTTTTCACACAGATGACAAAACTAAACAAGGAAAGAGAAAAAACTACACTAAAACTATGATTAAAACTCAAAAACATATTTTAAAAAAAAAATTTAACATGGTAATAAAATGTGTTGTGTCCAGGGGATGGAGGGAGTTTATTGAAGTCTTCTTGGGCTCACATGGGAAATCATTTAAAATATAAACTTGATATTCAGTCTAAGGAAACTGCAGAGTGACAGAAGAAGCAACAATATCTCCTGTTTTCTCCTTTAATGAGTCGACTCTTCTTGTGCTTTCAGACCAAAGAACTACAGACTCTTCACAACCTGCTCAAACTCTTGGTACAGGACCTCACCACACGGGTCAAGAAGGTTTCAGTCTCATTTCTACTCTGAAGATCACCTTCTCCTGCTCAAACTGCTGACAAATGTTTCTGCTGCTCTAAAGTCTGCTCTCCAGAACTTCCTAAAAACTCTCAAAGTCTCTTCTACTGCAGGTTGCTTTGTAGAACTGTTCCAGAAAACCTCACTAAACCACATGGAGGGGCCTCAAGATAGTCGTCCAAATGAAACCATACAAAAACCAAACTAGCACAACCCAAACACTAAAGTCTCCTGCAGCCTACCAGAGAACCTCTTTAAACAGAATCAGGACAGGAACTCTTACCTTCTGGACAACCAACGCTGGTTCACCAACAAGAATACAGAATGTGTCTGACCAAAAACCTCTGAAGACTCACTACAGCCAAGATAAAGACACAACTCAGCTGTACCAAATCCACTAATCACTGCACACATTAGCACCATGTGCCAACTGTGGCTAAAGAACCTCATTTACCAAGACAACTATCCAGTACAAAGCCCTAAAACACACCAAGAAACACATTAAAGATGATTCTACTGCTGGAAGCTGCAAGCCAACGCCTAAAGAACAAACTAAAGCAACGGAACCAAACCCGGTTCAGTGGTGAAGTGAAGCAGAGGAAATGTTTGTCTGCAGCCACATAAAGCAGGAAGACACTGAGCTGCTCAGGTGTTCCTGATAACACCAAGCAGCCACCTGGACAGCCAATAGGAACACAGCTTCCTGGAAGTCCAGAGGGCGGGGTTTGTGAAGGAAATTTAGTTTAAAGTTGAAGCAGAAAGTTAACAAAGAAAGTTGAAAACCACCTTCTGATCCCTGAAATCTCTGAGTTTTCACACAAAGAACCCCTGAACATGTCAAACTGGTTCCATAGTAGAACCATCATTGTAAAAACGTCATAGTATGGTGTGTTGCTCCAAAAACATTAGGACCCGGCTGTCTAGGGTCGCAGAGGAGCAACACAAAAACAGGACAAATGCTGGTTTCCAGGGGGTTAGGAGGATATTTATTTGAAAGAGGAAGTTTACAACAACACAACATGTGAGCAGAAAAATCACAAAGTCTGTATTTAGTTCAGCTGAAAATATTAGTTTTTGTCTTTTTTATTGACCAAACTTTTCAGGAAGTCGATGAAGAATAATTAAAGCTCTCATGTAGAAGTCCAACTTATTTTGGATCCTTGTGGAGAGTTTAATCTTAGAGTTTGTAAAGCTGTTGAGTTTTTAGAGTCACATGGATTGTTTTGACATTTAATAACAGAGTCCTGAAATAAAATTACAGTTGTGGATTTCTGTCATTTAGTCTGGACTAAACAAATAACAGCAGCATAAATCTCAAATGTCATTATGAGGAGTCTGGATTGAGGTTCACTTGATAATGATCAAAACATGAAATTCAGGTTGGTTTAAAGGAATATTCCACCTTAAATCTTTGAATGTTGACCTAAAAGGTTGGTTTCAGGAAGTATTCCACCTACAAGGTCCTCACACATCCACCTTAAAGGAACATTCCACCAAAAATCCTGGAACATTTACCTAAAATGTTGGTTTAATGGTATATTCCCAGAAGAACCCTTGAACATTGGGCTTAATGGTATATTCCACCCTAAATACTTGTACATAAACCAAGAAGTCAGCGTAAAGGAAATGTAGACCTAAAAGGATTGTTTAAAGGAATATTTAAATGATTATTTTCATTATTTAATAATCTGTTATCAGTCAGAACCCTGGCAAACTTATTTTCATCAGTTCTTTTAGTGGAAGTCACAAATAAAGGAGCTCTTGGTTTTTCAATTCAGTTCAATTCAATTCAATTCAATTCAATTCAATTCAATTCAATTCAATTTTATTTATATAGCGCCAATTACAGTCAAATTGTCTCAAGCCGCTTTTCAGAACCCATATGCCTGACCCCCAGAGCAAGCCAAAAGGCGACATCGGCAGGAAAACACCCTTTTAACAGGGAAAAAAACCTCGAGCAGAACCCAGCTCTAATTTAGGGGAACCCATCTGCTGCTGGCTGGGTGGGTTGAGAGGGACAGAAGAGGTAGAGGGGTAGAGATAGAGGGATAGAGGCAGAGAGGAAGAGGTAGAGGGATAGAGGTAGAGGGATGGAGATAGAGAGATAGAGGTAGAGGGTTAGAGGTAGAGGGATAGAGGTAGAGGGTTAGAGGTAGAGGGATAGAGGTAGAGGGGTAGAGATAGAGGGATAGAGGTAGAGGGATGGAGATAGAGGGATAGAGGTAGAGGGTTAGAGGTAGAGGGTTAGAGGTAGAGGGATAGAGGTAGAGGGTTAGAGGTAGAGGGATAGAGGTAGAGGGGTAGAGATAGAGGGATAGAGGTAGATGGGTAGAGATAGAGGGGTAGCGATAGAGGGATAGAGGTAGAGGGATCGAGATAGAGGAGTAGAGATAGAGGGATAGAGGTAGAGGGATTGAGATAGAGGGGTAGAGATAGAGGGGTAGCGATAGAGGTAGAGGGTAGAGGGGTAGAGATAGAGAGGTGGAAGGGGGGGACACAAGGACCATAAAACACACAGTATAATACATGCATGATAAGACAGATGATACATGCAAAGTACAACTAACATGGAAACTAATTATAGTTTATTGCTATGATGTACAGCTCTGGCATTAAATATACTACATATATAGCTGGTGGTAAATTCAAAAATATGTAGATGAGCAAATCAAGTATAGTAAGGGCAATGCAGAGTAGATCAGTGGAAATGGGCAGCTAGAGGTGAGAGAACAACCACACATCTGAAGCATCCAGCTCTGGGACCAGGGACACTCAGAGAAAGGACACAGAAAGAAACAGAGTGAGTGTAATGCAATAATGGCATATATAGTAAATAAATAGGTAGTTGGAGAAGGGCTCAGTGCATCCAGAGAGGTCCCCCAGCAGCCTAGACCTATAGCAGCAGAACTAGGGACAAACTAAAGGGACGTCAAGAGGGGAAGTCAGTTGTGCAAATGAAAACACCAGCTCACCCCGTCAGGGTCCCTCAGTCAGCCCTAACTATAAGCTTTGTCAAAAAGGAAAGTTTTTAGCCTGGTCTTAAAAGTAGAGAGGGTGTCCGCCTCCCGAACCCAAACTGGGAGCTGGTTCCACAGGAGAGGCGCCTGATAACTGAAGGCTCTGCCTCCCATTCTACTTTTAGAGATTCTAGGAACAACAAGTAAGCCTGCTGTCTGAGAGCGAAGAGTTCTGCTAGGATAATATGGTACTATCAGGTCTTTAAGATATGATGGAGATTGGTTGTTAAGAGCTTTATATGTCAGAAGAAGCATTTTGAATTCTATTCTAGATTTAACAGGAAGCCAATGAAGAGAAACCAGCATAGGAGAAATATGATCTCTCTTGCTAACTCCCGTCAGTACTCTGGCTGCAGCATTTTGGATCAGCTGTAGATGTTTCAGAGAGCTTTTGGGACAACCTGATAATAAGGAATTACAGCAGTCAAGCCTAGAAGTAATTTTCCTGGCGTTACTGAGTCCAAAGCTGCTGTTTCAACACAGAACGTTCACATGCATCCACAAACCTCTCAGCACTCAAACACCCACAGACAGGCGGCCGGCTGGGCTGAGGCTCGGCGACGTCCTCAGACCCACGAGTCGGGGAGTCGCTGAACTAGTTAGTCCGGTTTGAAGGCCTCCATGTGCATCCGTTTGCTATCTAGAAAAAACATCAGCTAACTCCTAGCTAACAACAGAAACAGGAACCTGTGATTAAATGCAGCAGAAATGAGGACTTGTAATGATAATAATGAGTTGGTATTGGGTGGTAGAAGTTCAGAATTGTGCCACATATCCTGGTTTGTTAAAAAAAAGGACACGCAATACAAAAACAAAAAAATCTCTCAAATTTCAGAGGTGCTGGGATTCAGTTTAGGGCACCGCAAAAATGGGCTGGAAACGTCTAAGTACCACATACTAAACTGTCATGTTTTTTAGGCCCTTTTGTTGGTTTTATTGAATAGGTTAGTAAAGAGGAAGACCTGCAGTAAAAGGCCATGAGCTGGAATTGAACCAGTGTCTCTGATGCAGTCCTGTTTAGGAGTCACCTTCTCAACCAGCTGAGCTACCTGAGCACCTCATCTCCATGAACTATTAGCAAAATGGGATAAATAAAAAGCAGAACAATCCAAATGTGCTGCAAATGCTCCAAAAAGCTCCGTCTGTCAGCAGTCGGATGACAAAGCTTCTTCTTAAACTGTGAAACTAACAGAAGAACCTGACGATGCAGCAACACCTGTCATACCTGTCAGCCAATCAGCAGTCGGTGTAAAAACACCTGTCGCTCGGTGTGAGAAAAGCAGCGACATTTATTCTGCAGAGATTAAAAAATACTGCTGTGGGGGAAATCAGAGAAAAATGTTGGTCTAGAAATGTTTTGTGTCTCTTTGTGGTCATTTTTTGTGTCTATGGTCATATTTAGTCTCTTTGTAGTCACATCGAGTCTGTTTGTGGTCATGTTTAGTGTCTTTGTGATTATTTTCTATGTCTTTGTGGTCATGTCTAGTCTCTTTATGTCATGTCTAGTCTCTCTGTGGTCATTTTTGTGTCTTTGTGGTTATTTTTCATCTGTTTGTGGTCATTTATTTAGTCAGATTGCTGCTGCTTGAACACAGTGTTGAGGAAACATTGTTTCTGACTGAGCAACACGTCAGATTTCTGTCCTCGTTCCTCCAGGAAACTCGACCTTGGTTCTTGGACTTCTTGGCCCCGTCCCGGTTGGACGAGGCTCCGGTGTCTCGGCGAGGCCCGGTCCTCTTCCTGTGTGAGATGACTTACAGCGCTGCTGTCAGCGCCGCTTCACAGCAACGGAGAAAAACCCGACGCTGCTCTGAGGCCGGACCCTCCATGACATCACCAGCTCGCAGGAAACGCTCTCATTCCTCAGCTGCAGTGACTTCATGCGGCCCAAACCAAACACACCTGCACCTCCTGATTGAGAAATATTTCAGCTATTCCTGAAGACACAACAGCAGCAGAACTCTGAGTGAACCAGCCGAGCAATGCAGAAACATACCGGCTCTGTGTCGAGGTTTTGTGTCTTCTCCTAGCTGTTTTGTGTCTATTTGTAGCTATTTACGTTTCTTTATAGTTATTGTACGTCTCTGTGGTTGTTTTGTATCTTTTTCCGGTTGTTTGTGTCTCGTTGTGGTTGTCTGTGTTTATTCTGAAGACATTTCCTTGTCTTTGTTCATCACTGAGCTGGTTCTTGTTGCGTTGAACCGATAAATACAGCTTCAGAGCTGCAGTCGATGTATTTGTGATGTGTTGTCAACATGTTGGCGTTGTGCAGCGACAGATACGTTGTCCATCCGTCCTCTGGTTCAGCTGCTGGATGGACCGTCGTTAAATCGTGATCCCCTCAGGATGAACTGCAGTAACTGTAGTGACACAAAGACTTTAGCAGCCTCACAGTCTTGACTGCTAATTAGCTGCAGTTAGCATGCTAACACGCTAAACTGAGCTGCTCAACATGTTAGCATTTAGCTCGAGGTGTCTCTGATACCGGTTATCTTGGACTGATATCCATTATTTCTGATTGATAACCAATATCACTGATTGACACCTATTTTGTCTCATTGATACTCAGTTATCTGTAACTGATATCTGTTCTGTGACTGAGCGCATTATGCCGGATTAATAATAATCTGATTGATCACCAATACTTGTCATTATTAACCAGTATTTCAAATATAGAACTATTATTCCTAATTGATAACCAATATCTCAGATTGATCCCTGTCATCAGTGACTGATCCATATTATCGCTTATTGATTCCATGACCTTTGATTGATACCAGTATCTGTTATTCGTATTTTTATGTCTGATTCAAAGCAGTTTCATCCTGAGAACTTTCATCCTTCAGAACTCTGACTGTTTAAAGGTTTGTTTTCCAGGTTTTAATGGAGTAAAGTTTGGACTTTTCCACTTCTTTGGACGGATTCTTCCAACTCCTATAAAACGCCTACATGGTATTATGATAGTGAGTAAAGTACATTTAATACTTGTGCGTCCAGATTTTAGCTGTATTTCTGCGTTTAATCAGTTTCCCATGTGGACAACATCAGACGTCCGACAGTTTCAAGCCAAATGTAATCTTTATTAGACTGTTTCTGTACAAAAAGCACTGGATCACAGGAAAAAAACAAACCAAAAAGACATGCATCTATTTACAGCATGGCCAGAGACAGAAAGGAAAAGAATCCGGAGGCGTCGCCCCCGTTTGTATCCTAAAGACATTAATTAAACATTGTGCTTTGATATACTTTGATGATATATTTCATATTTCACAAAGATGCAGTGCCTCTGCCCTCTTTCACATTGAAGTAAAACATCAAAAAAAGTATATTTTTCAGTCTGAAAACCAGGATGGAGAGAAGCAAACTTTCTACAACTGTGACAGAAGAACAATGAAAAAAAAACATCGCAAGCTGTTTGAGTTGATGTTTGGTTTGAGGTGCGGCTCCTCGCTTCCATAGTTCAGCTGAAAAATGGCTTTTCCAAGAAACTCTGGACGACTTTTCAGCCTCGAGTCGACGCGACGCCGTCAGTCCTGCTCGATTTGCATAAAGTTTAATCCGTCCAGACATCAGATTCCCAAAGAAATTTAGAGTTTTAGTTTAAAGGGATGTTGGATGGTTCGTTTTTCTGTCAGCGCAAAGTTGATAAAACCTTTTCTAAACTGTCCTTCAAAGTAAAACTGCTCAAACGCTCCGAGAAAAAAAATCTGGAGACTTTAAATCAGAATTATCCCGCTGAGTTCTGCAGCTCTGCTTTTATCTCACGTTTCTGATTGACGTTTTGAAAACTCAACTCTGTTTCGCCGGCCGCCGCTTCCCATTAGTCAATAGTAAAATTCTGTAAAACAAAAATAAAATAATAAAATGTTGAAGAAAAGGTTTTGGCTTTTAGTTTCTGTCGTTTGGAGATCAGCTCATCTTCTGCTCCAGTTTGTCTTTTCTTTAATGAACGAACAGATGAACATGCAGTACCTTTCTTCGTGACTTGGGGGCGCTGTTTGACAAGACGACCAAAATCTGGGAGTTTTAATGTTTCTGTAGCATTGCTACTTGAAAGGCTAACAGCTAACTATCACTTCGAGTTCCTCTGGGGAACCAAAAAAGAAAAATGAATCAGATTCTAATGAAAACAACGTATGATATTTAAAATACGAGTTGTAGTACCTCCTTTGTACTCTGGGGATGCTGCTTGACAAGACAACCAAAATCAGGGAGGTTTAATGCTTCCCAAGTGTAGCTATCTAAAAAGGCTAACCACTAGCTTTCTCTTTGAGATGTTTTGGAAACCTGAGAGACAAAAAGAATGAATTTGAGTGCAGCTCAACAAACTAATTTAGTTTGAAACAAAAACAACGCGTGATAATTAAAGAACAAGCTGCACTTCTTACAGGTAAACATGCAGTACCTCCCTTTGTGTTTCTGGGGGCGCTGTTCGATAAGACGACCAAAATCAGGGAGTTTCAATGTTTGTGAAGCATCGCTACTTGTAAGGCTAACAACTAACTATCAGTTTGAGTCCTTCTGGGGAACCTCAAAGGAAAAATGAATCAGATTCCAATGAAAACAACGACTAATAATTAAAATACAAACTGCTGTTGACAAGACGACCAAAAGCAGGGAGGTTTCCAAGCACCGCTAACCGAAAGGCTAACTGCTAGCTTTTGAGTCAGGATCTTTCGTACATTTTTGGGGAACCTGAGGGACCAAAAAAGTTAAAAAATTGTCGCAGTTTCGTCAAACGAATCCAAACAAAAACGACGAGTCGTGGTCAGTCGTAAGGCATCGACCTCGACTTCTTTCAGCTTTCAAAACTTCCCCGGAGCTTGCATCACGGCACAGGAACACAGTTGCATAAGTAAACAATCCAGATTGTGTGCGACGACGAGAACAGCACCATCAACAACAACACCAACATTGATGGAGGTTTCCTTGAGATCGGTGACCCAAAAAACGACGTTTTTAAAATCCGCTGCCATGTTTTTAAAAATCAAAAAAACACAAAGACTTGGAGTCGGGTCGAATATTCAGATGGATTAAAAACACCGAAACCTTGAAAGGTTCGAAAGGAAGAACGAAATATTAAAAATCTCACATGATGACAGATTTTTAAAACGGCGGAAAAAAAACTGCGGGAAAAAAACGGCAGGAAAAGAAAAAACGTATCGGTGCATATCGTTCTAGCTTTCATCTTTTTTTCCCCCACTTTTATTGGCTTTTTTTTTCTTTTTTGCTAAGATGCATTGCTCTTATTAAGTGCCCCAACAAAAATAGTGCATTAAGAAATAACCATGATTATACATTTCACAATAATACACAAAGGACGAGAAGAAGAAGAACCAGGGGGAACACAAATGATGCCGTTTACAAAAAGTTAAATATCGGAAAAGCAGTTTTATACAAAAGTGATGAAAGCGTTTGTTTTACGTCCTGCTTTCAAAAACAGGGTGACCGCGTCATGACGTGTTTTTTTTTGTTTTTACAAAAAGGGTTAATTCCTCTCACTTGTTCACTCTTTTTACAATATCTAAAAGGTATTAAGACATCAAATGTGTTTACATATATATTTGAGACTATCATTCAGGCCTAAATCACAAAAGGAACTCCCCAAAACATACTTTATAAATACATAGAAAATAAGCACAATCAGAAGAATAACAAGTAAAATCTGGTACCTAAATGTGGTTAAAACTGCTGCAAGCTTTTTCTGGTTAAAATCTACCACTCGACACACCCGCGAAACAGAACTATTGTACTGTGTTTAAGAAGAAAAAAAACAACAAAAAAAAAAAAATGAAAGAGGAACAGAAGCTGGAAATCAAACGTTAGTGGAACATCTGATCACGAAGTTACTGCATTTTCCTCCTTTTCCGGAACATGAGACACAAACGAGGGTAAAATCTACAGAAAGGAAAACGCTTAATCTGTCCGGTTCTTTTTGGGTTTTTTTTTTGTCTGATTGGAAACAAATCTGGAAACCGTCTGACGGCATTTTTTTATTTCCACATTTGAGACAAAAGGTTTTGTTCCTGGTTTCCTGGACTTGAGGAGCGTCTGTCCAGGCGAAGACCAATCAGATCCGAGACGTAAAATTTAGCTAAAAAAAGGCATCTAAAAACTCTTTCATAATTCGTACACAAATTAATCCGTGTTAAGGTTTAAGTTTTTAAGCTTGTAAGGAACATTTGGACGAACTTTGGCAAATCAAAACATCAGGTTTGAGTCTTTTTTTTTTGTAAAAACCTCTTAAATGTAAATAATTTTCGACAAGTTTTGCGTCACTTTTTCGACAAACTTTTGTAATTCTGAACCTTCGACTGAATAAACCAACAATTCATTCAAATGAATCAGATTTTCTTGCTTTTCTTTTCCACTTATCGACGATTTTTAAATAAATCATTTTTGGTTGAAAGCGCAACGTTTGACGGCGCCGCCTTCATTTCGTCGCCGTAAACAGACGCTCCCGGTGGCCACGCCCCCTTTCCCCGCCTCACAGTGGTTCAAACTGATCTGTTCGGCCTCTAAAGTCAAACTACTGAAAATGTCAGCAGACAAGGGGCCACATCCACCCATCACACAGGTCCCGCCCATTTCCCAACAGGCCACGCCCACATACCGGCGGCCGCCGCTGACGGAAATGCTCCAATCGACGGCGGCCGCAGGGGGAACGACACGCTGGCGGGTGAATAAATGAAGGTTTCTCTGGCGCAGCGATGGATTCTGGATTCTGGGTTCTGGTTCTGGATTCTGAGGGACGATGGGAGGATTTTTCTTGTTTTTCGGGTTCGGAGGGTTCAGCAGCGTCCGGTTGGATCCTCACATGGGGGGAACGATGAGACCTGCCATGGCTGAAACACAACGGACTCGGTCAGATTCACCGGTTCTGTAAACGTTCCACATCTTATCGGGTCGTTTTAGAGCCCCAAAACTTTAGTTTTCTTATGACATATTTTTAAAAAGTGACTGAAAAGTCACTTTAACTCTCACGCACATTTCATCCAGAAACACTCGTGATTTCAGCGGCTTTTTCCTCACGTCTTTATTTTTAAGTTTCGGATTCATCGACAGACTTTAACATTTACGTGACCAATGAGTTCCACAACCTGACAAAATTTTTTTTGCACGTTTTATTTCCACGACACCGAACAAGATCATGAGACGTGAACAAACTGAACTCTCACTTTCAATAAAAACAACTAAAAATAATGGAAAAATCCGAACACAAAGATGCTTTTTTGGCTGTTTTAGATGCGTTGATCTACATGAAAACCACAAATTAAGATTCCTGATGTTGTTGATCAACTTCTGAATGCCTAAAAAACAAAAAATTTGAAGATCTAACGTCGGCTACTAAATGGCGCTCCAGTTGCCAAACGTTTGAAAGAGAAACAAAAAGTTGCCAAAAGAGCAACAATTTCGAGCAACTCTTCGACGTTTTCAGTTTTTTCGATTAAATTTCACGTTTTGGTCGGTTCTGGAGCTTTTGATCGCACCACATGGTTTTCATCAGCAGCTGATCTGCCCCGTTGCTATGACGACACCCAATAAAAGCTTCTTCTCGTATTTCACGAAGCAAATTTTAAAGTTTTTTCCTCAGCGACTCCGCAAACAGTAGCAGCCGATGAAGAACAGGAGATGTAACCGAAAGCTCAGGAACAGCTGATGAAGCCTTTTACACAAATGGAGCTTTTTTAAAATAAAATTTGCTGAAAAATCTGGTTAAATCTTCAGTGAGTCGGTTGACTAAATCTCACCTCAGGGTCCATTTAGTAGCCGTTTGAGGAGATGAAGACCATGAGCTGTGAGTAAAAGTTCCACAAAAACAAATAAAAGTTTTGTTTTTACAGGTTTAAATACTTTCGGTTTTTCTTTTTTTTTGACAACTTGGCTAAATGACAAAATCTCAGCACATGGTCCACTTAGTAGCTGTTTCAGTAGAAGAAGACCATGAGGTGTGACTGAAAGCTCCAGAAAAGTAAGGAAATTGGAATTTCTTGGCGTTTTTTTGTGATTTTTTTTTTTTTTTTGCAGGTGCCGTTTCCAAATTTCAGTCTCCTTCTCAGTAAAATTTGGTCCAAAACTCAACTTCCTACTTGTGCTTCCAAAACAAAAGCCCCAACGTGGAGTTCAGAGGGTTGACGAAGAAAACATTAATGAAGGACAAAACCACTAAAATCACAAGTTTCTACACACAGCAACAGATTCAGGCTCCCAGAAGTTATGGATCAACTTTGATTGGTTACTACGACCACAGAGACGCCGTCCAGTTGGGACAGGTGGACGGACAGGTGGACGAGGGGGGAGGAGGGGGGGGAGGAGGGGGATGCTCACCCTGGAGGTTGCTGCCATTGGTGGTGGTGCAGGTGGGGGGCGGGGAGGTCTGAGGCCGGACGACGGGGGCGAAGGCGCTCTTCTGTTTGACTGCAGAAACCATATGGACAGGAGAGAATGAATAAGGGCCTATGGGAGCTGAGGAGGAAGAAGAGGAGGAGGAAGAGGAGGAGGAGGAGGGGGTCCTAGAGTAACCAGCAGGCAGGAGGTGAGTGATCGGACGGAGATGAGGTGAACCATGCAGGGAGGAGGAGGAGGATGAGGAGGAGGATGAAGGTCCCTGGCTGTGGAAACATGCTGCGACAACAAACAGCAAAGTTGATCCATAACTTAAAGGACTGAAACCAACCTGATCCACCTGAGAGCAGCTCCGCCCACACAGACTGTACAGGTGAGTGTGTGTACAGGTGAGTGTGTGTACAGGTGAGTGTGTGTGCCCGAGTTTAACAACGAGATTTTTTTAGCCCATAAACAGTCCTGAGTTCAACTGTTCAGGACAAACTCTCGCAGTCTTTAGGAGTTAGTTTAGCTTAGCACAAACACTGGAAACAAAGGGAAACTGCTAGCATGGGTTCGTGAATGTACACCTAGCATCATGGCTAAAGCTAGCAGGTTTAGCGCGTTGTATCGTCTTCAGACAAACAAAGATAAACAAAAACAAAAAATTCGCAGTTTGTGGTTTTAGGGAGTCAACACATTTTGACTTTTATTTTGGAATTTATTGAGTTTGGTAAGTTGGTTGACTTTTATTTTGGAATTTATTCAGTCATGTTTAGTAAGTTGGTTGTTGAATTTTACACGCTTGTGTATTTTCAATTTTTTTTAAATTCTAATTTTTAAAATTCAGTGAAATGTTCAGGGACAAAGTTGCATTTT
Organism: Amphiprion clarkii; assembly: GCA_027123335.1. Taxonomy (NCBI): domain Eukaryota; kingdom Metazoa; phylum Chordata; class Actinopteri; family Pomacentridae; genus Amphiprion; species Amphiprion clarkii. The sequence continues at coordinate 32,933,031 of CM049578.1, read as the reverse complement.
TGACTTTTATTTTGAAAACTAGAGTGTTTTTTTTAATTTTATTTTCTTATTTTTTAAGTAAGCTATTTTGGAAACTGGATTGTTTTTTTAGTAAGTTAATTACTGAGCTTTGGATGAAAATTCATTGAAAATAGAAATAAATTCAGAGTGAAGCGCCATGTAGAGGTTCATCTGCTAAAGAAGACCATGATGTAACGAGTGAAAGCTCCAGAAGAGCTCCTGACTGGACGGTGTTTCTTCATTATTAGAGTCAAGCACCAAAGGACCCTCTTGAAATTTCTTTTTAATTTTTTGTCCCATTTTTTGAATCACAATTTTGAAGGTCTGAGAATACTTGAAAACACGTGAAACTTTCCACACACATCAGGACCGGTGAAAAATTAGATCTTTTATGGCTCCATAGTGCCACCTGGAAAATTTCAAACAGACCCTACAGCCCGCATGTGTCACCTAGAGTTACGAAATTTGGTAGGCATATGTAACTCGTTAAGACGCACAAAAATGTAATTGACACCCATGGCCAAAATTCAACAGGAAGTCGGTCATTTTGAATTATGTGACATATTTTGGACCAATTTTTTCCTATTTTCAAAAGCTATAAACTCAAACAGGGTAATGCCGACAGAGCTCAAATTTGGCCAGGATGTACACCAGTCATGGGTGATCAAAAGTTTTCAAAATGCTCCGCAAAAGTCTGAGGGCGTGGAAATGACGGCCGGTGGAACTTCCAACGTTTCACCATTAAACAGGAAGTGCTTTATATCTGGAGTTTACATGCGTCAATCTGCATCAGACTTTACATGTGTGATTAGAGTCTGGCCCTGATGAAATACCTAATGATATGATATGATATACATTCACAGTGATAGCACCACCTGGTGGACAGTTTTGATAGGTCACCATTAAATAGGCAATAGGCCTAAATTAAGTGAGTCGCAGCGCCACCTGGTGGACATGCTTGAATTCACTGACCAGCAAGGATGCGAGGACCTGTTCAACGCTGCTTGCAGCTTTAATTAGTTTTTTTTAATGTCAGGTGATGTTTGTAACATTCAAACAAGCATTCAAAATGATTTGTATTTTCAATGAATTTTCATCCAAATCTCAAAGACGAACTTACTGAAAAAAAATACTGACTTAAAAAAATATAAAAAAAAATAAAAGTAGAAATACATCCTAGTTTCCAAAATAAAAGTCAAAAATGTGACTTTGTCTCTGAACATTTAACTGAATTTTAAAAATTAGGATTAAAAAACATCCAAACATGTAAAATTCAATAACCAACTTACTAAAATAAATAAATAGACTCCAAAATAAAAGTCACAACCATAGCCATAAACTCCAGAATGACTAATAAAACATTTACATTATTGGATTTACCTGTTGTTTTAATTTAATTTAATTTTGTATTTGCGTATTTGGCTGTTTACAACAGTGAAACTTTTACTATTTATTTGCATTTTCAGTGAATTTTGATTCAAAATTCAACTTGCTTTGAAAAAAAACAAAACAAAAAACTCCAGTTTTCAAAATAAAAGTCAAAAAGGTGACTTTCTCTAAAAATATAAATAAAAATGGAAAATTCAACAACTGACTTCATAAAATAAATAAATTCCAAAATAAAAGTCAAAATGTGTTGACTCCATAAAACCACAAACTGCGTTTTTTAAAATTTTTGACCTTTGTCTAAAGACGATACATGTTAAACCTGCTAACTTTAGCATGCTAGGTGCGTTTATGAACCCATGCTAGCAGTTTCCCTTTGCTTCCAGTGTTTGTGCTAAGCTAAGCTAACACAGTTTCCAGAATCTGTCCTGAAATGCTGCAGCGCTCCTCTAAGAGCTTCTCTGGACCACAGTGTTTCTGTAAATGACTGGAGGGCAGCGTTTGAGAATGGAACTGTAAAATGAAGCGGGGGAATGTAAATGTGATTTATCGCTTCGTGCCAACAAACTATCAGTCTGTCCTGGATCGCTGCTTCCTGCTCCTCACGTTTCCTCCGCGGCTCCTTCGTCTCGTTTTTCCGGCTGATATTAATGGATTCGGCCCAAAGCGTGAATGCATGAATGCATGAGGGATGCGGTGAGGATGTTAGTGGGGTTAGTGGAGGCGGGGGAGGAGGGGTGAGGATGGATGGGGGACAGTCAGAGGGGGGAGGAGGGAGGAAGGAGGTGAACAATGGCGTTCAGTCGACACACACACATTCAGAGCCTCGGCGGCGGGAAGCTGAAGCCCAGCCAGGCGAGATGCGAGCCCACCTTTTGTTTGGTCGCCAGGGACGACAGCATCACCTGGCACGGAGCTCGCCGCCTCTAAACGAGCCTCGCTGAGACTCGCCGGGGCTCTTTGAAACGCCGGCCAAAACAATGGAGCGCTCCCCGCGGGCGAGTTTAGACTCCACCGGCCTCCAAAACACACCTGCGCCTTCCAAGCTGCAGCTCCACTCCAGGCGAGTTAATCAGAGCCCAAGTTCCAGGAACAACAAGCGAACAACAAGCAAACACCTCGGCAGCTCCCAGATATTATATCTGCTCCTTCAGCCTCACCGCACCTCCATCACCAGAAATACCAACAAAACACCGAGGTCTGTTCCTGTACAACCACCTGAGACGACTAAATGAGAGACGTCCTGAAAATATTAACAAAATCACTGTAAAATATCCTGAAAAACATCTCAAAAATATTAACAAAATGTCCTGAAAACATTAACAAAATATCCTAAATATATTAGCAAAATGTACTGAAAAACAGTCTCAAAATACTAACAAAATGACTGTAAAATGTCCTAAAAAATAAAGAAATTACTGTAAAATTACCTGAAAAACCTCCTCAAAATATCAAAAAAATCACTGTAGAAAATGTCCTGAAAATATGAATAAAATGACTGTAAAATGTCCTTAAAAAAGAAATGACTGTAAAATATAATGAAAAACAGTTTCAAAATACTAACAAAATGACTGTAAAATGTCCTAACAAATAAAGAAATTACTGTAAAATTACCTGAAAAACCTCCTCAAAATATTAACAAAATGACTGTAGAATGTCCTGAAAATAATAGAGAAATTACTGTAAAATTATTTGAAAAACTCCTCAAAATATCAATAAAATCACTGTAGAAAATGTCCTGAAAATATGAAAAAAATGACTGCAAAATGTCCTAAAAAAAGAAATGACTGTAAAATGTAATGAAAAACATCCTAACAACATCAACAAAATGTCTCGAAAATATCAACAAAATCAGTGTAAAATGTCCTAAAAAAATACTAGAGAAATTACTGTAAAATGACTGGAGAAAATGTCCTGAAAGCTTCCTAAAAATAAAAAATAATACTAACAAAATAACTGTAAAATGCCCTAAAAAATAAATTACAATAAAATGTTGTGAAAAACATCCTCAAAATATCAACAAAATGACTGTAAAATGTCCTGAAAATTTTAACAAATTTTCCTGAAAAACATCTTCAAAATATTAACAAAACATCCCATACATATTAACAAAATCATGGAAAAATGTCAGAAAAATATTGATTAATTATCCACAGATTGTGAAAATGTCCGACTCCTTCAGCCTCACTGCACCTCCATCATCAAAACTACCAATAAAATACCGACGTCTGTTTCTGTAAAACCGCCTGAGACGACTAAATAAGAGACGTCCCACTCATTAAATATTTCATATTTGATGATCTGAAACTGCTTTCCTAAAAAAAATACACATTTCAAGTACTTCAGGATTCTTGTTGTAAAAATATTAATAAATGTCTACAAAATCCTCAAAATATATTAGTAAAATGTCAGTAAAGACTATTATGAAAATATCTGGAAAGTGTCCTAAATAATAATAATAAAATGACTGTAAAATGTTCTGAAAAACATCCTAAAAATGTTAATAAAAGGACTGTAAAATGTCAGAAAAATATTGATAAAATGTTCAAAGATTATTGTGAAAATGTCTGAAAAATGTCCTAAAAACCAATAAAGAAATTACTGTCAAAACATCCTCAAAATATTAACAAAATGTCTGAAAAATGTCCTCAAAATATTAATAAAATGACTGTAAGATATTGATTAAATGTCGAAAGAATATTGTGAAAATGTCAGAAAAATATGAATAAACTACTTAAAAAAAATCCCAAAAATGTGAATAAGACACATGAAAAATTTTCTAAAAATATGCTAAAAATTCTAGAAAAATGTGCTAAAAGTATGAATAAAGTTTCCTTTCTGAGTCCAGATCTGACACTATTTTCCTCGATGACACAATCTAAGAACACTTAAACTGCTACAACTTTTTTACTCAAACTTTAACAATTTGTAAAATAATATTTTAAGCACTGCAGTACTTCGACTGACACTTCAACTCCTTTCAGGACGAAGATGTTTCCTGAAACTTCAGCTGAATCTGAAAATAAACCTGAAGCTGAAGTTTCTTAACCGTCAATTCAACTCCTTGAACTTTAAATGTAGAATGTTAACTTCGCCAAAAATCAATTTTTTTTGTTACTAACATCTAAGCATTCGATTCACTGCATCAACTCACACTTCAACTCCTTTCAGTCCCAAGATGTTACCTGAAACTTCAGCTAAATCTGGTAACAAACCTTCAACTGCTGCTACTTTATTTGTTAAACTTCAACCGACAACTCTGAAAATGATATTTTAAGCCCTGTAGTACTTCAACCAACGCCTCAACTCCTTTCAGCTCTCACACTTGAAACTTTGAAACTTTAAATGCATTAACTTGAACTGATATACCAACTGAAACTTTAAATGGCGAGCGTTAACTTTGCCTCAGATATCAATTTCTTTCATTATTAGCGTCTAAGCATTTAGGGAACTGCATCAACTCACACTTCAACTTCTTTCAGCACTACGACATTTCCTGAAACTTCAGCTGAATCTGGATATAAACCTGAAGCTACTGTAACTTTATCACTTACATCTTAACCGTCACTTCAACTCCTTTCAGTGCAAATAACTGAATCTTTGAATGTAGAACGTTAATTTCTCCTGATATACCAACTTTTTCCTCCCTCCTCTCAGTTCTTTAAGCCACACTTCGACTCCTTTCAGTGCTTCAGGTTTGCTGACCAACAAGGAACAGTGCAGGTGTGTTTTGGAGGTTTTGATTGGTCAGATTTCCGCCGCTCTTGGGCGTTCAGGAAGGATTCCTCCCTCTAGCTGCCTATCGGATGGATGAGGTTTGGTTTTATCGGAGCCGCTTTCTGAAAACACTTACTTGCGTAAGCAGAGTTGGCGGTGGAGCCGTTGAGGAAGCTGGGGGATCCGGGAACGCCCAGGTTGGTCATCCCCGCCGCCCCGTATCCATTCATGGTGGACGTGATGGTGTTGTAGTTGGACTGCTGGGGCGTGGAGCTCGGAACGTAGCCGCGAGGAGACACGCTGTTGGAGTTACGGGAATAACCTGAGAGGACGGAGAGGACCGAGTCAGACAGAGCGTCTCCTCAACCTGGAGGTTTGGTTCAAGAAGACCGCTTCATTTTTCAGTTTATTCATGTTTCACCATTCACAAGAGGCAAACATTTTCAAGAATTCACATTTTGTTCCACTTTATACCTGAACTCCACATTTCAGAGGTGAATATTGTTACTCAACTACATGTAAATGACAGTTTCATCTATAAGTTATGTTTTAAATTAAGATCTTAGCTTCAAGATTTTATATTACTTTAAACATAAAACATGAGGAAAAAGTCATGAAACACATGAAGTAAAGTTAAATCAGTGACTGGTCAACTGAAAAAGGAACAACAGCAAAGCAGAACAAGAAAATGGCAAATAAATGCAATAAGAGACATATTGGTGATACGTTAAAAACAGATGGAACTTTGGAAACACTGCCTGCAGTTCAGCTGAGAATGACTTAAATTGTTGTCATGCGACTGTTGGTACCAGTTGAGTCGCTAATGGCTTCAAAGTTGCGTTACAAAGCAAAGAATTTTTTATTTTTTTACAGAATCTGGTTCAGGCAAATGGTTTATTTTTGGCAAATTTTTAAATACATGATTTGGTTGTTTTTCTGAACAAAACACGTCCAGTTCAACGATACTGGATAAAGAACTCTTTAAATTTTTGTCATGTCAGTCACCAGTGGCTTCACAGAAGCAAAGAATTTTTAGTTTTTAACACAATCTGGTTACTGCGAATGGTTTATTTTTGGCCAATTTTTTAAGACACGATTTTGATTAAAAAAAAATCCACATTTTAGCTTTGATTTGACTGTTTTTCCCAAGAAAAAAACAACAATTACACACGACTAGTTCAAGGATGTTGGGTATTTTACTCAGAATTTTGGTCCTATGACCGTTGGTACCAGTTGAGTCACTAATAGCTTCACAGTTATGTCAAAAAGTAAAGAGTTTTCAGTTTTTAACAGAATCTGGTTACCGCAAATGTGTTGTTTTTTGGCAAATTTTTTAAAATGTGATTTTTTTTTCCGGACTAAAACCAAAAGTTACACGTTAAATTCAAGGATGTCGGATATTTTACTCTGAATTTTTGTCATGTGACTGTTGGTTCCAGTTGAGTTTTAATGGAGTCAGAGTTTCGCAAAAAAGCTCAGAATTTTTTATTTTCTACAGAATCTGGTTACTGCAAATGATTTATTTTTGGCAAATTTTTTAAGTGATTTAGTTTTTTTTCTTGTGAAACCAACATTAACACACGGTTAGTTCAGGGATGTTGGATTTTAAAGAACCATAATCTGAGATGCAGGTGAGGATTACTGGAACCAGTCCAGACTGTAACTGGTTTAACTGGTATAAATGTGTGCTACTGAGTCAGATATTTAATATTAACCCTCATGTCGTCCTGCAGGTCAAATTGACCCGTTTTAAAGTTTGAAAATGTGGGAAAAAATATATATTTTCACAGTGAAAACTTCCACATTTTCAACATTTTTGGGAAATTTTTGAACATTTTCTTGGTGGAAAAAAAATGCTGAAAAAAAATGTTTCTTTAAGAATATTCACAAAATTTTTTCCCCCAAATGTTCTTAAAGAAAATACTAGAACTTTTACTCAGATATATATGGAATCACTTAAGATATTTTTAGGATTTTTTTTTGGAAGATTGTTACTCATTTTTTGAAAATATTTACAACATTTTTTTTTTTAATTTTTAAAAATTTTTATTTCTTGCCAAATTTGCGGATTTAAAAAAAAAAAAAAATCAAGGGAAACTTTAAAGGCATTTTCTTTCTGAAGATTTTGCTTTTTTTTTTTTTTTTAAAAAATAAATTTGGGGAATTTTTGGCTGAATTTTTGGATTTTTTTTCAGACAAGGAAACAATGATTTTTGGTGCCGTAAATGAGGACAACAGGAGGGTTAAACAGCTCTGGGTGTTTCCTCCTCGCCGTGACCTCAGCAGTGACATCATCACGCCTTCGACACATTAAGTGCAGCGTCGCTCCCCAGGATGCCGGGTTCCCACCGACCAGCGCCAAGCAGCACATCTCGTTCCCGGTCTGGATTCCCAGCGGAGCGTGGAGGTCGATGGGAACCACATGTGGAGGAGAACGGAGCAGCTAAACGTTGGTTCTAATGAGAACAGCGACGTGGGAAGAACCGACTGGAAACGTGTTCAGAGCTGCTGATTATTCAGTAAACCGTCAGAGGAACCTGCAGGTGGACGTTTGTTTCCTTTAAACCAGGCAGAAAATGGACGACTGCCAGAAAAAATAAAGTTTTCTCTTACTTCTTGGTGTCAAAAGGACAAGAAACAGGTTTTAAACTTGCTCTTACATTTTAAGCTCTTTGTTTTACGTTTGACATATTTTTTGTCCATTTTAACTTTCTTGCATATTTTAGCCCCATTGTTTTACCTCTTTGTGCATTTTTTTTTGTATTTGAGTTCTGTCTTGTGTATGTTAACTCCTTCTTGAACAATTAAACTTTTTTTTTTAACAAATTTGACCTTTTTCTTGTCTGTTTCAACTCCTTTTTGCATATTTATGCTCTTTTTTGTGTATTTGAACTACTTCTTGTGTATTTTAGCTCAGTTTGAGCTCATCTTTTTTGTCTATTTCAACTCCTTTTTCTGCATATTTAAACTCTTTCTTGTATATTTGAGCTTTTTCTTGAGCTCCTTGTGTATTTGAGTTCTTTTTGTTGCATATCTGAGCTCTTTTTCTTTTAGTTTTTGTGCGCCTTCTTGCATATTTAAGCACTTTCTTGTGTATTTTAACTGCTTCTTGTATATTTTAGCTCTTTTAGTGTGTATTTGAGTTGGTTTTCTTGTATGTTTGAGCTTTTTCTTGTGTATTTGAGCTCTTTTTCACATATGTGAGCTTTTTTTCTTGTCTCCTTCTATATTTTAACTACTTCTTGTATATTCAAACTCTTTTTCTTGCCTCTTTGAGCTTTTTTTTTTGCATCTTCGAGTTCTTTTTCTTGTATATTCTAACTTGTTCTTGTGTACTTCAGCTCTTTTTCTTGTGTATTTGAGCTTTTTTTTGCGTATTTGAGTTCTTTTTCTTGTATATTCTAACTCTCTCCTGAGTATTTGAACTCGTTCTTCTGCACTTTGAAGCATTCATTGCGTATTTTTAACTCTTCTAAAGCAGTATTTTTGACTTGCTGTCTCGTTCTTATCTTTGTTCTGTTTGTGGATTTGTTGCCTTGAAACAATGAAAAGTTGAAACTAAACCTTGGACGGAGAAACTCTTCTCTTTTCTAGATTCTCTGATTTCACCTGAAAAATCCTCATCATCTTCTGAGATCTTAAACTCAGAGTTTAGCTTCAGCTCTGCTTTCTACTTCCTGTTGAAGTGTCTCCAGGACAGCAGGAGTCGTGTTGTCCGACTGTAAATCCTTCTTCTCTCCTCTGGTTTGTACAAACAAGTCATAACTACAACTCCTGGACCTGTAATTATGGATTCAGATGTCGTAACAATGACGTTCCGAGTCTCAATTACTAGACCCGCAAGTCAAACATGTGAGAAAACTTCTCCAATTATGTTTCCTGTGGTGAAGGAAATGCACTTCTGCATGAAACCATCAAATGACATTTTTGTTTTCTAGAAGGAAAACAGGAGTTCTCATAAATTAGAGTTTATATTTATAGCAGAATAAAACGTGAATCTGAGGCAGTTTAACGTCTCGTAATTATTATAAACGTGGAGGTCAAACCATGCAAACTCCAGATTCTGGAGCCCTCGAGTCCTTCTTTTAAAATCTAATTTCTACCCACATTTAAAATTTGCACCTCAAAAATGAAAAACAATCTTTAAATATCACTTAAAGTTATTTACCTTTGGTGAAGTTGGGAAAGTTGTCGTACTGATAAATGCAAATTGCAACGATGGAAACAGACTGTGGGACTTTTTCACCTTCATCTCCATTAAAATTTGTTGTTGATTATTCTTTTTTGGGGGGCTATTTTATGACCATTTTGAGTAATTTTGGACGTGTTTCAAGTCAAATTAGCCAAAAAAATGGAACCTTGTCTTGTCAAACTTTCCACACATCAGATTCTACTGATGTTAGAGCCTCAGAAGTTGTTGAAATGTCGACCAAAGATTGTATTTTAGTAGAAATATGGGTCCGTCCATTTCTATACACTTACAGGAACTTTATGAAGCTACAACACCAGGCTTGATTGAATATTTTGCACCTTTTATCCCATTTTCAAAGGCCAATACTTAAAATTATGTCCATTCAATCATTATGATCAGAAGGAAACTATTCTGTCTGTTTTCAGCAAACTTGATAGTTGTTGGGCGTTTCGTATCTGGAGATATTAAACTCTAAAAATGGCTTCACAGGTTGCCCACTTAGTTTATAGTTTTTGAACTCTGAGACACACGAACTGACTGAAATGCTCTATAGGTAAAGAATCTATAAAATCAGGTGGAAATAGGCCCAAAGCAGCAGCTGCAGGGTTAAGATGGGAGTCAAGGTGAGTAAAATATTAAATATTATATTATGGGTGTCGATCGGCCATGGAAGGCCTGTAAACCCTGCAGAGAGTGGAGGAGAAAGGAGGAACTCTACAGAGAGTGGAGGAGAAGGAGGAACTCTGCAGAGAGTGGAGGAGAAGGAGGAACTCTACAGAAGGAGGAAATCTGCAGAGGGAAGAAATCTGAAGAGGGAGGAAATCTGCAGAGGGAGGAGGAGAAGGAGGAACTCTGCAGAAGGAGGAAATCTGCAGAGAGTGGAGGAGAAGGAGGAACTTTGCAGAGAGTGGAGGAGAAGGAGGAACTCTGCAGAAGGAGGAAATCTGCAGAGGGAAGAAATCTGAAGAGGGAGGAAATCTGCAGAGGGAGGAGGTGAAGGAGGAACTCTGCAGAGAGTGGAGGAGAAGGAGGAACTCTGCAGAAGGAGGAAATCTGCAGAGGGAAGAAATCTGAAGAGGGAGGAAATCTGCAGAGGGAGGAGGTGAAGGAGGAACTCTGCAGAGAGTGGAGGAGAAGGAGGAACTCTGCAGAAGGAGGAAATCTGCAGAGAGCGGAGGAGAAGGAGGAACTCTGCAGAGAGTGGAGGAGAAGGAGGAACTTTGCAGAGAGTGGAGGAGAAGGAGGAACTCTACAGAAGGAGGAACCCTGCAGCAGGCCGAGCTGCTGTGAATTAGCGCTGTAAATTACCTGCCTCGTCCTCCTGATCAGGTCTGGGCTCAGGAGCCACTGTTTTTATTAATGTTTTAATCATGGTGGGTAATTGCGAGGAGCACACGGAGACGTTTGATACTCGGGAACAGCGGGAGGACGGCCGCCACCTCCTCGGTGTAATGTTTCCGAGCACATAAACCATGCAGTTATGAATTTTCAGCTGCCTGCTTTCCCATGACCTCATGGATTCCTGAAAGGTGTTCTCCGCCGGCCGATGGGAAAAGCAGCCGGCGGAGGTTCTGGGTTTTGGGCCGGAGGCGTCCGGGGAGTTAAAACAGCTCGATCTGCTTCCCGTCGACGCATGTTCACGAGCAGAACCGAAGCGCTGAAAGGAAACGAGCCTCAGTGATGTATATCAGCTCACCGTCGTCCAGAAACGATTAAAAACACATCAGCGAACACGCACCCAACTACAGCCGCACACGCCTACTGCTGAACCCAGCGTGGATCAGTCCGCTGCCGAAAATAGTCCCCAACAAGAGACTGAAGATCAACTAATTATTAAACAACTCATTAAACTGTAGTTTAGTTTGATTATTCTGAACTTTAACCACCTGAAAACAAGCAACAGAGCTAAACTGTGCATCAATCCGCTGCTGAAAATAGTCCCCGACCAGCTCATTGCTCCCTCCTGAGTTTCATGATTAATTAATAGATCTTTTGCGAGAATAAAGTCTCCAGGATAATTTTTAATAATTTATTTGTTCAGTTTCCAAGAAGATTTACAAGTTTTGAAAGGTCTTTAGGAGTAAAATTCTGTCAAAACTGTTAGAAGTAATTAAGTTCAGGATTACTAGTCCACTACTACTTAGTCTGAACGAGACTCTAAATTAATAGAAGCTACAAATATGTGAAATTAAACAATTCTAACAAAAATTTTTTTTTCTTTATTCCTTAAAAGTTTACCTTAAAAGTGTTTTTTTGAAAAAATCTCCCAAATTTGGCAAGAAAATTCTTGTAAATATTTTCAAAAAATGAGTAAAAATCTTCCAAAAAAATCCTAAAAATATCTAAAGTGATTCCATATATATCAGTAAAACTTGTAATATTTTCTTTAAGAACATTCACATAAAAATCAACCAAAATCCAGTGAAATTCTCTGGATTTTGGTTGATTTTTTGTATATGTTCTAAAGAAACATTTTTAACTTTTCTTTTTCCCCACCAAAAAATGTTCAAAGATTTCCCAGAAATGTTGAAAATGTGGACATCAGAAGTTTCACTGTGAAAATATATATTTTTTCCACATTTTCAAACTTTAAAACAGGTAAATTTTGACCCGCAGGACGACACGAGGGTTAAAAGAGTAAAAAAGATGCGTTTAATGTCCTGAATATTGCAGTAAAATCGAGCCACGGAGGGTTTAGAGTTCCCCCTGGTTCCTGGTTCAGAGCAGAGATGTTCTGACCTGCTGGTGTGTCGCTGCAGAGGATGGTGGGTAATTCTCACCTTGGTCGGCCTGCGAGGCCTCGGAGATGTTGACGGCGAGCTGGCTGCTGAACGAGTTCACTCCCATCATCCCCGAGTGGGCGGCCGAGCCGGTGAGCGACGGCAGCTGGTTGTGGCTGCGAGGGACGCTGTAGAGAGCCTCGGTGAGGTCGGCCGCTCGCTTCAGGATGATCTCCTGATCCCACAGAACCACAGCAGAACGTCACAATCACCGTTAATGTTCTGACTCTGGAGGTCCAGAGAACTTTAAGAAGTTTAACAAATACGGTCAAAACTACCACAAAAAGACCCCAAATCACCACAAAAATAGATTAATATTCCACAGAAAGACTCAAAATCTACACTAAAAGAATCTTAATTAGCACAAAAAATCATCTGGTTCTTCATCTGCAGTAACTTCATCAATGATCACAGTTCTACCTTCAGACTGGGAATATTTTCCTTCAAGTCCATAAAGGTGGGTCCAGATTTATCACTTTTTAATGGACTTTTTCCATCATTTCTGAGCCTCAGACCTTCATCAGTCCAGCAGATAGAACCATGACATTTAGGAAATTGTTATTTTGTCATGTTTTTGTTGTTTTATATCTGTCTTTTTGTTGTTTTGTTTGTGTAATTTTTTGTGTTTGTTGTTTTTGTGTCTTTTTTAAAATCTTTTTTTGCCTCATTTGCCTCTCTTTTGTGTAATTTTTTAGTCCTGCTTTTGTTGTTTTGTATCTCGTTTTTGTTTTGTCTCTTTTGTGTAATTTTTTCCCTCGTTTTTGTTATTTTGTGTCAGTTTTTTGCCATTTTGTCTCTTTTTTGTTATTTTTTGTCTCTTTTTTGTTAATTTTTGCCCCGTTTTTGCTATTTTGTGTTTCTCTTGTCGTCTCGCTTGTGTTTTTTGTCTTATTTTTGCCGTATTGTGTTTTGCTTTATCCACCGTTTGGTGTCGTTTTTGTTGTTTTTTGCGTCTCATTTTCATTTTGTGTCTCGTTCATTCTGTTTCATGTTTCATCTGTGTTTTTACCAGAACTCAGATGTTTCTCCTCCTAAATGTCACATGTCTATCTGCTGCACTGATGAAGTTCTGAGGCTCAGAAAAAAGTCCATTAAAAAGTGATAAATCTGGATCCACCCCTATGGACTGGAAGGAAAATATTCAGTCTGAAGGTAGAACTCTGATCATTGATAAAGTTACTGGAGATGAAGAACCAGATGTTCTGAGGAGGTTCTGGAGGATGTTTTCTTTCAGATTTGTTAGATGTAATCTGGAATTATTCAGTAAATAAACAATCATTGTGAAATCGGCTGGTTATTTGTGAGTTTCCTGATGGAGATGTTTCATCTCACCTGGTTGTTGTGAGGCATCCCATAAAGAGCTTCCACCAGATCAGCTGCTCGCTTCAGAAGAACCTCCTGAGGAAAGACGGAGAAGAAACGTCAGGTTTGGTTCTACTGAGACAAGAAACACCAGAAACACCTTTAAATATCAGAAACATCCAAGACCGTTAAAAACCTTCAAACACCAGAAACACTTTTAGACAGGAAGGAAGGAAGGAAACTAAAAGGAAGGAAGGAAAGAAGGAAATGAAAAAAGGAAGGAAGGAAGGAGGGAAGGAAGGGAATAAATTAAAAGAAGAAGGAAGGAAGAAAGGAAAGAAGAAAGGAAGGAAATGAAAAAAGGAAGGAAGGAGGGAAGGAAGGACAGAAGGAAGGAAATAAGGAAATAAGGAAGGAAGGAAGGAAGGAAGGAAGGAAGGGACATAAATTGAAAAAGAAAGAAGGAAGGAAGGAAGGAAGGAAGGGAATAAATTTTAAAAAATAAAAAAGAAGGATGGAAGGAAATAAATTTTAAAAAGACGGTAGGAAGGAAGGAAGGGAATTAAAAAAGGAAAGAAGGAAAAACAACAGGGAGGAAGTAAATAAAGGGAGAAAAGAAAAAAGAGCTTTCCATTCACAAGTAAAAAAAGAAAAGTCACAGACTTTATAGAGAATCAAACCATGAAGAAGAAAATGGAGGAAAGATGGAGAGACTGAAAGACAGAAGAGAGGAAGAGGAGGAGGATGAAGATATAAAGGATGATGATGATGAGGAGGAGGAGGCCTCTGCTGGAGCTCCCTGAGGTATTACAGCTCAGAGGAGGGCGAGAGACATTCAACCAGAGAGAGAGAAAGGAGCTGAGCTTAGATTATTGATTCTATTATTGATTGTTGTGATCGGTGTCACAGCTGATCGCAGCGTTAAAACGTCCCACTGAGAACCTTGAACCTGAACGCAGCATCCAAACTGAACGGCCAATCAGAGAGCTCCGTCAGCTGGCAGCACAAACACACTGAGTCTGTTTCCCACGACAACCGGTGACCTCACAGGACACGGTCCAACACACACACACACACACACACACACACACACACACACACACACACACACACACACACACACACACACACACACACACACACACACACACACACACACAAAGTAGAGACACTGGTTTTAAAAAGGAAAAAGACGAAACTAAAAATGGAATCAGTAAAACTGTTAGCCTAGCTTAGCTTCATCCACAGACTGGAAGTGGAGGGGAAATTGTTAGCCTAGCTTAGCTTAGCACAAAGACTGCAGGCAGAGATAAACAGCCAGCCTAGCTTAGCAAAAAGACTGGAAGCATAGCAAAACAGTTAGCCTAGCTTAGGACCAAGACTGGAAGCACAGAGAAACAGTTAGCCTAGCTTAGCACCAAGACTGGAAGCACAGAGAAACAGTTAGCCTAGTTTAGCACCAAGACTAGAAGCAGAGATAAACAGCTAGCCTAGCTTAGCAAAAAGACTAGAAGCATGGCAAAACAGTTAGCCTAGCTTAGGACCAAGACTGGAAGCACAGAGAAACAGTTAGCCTAGCTTAGCACCAAGACTGGAAGCACAGAGAAACAGCTAGCCTAGCTTAGCACCAAGACTGGAAGCACAGAGAAACAGTTAGCCTAGCTTAGCACCAAGACTGGAAGCACATAGAAACAGTTAGCCTAGCTTAGCATCAAGACTGGAAGCACAGAGAAACAGTTAGCCTAGCTTACCATAAAGACTGGAAGCATAGAGAAACAGTTAGCATAGCTTAGCGCCGAGACTGGAAACAGAAAGAAACAGTTGATTTTACCTAACACAAAGACTAGAAGCAAAGGGAAAGAGTTAGCCTAGCTTAGCACAAAGACTGGAGGCAGAGGTAAATTGTTAGCCTAGCTTAGCACAGAGACTGCTTTATATGTAGGATGTGTTTCTTTATGTCCTGAGTTGTGTGTGTGTCTGTGTGTGTGTTTCTGCATGTGTGTGTGCAGCCTGCCACTCAAAGCTCCCAGCATGCCTCCGTGTTGTGTTACACTCTGCCAACATGCTGCGTGTGTGTGTGAACATACGTGTTGTTGTCGACATGATACATGTTTACTGAGAGTCGTCATGTTCGCTCCTTCAGTCATTTCAGTTTCGTGTCTTTTTCCCTCCGAAGACTCAAACTGAAATAATCAACCTCACAGGTGGAACTACACAAGTGTGTGTTGTGTGTCTGACGTTGCGTGTGTGTATTACTGTGTGGTGTGTATTAGTGTGTGTATTGTTCTCGGGCTTCATTAATCTCCATTATAAAACAGAAGTTAGTTAATGTCTCCTTCACTCGGCTGCAGCAGCGAGACGCCGCGAGGCAGCAGCTGCCCGTCACACACACACACACACACACACACACACACACACACACACACACACACACACACACACACACACACACACACACACACACACACACACACACACACACACACACACACACACACAGTTACATGTTCAAACATACACACGGTAAAACACAGTTCACCGCTGCTAACACCTCTAATACACAAACACACTCAGCTCCTGTGTGTGTGTTGTTTACTGTGTATTGTGTGTTGTTTATTGTGTATGTTGTGTATTGTGTGCTGTTTATTGTGTATTGTGCAGTGTGTGTCCTTCTATTTTCATTACGTCCTGACAGACACAACAGCCTCCTCAAGTTAATGACGCCTCCGAGGCCTCAATGCTGCTGGAGCTCAGTGTGAGCCTGAGTGCGTGCGTGCGTGTGTGTGTGTTAGTGTGTAGACGGGTGTGTTTGTGTATTCACACTTGCTCATTTGTCTGTGACCTCCCTGTGAATCAAACATTAAGTACTACAACTGTAGAAGAAGAAGGACGAGGGAGAAGAAGAAAAATGAGAAGAAGGATAAGACGGAGGAGGACGTAGAAGAAGAAGAAAAAGAAGAAGAAAGAGAAGAAGAACAGGAAGAAGAAGAGAAGAAGAAAAAGAAGAAAGATGAACTGATTAGGGGAAGAAAAGAAAGAAAAGATAGAAGTTGAGTTGTTTATCATCACAGAAGAAGTGAATTACATTCAGTTGATTGACTGATTGACTGACTGATTGATTGACTGATTGATTGATTGACTGATTGATTGATCTGTCATCACTCCCTGAATGTTGGAATATTCACTCAAATTTTCTTTCCTCCTTTCTTTCTTTGTGTTTTTTTCTGAATCAGATCAGTTTTATTTCTCAGAACAGCTGATTATCCAATGCTACACATTAACACACACACACACACACACACACACACACACACACACACACACACACACACACACACACACACACACACACACACACACACACACACACACACACACACACACACACACACACACACCATTGGATTCCTGTCAGAGCGAGTCGCCGCCTGTCAGCCAATCAGAGCGTCCGTAGCGGCGCTGAAAGGCCTCGATCGATGCTTTAATGCACCGAGTCCCAGTTATCATCATCATCATCTCTTATCGCTGACCCACACCTCCCACTGAGGGGGAGGAGGAAGAGGAGGGGGAGGAAGAGGGGGGAGGCTGGGAAATTTGGGAGAAGAAGATGAAGGAGGATGAAGAAGGTCTCTGGTGTTTCCCTTCAGGATGGGAGATGGATGTTCAGGGGGAGGACGGGGGAGGAGGAGGGGAGGCGACACGTTTAAAACAGCTGGGAGACGGAGGCAGCTGATTGGACGATCGGCTTCGGGATATCTGGTCACCGATTGGCCAAAACAGCGGGTTACCTGACGTGTTTAAAGCGTTTCACTGATTCTACATATTTTATTCTTTATTTCATTCTTTAGTAATTTTATTCTTCAGTAATTTTATTCTTTATTATATTCTTTATTTTATTCTTTACTCATTTTATTTTTCAACTTACTTTATTGTTTATTTTTTTGATTTTTTATTTTATTTTTTATTTATTTTATTCTTTATTCAATTTATGCCTTATTTATTTTATTATTTATGTATTTTATTCTTTATTTCTGTTTTTATTTCTTTATTTTATTTTTTCTTTATTTCATTATTTATTAATTTTATTCTAGATTTATTTTATTCTTTACTTATTGTATTCTTTATTTATTCTATTCTTCACTTATATTTTGTACTTATTTTATTCTTTGTTTTATTCTTTATTTATTGTATTCTTTATTAATTTTATTCTTTATTTCTGTTATTAATTCTTTATTTTATTATTTATTAATTTTATTCTAGATTTATCTTATTCTTTACTTATTGCATTCTTTATTTATTTTATTCTTTTTAAAATTTTATTCTTTATTGATTTAATTCTTTATTTATTTTATTCTTGAGTAATTTTATTCTTTATTATTTCATTCTGTTATTTTATTCTTTATTTCTGTTATTTATTTATTTTATTTTTTATTGATTTTTTTGCTTAGCCCTACAACTCCTCATTAAATTCTGTGTTTTCACAAAGCTTTTACAGACATTTAAACCTTAAAATATCCCCCAAAAAATAACTAATTAATATTAGTAAAATAAATTAATATTTATACATATATTTACTACAATATTTACATTTATTATATATCTGTTAAATATTATAAAAAATAGCTATAAAATTCCTGACAAAATTATTATTAAAAAAAAATAAAAATAGTAGTCACTTTGCAAAAATAAATATCAAAAAATCTCAGAAGAATATTGATTTTAAAAAAACAACACAGTGTAATAAAAACAAAATACTGTTCTAGTGATTTTTAAAGTATGTGGAAAATATGAGAAAAAAAATGTTTTTGAACAATCTTAATAAAATGTCCAACAAGGTAAAATTACAAGTAGTTATTTGTGTAAATTATTATAAATATATAAAATACAGAAATAAATATATGTGATAAAATATTTCCCACCCCAAAACGTAAAAAATATAGAAAATGTAATGAAATATGTCTGAAAAATATCAAAATATTTTAAAAATCAAAATGTTAGAAAAAATATACTGTTAAAAAAAATAATACTGAAAAAATGTGGAAAATTCCCCAAAAAACTGTAATAAAACTGAAATTATGACTAAACATAATCTAATGACTATCTTGTTTATTCAGACCACTTGTTTGTGAAAAATAAAGAAGCAGTTTTTTAAAAAGTAAAATTAGTGGAATGATTTGTAACTTTAAACCACATGTTTTTAATATTTAACTCAGGAGTGAAGCAGCAGTTTTAGGGTCATCAGTCTCAGTTTTTAGGACGTTTCAGGTTAAAACGTGGATTTACTTCAGGTTCCTGCTCAGAAACGACGGTTTGGATGTTTTTCTACAGACTGAGGTGTTTCTGAGCTGATTAAACCCTCAGAGAGTCGAGTTTCTCTCCACCTGAAGCTCCCTGTAGCTGCTGTGTGGGAGTCTGTTCCTGATTCATCATCATTCAACACGTTCGCCTCCACAAGCCCAGTTTAAACACAAACACATGATTTAGAGCAAAACACCGCCTCAAAAAGTCTGAGAAATATGAATAAAATAAAAAAAAACAAGTGTGACTGTAATATCTCTAAAAATGTTTAATAATATATATTAAAAAATAATAAATATTACTAAAAATATTTTTGATAAATATTCACACAATAATTGTAATTTAAAATAATCTGCATTAAAAAGATTATGGACAAAATCTAATATAAATGTTTTTAATTCAGATCATTTTAAATTACAATTGTGTGAATGTTTATCAAAAATATTTTTATTAATAATTATTAATATTTATTATTTTTAATATGTATTATTAAACATTTTTAGAAATATTTTAGAAACTTTAGACACCTGTTTTTTTATATATTTTATTTTTTATATATATATTTAAAAAAAATTCTATTGCAAAAATTAAAACCTTATTAAAAGATGACAAAAATCTAATAACGTTTTTAAAAACTATAAAAAATATTGGCCTAACAGCTTCCAACTTGTCAAACGAAAAATTTGCTGCTTTTTTGTTGTTTTGTGTCTCTTTTGGTGGTAATTGTGCATCTTTTTGTGGTTGTTTTGTGTTTCTTCCTCGTACTTTTGTGTCTCTTCTTTGGTATTTTGTATCTTTTTGTGGTTGTTTTGTGTCCTTGTAGTTGTTTTTCGCCTTCACGCAGTCATTTTTTGTCTCATTGTGATTGTTTTGTGTTTCTTTATAGTCATTTTGCATTTTCTAGTGGTCATTTTGTGCCAATTGATAGTCGCTTTGTCCCTGTGTAGTAATTGTGTGCCTTTTTGTTGTCAGTTTTTGCCTAGTTGTAGTTCTATTTTCTTTTGTTGTGGTTGTTTTGTGGTCATTTTGTGTCTCTTTGTGGTTGTTTCTTGTATTTATGTGGTAATTTTTTGTCCAGTTGTGGTTGCTATTCATTTATTTTTGTAATAAAAGCAGACAGAGAGAATATTTGGGGTCTGCTGGAAGAACAAAACTGTGAATTTGTTTTCTGATGCTTCATATGTGAAAGAATCGATACAGAAAACTGTCGACTGATGAAAAGAAATGAGAGGATTTCACCAAAATATCTGATGTTGCAGCATTACAATCATGTTTTCTGCTTCTGAAATTCTTAAATTACCGCCACGGATGAATCTGAAGGATCCAGAGACGTGAGAAGGTAACTTGTAACGGACCTTCACACCCTGTAAACTGCACAGAAACCCTCTCAGAGCCCTCGTGGCCTTCCTGCCCTTCTTCTGTCCATCTCTTGACATATTCCTGCTTTTTCCTCCACCCCCCTCCTTCCTTTGCTCTCTCTATTTTTTCTATTTCCCTCCTCTGGTTTCTAGGGGCTTAATTACGGGGGGCCGACTCCGCGGTTGAGGAGGTGCGAAGGCGAACGGGGGATCGGCGTGACCCTGGAGGAGAAGCCATCAGACAGCGGCCTTAACAATGATAAATCACCCAGAGCAGAGCTACAGATTCAGCCGCCGCCCCGCTGATCTCTATAAAATATGGATGGACCTGCAGCAGGAGGAGGAGGAGGAGGAAGAGCCGGCCCGGATCTCCAGATTAGCGACTATCAGGCGTGGAGGTATTCTAATGATGCGGGACAAGGAGCCGGGTTAATTCCATTCAGGGGAGGCCGATTGGAATTCAGCTCGCCGGCCGAACGTCGCTCATTATTCTCAATGAACGGCGGAAATCTCCTCATTCATGAAGCGGGCTGGAATTAATAATCCCCAAACGTATGGATGGACGGACGGAGGCCTCTGGAGTCCAGGAGGGGGGTCACGTTTAATCTGCAGCTTCACAAATCAGCAAAAACCAGGAAGCAGAAACAACGATTTTACCATAAAATTTGTAAAATCTGTTGGTTTTACTCTTTAAACCAGTGATCCTTGACTGCAAAATTTAAGTTGAGATTTCCTTAAAAATGTTATTTAACAGGAATTTAGACGTGACTGAATCTTAATTATGTAATTATGAAGACTTAAGAAATTAAGTTGTTCCAATCAGTTTTTCTGTCGTTTAAAATAAATTAAGAATTCTTGACTTAATAAATGTAATTTTAAATAAGATAAGCTCAACTCATATCAGATAAACCTGCAAATCTCAGCCTCTACATCAAATTAGCTTTGTGTGTTTACAGCCAGTGGTGACATCAATTAAACCTGACTAACTGCGATGGAGCTATGCTAACAGTTTCCACCTGCTTCCAGTCTTTGTGCTAAGCTAAGCTACACTCATTTAAGGTAAACCTGTCTTTTCTTGCAGTTAGCTTTGTGTGTTTACAAAGGTGTAATCAATTAAACCTGACTAACTGTGATGGAGCTATGCTAACAGTTTTCACCTGCCTCTACTCTTTGTGCTACGCTAAGCTAAATTTATATCAGATAGACCTGTAAATCTCAGCAGCTACATTGAATTAGCTTTGTGTGTTTACAGCCAGAGTGGTAGTCAATTTAACGAGACTAACTTTGATAGAGCTATGCTAACAGTTTCCACCTGATTCCAGTCTTTATGCTAAGCTAAGCTAAACTCATTTAAGGTAATCCTGCCTCTATTTGCAATCAGTTTTGTGTGTTTATAGCCACAGGTGGTCAGTTAAACTCGACTAACCTTGATGGATCTATGCTAACAGTTAAACCCTGCTTCCAGTATTTATGCTAAGCTAAGTTATGCTAAGCTAAACTCAGTTACGGTAAACCTGCATCTACTTTACAGTTACCTTAGGTGTGTTTACAGCCAGAGGTGTAGTCAATTAAACCCGACTAACTGTGATGGAGCTATGCTAACAGTTTCCACCTGATTACAGTTATTCTGCTAGGCTAAGCTGAGCTCATTCATGATAATGCTGTAAATCTCAGCCTGTAGGTGCAGTTAGCTTTCAGTTAGATTGTTTACAGTCAGAGATTTAGTCAGTTAAACCTGACTAACTGTGATGAAGCAATGCTAACAATGCCCACCTAATTCCAGTCTTTATGCTAAGCTAAGCTAAACTTACATCAGATAAACTGTAAATCTCAGCCTCTTCATGTAGTTGGCTTTGAGTTTCTGCATCTACATTTAAAGGTGTAGTCAGAGACACCTGACTAACTTTGACGGAGCTATGCTAACAGTTTTCACCTGATTCCAGTATTTATGCTAAGCTAAGCTGAGCTAAACTCATTTAAGGTGAACCAGCTTTGTGTGTTTACAGTCAGAGGTGCAGTTAAATTCGACTATCCTTGATGGAGTTCTGCCAACAGTTTCCACCTGCCTCCAGTCTTCATGCTAAGCTAAGCTAAGCTAAGCGGAGCAGCGTTCTCATGCTCCGGATAAATCCATCCTGGTGTTTATTCCTCTGGTTTCCATTTTCGCTCCCCCTGCTGCCCCCATCATCCTGCAGCTACAACGAATCAATCGGTCCAGATCTCGCCTCAGCTCTCTGACGTCTCGGCTGCAGGTGAAAACAAAAGAGAAGTGACACCCCGAGTTAACCCGTCGCTGCTCGGTCGCAGCCTCGCCGTGATGCCTGCCCGCCCCAAAACGTCCGGGAGGGAAAATATCTGTGGCCTTATTGAGTTTTCTTGTGAATAAATAAATATCTAAGCGGCGGGCGGGCGGCTGCTTGACGTCCCACTCTGGCTGCAAATCAGGCCATCAAAGGGGCCAGACAATGTACGCTCGCTATTAGTATCAATTTACAAATAAACTGCTTTTTTGGTGACTGGATCTCCGATGTCAGATTTTGATAAATGGTTTCAATTTGGCAGCTGCTTTGGAGTGTCAGAGCCCATCTGACGCTCGCCGCCGGCCGCCGCCGCTCGCTGCCTCTCAGAATCTGCCTCAGTTAGCTCCCCGCCGCCGGAAAATAACGTCTTCATGCTAACGGGACACCTGACGGCCGGGTGTGTGCAAACCCATGTCTGGAGGCAGCAGCAGCTCCTCAGCGATTTTACAAAACTAAAACTAACCTGCAGAGACTTTAAATCAGGGGTGTCCAACATGCGGCCCGCGGGCCAAAAGTGGCCCCAAAGGGTCCAATCCGGCCCTCAAAGGGTAAAAATTCCAGAGAAGACATTAAATGCAGATTGTAAATTAATGAAACTATAAATTTAAAATAATTTCCAGACCATGACACGTTTGGATCAGAAAGTAAAATATTAGATTGTTCATTGTTCTTTTGTCATTTTGTGTCTCGTTTTTGTAATATTTTGTCGTTTTTTTGTATTTTTGTCCACTTTTGTTGTTGTGTTTCTCGTTTTTGTCGTTTTGTAATTTGTCTGTCATTTTGTGTCTCGTTTTTGTAATATTTTGTCTTGCTTTTTTGTCACACTTTTGTTTCTCGTTTTTGTGTTTCCGTTTTGTCTTGTTTTTGTCATTTGTATGTTTTTTGTCACTATGTAACTTTTTAGTCTAATGTTATTGTCTCTTTTTTGTTTGGTTTCATGTCATTTGTCAAATTTTTTTCTCGTTTTGTGTCTCATTTTTGTAATATTTTTCTTTTCTTGTCTGACTTCAGTCGTTTGTCTCATGCTTTCATCGTTTTGTGCTTCCTTTTTGTCTCGCTTTGTGATTTTTTTCTTGTCTCGTTTGTGTCCATTTTTTGTCACTGTGTAACTATTTTGTCTAATTTTTTGTTGTTTCATGTTTTTTGTCTCATTTTTTGTCATTTTGTTTCTCTGTTATGCTGTGATTTTCCTACTCTGGCCCAGCTGAGATCAAATTGGGCTGAATGTGGTTCCAGAACTAAAACCTGAAGCCGTTTCTTCTTCACTCTGACATTCACGTCATCTTCAACATTAGCTGGTCTAATTCCACCGAGAAACAAACAGAACCAAGAAGCAGAACCAAGAAAGAACCAAGAAAGAACCGACAGATCCAATCTGCAGGTGTACGGAGGCCACAGAGGGACAAACAGCCTCTAACACAGCTGCCGCTACCTGCTGCACCCAACCAACACTTCCTGGTTGTGACATGTGACCCGTGACCTCACACTGACCTTAGGTAACCTCTCGGGGTCGCCGGGGTGACGGGGGATGACCTTCTGTAACCGCTGGAAACCGTAGTCGATGGTCGGTTCGTTCAAGGCTGCAGGACGACAACGAGACAAAGAGTTAGAGCGACAAACTGACACACAAACAGACACACAAACAGGTTAATGTATAATAGAATGGTGTTGCCCCTGGAGAAGCAACACAACTCGACTGTACGGACTACCAACAGTTCATCGTTTCTTTGCATCTTTTAGGTAGTTTTTAGTGTCTTTGTGGTCAGTTTGTGTCTATTTATGGTTGTTTGACCTTTCTGTGTTGTTGTTTGACCTCTTAGTCTTTTTTCACCTCTTTCAGTTGTTGCTTCACCTCTTTTGGTCTTTTTTCACCTCTTTTAGTTGTTGTTTTACTTCCTTTGATATTGTTTCACCTCTTTCGGTTGTTATTTCACCTCTTTTAGTTGTTGTTTCACCTCTTTTGGTCTTTTTTCACCTCTTTTAGTTGTTGTTTCACCTTTTTGAGTTGTTGTTTCACCTCTTTTGGTCTTCTTTCACCTCTTTTAGTTGTTGATTCACCTGTTTTGGTCCATTTTCACCTCTTTTAGTTGTTGTTTCACCTCTTAGTTGTTGTATCACCTCTTTTATTGTTATTTCACATTTTTGATTGTTGTTACACTTTATTTTTACAGCTGTTTCGCATCTTTCTGAGCTCTCTTTGCATCTCTGACTCATTGTTTTTCATCTCTGACTCAGTTTTGTGTGTCGTTGCGGTTGTTTTGCGTGTTTTAATCCACGCTGCAGTGTTTGTTCTACAGTGCACCCCTATGAATGACCTCAGAGCAGACAAGATCCTCGGGCAGGTTGTGAATCTTTTCCGTCGGTCCGTCAGCAGTTACTCTGTGATCCTGCTCCAGTCTGTAGCTTCCTATTAGCAGCGAGCGCTAACGGCGAGCGCTAACGGCGAGGGCTGATCTCTCTCTCTCATCTGCTGTTTATTAAGTGCGAGACCTCACACTCCACCTTCTCCTCCTCGCTCTGCCTTTTCACCGCCACTAATTCAATCCAGCTTCTCTCTTTTCTCTCCCTCATTCACCTCCACAGACAATCTGCCTTCCTCCTCCTCCTCCTCCTCTCCGTCCAACAGAAACACCCGGAAATGAGTTCGGGGAGATACTTCTCCATAATCAAGCCCATTAATCATAAAAGGCTGTCAAATTTGACTTTGGGGACAATTTGTCAGCCGATCTTGCCCACTCCGCTTTTGTCACCGTTGGCTCTTGTATTCTGTAAGGATGATTGACACACCAAATGCCGGTGAGTAGAATAGCTAGTTTGCGCTAATATGCATAACCGCGGCTTTCATGAATAAGAATAAGGCAGCTATACGGCGGCGCAGAGGGGTCTCCTTCAAAGGGCCCCGCCGCCGTTTGTCGCCGGCGCTCCAAATAGATGTTATTACCATTATAACAATATTTGTTTTCTTTCCCCGGGAATAAGGCGGCCGCGAGCTGCTAAATCAAATTTGTCGGAGCCCCGTTTCAAGTGGCGGCGGAGGAGAAAAGGGGCTTTCAGGCTGCGACTGGGGTGGGGATGATATCTGAAGGGTGACAGAGCGCTGAGGGACGTGGCCCTCGCCGCCGCTGCCATGTTGGGTTTCTTGCCTCCCGAAGAGGAAGCGGAGCCTGAATCTATTACCTCCAGTCAAACGGGGATTCATCGCGGGATCCCAAAGAGGCTTTTTGGCGGGACGCGGAGCAGCAGAGGATGAACGGAGATAATGCAGCGCTGCGACCCAAGCAGCAATCAGCGGCGAATCCCAAAACGAAACGTACAAACATCCCAACTTATAAAAGACGTGGAGGCTCGATGGGAGCTGCAGCAATAGAATAAAAAACCCATTTACACCCCGAGACACGAGAGGAGGAAGATCTGAGATGTTTAACTCTTCATCTGCACCTGAGGGTTTCTCACCTGTGACCTCAGAAATCAGACTCAGATTGTTTACTTGTTGGTGGATTAAAAAAGTTCAGACAATGATCCTCCTCAGTCTAATAAACTCTCACTGCAAAACCCAGACTGCTCTGTCTCTGATCAACTAAAATTAGACAAAATATAAATAAAATTAGGTGGAAACTGTCAATAAAGAGCTGCAACATGATCACTCAGATGCTGAAAATGTCCACAAAAAGATGCAAATGATCACAAAGACACAAAACAAAGCAAACATGAATCCCAAAGTGAAACGTACAAACATCCCAACTTATAAAAGATGTGGAGGCTTGATGGGAGCTGCAGTAATAGAATAAAAAACCCATTTACACCCTGAGAAACAAGAGGAGGAACATCTGAGATGTTTAACTCTTCATCTGCGTCTGAGGGTTTCTCATCTGTGACCTCAGAAATCAGACTCAGATTGTTTACTTGTTGGTGGATTAAAAAAAAGTTCAGACAATGATCCTCCTCAGTGTAATAAACTCTCACTGCAAAACCATCAACTAGCATTAGACAAAAAATAAAGAAAAATAAGATGCCAAACGATCAAGAAACAGCTGCAATACGATCACACAGACACTGAAAACATCCACAAAAAGATACAAAAGATCACGAAGAGACAAAACAAAGCAAACACAAATCCCAAAATGATGACTGAAGGATGGAAAACAGCTAAAAAGAGAAAAGAAACGGACCAAACTGCCTTAAAACAACCACAGAGAAATGCAAACGAGCTAAAATGAGACAAGAAAGGTTCCATAAAGAGCTGCAAAAGACTACAACAGCACTCAAAATAACTACAAACAGACGCAAATTACTGAACTGAGCGACAAAACCACGATAAGCTCAAAATATTGACAAAAAGATTTTAAAAAAGCTGAATCATTTTAGTTTATTTGACTCTGATTCCTGCATATGTTTGTGAATAAACGTTCAGAGATGGCGGCTGAAGCTGCGAAAGAGATGCTAAACGACCACAAAAGCACTCAATAAGACCCCAAAGAGACAAGAAGAAACAAAAATGAGACGATAGAAAGACAGCATAATGGCTAAAGAGAAACTTAAAGGGAAAAAACAACGGCAAAGAAACACAATAAGAGCTCAGATCAGATGTAAAATCACCACAAAGATAGAAAAAGAACTAAACAGAAACCCATAAATAATAATAAAAAAAGCTAACAAAGAGCAAAACTGTGTTGTCCTACTCACTTAACATTAGCATTAGTATATTAGCTTGTAAGAAACCAAAAAGCACAATGGCTAAAAGGAGACTTATATGATCAAAAAGAATAAAAACAACCATAAAGAAATACAAAAGAGCTAAAATGAGACGCAAACGGTCCAATAAAAGCAGCAAAACAATCCCAAAAACAGTGAGAACAACCATAAAAGGACAAAAGGGACTAAAAAGAAACACAAACTGACAAGAAAAAGAAGCAAACTAGCAAAAATGAAAACAAATATCTTCTCTTTAGCATTAGCGCAGCCTCTGTTCTCAAGCTGTTTCAAAAAATTCCTACTTTTTGTGTTTAGAGGAGAAACTCAAAGGTTGGAGGGCAAAGAGGGGCAAAAATAATTCTTTAAAATGATCACAAAGAGAAGAGTGAACATGAGAAACAGAAAAGAGAAAATAAAGTGACATCAGAAAGAAATGACTAAAAACAAAAATAACTACTGCTCACTTAGCCTTAGCATTAGCATCAGTAGACACAAAAGAGCAAAAATGAGACACAAAATGAACACGTAGACAAAAAGAACTAAAAATATGAAGCAAAATGACTAAAATGCCAACAAAAATTAACGAAAACAACCACAAAGAGACTTTGGTCACTTAGCTTTAGCATTAGCCACCACCACAAAGAGACAAAAATAACCCAAAATGACAATAGAACAACCTAAAATGTCTAAATGAGACACAAAATGACCACAAAGAGTCAAAAAGAACTCAAAATAAGCCAAAAAATGGCTAAAATGCCAACAAAAATGAACGAAAACCACCACAGAGACTTTGGTCACTTAGCTTTAGCATTAGCCACCACCACAAAGAGACAAAAATAACCCAAAATGACAATAGAACAACCTAAAATGTCTAAATGAGACACAAAATGACCACAAAGAGTCAAAAAGAACTCAAAATAAGCCAAAAATGGCTAAAATGCCAACAAAAATGAACGAAAACCACCACAGAGACTTTGGTCACTTAGCTTTAGCATTAGCCACCACCGCAAAGAGACAAAAATAACCCAAAATGACAATAGAACAACATAAAATGTCTAAAACGAGGCACAAAATGACCACAAAGTGACAAAAACAACAAAATGACAAAAGAGAGAAACAAAACTCGATGCTCATTTAGCATTAGCATTAGCATTAGCGGTGGTTTTGGTTCGTTTGACTCCTGCAGGTGAAGGAACCCCGGACGGTGGATGCTGATGGTGCGTTCAGGAACATCGCTGACCCCAGATGGAGACTGACGCTCTAATGAACCTCTGGACCCCCTCCACCCCCCCACCATCAGTAAATTAAGCCCATTACTTCCTCTTATTAAAATCTCGCCGCTCTCTGACCTCAGCGCCCCATTGGCTGCCTGCGGGGCCCCGTCGCTCCTCCCAGCCAATCGATAGCCGGCTGCCTCCCTGCAGTAATTGGAGATCGGCGGCTGGCGGCGGCGAACCCTGACCCCCTCCCCCCCCCCAGCGCCACGCCGCCCATATGAAGACAGATTGCCTGATTTAGTGTAAACATATGCTGCAATTCCAGGCATCAGTGCCACTTTCTCCATCGTAATTTGTATTGATTTTTCTCGGCTTCTCTTTCTCTTCTTTCCGAGGCCGCCGTCGCTTTTTCTGCTGCCGTCTGAGGCTTTTTATAAATCAGAAAAGGGAGCACAGGAAGATAATTCAGAGGTGAGAGGAGGCAGAGGGTGATTCTTTATATATTTAATCAAGCATTTATCGCCCTCTCTGCAGCTCCGCTCGCTGTGAAAGTGATCAAACGGTTGGTCGGCGTCCTGCTGATCGGCACGCTCTCTTATTAGGCGGCTAAGTGACTGAGGAGAGGACGAGGGGGGGGAGGCGTGTTGAACTAATTTCTCGACGGCAGATTTGCGAGCAGCAGGTCGGAGCTGGAGATTCGCTCATTTACAGCAGAGATGTTCGGTTCCTGCAGCTGCGACATGAAAGACGAACATCTGCACGGCGACTCGGAAAGGTCCTGCTTCATTAATGAGATCTGAGCAGTCAAATAAAACCTGCCTCCGCGTTAAAATCAACCCGGCTAAAACCAGAAGGCGGTAAAATAACAGGATGAGACGGCGGTAAAAGCAGAAGACTGCAAGCGAGGAATAAAAGTCGGGATGTAAAAGGAGAGAAGAAGGATACCGAAGATACTGAACCCGAGAGACCAGAGCTTCTGTCTGAAGTGACACTTAACGTTTCTCGTTGGGAAGTCAAGCCCCTAAAAAAGACACCACAAAGAGACGAAAATAAACCAGAATGCCGTCAGAAGAACTGTCCAAAAACGTCCAGAAAGTGACATAAAATGACCACAAATACCCCCCCAAAAAACCAACCCTCATTATACTCACTAAACCTGCCAGAACAACTACAAAGAGCTGCAAATAGGTCATAAAATGTCAAGCAGGACTAGAAAGAAACCCAAACCGATGTCTAAAACATCCAAAAAAGACACAAAACAACTACAAACAGCCGTCAGAGCAACCTAAAATGCCCAAAAAGAGACACAAAATGACCACAAATAGCCAAAAAGACATTAAAATAACCCAAAGTGACATTAGAACAACTTAAAATGTCGGAAAAGAGAAATAAAGAATCCACAATGTTGGACCAAAAATACCACAAAAACACTCAAACCCAGGAATAAGACGGCAAAGTAGTAAAAAGTGCCGCACAATGGCCGTAAAACAAGCAAAATGAGCACAAACAGATGCAAAACGAGTAAAATGAGACACAAGACTGCTAAAATAAGATGCAAAATTCCTACAGTCAAAAAAAGAGTAAAAATTACTAAAGAAAGACACTAAACAAATAAATACAGATGAATCCACAATGTTTGACCAGAAATACCACAGAAAGACTGAGAAATAAGACACCTAAATGGTACAAAGAGCTGTAAAATGTGTCTTTTCTTGGCGATTCCATGACGTTTGACCACAAATTGACCCTAAGAAACATCAAACTTGTCCTGAACATGATTCCTGAACATCTCAGACTCATTACTCAGCTCCCACAATGCACCGGGCTCCCGCTGATTCTCCCTGAGTGAATATTTACGCTGCTGAGATGAGATTCCTCCGTGGAGAGCTGCTCACCTGTAGCTCTGATCGGCCGCTCGAAGGCGCCGTCATGTTCGTCCTGATCGTCTCAAATAGCCTCCATATTCCACCGCTGCTGTAATTTCCCATCTGCCCCGGCGGCCTGATTGATGCGGGTCGCGGCGGCGTTCGGCCTCGCCGGTCGGACGCTGGGCTCTAAGTGGACGGAGCTGATTTGTTTTGCTGCCCATCAAGTGGCCAGAACATCCTGAACACGGACGCTTTTATTCTACACAACGCTTCCTGTCCACGAACATCTGCAGCTGATTTATTCTGAACCAGGACGCTCAAGTCTGAGATTTATAGGGCCGCTACACCTGCACATTCTCATTCTCTTTCTATATTTGCCTCTTTTCTGTGTTGTGAAACCGTGATGAAACACTCTAAATGACCACAGAGAGGTGCAAACGACTAAAATGCTGCTCAAAGCCAGTGAAAAGACACAAAAATGACAAAAAAAACTCAAAATGAGCACAAAGAGATGCAAAAGACTAGAATGTTGCTCCAGACTCCTAAAAAGACACAAAAAAACCTCTCAAAATAACCACAAAGGGATGCAAAAGCCCTAAAATTTTATGTAAAACATCTAGAAATGGCTGCAAAGCGACCTTAAAACACGCAAAACAACCACAAAGAGATGCAAAAGCACTCAAATTTCATGGAAAAACATCTAAAAAACAAAAAATGACCTTAAAATACTCAAAACAACCACAGAGAGATGCAAAAGACTAAAACGTTGCTCTAAACTCCTAAAAAGACACAAAAATGACCAAGCAAAACTCAAAATAACAACAAGGAGAAACAAAAGCACTCCAATTTTATGCAAAACATCTTTAAAAACAGCCGGAAAATGACCTTAAACCACTCAAAATCATCACAAAGCAACACAAGACAGAAATGAGACGCAAAACTTTAAAAAATGATCTTGAACAACAACAAAGAGATGCCAAAGCAGGAAAATTTGATGCAAAACGTCTAAAAAAACAGCTGGAAAATGACCTTAAAACAGTCAAAACGACGATCAGGTTCAATCTTTTTGTGGTTGGTTTACATTTAATCTTGACCCTTTTGGTTGTTTTCTTTGTTTTATGTTATTTTATGGCTGTTTAGCGTCACATTTTGGTCATTTTACATCTTTATGTCATTGGATTACATTCCATTTTGGTCATTTTGCTTGTTTTGTGGTTGTTTTGCATCTTATTCTGGTCTTTACCATCTTTATGTCGTTGGTTTACATTCCATTTTGGTCAGTTTGTTTTGTGTCTTGTTCCGGTCTTTTAGAATTTTAAAAACAGCCTCTATTTTTATTCAAACTGAAGGAATGTGTGTTTGTCATTTCGGGGACTACTTTCAGCGGCGGATGAATCCATATCTGTCAGTTTTGACGCTCAGAGATCAGATTTCTCAGCTCCCGATTGGCTCAGAATCACCTGTCAGGTGTGTTCAGGTCTCTGCTGCTGGATCCTCCCAGAGCGCCGCCGACGTTAATCAGGGAATAATTACCTCCCTGTGATGAGCAGGAAGCTCCGTGCCTCAAAGAAATAGGCCCCCCACCTGAGAAGTTATTATTTTCTGGAGCGGCGGCCCAAAGTGCCCCCAGAAACAGCTAATTACCCGACATTAGTTCCACGTGTCCCCGACGGCGAGCTGCTCTTTGATATATGAAATGTGGCGAGTCTCAGCTGAGGAAGTCCCCCGACGGAGAACACACTTCTGCTGCCTATATAAAGAGCACGTGTCACTTCCTGTCAGCTGACCTGCTGGAAGCTCAGGTAGGAAACACCTGATCAGAGCTCCTCTGAAGAGCCCACAGTTTGGGTTTTTAGATCCAGAAAATACGACTTTTATACCTTTTTATCGTCGTTTCAGTTTAGTTTGGGTTGTTTTGCATCTTTTTGTGGTTGTTTTGTGCCAAATTTTGTTTTTTTTTGTGGTAAATTTAGGTTGTTTTGCATCATGTTTTTTTTTTGTGTGTCTCACTGTGGTTGTTTTCAATTTCTGTGGATATTTGCATTAAATTTTGCTTGTTTTACAACTTTTGTGGTTTAACTGGTGTCACATTTTGGTCATTCTAGGTATTTTTTTTATCTATCTTTAATTTTGTTTGTTTTACATCTTTTTGTGGTCATCAGCCTTTAATTTTGGTCTATTAAATCTTTTACTGGCTGCTCTGCATCACTTTTTGGACTGTTTTTGCAGTTTTTTGTCATGTTTTGTTCCTTTTACATCTTTTTTTGTGGTGGTTTTGTGTGACATTTTGGTAATTTAAAATCATTTTGTGTTTGCATCTGCGTCACATCTTTGTTGTTTTACATCTTTTTGTAGCGGTTTTGTTTGCAGTTTGGTTATTTTACACATTTTGTGGTTTGTTTGCATTTAATTTTGATTGTTTTAAATCGTTGTGTGGTCATCAGCGGTTAATTTTGGTCTTTTGAATCTTTTTGTGGTGGGCTACATTTGTTTTGTTTTGTGTCGCAATTTGTTCATTTTACATTTTTTTTGTGGTGATTTTGTGCCACACTTTGGTCATTTCATGTATTTTTGTAGTTTGTGTGCATTAACCTTGATTATTGTCCATCATTTTGGGGTGGTCAGCATTCAATGTTGTTGGTATTCAATGTTTTTTTTGGTTTTACCTTTTTTGTGGGAAAGAGGGTTAAAGCAGCAATTTGAGAAAAGATAACAAACAAGACATCAAATATCTTTCCTTTTTATTGTAGTTTTCCAGCTTTCAGCCAATGAAAATGCTCTAAAGACTGAATCACTGCTTTGCTTTAAGCGTCAGATTCCCGTTGACGTCGTTAAACCTGATGTTTGGTAGCAGGAAGCTGACTAACGAGGCCATAATTATTAACATTCTGCTTGTTTTTATGGAACCGGAGTCTCTCTGAGCAGCTCTGAGCCGCCTGTCAATCACAGTTTAAAGTTCATGAAATTTCTATGAGCATCGATCGCAGCAGAGGAGGCTGTTAGCGACTCGCTGATTGATCAGGTGTCTCTGGATTCCTCTGAAGCTGCAGCTCCCGACGTCAGTCAGGCTTCAGCTAAAACCTCCGACAGGTTTCCTTAAAACATCTGTCGGCCCGATTCAGGGCAGCGGACAGATGTGAGCTTCAGCAGTCTGAATGTTAAAGAGGCAAAAACGATTAAAATGAGACTTCATCTGGTGTTTCCCAAATAAAGGACTGTGGAGTGGAGTCCAGCAGTCTGAGAGGGAACTAAAACTGGGACGAATCTGGAAACACACAAGGTTCAAATATACATTTTACACCTTTATGAGGTGGTTTTACATTGGATTTTGGCCATTTTGTGTCTCTGTTTGATCATATTATTTATTTTTGTGGTCCTTTGCATTAAATTGTGGTAATTTTGTGTGAACTTTTGGTCCTTTTATGTCTTTTGTTGTTGGTTTGTATCTGATTTTGGTCATTTTATGTCTTTTTTTGTGGTTGGTTTCTGTCTATTTTTGGTAAATTAACAGTTGTTTTACATCTTTTTGTAGTTGTTTGCATCTGATTTTGGTCGGTTTGTGTGTCCAGTTGGTCATTTTATGTCTTTTGTTGTCGGTTTGTGTCCAATCTTGGTAGATTAACTTGTTTTTGTGGTTGTTTGCATCAGATTTTGGACGATTTGTTTGTCTAGTTGGTCATTTTGCGTCTTTTGTTGTTGGTTTATGTCCTTTGTTGGTTAATTAACTTTGGTTTGTGCGTCTAATTAGTCATTTTACATCTTTTTGTGCTTGTTTTGCATCATATTTTCTAATTTAAGATCTTTTTGTGGTCATTTGCATTGAATTTTGGTCATGTTGTGTGAACCTTTGGGCAATTTACATCTTCTTGTGGTTGTTTTTATCTAATTTTAGTCATTTTATGCATTTTGTTGTTGGTTTATGTCCGTTTTTGGTAAATTAACTTTGGTTTGTATGTCTAGTTGGTCATTTTACATCTTTTGATGGTGGTTTGTGTCCATTTTTGGTAAATTAACTTCATTTTGTGGTTGTTTGCTTCTAATTTCGGTTGGTTGGTTTGTCTAGTTGGTCATTTTACATCTCTTTGTGGTTGTTTTGTATCAGATTTTACTAATTTAAGTTTTTTGTGGTCATTTGCAATAATTTTAGTCATTTTGCATCTCATTGAGGTTGTTTTGTCTTTTGTGGTTGGCTTATGTCATCTTTCTTTACATCTTTTTGCAGTCAGATGCATTTAATTTAGGTTGTTTCATTTATTTGTGGATGTTTTCTGTCCTGTTTTGGTTGTTTTACATCTTTTTGAGCATGTTATGTCTGATTTTGATTGTTTCACATCGTTTCTGTCATTGCTTGAATTTATTTTAGTGATTTTGTTTCTCTTTTTGTGCAGCATTTTATTTGTCTTCTGTCTTTTTGTAGTTATTTGCATTTAATGTAGTTTGTTTTCCATTGATTCATGTCTCTTTTTGGTCATTATATGTATTTTTGTGCTTGATTTTTGTCTAATTTAGGATCTTTTTGTTGTTGTTTGCATTTAGTTTTGGTTGTCGTACGAATCGGCAAACGTCATTGTAATAATAAAACAATAATAATGAAAACAAGCATTTTGTCTGTGATGTTTGTACCGATGTCAAGATTAATTTAAATTTATTTCATCCTGAAAACAAACCTCAAACTAAACCACTGAAATTTCACTTTTCTGTCTCTATTTTCTGTTGATTTGACTTTTTCCAGTAAAAATGCTCCAATTTCATGACTCTAGTTTCTCACATGATGATTAAAGATCCTTTAATTTAAATTACTTTAATAGCTTTAATTTATTGACTTTATATTGCTCCAATCTGCATCCAAAACTTCTTTAAAAATACGTTTTGTCTTTGGGATTCTTGTTTTTAGAGGCGAACTGATTGAAAATAGAGAGAATTTAAATCATAAAAACAATGAAAACCTAAACATTTCTCTGGTCTTGGGGGTTTTTTTTTCAGGCCGAGTTGAAGCTGTAAGATGTGAGTTTTACGTCTTTGGCCGTTTTTCCTCCAAACGTCGGCCTGAGTGCAGCTATAAAAGCCGCTGAGTTTCCTCCTCCTTTGTTTCCGTCTGAAAGCCGATCCGCCGCCGCTCACAGATAATTACCTCCATGTGTTACTGCGACAGTAATTAAACAATAAAAATTCAGAAGTCAATTAGTGATAGGGGTTCGAGTCGGGAGGAGAAGCGGAGGCCGAGACTTCTTCTTCTTCTGCTGGAGGTTTAACTTCTAACTGATGGATTATTGTAACTGTTTATTATTTTCCAGACGTAGCTGTTTGGTTCTAAAACGTCAGAAAATGTTAAAAATGTGGATCAGAGTTTCCTCAAACATCTTGTTTCGTCCAAAGATGTTCAGCTTACTGTCAGAGAGGAGGAAAGAAGTCGTCTGGAAATACTCTGCCAAAGTACAACTGCCGTAAATCAGAACGGTCGCTGAGGGAGTGTACTTTAAGGACCAATGAAGTACAGAAACGACCCAAAATACTGCAATAATACTACCAAAAGAATGAAAGAACTACTGATATGTAGAAAAGTGCAGAGAAAAAATACGACAAAATGCTACAAAACTTTTAAAAATGGAAGAACCACAAAAACTACAAACCTACGGAACAAAAAAACCTCACAAAACTGTAAAACAAACAAAATAAACAACAATCCTGCAGAAAAAATACTAAAACGTGCTACAAAAGGAGGTAAGGGATGTTCAGGAGGGGTAGGAGGAGCAGGAGGCTGAGAAGGTACAGAAGGAGGAGGAGGAGGTTCAGGATGTTCAGGAGGAGCAGGAAGTTCAGGAGTTTCAGGAGATGTAGGAGGTTCAAGAGGAGCAGGAGGAGCAAGAGGTTCAGGAGGTGTAAAATATTCAGGAGATCGGGGAGGTGCAGAAAGTTCAGGAGTTTCAGGAGATGTCGGAGGAACAGGAGGTTCAGGATGTTCAGGTGATGCAAAACGAGCAGGAAGTGCAGGAGGTTCAGAAAGAGCAGGAGATTGATGAGGTGCGGAAGGAGCAGGAGATGCAGGAGATGCAGAAGGTGTAGGAGGTGCAAGTGGTTCAGCAAGAGTAGGAGGTTGAAGAGGAGCAGGAGGTTCAAGGAGTTTCAGGAGGTTGAGGAGGTGTAGGAGGCTGAGGAGGAGCAGGAGGCTGAGGAGGAGCAGGAGGAGCAGGAGCAGGAGGCTGAGGAGTTTCAGGAGGTGTAAGAGGAGCAGGAGGTTGAGGAGGAGCAGATTAATGAGGGGAGCCTGCAGGTATCGACTTTCCTGGGAAAACACAGCTCTCTAAAAATCAGTGGCCGAGTGCCGCAATAACTCAGCACCCATCGATCCCAGAGCTCCCCCTTTACTCCCCCCTCCTCCTCTCCCTCCTCCCTCCCCCTCCTCCCTCCTCCCCCGCAGGCCGCATTGATCGCTGCATTACCAGCTGCGAGGCGTTCGAGGACCGGCCGTCTTCCTCACTGGGAGCTTCTTAATTCATCGATTCCCCCCAAAACACTTTGTTGGTTGTTTCTCATTCAGGCATCGATCGCTTCTGTTTATTATTGAGTATCTGGATCGCCATGGCAACAGCCCTCCGAATAAATAAATAAGTAAACAAATAAATAAATAAGAAACACCACAAAATACAGGCTTCACTGTAAAAATTTTAAAAAATGAAATCTGAAGTAACCGTGTTGCCTCAAGTTTTTGTAAATGCAGTAAAAATTGTGCTAAACTAAAATTGTGTAATACAAATATATATATATATATATATATATATATATGTATATATATATATATATATATATATATATATATATATATATATATATATATATATATATATATATATATATATATATATATATATATATATATATATATACACATATATAAAATTGGACAAAACAGGAAAAAATGAACAATAAACTTAAATTTTATCGTCACACTGTAAAAAACATAAATCATTATTTAATTAAAACAGATTTTTGATGTAGACATTTTTTTTATTTCTTACAGGTTTGGCCTGTTAATGTTTGTTCAAAAGCAAATATCTGTAGAATAACAATTTTTTTTCTGATTTAAACAAAGCAAAATTGTGTCAAGAAAAATGATATTTTCAGCCAATTCAAATATAATAAAAACTGTAATTTTACATTTGTAAAATGTTTATTTGTGTTGATGAAATTAATCAAACATTTTATAGTGAAATGTTTATTAAAAATAGTTTACTGTCTTGGAATTTTACAATTTTCACATAAATGTTTATCTGTACTTTAACGAAACAGTAAAAGTCTGTAATTTCCAGTAACCTGTTCAGGGATGACAGCTATGACAGATAAAACAGTTTTTTTCTGGGCTGTATTTGTGAGTTTGATCAGTTTCCTGCTGATGATGTGAACAGACTCGTGATTCCAGGACCTGATTCTCAGCCTTCTTGACATTCTGCAGCGTTTCTCGCCTTCGGCCGTTTTTTTCCAGCGAAGCCGGCGGATCAAACCGTGAAGCTTCTTTAAGCTGCTCTGAGGAGACGGACGGAAACCTGGGAAACTCTGCTGGCAGCCTGCTGCGCTCTGATTGGCTGCCGGGGCTTCACCTCGGCAACCTGCAGGTGAGCATAGCAACAGCATCCACCTGGAAGCTGCTACAGCCTCAGAACAAACCTGGGGCCTGCTCAAGGGACCGCACAGCCTCCTCAGCGACCTTCAGCCAATAATCCAGGACCTGCAGAACCTCGAGAACAAACTCTAGAACCTCCCCAAGGACACCAGCCTCCTCAAGGACCCCCCAGAACTCCTTAGGAACCCCCCAGAACCTCTAACACCTGCTTAAAGACCGCTGAAAGTCCTCAAGGCCTCTTAAACCACTGGAGGGAGTCCTGGAATGTTTCCAAGAAACTCTGGAAACTCATTAAGAATCACTAAACAACCTGCAAAAAGCTCAAGGATGTCCTCAACCTCCTTGAGAACCTCTTTAAGACTTCTGTTACAGGTTCAATGACCACTGGAAACTCGTAAAGACATCCTGGAACTTCTGGGAGCTCCTCAAGGCCCCTTCCACCACCGTAATGACCACTGGAGGCTGTTCAAGGAGTCCTAGAAACAGATATTTGCTGATATGCTTTTACAGTTGATGATATTAGAGTTTTAAACGTGCTTTTTTTGGTGCTTTTGCTGCCAGATTTAGATCTCGAGAGACTTCTTTTGTGTCTTTTCAGTTTTTTCCACAAAGTGAATTTAAGCATCGGGTCGACCTGCAGCTTCCTCCAGATGTTGGGCTGATGTTTGAGGATGTAGAGAAGCTCCTGAACGTCTTCTAATCTACAACAACGGGCTCTATTCAGCGCAGAAAGGCGACGGCGCTCCTCCGGTCGCTCCTATCTGGAAATGGGATCTGAGATTAGCATTGCAAAAGGAGGCGGCGGTCCGTCCATTGTGACGCCTCGACTCTGCAAGGAGGCGGCGCTTCCCACAAAGACGACGGCGAAGGAGGCGGCGATAAACCGGTGTTAAACAGAAAGAAACCAAAGTGGCTCGCCTGACATTTACTTATCGCGCTAAACAGCCGTCCATCTGACCTTTCTGCTACTTTGAATGACATCTGGATATTCTGACGGAATAATCGGTAAAAGCAGCGATCCGCCGGCTGATAGGAGGCGGCCGGACGCTGACAAAGAGCCTGAAGGGCGAGCCGAGAGCCGAGCAGCTCCGGGGGAAT
Source organism: Amphiprion clarkii (assembly GCA_027123335.1). Lineage (NCBI taxonomy): Eukaryota > Metazoa > Chordata > Actinopteri > Pomacentridae > Amphiprion > Amphiprion clarkii. Next base: position 32,894,205 of record CM049578.1, on the reverse strand, counting down.
GTTTACTCCACCGCCGGCTTGTAGTAAAACTGTTTACTGACAACAACGGAGACGATCCTCCACAGAAAACCTCAAAACCTTCGACCTCAGGTTCGTCTTCAGAGAGCTTCCATCAGACTTTATTCAAACTGAAACTCCACAGATGAGCATAAACTTCCCCAAAATACCAAATATATCAGAGGAAATGTGGGAAAAATTACAAAAAATATCACAATTAGATGGAACTGTGCAGAAATCTGATGATCCAATCTCTTCAGAATTTAAAATATTACACAAAAAACACCAAAAAAAGGGATAAATCAACAATAAAGATGCATTAAAATACTAATAAAATCCCCCAAAATACCAAATAGATCAGAGGAAATGTGTGTAAAATTATAATCTGACCTATTTGATGCTTAAAACTGAAGCAAACTGAGTAATTCCAGACAAAAATGGTGCTAAATCTTAAAATATTGCACTAAAAACACCAAAAAATGTGATAAATCATTGACAAAGGTGCAATAAAACTCACAAAATTCAAAATAATATCCCAAACTTCCCAAAAATACCAAATATATCAGAGGAAATGTACGCAAAATTACAAATACTATCATACTTACAAATGGGAGGATCCAAACTGACACAAATTGAGTAAATCCAGACAAAAACATCTAAAAAATTTTAAATATTGCACAAAAAGACCAAAAAATGTTATAAATTATTGACAAAGGTGCGACAAAATGCAAATAAAATCCCAAATAATGTCCCAAACTACCCAAAAATAACAAATATATCATGGGAAACATGGGAAAAACTCTAAAAAAAAAGTCATATTTAAATGGAACTGTCCAGAAATGTGACAATCAAAACCCAGCAATCCCTTCAGAATTTTAAATATTGCACAGAAAATACAAAAAAAATGTGATAAATCGACGACAAAGGTGCAATAAAACATAATTTTTTAATCTCTGTTTCAAGTTCATCGAAAACAAATCTGAACTATTTTTACAGTTTTTAATAATATTAATTAATAAATAATAATAATAATTTCTTTTTCAAGTATTTAAATCTGCCTAAAATATTATTATTTTACAGATATTTTAGATTATTTGAAATATTAACAACTTAAAATTGGTAAAACATTTTAACTGTTAATTGATAAATTCCAGATAATATCCAGAGAAACTGTAGAAAAAAAATCATTATTTTACAGATATTTGCTGTTTTTTTTTTTGTTTTTTTTTAACATGTTTTTGCCTCCTTTGCCGCCAGATTCTCACATTTTTTCATGTTTTTTATTTTTACAGTGCATCTAAAACACGCTGCTTACAAAAATCCATTTTTTCAGAGTTTAAAATACACAGAAAACACCAGGAAATGTGTTTAATCAATGATGTAAAATCTTGATTTTCTTTTCCATTTCATGTTTGTCCAAAATAAATCCCAAAACCAGCCAAAGTTACCGAATAAGTCTCAAAAAAACAGCCAAAAAAGAGCCACAAAACAACCAAAGTGTGCAGTCGGATGCTTTGTTTTTCTAACTAAACTTTCATTTTTACATCTGTGGGATTTTTAAGACGTCGGAACGGGAGATTTAAATGCGGAGGAGCTCATTTTCAGGACGATTAAAGCCGATTAATAAACGGATTCAAGGCGTTTTAAGGATCTGCAGACACCATGAAGGTCGCCGTCGGTGAAGTCGAGCACAATTAAACTTTATTCTAGTTGGAGTAAAAGGCTATTTTTCTTTAATGTTCGTAGCACTGTAAAGACATTTTAAGGGTGGATTTAACTGTAAAGGTGATTAATTTGTCGTAAAGTCATATTTTTTAAAATAATTTTATTGTATTTTTATTCATATTTGTCTGTAAGTTGATATATTTTACTGTCAATTATGACTCTAGTTCAACTCCTGCTTTTTTAAACGCATTTTATAAATGAATTTGACTTCAAAATTAATGAATTTTGAGGATCCTCAGACATTCTAAAGGAAATAATGCATCATTTGTGTCCGATAAACATGGTCCAATCAGCTGATGGGATGCTGGTTCGGTTCTGTTAGCGGTAGAAAGAAGCGGGTCTTACCGGTGTAGACGAAGCGTCCCGGCGCTCCTTTGCAGAACTGCTTGGACTTGTAGGACAGCGTGACCTCCACGACCCCGGGGATGTGACGGGGAGGAGTCTGGACCCGGATGGCGTGAGGAGTGATGAGCTGCAGACACAAACAGGAAGCATGAAGCTGCTCTAAAAAATAAAACTCTGAAAAAGCCTCAGAAAGAACGTTCACCAGAATGTGTTGGTTTAACTTGATACCAGCCTCAAAAAAATGATTTAGTCTGTATTCTGGTTCTCATTTTCAATTAATTTAGTCTAAAGAAAGTAGAAAAGAAACATTTAGTCTCAGTTTTCTTGTTGATTTCTTCCAAGTATCACAAAGACAGACCAAAAAGAGACAGAAGAGGCTCAAAAACAGAGACACAAAGACCAAAAACGAAACAAAATGATGGACAAGCAGACCCAATATGAACACAAGGAGACCAAAAATAGACAAAATCATGAAAAAGAGAGGTAAAAAAAATCAAAATGAGAAGCAGCAAGACCTAAAATAGATGCAAAAAGACTATAAAGAGACAATAAAAGACACAATAAAAGATTAAAGCGAGACAAAACGGCGAAAGCGAGATGCAAAAAGACCTAGAAGAGACACGAAAAGTCCAACAGGAAGCACATCAAAAAGAGCATAGAGAAAAAAAGAGCATAAAGGGACACAAAATGAGCAAAATGAGATGCAAAAACACCAAGTGAGGGACAAGAAGACCAAAAATAAAGACAAGAAAACAAAAAAATAGATTCAAAAAGACCATAAAGCAACAAAAAATTCAAAAAGAGAAGCAAAAAGACCTAAAAGAGAAAATAAAAGACCAAAACGAGTTAAATCGACCAATAAGAGATGCAAAAAGACCAGAAAGAGACAATAAAAGATACAACAAAACACCAAAAGGAGTCACAAAACAAATAAAACAAGGCACAAAAACACCAAAAAGTGAAGCAAAATGGACACAGAAAGACTCAAAATTACTAAAAAGTAAAATAATTCGATTATGACGTTTCTCCTCGACTAACACAGTTTTTCATCACGTTCTCGCTTCATTTTAAACGCAAATAAACCAATAAATCAGAGTAAAATAAGCAAACATTTGAAGATTTTCACACATTTTTAACTGCTCCTCTAGTTTAACACGTTTACTTCAGCAGTGATTCATTTAGAGGTTTTACATCAACTCTGTTCAGTTTTATCAGGTTTTGAGTCTATAACGGCTCAGGAACTCCGGATCTGGGTCAGCAGCGTTCAGAGGGATTCTGGGTTTTGCGGTCCGTCTGCTCGCCGCCCGACGATCAAAGCGAGGAGCGACGGAGGCTCGTCTTCCCTCCAGGTGTTCTGCTCTCCTGGACCTGCTTCAATATTTCATGGCTCCGTCTGCGCAGCTCCTCACAATCTGCATATTTGAGGAAGCTGCAGCAGATGCAGGTGTTGGTCGCTGCCAGTTAGTGTGGAAGACGGAGGACGAGATGTTTGTGTTCCTGCAGCTGTTCTGATACACTCACCGCTGTCACTTGTATTTGTTGCAAATAAAAGCAGGATTTCATGGAGCGGCGTTAAACTCTGACAGAAACTGTGAGATTCTAAACTCTTTTTCAACCATAAGATGGAAAACAAGCAGCGACGCCTGAAACTGTTAGTTAAAAAAATCCAATTAATGACGTTTAATCACAGTCTGGTTTGCAGATTTGTCTAAAAGTAACTTAAAAACAGACAAACTGGTAATACTTCTTCTTTAAATGTCACAGAGTTCAGTTAAAAGGTGACTCGAACAGACAAAACTGATCCAGAGACACAAAGAGAAGCAAAACAACCACAAGGAGACGTGAAATGACCAAAAAAAAGAGCAAAAATGACACAAAACGACCACAAAGAGGCACCAAATGATCAAGAAACAAACACAAAGAGGCAAAAAAAGACCAAAATGGAGTATAAATGCCAACAAAAAGACACAAAATGACGAAAGAAAAATGCAAAATGACGTTCAAAGACATCAGAAAATTACAACATGGATGCAAAAACGGTCACACAGACATAAAACAACACAAAGAGGTATAAAACTAGTACAAAGAGATGAAAATGCCCAAGAAGGTATACAAAATTCTCACAAAAACACTCAAAATGACCACAGAAAGACACAAAATAATATAAAGTGACATACAACAACTGCAGCCAGACAAAAAATACACACAAAACAACCACAGGGACATGCAAAACATCCATGAAGAGACAAAAAACAACAACAAGGATGCTAAAAATGGCCATAGAGAAACAAAATAACACAAAAATGACATAAAGCAAAGAAAAGGAGACAAAAAAAGACCAAAAAATGATCACAAAATGACCACAAAAAGACACACAATGACCACAGAAACATATTTCAAAACCAACGCACGCACAACAACCACAGGACGATTCAAAATGTCCATAAAGAGACGGAAAATAACAACACAGATGCTAAAAATCACACAAAACAAAACAAAAAGCCATAAAACTGATACAAAGAGACATTAAATGACCAAGAATGGACACAAAATTACCACAGAAACACTCAAAATGACCACACAGAAACACAAAATGACCATAGAAGATGAAAGAGTACCACAAAAAGGCACAAAATGATGCAAAATGACACAAAATGAACAAAAAGAGATAGAAAATAACAACAAAGATGCCAAAAAACGGCAACAGAGACCAAAGCAACACAAAAGACATAAAACTGGTACAAAAGTTGTGTTATTTGTTGCATTTTTCTGTCGTTAATGTTAAGTAGTCGAGGCAGACAAACTGAAGGATTAACCAACAAAAATACGACAGCTAATTTGTTAACGTACATCTTTACTAAAATGGACACTTGTGTTTGCTGACAGTCAAAAGTTAAAACTAAGGCATCAAGAAAAGACACAAAAAGACGTTAGGAAATGAATTTTGACTTTTGTTTGAAGACCTTTTGAAAGGAGCTAAATCCAGCGTTATTTAGACGGGATAATTCATCCAGAACAGAAGGTAACCTCACCTCGCTCCAGACCAGCATGGTGCCGAAGACGACCTGCAAGCCGTCGAAGAAGTTGTCTCCGATGAGGATGACGGTGGCGCCGCCGGTGGTCCAGCCCTCGCTCGGACTGATGGCTTTGATGCAGGGCGTGGCTGCTTCGGAAACACAGCGACACGAGTGACACGGTTAGAAAAACAGCATTATACAGCGATAGGGTTAGAAAAACATTATACAGAAAGGGAAAAGTGAAGTTAGCAGCCGCCAGGGTCAGTTTAGCTAGTATTAGCTTCATCCGCCAACGTTTGGTCATAAAATAATTATCAGAAATGAGGTTTGAAGCTAATAGTTTCAGTTGGCAGATGGTTTGGTTTACCAGCTGAATCGCTAACGGTAGATGCTAGCAGCAACAGCTTTATTTCAGACCAGTTCAAACAGATCTACTAAGTTTAGCGAATGGTTTAGCAAAAATAAAAGAGGTCAACGAGCGATATTTTCACAAGCTACAAGTGTTTGAAACTAGATTACAGTTCAGAAAAGATGCTAGCTACATTTTTTGTTACAGTTCAGTTTAGCAGCCTGAACAGTTTGACTCACGAACCTTTCATAATGTTTGTCAGCAGTTTAGTTTAGCGGTAAATAACTTTTAGCTAACAGTAAATATCCTCCTGTTTTTATACTCAAACTGCATTAGTGTTATTTCTTACTGCATAAATGCACCATTTTTAGCACTAAGTTAGCAAAATAGATGATTTTTCTGTAATATTTTTTGTCTAATGTAGTCATGCTGTTAGGAAACATCCATCATGCTGAAGAATTTTTCCTTTTTTTCTCGTTTTCTTCAAGAACAAAGCTGCTCAGAACAAGACAAGAGATCTTTAACACAACCTTTACATTTCTGACGTCCACAGAGAGCGTTCGGTCAGATTCCTGTCCACCAGCAGCCTGTAATTCACTAATAATACATGCAAAATGATTGGTTTTTCCAGGGCCACGGGGATCAATAAGGGGCTCCACATAACCAGCGTCTCCGTGATGACTAGACTGGTGTCCGGACAGTCGGACTCCGAGCTGCGATGAGGCTTTACAGCCTTTTCCCGGACCGAGAGCCGTTTTATTGGGAGGACGATCTGATATTCCAGTCAGAGCTCTGAGTTTCCTTTTGTTTACTATGTGATCTGATCTATAAAGCCGCGTTCAGAGACTATTAAACATCCCGCTTACAATTTTCTCCACTATTAGAGGAGTAATGACCTTCCACTGTAAGTTACTGGCAGCTTGTGGAAAAAGCAGGAGAGTGGATTTAGAAAACCATTATAGACACTTAAACATCTCCTTTTAATTGCTATTTATTCATTATTGCAGCAGCTAGAAACCGTGTGGAGGCCAGAAACATCCAGATTCTGCTGAAACTACAACAGAAAACTCAAGAATATATTTTTTCAGACTGATTAAATATTATTTTTCTCATTAAAGATAAATACTCCTGTTGCCATCAGTTATTCAAACGAATAACGACAAACGAGACACAAAATGGCACAAATGAGACACAAAATGACAAAAACAAAATGCAAAAAAACATAAAATAACGACAAATGAGACAAAACAACAATAAATAAGACAAAACTACAGATAATGAGGAAAAAACTGCAGAAAAAAATTGACAGAAAAACATTAAAATTTGACAAAACAAAAAATGACACAAAACAGCAAAAAACGTCAGACAAAACAACAAAAAATGACACAAAACAACAAAGAAATTACACAAGACAACAAAAAATGAGACAAAACAGCAAAAAAGTGAGACAAAACAACAAAAAAAATGACAAAACAAAAAAATGAGATAAAATGGCAAAAATCAAGACAAAACAGCAAAAAAAATGACACAAAACAAGAAAAAAACGAGAAAACAGCACAAGAGAGACATTTGGAGACAATATTTTTTGTAGTGCTGTTTAAAAAAATGTTGATTCCAGGTAATTATTGTGAAAAAGTCGTTTTGTGTCATTCTATGCAGACGACACCTTCCTGTTCATGGTTGTTCTGTCTCCACTGACTTTATGTATTCATGAAAAATCAATCACAGCGGGTAAAAACGCGTTAAAGATTAAATGCAGGAATTAAATTCAGACATTTCTTTAAATTGCTTAGTCTCTACAGATAATTCTGCAGAAACAGGAAGTGTCGGTCGTCCGGCTGAACGTGAGCGGAAACATTGAGCTGATATCTAGAGAGACTTTCTGCAGAGTTTCCAGATGAAAGCGACTCCCTGAACCCTGCAGCTGCTGCCGAGGGTCGACCGGCTGATTGTCGCTTCCTTATTAATTTCCTCCTTTTGTCGCGGCGGTAAACAAACGGTCCGACGGCGGCTGGAGACCCTCCGATCAAATGAGCGCAGCACAAAGACGAGGAGCAGGCGGCGGAAAGTTTTATCGCCGAGGGCCGCTGACAAAGACGAGAGCAGATGTTGAGGCTGTTTATCGCCTCTGAAAACATCCCCGTCTGAAAGATGAAAGGCCCCCGGCTGAACACCGGGCCCCTCTGGCCCCTCCAGGACACCGTACGATGCCCTCCCAGCTCGATAAGTTTCCTTCACCAAACATCTGACAGATTAGTGTCAGGTAGCATTTGTTTTACATCTCGGGACGCGCCAGGCAGGTGGGGTTTCTTTCGTCGCACAGGACAGAAAGTTTGGACGACCACAGGAGGACGGCTTTGTCTTTGATCCGCCGCCTTATCTGGAGTGATAAACACCACCCGCCTGGTGCCGCAAGTAGGTTAAACCAAACGAGACGATTACATCAGCAGCGCCAGGAAAGAAAACCTCAAACTTTAGAACAAGTGGAAGAGAAAACTGCAGAGCGAGTCGTCTGGGGAGAGAAACATGGAGGATACCGAGTCTGACTGGTGGCTAACTGGTTCAGTGGTTTGTTTTACTCGACTGCATGTCCCGCAGAGGTGGAGTTAAACAGACATGACAAGGTTCTGAAGTGAAACGATAACGCCATCTCTCCTTGAAAAGCCTCGAACTTTAAACCAAGTTGAAGAAAACTTTAGAGTGATGAACTTTTGATGTTGTAGAAGCTTGTTTTACTGTACTGCACATCCCACAGGGATGGAGTTCAACCAAAATGACAAGTTTTTGAAGTTCAGGCAAAAGTAAACACAGGTTTAATTATCAAATTATTTATTTTTGGTATTTTTTTGCAGCTAATATTTATCAGGTCCCCTAGTATGTTGAACTCCACCCGACTGGTGTGCCAAGTAAGTTGAAATAAGTGAATCGATAACACCATCTCTGCCTGAAAAGCCTTGAACTTTAAAACAAGCTGAAGGAACTTCAGAGCGATGTGGTGTTGGAGTGCTTTTGATGGTGTAGGAGTTTGTTTTACTCTGCTGTATGTCCCAGAGGGGTGGAGTTTGGCTAAAACGACTAAGCCATCAGTGTCTGAAGTTCAAGCAGAAGTGTACAAAAGTGAACGTCACTTTTTCTGTACTTTTTGCGGCTGAGATTTTATCGGGAACCCAAATACATTAAACTCCACCCGGCTGGTGTTCCAAGTAAACTAAAACCAGTGAACCATCTCCCCTGGAAAAGCATCAAACTTTAAAACAAGTTGAAGGAAACTTCAGAGCGATGTGGTTTGGGAGTATTTCTGGTGTGTCACTGGTGGCAAATCGATGAAGGGTTTGCTTTACTCTACTGGCCGTCCCAGAGGGGTGGAGTTTGGCCAAAATGACTAAACGGAAAGCGTCTTAAGGCCAAATTAATGTTTACGGAAGTGAAAGCAATTTTTGTACTTTTTGTGGCTGAGATTTTATCAGAAGCCCAAATACGTTAAACTCCACCCGGCTGGTGTCCCATGTAAACTAAAATAAATGAACCATCTCCCCTGGAAAAGCATCAAACTTCCAAACAAGTTGAAGGAACTTCAGAGCGATGTGGTTTGGGAGTATTTCTGGTGTGTCACTGGTGGCAAATTGATGAAGGGTTTGTTTTACTCTACTGGACGTCCCAGAGGGGTGGAGTTTGGCTGAATGGGCTCAGTGAGAAGTCAGGCAAAAGTGTATAAAAACATATTTTTGGTGCTTTTTCACTTTTTCGCTGCTGAGATTTTATCAGGTAAGCTGATATAGTAAGCCCCACCCGTCTGGCATTCTGAGGACATTGAAACAAGTGAACCACGAACACCGTTTCTCCTGGAAAAACTTTAAATCAAGTTGAATGAAACTGCAGAATCGTCTGAGGGGTGAAAGAGGGAGAACACAACGGGTTTCTGAAGTCTGACTGGTGTTAATGTTTAAGGAGTTTATTTTACTCCACCACACGTCCCAGTTTCGTATTTCTTTGCTTCTGAGATTTCGAGAGCCTTGATGTATTAAGCTCCACCCATCTGGTGTTCAAAGTCAGCTAAAACAAGTGAACCATCTCTCCTGGAAAATCCTCAAACTTTTAAACAAGTCGAGGGAACTTCAGAGCGATGTGGTTTGGAAGCACTTTCGACGCCTTACTGGTGGCCAATTATTTTAGGAATTTTTTTTTATCCCCCTGTACATCCCAGAGGGGTGGATTTTACCTTGCCGGCAGTAAATGACGAATGCCACGAGGACAGAAGTTTATGAAAGCCAGTCGAGTCGACTTTTCTGCGGTGGGCTCGGTCACTTGATACTTCCTAACACCCCCGACAGGTTAAGCCCCACCCGCCTGGCATCCAAAGTAGGTTAAAACAAGCAAAGCAGTTACAGCATCTCTCCTGGAAAGACGTCAAACCTTTAACGGAGTCAAGGGAAACGGCAGAGTGGAGGTTCAGTGGATGAGAGAGGGAACGTGTTAAACACTGTCAGACAGTTAAAGTTTGTTTTATTATCCTGGAGGTGCCAGGCGGGTGGAGTTTGCCAAACAGGATGAGGAGGTTTGGTTGGTAGCAGGTTGTTTGTAGGAGTCTGTGTAGCTTTACCCTGTGGTAACTGGAGCCATAAACCCCACCCGCCTGTATAATATGTGTGCTTGTTTTACTCTCCTGCGCGTGCCAGCCGGGTGGTGCACATCTTCTCTGGTTCTGTCTGTGAAACCTGCTACTGCGAGGCTAAGCTCCGCCCTTCTGGCGCTCCAAGTTTATCGAATGGAGCGGCGGGCTGACGTCAGGGTTTTATGAGCAGCAGAGTGGCGTTAAAGTTTACAGCTTCAGAGGAAATGTTGCCGCTGAGCTCCGGCTCTCAGAGTCCAGTTTCACCGTGTGAAGTTTATACGCAGGATGATGCATTTTATTTGGTCGCTGGAAGAACGGAGCGTTTGTTCGCCGCAGTCTCCAGAAAGGAACAGAACGTCCAACATGTTTCTGGTTGTCTCCTGTTAAACATGAAACCGGAGCAGCGTTTTTACCCAGCGGAGCTCATTTTAACTAAAACATGAAGTCAATGGAAACAGAACAACCATGAAGGAGACAGAAACGTCTCCTGACACAGTTAGAATCACCTTCTTCTCATTTACTTTACAATGATTACCTGGAATCAACATTTATCCACAACACTGGAAGAAATACTGTCTCCATTTACTACAGATGTTTAACTATTTCCAGACTTTTCCTCACCTCTGCTCATCATCTAGAAAGATGTCTCACCATGCTGGATGGATCTCCAACAACCTGCTCCTCTGTTCACTGCTTCTGAGCCATGCTGTGTTTCTTTTTATTGGTCCAGTAGCTTTCATTTTACTCTCTAAGTCACCCAAGACTCATTCTGAATCATTTTATGAACTTTTTTCAAACATTTTAGACAAATTTAAGTCATTTTGGACAAATTCTGAGTGTTTTTGGACAATTTTTAAAAATAATTTTGGAACATTTGTTATTTTTGGAAATATTTTGAATCATTTTGGACATTTTAAAAAGTTTTCAACAGGTTTAAGTCATCTAAGAAGAATTTTTAGTTATTTTGGTGATTTTTTTTTTCAAACATTTTGGACAAATTTAAGTCATTTTGGACAAATTCTGAGTGTTTTTGGACAATTTTTAAAAATAATTTTGGAACATTTGTTATTTTTGGAAATATTTTGAATCATTTTGGACATTTTAAAAAGTTTTCAACAGGTTTAAGTCATCTAAGAAGAATTTTTAGTTATTTTGGTGATTTTTTTTTTCAAACATTTTGGACAAATTCTGAGTGTTTTTGCCAGTTTTTAAAATAATTCTGGAACATTTCTGTTATTCTGGACAAATTTTGAGTCATTTCGGATGCTTTAAAAATAGTTTTCGACAGGGTTAAGTCATCTAAGCCAAATTTTTAGTTACTTCGGTGATTTTTTTCAAACATTTCAGTCCATTTTGAGTTATCTCCAACAACTTGCTCCTCTGCTCACTGTTTCTGAGCCATGCTGCATTTATTTATTCACCCAGTATCTTGTTGTCATTTTAAATAATTTTCAAAACATTTATGAACAATGTTCTCAGTCGTTCTGGACTCTTTATTTGGTCGTTTTAAACAACTTCTTTTCAACCATTTTGGATAAATTTGGTATAAATATTTACATTTACAAGCTCAGTTTTGTCTCCTTCTTGCTGCTTTTGCCTCATTTTAAAAAAAATTTATGTCTTGTTTTTCTTGTTTCAATTGTTTTGTATCTTGTTTTTCTGACTCATTTTGTGTCTCATTTGCCGAATAGGAAGCCTGAAGTGACTGAAATAGACATTATATTACTGCATTTAAATGCTATTTTATTAGTTATATTTGTTATTCCACTTTGAAACTCCAGAATTCTTCTGCTTGGATCAGACTTTGTACCAGCATTTTTGATCATCTGTTCAACCAGCTACATAAGCTAAATGAAAATAGCTTTTTTATTCATTTTTGTGACAGAATATTTCATAATCAGAGTATTCTACATGTTTAATTGTCTATTATTATAAGCTGCAGCTACTTTTGGTTCAGAAAACATCACTAGTTGATTTCTGCATTATCGTTTTATTTTGTTAATGTGCTCAAAGGTGGAACTTTTTATGACAGATTCAACTTTTGTCACATTTCAATCAGAGATGATCTGATCAAACGGTCAAGCAGAAGTTATTCTAATTATTTCAGTGTCTCTGAGCGACGTCTTACCTTCGGAGGGGTCCAGGCGTCGGGCGCGGCGGCCATGTTTGGAGTTGTTGTGGACGAACATGTTGTCTGAAACCGCCAACACGTGACCGTCCACGTTGACCGTAGTGGAAACCACCACCTGTAGCACAAACGCACCACGGTTTGGTTTCACATCGAACTCTCCTCATTGCAAAGTCACTGCTGTGGTTCACTGATGTCAGAAGTGACTCCGACAGAGCAGCAGTACATGCAAGCAACGCCAGCATCAGTTCTGAGGATTCTCTCTGATCTTTGGGTAGATATTGTAGCTGGGAGAAGGTCAGATTTAGATTACAGACCAATATGGAGACAACTAGTCTGCTTAGTCACGTCAGAATAGACGATATCTGATCTCCTGCAGCGTCTAAAGGCCGTTATGACCTTAGAAAGAGTAGTTTTTCCTTCATAGTCACCTGCTGCCTGAAACTCACCTGGAACCTCCTCATGTCTCGCGGGTTTCCTGCATTTTTCAAACAGTTCTGATTGCACTTGAGGAAGAACTTCAGGAAGAATCTGGAAGAGAAGCAGAAAAGACGAAGTGGATCAGCATCGAGGAACGTGTTTCATAGCAACCGGATTCAACCAAAAACCACCAGATTCAGAAGCTGCAGAACGAGGACTAAAGAACAGAGAGGACTTTACAGGACGCTGATTAAACACCACAAGTTGCACCAACATGAAGCCGTTAAAGAAACTGTGAAACTGCAGGAAGACAGGAAAGAGCAACGCGTTCATAAAAAAACAAAACGCAGAATAAAATAAAAATTATTCGTGTTTTAAAAAGTGAAAAAAATTTACAAAATCTAGCAAAAGTAATGAAAGGGTTTCTGTGTGATGAATTTTTATTTTTATATGACAGTTTACAAGATTTACATGAAGTTTTTCTACCAATTGTATAATTCTTTTTCATGTTTAACATTTAAAAATAATATTTTTTCTGTGATTTTACTAATATATTATTTGTTAACAAAATAGGGAAAATTTGTAAAAAAAAAAAACAAAAAGAAAACAAAAAACAAAAAATACGAGTTGATTTTGTTTTCAATCTTTAACATATTTTGACAAAATATTGATATTTTTGCTTCAATGTCGTAAAACAACGTTATTTTATTGTCAAATGTTATACAAATACAGTGGACATTATTCACAATGTTTTGGGGAATTTTTTATTTTTATAGTAAACATGTAATTACTTTTCTGTGATTTGACTCTTATCTTACATTTATCAAAACAGTTTTTTTTTAAAAAGCATTTGGATAATGTATATCCTAAAAATACATAATTTTAGTTGTAAATAATGGCAAATATTCATTTAAAAAAAACAAACTGATTTTTTTGACGCATTATTTACATTTTTTGTGTCTTTTCATGGGTAACTTATGATTTAATTTTTTTTTCTGTGATTTTACTGCTGTTTTTCACTTAATTTTATTTTATTTGTCTTAAATTTACCAAAACACTTTTTGTTTTTTTAAATAACCATTTGGATAAGTTAAACATACATAATTTTACTTCCAAATAATGGCAAATATTCATATTTTTAAAGAAATACAGATTTTCTGAGGCATTATTTACAATTTTTTGGGTCTTTTTTATTGTTAACATATGACGACTTTTTCTGCGAGTTTACCAGCTTTTATTTGTACTCTAAAAAATGGGGAAGAAACAATCAATTGTTCAAAAAAAGACCGTTAAACTGTTCAAAAAGTAATTTTTAACAGTGTATACTTTAATGACTGAGCTCTGTTTAACAAAAAGCCCATTAGTCAGATAAACTTGGTCTGGCGTTGAGCGGGTTCGATGTTAACGTGGACGCCGGTGGAAACACCGACAAACCAACATCTCAGCACTTCCTCGTGTCGGGTCACATCTCGCCTCTTTATCTCAGATGAAATTATCTTTTCCGCGGCGGCGTCTCGATAAAGACGGTCGACACTCGGCGGCAGACTTATGGCGTCTCATTAGGAGCCGCCTTTTTGGTTTTCCCTCCCGCTCGCTGATTTAGGCCGATTTGTTGGGCAGCTGAGGAGTATTGATTGGGAATGGATATCAATGGGGACGGGTGGCAATAACCGGCAGCTCCGGAGGAGGACGGCGGGGGGGTAAGAATGGATTGCCACCTTAATGCATTTCCCACTGCTGTGTAATCTGTGCACATCCATCAGCGGGACCATCAGCGCCCCTCCCCCACCCTCTGATGGAGCGCCTCCTTTTTAATTGCCACATTATCACAATAATAATCCGGGCAGTTAACAAGCGGCAAGGTCGCAGACAGACATGTCACATTAACCAGGGGATAACCTCGGCAGAATAGACCCGGCCTCTTCTTCTTCTTCTTCTACCGCCGCCGCCACAGCAGCAAGGCATGCTGGGAGAGGAGGAGGGCGGATATAAATGGGGGCTCCGCGAGGTCGGCATCGATTTCCACCTTAATAAGACGGTAACAATATCTTTAAAAACACACAGCGAGGCCCGGATCTGCCGTCTTTTTACACTTTCCTCCAAAAAACCCTCAATTTTAACCCTTTAAAACCCACTGTTGCAGAAATACATCAGTTTTAGTTTGTTTATTAAATATTATTTTCTGTGTGTGTGTGTGTATATATATATATATTTTTACTTTAATTTTATATTTTTAGTTCATATTATTAAAACCTGGGATGTAAGAGTTACAGTGATGTAAAGCAAATAAAAATACTCCAAACAATGGCACTACAGACTATAAATTTGTAAGAATATGTCCTGGTGCACAACGGCAGGTCTTCAAGGGTTAAAGTGACGCTAATTTACTCGCTAACGTCCAGAACATCCCAGGTACGTCTCAGCGAGGACTCTATCGAAGCGTTCACTCTGGATTTCTGGTAATTAACAGTGATTTTAATGCGACCTACTAACATGAAAGGAATTCATTAATTTATATCTTGAAGCAGCCTTCATTTGGATTCAGAATCAAGCAGAAACTTGAGGTGGTTTCTTTCCTGGCATTTGGTCGATTTAAAGGAACTTTTAAACAACTTTAAACCCATCAGGACTTTTAGAAATGAACTTAATGAAAGCGTAATGGGTGTAAATGAGGGGACATGGTTGAAATTATGTGCAAAAATATACTCTACTGCTGTTTTCTGTGTTGTAAGAACGTGAAAAATAAGCAAACAATAATAAATCACAGTTTTGTAGCACCTGTACTGTAATAGAAAGTCGGTAAAATCAATTAATTTATCACTAATCTGGATTAAACACAATAAATATGTCAGTGCTGGATAAGAATCCCTTAACACAATTAACTGGTAAATACTTCACGAACCTTAAAGTATCAATGGAATATTGGAGAATGTATCAAATATTGTGAATTATTGTGGGAATTAAAGGGCTGTTTATGTATTTAATGCTTTAGAAATTAAGATGCTTTAAAGATTTTTTGATTTATAATTGAGTTCCATTAAAATAATTACTTGTAAACGGTTTGTTGGCTCAAGATGGTCGTCTATATACGTGGAATTACTAATATTTTATGTCTTAATTGCAACTATTATTAATAAATGCTTTATTTAAAGAGCTGCTTGTTTGCTGGTGATTGGATTTAATCTCTATTTTTTGTTTCACATAAATTAGATTTTTGGTTGTTTCCTCAAAGTGTAAATGCAATTTAACCCTCGTGTCGTCCTGCAGGTCAAAATTGACCCGTTTTAAAGTTTTAAAATGTGGAAAAAATATTTTCACAATGAAACTTCTGATGTCCGCATTTTCAACATTTTTGGGAAATCTTTGAACATTTTTTGGTGGAAAAAAGAAATGTTAAAAATGTTGAAGAACATTCACATAAAAATCAACCAAAATCCTGTGAATTTTGCTGGATTTTGGTTGATTTTTTTGGTGGATGTTCTTAAAGAAAATATTAAAGTTTTACTGATATATATGGAATCACTTTAGATATTTTTAGGATTTTTTTTTTTTTAGAAGATTTTTATTCATTTTTTGAAAATATTTACTAGAATTTTCTTGCCAAATTTGGGAGATTTATTAAAAATAAAACTTTTTAAGGAATTATTGAAATTTTCTTCCTGAAGGTTTGGCAAATTTTCAAAATTTTGGGGAATTTTTTTTGTTGAATTGTTGGGTTTTTTTTCAGACAAAGAAACAATATTTTTTGGTGCCGGTAAATGAAGACAACAGGAGGGTTAATATTATACATACAGTGGTGGAAAAAAAGTGTTTGGACACCTTTAAAATTTTACACAACCTCAAATATTATCATGAAACATTTGTGTTAAAATCATTTTTGTGTTTCAGAAGGTGTGGCTGCATTACACAGACACAAACAAATACATTTTTTTTTGTATTTTGTTGACAAGAAAAACTAACAAAACTAAATTCTATCAAAAAGACACCAATATTCTAAATTTCTAATTTTTATGGAACCAATCAATTATAAGTTTTTAATGGCTTTTTTTATTTAAAGGATTTGTTTAATATTTTGGCTGTGACTACACTAAAAGAAATTACACAAAGACCTAAGAATGATTCTTAATGCAATGTTTCACAAATGCATGGGAGATATATATATAAAAAAGTCGTGTGCGTCATAAAAAACTGTTTCTTCCTAATAATTTGTGTGAAGTGAACCTTTACAGAGACAGTGTGTGTGTGTGTGTGCTGGGGGTGTGTGTGTGTGTGTGCGCGTGTGTGTGTGTGTGTGTGTTGGGTGTGTGTGTGTGTGTGTGCGTGTGTATGTGTGTGTGTGTGTGCGCGCGTGTCGGCTGTGTATCGACTGAAAGCTGATCTGCTGCTCTAGAGGCTCTAATGCCCTTTATGGCGGTGAACAGAATAATATGGAGCTCCATTCAGATGATAGCGAGTCCTTCAGAGAGCTGATATGGATCAATACGGATTGAATTAAAACGCAGCTGGAGACAAGACCAGGGGCTCACACAGACACACAACACACACACACAGACACACACACACCGTACACAAACACAATAACACACGCTGTACACACTGCGGTGCTATTCCAGAGCTGTATTCTCCATAATCCTTCAAATCCTCAGTACTGTGTGATATACAGTACGTACTACAAAATAATATTTATTCATGGAACACCTTTATGAACAACACCAGCCCAAAGAATGACCAAGAACCACACACTTAAAAATAAAACGTGAAAATAGATATGAGAAACACTCCCATGTGGATGTTTTTAGCCTGAATTTGTCCACTGGAGCCTATTAGCAGCTAATGTTTATGATTAATCAGAAATCAGTGATAAACTGTGACACCGAAGGAAAACTAGAGATTCTCTAAAGGTTCTGAGCTGTCAAACTGTAAATATTATCACTTGAATGCTTGAAATCTTTATTTGAGGAGCTGTTTGTTTGCTGGTGATTGGATTTAACATTTAGTTTTTGTTGCACATGAATTAGATTTTCAGTTGTTTTCTCGAGGTGTAAATGGATTTAACCCTCCTGTCCTCATCTACAGGTACCAAAAAAATATTGCTTCCTCGTCTGAAAAAAATCCAAAAATTCAACAAAAAAAATCCCCCAAATTTCTGAAAACTTGCAAAACCTTCAGGAAGAAAATTCCAATAATTCTTTAAAAGTTTCCCTTAAAAGTTTTATTTTTAAAAAAATTCCCCAAATTTGGCAAGAAAATTCCTGTAAATATTTTCAAAAAATGAGTAAAAACCTTCCAAAAAAAATTCCTAAAAATATCTAAAGTGATTCCATATCTAGCAGTAAAACTTCTAATATTTTCTTTAAGAACATTCACAAAAAAAACAACGAAAATCCAGCAAAATTCGCTGGATTTTGGTTGGTTTTTTTGGTGAATGTTCTTAAGAAACTTTTTAACATTTTTTTTCCCCACCAAAAAATGTTCAAGAATTTCCCCAAAATGTTGAAAATGTGGACATCAGAAGTTTCCCTGTGAAAACATATTTTTTTCTCCACATTTTCAAACTTTAAAATGGTTCAATTTGACCCGCAGGACGACACGAGGGTTAATACAACATATAGTTTTATCTTCTATGTTTTCAGCTTTTATCGTTGGAAACACGATAATTCTACTTTAATACTTTGCTTCAGATGAAGCGGGTCGAAATATTAGGGACATCTTTCAGTGTGATGTTTTTAAATTACCGTTATGACAGTATAAACTCTAAACGTTTAGTGTGAGGTTTATATGCTGTACAGGAGGTCCTCGGTTTACGACGTCCTCGACCTACAGCGTTTTGTCGTTACGTGGAACTAGTTTATGAGCAGAGCGGATGAACACGTCGTCAAGCGGCACTATAAGACGTCTTTGTTTACATTCTCCGGTTGTACTCCACCTTGGATTGAGCTGTCTGTCCATTCGAAGCCCTTGTTGCCTATTTTTATTCATTTTGGATTTCTGAAGTTGTTTTGTGTCGTTTTAAATCTTTCTTAAGTCAAATTCTGCGTCTTTTTCAGTTCATTTTGCATCTCTGAAGCCATTTTGTGTTTGTGAAATCATTTTACATCTTGACAGTCATTTTTCACCTCCTAATGTTACGTCTTTGGATGTCAGTTTTGCGCTTCACTGACATCAAAATGTTTCTCTTTATGGTCATTTTGTGTCTCACTGAAGTCATTTTGTGGGTCTTCGAAGTCGTTTAGTGGGTATTTGAGGCTGTTTTGTGTCTTTTTGAATTTGATTCATGCTTTGAGGTGTTTTTTTTGTCTCTTTATGGTCACTTTGCATCTATCTGAAGTCATTTTGTGTCTCCTTGCAGTCATTTTTCATCTCTTTATGGTCATTTTGTGTCTCTTTGAAGCCATTTTCTGAAGTTGGAGCTGCTCAGAGTCAAATTAAATGTTATGATGAATCTTTGACGTTACACTTCCATGTTTACAGTTTAATGCTCTCTGATTGGACGCTGCTCAGTACGGCAGGCATTATTTATAAATGACCTGAGGCGTTCAGGTAACTACAGGAACACAGTCTGTTTCTACGGAGAAACAAACCTTCAGGCGTCTGAATAACGTTAAACACCAAAGGTCTGATTATGGGGACGACAGAGGACGACGAGGAGAAGGCAGAGCTGCCCATTGAAAACGTATTAAAACACGATAAATAATGAAGTGGAGCTCCGTCATTAGCTCGGCCGGCTTCTTCTTCTGCGCCTCTTAAAAAGGAGGTAAAGATAATGAGAGAGACGGAGTCCACCGGTGGAAGCTGTCACCTCATTACACCGACCGGCAATCAATTACAGCTGGACGGAGTGAAGCAGCTTAATGCGGCTCTGAAATCACTGCTGCCCTTCAGGAGAACTCAGCGAGCCTGGCAGGCGTCACGGAGGGAAAATTACTCATCTGGCCAACGGCTACGTTCCACAATCTTTCAGTGTTCAGAGACAGAAAAAGATGCTAAACATGGAAAACAACAACTAAACATCCTGAAGTTTCACAGCTGCAGCTCTTCTCCATTATTTCTTTAAATGTAATGTTGAAACCGACAAAAAAATGAAGAGATCAGAAAACAAATCTAATTTAAACTCAGTTTGTTTACGTGAGAAACGAGTAGTTCATTCACCAGAAGTGAGGTTAGAATCATATAATGCAGCTGACAGAATAATTAGCAGCTTTTCAGCTACAAATATGGGAAATTAGAAGAACTGCTGTTGTTTTGTAGTTAATAAATATACATTTTTAATGATTTATTCAGTGGTTTTACAAAATTTATTTGAAAAAATCTGACTTTTTTACACATTATATTAATATTTTTGGACTTTTTAAACATTTTATGAAAATTGTTTGACATTTTCACATTTTGTTAAGTTTTAATTACTTTTTATTAATATCTTTAGAATACTTTACTTAATAATTTTTAGGTACTTCACATATATATCAAACATTTTAATAATATTTGGAGGAAAATTTTCACAGTTAATACATAATGTAGGACTTTTTATATGTAACAATTATAATATTTTGATGACATTTAATAAATTTTTTCTGCTATATAAAATTTTTTGTAAATTTTTTTACATATTTTAAAGAAAATTTTCCTCATATTTCATAAATATCTCTCTGATGCTGTTAAAGACTTTCTCATAAATGTCTGTGTAATATTTCTCTGATAGTCAGGCATGTTAATGATCAATAAGCGACTAATAGTTAAAATGAATAAAATACAGTGGATGGCCTTAATGTTTGGTCACATCGGTGACAATACCCTAAAACTTTTGTCATCTAATGCAAGAAACCAAATTTTTTTCACAGTAAAATAATGTGAAACAGGCAAAAATGTGACTGAGACTAAAAACATTGCAAATATTTCCTAAATTATTGCTTCTTGAAGTCATGACATGAAATCAATATTAAAGACCAAAAACAAGAATAACCAATTCAGTTCAGCGGTCGACGTTTCCATGGAGATAAATGAATGAAGTCGTTTAGTTTCTCCTCCAGCTGCAGACGTTCACTAATACAACTGAAACTATCAGCTTTAAGGAGCAACTATGATCTCTGAAACTTGGAATAAAAACTCCATCTCGGCTCACTAAAACCACGACGCCACGCAACAAATCCAACGGCGGCTAATTAGGATCACTAATTTACCAGGAAGCAGCAGCAGCTTCTGGACGCTGAAATTATTTATCAGCAGCTCGTTACCTCCGAGGGTTTGGGTTCAACCCGTCCTGCCTCCACGAACTCCCCGTCCTCCACCTTCAGAGTTAAAATCCTCTGGTTTCTGTTCCTTTCTGCTGGAATTTTGTGTTTCTTTGTTGTTTTATGTCTCTTGTTGGTGATTTTGTGTCTTTTCAGTTGTTTTGGATATCTTTGTTGTCATTTTTCCTTTCAAGATCTGCATTTCTCTTTAAAGTCATTTTGTTTCTCTTTGTAGTAATTTTCCAACTTTTTTCCCGTCTGCAGCTGTTGTCTGTTTCTTTAAAGCTGTTTTCTGTTTCTTTAAAGCTGTTTCTGTATCTTTAGTTCTTTTGCCTCCCAGAAGTTGCGTGTCTGTAGTCATTTTATGGTTCTGTTTGCATCTTACTTGGATAATTTTGAGCCTTTTTGTGTATAAGTGCTTGGTTTTAATCTCTCCGAGCTCGTTTTGAACCCGTCCACGCCGGTGTGAACAGCAGCAGGTTCAGGGCTGAATGGAGGCAGGACGGTCGGCGCGATTGTTCCAGCGGAGCGGCTTTAGAGCTAATTTAGCTCGCATCGGGGGGGCGAGGAGGGGGGCGGCGGCCTGACTTCAGCGTTTTCAGCCGCCACTCTGGATGATGTCAGCCCTGACCACACCCAGTGCACTATGGGAAGCAATTACGCTGGGCTCAGATTACAAGGCTCTGATGAACACACACACACACACACACACACACACACACACACACACACACACACACACACACACACACACACACACACACACACACACACTCCCTGGAGTCTCTCACTTATTACGTTAGGCAAGAAAGAAAAAGAAGCAGAAAAAAAATCAATATTTCAGCAGGAGTATTTTTAAAAGCTGCCCTCACAGTTAGATTCTCTCTGTTGGAGGCTCCTCGCCGCTGCAGCTTCACCACCTGACCGCCCGGCGAGTCTGGGCCGGCACGCCGCCGCCGCCGCCTCATCTTACGGGTGACAAAACTGAAACGAAGCACAAAGCGAGCGTGGCGAGCCGAGGCCGCCGCCAACGATCCGTCCTGGTTAACCCGCTAACCGCCTCGCCGTCACATCGCATTTGTCTGCGGCTAACGAACGAAGCGTGCAGGATCCGCAGAAACAAAAGCAAGGAGAGAAAAAGACAAACATGAAAACGTGCTGCAAAAACACCACAAGTCAGAGAGTGTGGCAGAAACCAGCGGCTCGGTGAACGTAGCGTCACCACGAGCTCAGGGTTTAGTTTCTAACTCCGGCAGCGTAGCATCGCGGCTAAACGATCAGCGTCTCTCAGGTCCTTTAGTTTCTTCAGATGTTTTCCGTCTTTTTGTATTTGACTTCTGGGTCTCTTTGCATTTTATTTTTGCATTTTATTTCTGTTTATTTGTATTTTATTTTTTGTCTTTTTGCATTTTATTTTTGGTTGTTTTTGCATTTTATTTTTTATTTGTTTTTGCATTTTACTTTTATGTCTTTCTCCTTTATTTTTGTGTATTTTTGTATTCTATTTTTGTGTCTCTTTGCATTTTATTTTTGTGTCTTTATATTTTATTTTTGTGTCTTTGTACTTTACTTTTGTGTATTTTTGCATTTTAATTTTGTGTATTTTTGCATTTTATTTTTGTGTCTTCTTGCACTTTTTTTGCATTTTATTTTGTATTTTATTTTTAGTTTGCATTTTATCCTTGTATCTTTGTGGATTATTTGTCTTTTTAAAGTCATTTTGAGTCTGAAGTTGTTTTCTGTCTTTTTATGGTTGTTTTGTGGGTTTTTCTGGTTATATTATGTCTGATTGTTGTTATTTTGAGTCTCTGTGGTCAATTTATGCCTCTTCATGATAATTTTTCATGTCTTTGAAGTTGTTTTGTGTGTTTTTCTGGTCATATTATGTCTCTCTGTGGTTATTTTGAGTCTGTGGTTTATTTTAATCCATTTTGCGTCTCTTTGTGGTCATGTTGTGCTTCTTTGAGGTTGCTCGCCACCTCTATGCGGTTGTTTCTCGTCTCTTTGAAGTAGTTTTTTGTGTCGTTGAGGAAATTTTGCACCTCTGTGTCCATTCCATGCCTCTTGTAAGCCACTTCCTGGTTAAAGCGCTAACCGCCTCGCCGTCACGTCTCATTTGTTTGCGGCTAACGAACGAACCGTGGAGGATCTGAGAAACAAAAGCGAAAAGAAAAGAAAAAGAAAAAGAAGGAAAGAAAAGCACGCTCGCAGGCAGTTTGCACTACAAAAACATCAGAAGAAGAAGAAGAAGAAGGGGTCGCCTCATTAGAAGGTCGAGTAAAGCCTAATATTGACTCTGCCGTGTTGTTGAAACGCCCTCTTCAAATAATTACTGAGGAATTCACATGATGCTCCTCTGCAGCTAATTAGGATATGAAACAAGAGCGGCTTCATGCCCATTACCATTACATGATGATTCACTGGCCTCGGCAGCAGCGAGTGTGTGTCTGTGTTTGCTTTTGTCTGGCCTTATTACAGCGCATGAGTCGGAGTGTGTGTGTGGACGAGGGCCCTCCTTGGCTCTGCTACACACCATCAATAATTCACGAGCCAAGATGGCAATTACAGGACCATGTACAATCAAACTAAATATTTGATGAGGCACTAAAACAGTCCCTGGAACAGATCTGCCTCCGTCTCTCTCTCTCACACACACACACACACGCACACACACGCACACACACACAACCTCTCCACTGTCTATTGTCACAACACATTAGGCCTTCGGTCCCTTACTCCCCAGACTTTGTCTTGACGCGCAAAAGCAGTTTATTCTGCTAAAAGAGCTGCTATTCATTTGTTCCGTCTGAAATATTGAGTGCCGCCATTATGCATTCAGGGAGGCAGCGGATCGCCGATCAGCAGCCGGCCGACCGGCTTCTGGGCTCCGCAAACGAAGCGACAGCGGAGGAGGAAGGACGTCACATTAAATATGTGAAACTAATCAATCTGAATCGATCGCGATAAAAAGAAAAACCTCCTTCTTCTTCTTCTTTTTCCTTCCCCCCGCTTGTGACCGCGGGGAAGTTTTTCAGCATTTAAAAATAATGTGACACAAAATCCATCGCACAAAAAGCTGACGACTCCATCACACGGAAATCTGAAAACACATGAAGGAGTTTGTCTGCAGGGAGGAAAACTTCAGCGTCGGGGTTTATTAACCCTCCTGTTGTCTTCATTTACGGACACCAAAAAATACTGCTTCCTTGTCTGGAAAAAATCCAAAAATTCTGCAAAAAAATTCCACAAATTCCTGAAAATTTGTAAAACCTTCAGGAAGAGAATTCCAATAATTCCTTAAAAGTTTCCCTTAAAAGTTTTTTTTTAATATCCCCCAAATTTGGCAAGAAAATTCTTGTAAATATTTTCAAAAAACACGAGCAGACGCAAAATCCACTTAAATCTTGTTCTTCATTTTGCTCCTGTCACATTATTCCTCACCGTGGGCTCATTTTTAACTGCAATATAAAGTCCAGCAGCTCTGTGGAAACAGAACAACCAGGACTAGACGTAGAGAAAAGTCAGAAACAGCTTCAGTCAGTAGAACAGTCAGATTGACAGAAATCAGGAAAAAAAGGGAAAGTAATATTCAAAAATTTATGTCTCAGGAATGAGAAAGAAGCTGGAAGTTTCCACAAGTGAGAAAAACAAACTACTAATAATAATTTTGGAACATTTCTGTTATTTTTGGAAAAATTTTGAGTGATTTCAGACATTTTAAAAATTTAAGTAATTTTTGTGACTTTTTTCAAAGATTTCAGTAAATTTCTACTCATTTTGACACGTTCATATTGTTTTCGACATGTTTGGAGTGATAAACTCAGTCATATTGGACAAGTTTATGTTCTATAATTCAATTTAATTTCAGCTTTATTTGTTTTGGACATTCTAAAAATAATTTTGGAACATTTCTGTTATTTTTGGACAAACTTTGAGTCATTTCTGACATTTAAAAAATAGTTTTCAATAGATTTAAGTCATCTAAGATAACATTTGAGTCATTTTGGTGACTTTTCCAAACATTTCATTAAATTTTTAGTCATTTTGGAGAAATTATGAATAACTTCACACACATTTATTTTCTTGAATTCAACTTAATTTTAACTTTAACTAATTTTTGACATTTTAAAAATCAGTTTGGACAAAATCTTGTTCTTTTGGACACATTGTGAGTTACTCTAGATATGAATGTCACCATGTTTTCAGCATCTCCAGACTTTTCCTCTCTCCTCTGTTCATCATCAGTAGAAAGATGTTTCACCATGCTGAATGGATCTCCAACAACTTGCTCCTCTGTTCACTGTTTCTGAGCTGAGCTGCATTTATTTTATTCATCCAGTAGCTTTGATTTTCCTCAGTCTCTCTCATCATCTGTCTTCTAGTTGTTCCAGAATCTGTTTTTGTGTAAATGCTTTGCTGTTGGAGGATTTCTTATTTTTTGATCAATTTTTGTTCAGTTTCGATCAATTTTAAGCTTAGATTTGGTCGTTTCCTCACACACGATATGTTCAAAGACATCCAAACAACTCCTTGCCTTCACAGTTTCTGGCTGATTCGTCACTAATTCACGTGTTACATATATTACACTGTAAATATTGAAAATATACACAAATTAAATAGTGATATCTGTGAGGAAGATCACAGTTGTGTCTCCAGTAAGGTGTCGAGTGATTTTAACCAGGTTGTTTGGTGCCCAGCAGTGCGAGTGCAGATCTACAAACAGAGCGTTCAGGTATTCAGAGTGAAACCTGGAGTGCAGTGTGTGTTTGCAGGAGAGTTGTGTTGCTGCCGACGGGAACACAGCAGAAATGTTTTAACATGAAAGTGTTGTAGATTCTTCCTGTTTGTGTTCTGTTGTTTCCGTCTAGCTGGAGGTGAGACAACTGTGTGAGTCTGTGTGTACAAATGTTTGGCAGAGATGCTGTGTATGTGTTTAAAAAAAAAATAGAGGAAAAAAAACATGCTCAGTTCCTGGAGCACAGAGATGAACCAAACATCCCATAATTATTTCATACTGCCAGAGAGAGAGAGACATAGAGAGAGAGAGAGAACCAGCGTTTGGTTCTAACATTTATGCTGCAAAAATATCATATAATCTGTCACGTAATAATTATTCAAACACAGTCATGTTTACGTCATACACAAGCCTAACATTAAGCTAGTTGTCCTAACCTGAACCTGACCCCAAAGTGTCCCATTTTAAGTCACAATGTGGGGGCCTAAGTCCGTTTTAAAAGGGACACTTTGAGGACATAAGCCTGTTTAAAGTTTTAGCAGACTTATGACCCCAAAGTGTCTTTTTTAAACAGATTTATGTCTTTGGGGACATAAGTCTGTTTAAACTTTAAACAGATTTATGTCCCCGCATTGTTACTTTTAACAGATTTATTCCCCCAAAGTGTCCCCTTTTAAAAATATGTATGTCCCCAAAGTGTCCCTTTTTAAACAGCCTTGTGTCCCCAATTTGTCACTCTCTAAACAGACTTATGTCCCCACATTGTGACACTTTAAAGAGACTTATGTCCCAAAGTGTCCCTTTTTAAACAGATTTATGTCCTCAAAGTGTCCCATCTTAAACAGGCTTATGTCCTCAGTGTCCCATCTTAAACAGGCTTATGTCCTCAGTGTCCCATCTTAAACAGCCTTATGTCCCCACATTGAGTCTTTAAAGTTTACAGGACTTACGTCCCCCATAATGCTCTCTCCCACAGTGAACTCCTCAGCTGTATTTTGGCAGCGTTGTCATGACGATCAGCATATTTGCCTCTGCGATCGAAAAATCACCCGTGTGACGCAACATTGTGTGTGTGTGTGTGTATGTGTGTGTGTATGAGTGTATGAGTGTGTGTGTACGTGTGTGACATCAGGACCTAAATATGAGCTGGAAATCAGAGAAATTTGGAGGAAAAACATCCGAGTGCACGTCCTCAGAAACCACACCGAGCAGCCAATCAGAGGCATGAGAACTCACACACGCCCATGTGAGCTTCGTCAACACACACATTCACAAAAACACACAGTCTCAACATTTTGAAGCACAAACCGCAGAAAAAATCTGGACTGACCCAAACAGTTGTAACACAAAACTGAACAACTTGTTTTTGTTACTGTGACAGATTAAAAATATTCTGACGTTTAGTCCACAACACTGAGTCCTACATTTCCCACAATGCACCTGGATGGCATCATTAATTAGAATCTCCCTGATTGATCTCACGTCTTTTATATATTTATATATATATTTTAAAATATAATTATAAGAAAGTACACATGCAAAACAAAATATTAGAAATTAAAAGAAGATTTTAAAAAGTTCTTGAAATATATTCATAATTGAAAAATTAAAAACATTATATGTGCTCAAAGTCTAAATAAATTCATTTAACTTTGATAAACGGGATTTTAAATCATAAAAAGAAGATAAATCTGATAAAAAAACACATTAAAATAGTTCAGAAGCTGCCTGAGAATCGTCTCATATTTAAGTTTCTTCAGTATCAGGATCCAGTGAAAGTAGTCAAACATAAATAGACACAAAACAAACTAAATGAACAAATTCAGGCTCCAACTTCCCCCAGCGGACCCCATTCCCCACCCAGATGGGCTGCAGCCCCGGGGGATCATGGGAGTTGTAGTGCATGGTATAGAGCATGTGGACAGCTTGGCGGCATATTGTTAGACAGAGGGAGCGACGGGCGAGCAGCTGCCAGCAGATAAACACCGACAGACGACTGAAACAAGGAAAATATATGAGAGGAGGCCTGGAAAGAGCCTGGAAAACAGTCTGGAAACAGCCTGGAAAACAGTCTGGAAACATTCTGGAAACAGCCTGAAAACAACCTAGAAACAGCCTGGAAACAGTCCAGAACGAGCTTAGAAACAGTCAAGAACCAGCCTGACAACAGCCTGGAAGTAGTCTAGAATCAGTCTAGAACCAGCCTTGAACTAGCCTGGAACCAGCCTGAAAACAACCTAGAAACAGCCTGGAAACAGTCCGGAACGAGCTTGGAAACAGTCAAGAACCAGCCTGACAACAGCCTGGAAGTAGTCTAGAATCAGTCTAGAACCAGTCTGGAAACAGCCTGGAACTAGTCTGGAATCAGTCTAGAACCAGCCTTGAACTAGCCTGGAACCAGCTTGAAAACAGTCTAGAAACAGCCTGAAACCAGCCTGGAACCCGGCGGCTCCTTGGGGGAACCCGGTGGAACCCGGTGGAGGGTCTGCTCCGTTAAATTAAACACCACTCTGCAGATTTAAACAACTACCCATGATTTGTCCAGTTAAATATGCAGATATAATTGGGGGCTCTACAACTGGAGTCCAACAAACTCCGGGCGACTTTCAGGGTTTTCCAGAGGCAACATTATGTAAATGTTAGTTTAATTCAGCTGAAATGATCCCAGTTTAAAGGAGCTGAATTATCCTGTTTGTTCTGTGGATTCACACGTTTCACTGCATCTAAATATCTAAATATGGGAGAATTATCAGGCAGCTTCTTCACTGTAATTTATAATAATTTATATATTTATAAACGATGAAAATGTATTTATCTTTATTTGCTTTGTGTCTGTCTATGTCTGACTACTTTCACTGGATCCTGATACTGAAGGAAACTTAAATATGTGACGATTCTCAGGCAGTTTCTGAACTCTTTTAATGCGATTTTTAATTAGATTTATGGTCTTTTTATGATTTAAAATCCTATTTATGTGAGTTAAATGATCAGTTTTGTTGATTTTAAATACTTAATACTAGATTTAAAATTAGTTATAACTTTTAAATATGCTTTATTTATAAAATTAGCAAGCTTTAATCCTTCCTTTATTTCACAACAAAAACTACAGATTTTTAAGTTATTACGGAAATAACAGGTTTAAAGAATTTTCTTTCCTTGTTATTGATTAGATAAGATAATTTTTTCTGTTTTTAAACAATAAGATTATAGATTTTTTTCCTTTGTTTCTACTTTTTGTAATATTTTTACTTCATTTTTTAAATATTTTATATAAACTTTTGATTCATCCTGCTGGATGGACGATCATTTTGAAATTTCCCTAATCATAAACACATTTTTAGGTTTCAAATCCTCTTTTCTTGATTGAATTTAACTCACTTTAGAAAATAATAAAAATCACAATTTAAAAAATAAATAAAAATTTGTGAGGAAAACTCTCAGGCTAAAACAAAATATTTCTTTTCATGTCATCTACATTTTCTTTAAAAATGCTAAGAATTGAGTTTTTTCATTATTTTTGTAGTATTCTTGTTAAAAACTGTACATTTTTATCAGTTTTTTCTTTTTGAATATTTTAAAATATTTTTTATTCATATTTGTTTTGTGGTTTGGATTTTTTTTACAGATATGGTCATTTTTATATTTTTTTTGTCATTTACATTTTTTATATTATTTCAGTATCTTAAATGATCAATTTTGTCTTGTTTATTCCTTTGCATATTTACTTTAGTATCGTTCACTTTTGTTAACTTTCACTTAAGCAGACTTTTGTCTTTGTTTCTTCAATTTTATTTTTGTAACATTTAAAATTTTAACTTCTGTGTTAAAATTTTAATTAAACAGAAAAATTTAAATAATTTTCACTTTGTTCTCTTTTTAATTTTGTTTTTTGTATTTTTTTATTTTAAAATTTCAATCAAATACAATTTAAATGTGGAAAGAATTTTGACTTTCTTTTGTTAGTTTTTTGTTTGTTTGCTTGTTTGTTTTGTTGTTGTTTGACTATCTGCACCTGAAGAAAAATTATTTCAAATATTTTTTCTTTCATTCAAATTAGCATATCTTTGTTTATACCAATCTTATTATTGTATAAATTAATTCATCCTTTTTGATTAGAAAAGACGTCTCTCATTAAGTGTTGTCTTTACTTTTTATGGTTTAAATCTTAAATAAACTTCCTGAGCTGAACTTGAAAAAGAAAAACAGAAATCTGTGATATTCGCTCCTCTAGATGCCAACATTTGAAGCTCTCTGAGCTCGTTTCCACTTTTCTTCATCCCTGCGGTGAGTTGCTTATGAAAAAAAAAAATGTTTTAGAGCAACTTTTCGTCTAAACTCAAATTCCAGGAGAGCAGAGCGGTTAAAGTGGTTTAATAAAAAGGTCAACAGCCCGAGTCTTCACATGGAGCTCAGTGGGACTGAAGCTAATCGATGCCGAGCCTCGGGGTGCGTTCAGGGTCGGAGGTCAGCGCATCTCCAGCAAATAGACCGGACCGAGAAAACATCACAAAGTCGTCCTGGCTGCTGATTGGCTGCGAACGGAAACTTTTCAATCTTAAATGCTAAACACACCGCCGGACCACATGCCCCTTCAGCGTTTTATTTATTTTATTTTGTTTTCAGGTGTTATAAATTATAATTCTAGGTATCTGTTTAAATCCTGCAGAAGCCCAGATATCACTGCCGTCATGTGAAATCCTCGTAGCAGCAGCGTTGCAGCGTTTTCATGTTGAACTGAAGGATTTCTTTATCCTCTCAGGACGGAGAAGATCCTTCAGCCGCCAGTCTGATGAAATCCTCCTAAAACCCGGCAGATAAACTCCAAACCGCGTGAAGGTAGAAACTAAAAACTGGACTCACTTCTTTCCTGAAAAGTTTTGACACGAATTTCATCACGGCCAAACAGTTTGCGGCTCAAAGGCTCCTCGGCAGCTGAAAACGCTCGAGTTTAAAGCTCCAAAATCAAGGTCAGGCATCCGAATATCAAAGATCAGGTTATTAACTCGCACAGAGAGAAGAAGAGCCGATCTACGGGGAAAACAAACTCGGCTTTCCAGACGTTAAACCTCCACGAGTTCACGACCCGCCGACTCCTCTCTGACCTGAACGTCCCAAAACACTTCCTCCGGTTTACTCTCATTACTCAGAGCAGCAAACAAGCAGAGCAGGAAGTCTATGAGGAAGGTTTACTGAGGAGATCTACAGGGAGTCTGAGTTTAAATCAATCTGATGAACAACAAACCAACAACAAACAGACTGCAGACCATTAGAAACCACTGCAGAGACACAAAACAAATGAATATTAACACAGAGATACACAAAAAGCCCACAAAGAGATGAAGCACAACAGCAAAGACATAAAACAAGACAAACTAAATGACTACAAAGAGACAGAAAAGACAACTTCTGCAAATACAAACGACTGCAGAGACGTGACATCCGACTACTACAAAGACACACTAAATGACTACAAATAGCCCATAAATGATGAATAAATACTAAAGACACAAAGACAAAAAAATGATTGAAAAAAGCATGTGAAATTAATCTATGAACTATAAAAATAAAAATTAGATGTTGTAAGACCTCAAAGGACACAAAACATCTGCAAAAATATTAAAAAAAGACCCCCCAAAAATCCACAAAACTACTTCATACTGCAAATTAAATTACTGCAGAGACGTACAGCCGCTGTGGAAGCACCAAACTAGTGCAAAGAGATGTAAAAAGACACATCGAAAAACTACAGAAACAACTGTAGAGACTCACAACATCTGCTGTGATACAAAATCACTGCAAGCAAATCAGAAATGTTTGCATCAACAGGAGAATATTGCACAAAGAACCTAATAAGGACAGCAAAAAATGCCCAAAATGACGATAATAGTGATAAAAAAAACAACCAAAGACGACCACATAAATGCAAAAAGAGCAAAACCATAACAAAGACACATAAAATTACTACAAAGAGCCTCAAAATGACTGCTGACAGATGTCAAATAATCACAGAAACACAGAAAGACAGCAAAGATATGTCACATAGCTACATATAAATACTAAAATATTGCAGAGAGATGCATAACATCAGCAAAAAGGATGGCAAAAAATGCCCAAAATGATGATAATAGTGATTAAAAAACTACTAAAGATGACGTAATAAATGCAAAAAGAGGCAAAACCACAACAAAGACACATTAAATTACTACAAAGAGCCTAAAAATCACTGCTGAGAGACGTCATATAATTACAGAAACGCTGAACAACCGCAAAGATGCACAAAATTACTCCAAATAGCCTAATAAGGACAGCAAAAAAGCCAAAATGATGGTAATAGTGATAAAAAAAAACCCCAAAACAAATAAATGCAAAAAGAGGCAAAACAACAACAAAGACACATTATTGTAAATAAACGTTACTGCAAAGAACCCCAAAATGAAGATTCACAGCATCTGGAAAGACAAACCACATCAACAGAAACAGAAAACAGCCGCTAACACCTTTTTATTGACACGTATTATTGCTATCAGAGATCGTTTCTACACGTTTTCAGTTCTCAACATGTTTTCACCTCAAAAACAGCAGGCAGCTTTAATTGTTACCTGTAGAACTGCAGGTGTTTAACACACGGTAAACATCTGGATATTAATCTGAGAACATCCATATATTTCTGTTACTGCTCATGTTTTCCTCATTTTATTCTACTTACATTAAAAAGTAACTGCAAGGAAAAGCAGCAGTGGATGTTCTTTCCATCCATACTAAACCTTCACCACCAGGTCTTTTTAAGGTGCCACGACGTGAACCAGGACTCCAAACGTAATCAGAAAAACATGTGAAAATGTAGAATTGTACATTCAGTGAAGCTCAGCAGAAAAAAGGCGGCTACTGTACATGATTTGTAGTTAAAACGCTGCAGCGATCCTCTACATGATTAATGTCGCTGCCTCCGCACGACGACGGACCAAAAGCAAAAGAAAACATATTTTACCGGCGTGAAACATTAATTAAAATCGTTAGCGTGTGTGTGTGTTTTGAATGTGGAGCAATAATTAAATCATGTTGTACATATTAAGAATTTACCGCTCAGGCAGGCGGAGCAGCGAGCGTTAAATGAATCATAAAACTGGAGAGGAACATGTTTTCTTATAAATGAGGCCCGAGTGCTCTGAGAAACCATTATTGTCACTTAGAGCGGGATGCGACCTTTAGCTGCATGTAGCGGCAGGTTATTCAGGGCTAACGCGGTCCGGCTAACATTTATTTTACTGGAAAAACATCCTGAAACCATCACCTAAAACCTTGTTATCCTCCTCAGGAAAATACAAACCTTTCTCTGATGTTTCACCTCAAATTAAGCCGTTAAATAAATCAGGATGAGGAAGGAAATGTGTTAGAATTTGTTAGCAGTTTGGCTAAATAGTAATCTACTTTTCAGGTCATGTTAGCACAAAGCTAGCATCTGTCAGCAATCTGGCTTATTTGTAACTCACTTTCCAGGCCTTATTTGCATTTGATAGCAATCCGGTTAATTAGAAAATCACTTACGATGTCTTGTTAGCACCAAGTTAGCATTTGTTAGCAATTTGATTTACTTACACTCATTTCTTAGGCATGTTAGTACTTAGCTAGCATGTTAGCAGCCTGAATACATTAGCCAGAAGCTAATGCAGATGCCAGCAAAGACAGTATAGTTCTCAAACCCGTTTATTAGCCTAGTTAGCATTTGTTGTAGTCTGGCTACTGAGTAGCTGGATTGTTTTGCGATGTTAGCTGCAGGTTAGCATTAACTGAGTGCTATAGTTAGCATGTGTTAGCAGCCTAACTGACAAACCATGTCCAAGCATTTTTTTTATATTTTTGACATTTTAGCATTCCCTAATCATCATCAGCACTTTTAATGCCACGTTTGTTTAGCAACCTGATTTTATTGCTAAGTTAGCATGTCTAATATATTCACTATCCATTGAAAAACAAACTGTGATTTTTGCTTTTTAATTTAGTTATTGTAATTATACAGTAAAATACAGGTTATTTTGT
This sequence comes from Amphiprion clarkii, assembly GCA_027123335.1. Classification (NCBI taxonomy): domain Eukaryota; kingdom Metazoa; phylum Chordata; class Actinopteri; family Pomacentridae; genus Amphiprion; species Amphiprion clarkii. Next base: position 32,860,612 of record CM049578.1, on the reverse strand, counting down.
TAGCATCTATGAACTGTTTTATCATTACTATTAGCAGCAGCGCTCCCCTCTAATCCCCTGTGATCCGGCTGTCCATCAGTGATCCTCATCTGCTGCATTTAAAGTCAAACGTCTTTCTCTCAGTTTATTTATGTGATCAGATGTTGGAGGCAGCGGCAGAGATTTATCTCTCACTTATCAGCCTGACAAATGTTTCTCTTTATGTCCATTACTATTCCAAACAGGCCTCACGCAGCTCGTACAGCTGCTGAGGTATTTAATTAAGTGTCTGACTGCTGATGGTTCAACGTCCGGCTTTATTGAACCAAAATTAAAGGAAGAGAAAAAAAAAAGCCGGTCATTTGAATAAACGCCTGGGGCCTGCCTTCCAACCATTTCATTTCAATATCTCTTCATGCCACTTTAACCTTTCCAGCTGCTGCCTCGACTCAGAGAGTGAAGGGAAATAAAATGTTGCTGCGTGTCACCTGAACAGGTTCAGGAAACTTCAGAGACTCACTAATTACGGAGATGAAAAACAGGGAAAAACTCTCCATTTTCACTTAAATAATCAGACCAGGGCCAATTTAATACAGATCACTTCATCTTCCAAATCATCCGTCAGCTTCATTTACCTCTTTCCTGGCTGCACTGTACGGAAACCCAGAAGTGCCATAATAAAAACAACAATTTGGTTGTTTTGTTAATAACATTTTAATGATTAAGTGAAACCGATGTGTTGCAAAAAGGCATAAAATTTAAAATCAACTTCGATTTACATTTTTTTACCTGCCTTAACTCACAATTTTATTCTGCTCGCACAAACGTTAAAATATAATTGAAGACTTATATTTTGTGATTTTATGCACCTTTTGCACACTTGTGTAACATGTTCAGCTAAATAAACATTTAAAAAAGTGTGTATTTATAAAAAAAAAAATGACTTAATCGAACCAGATTCTGTAAAAAACAACAAAAAAGGAGACTGAATTGCAGGCAGTGTATCCACAGAGCAGCGAGGAGACCAGAGTGGAAATGGAATAAAAATGCAAAAAGAAAAAATATCTATGATCATTTTTCAGTTCTGGTAATGATGTAATGATTTGTGAATCTTTTGTCAAATAAACAAAGAAGAAAGTGTAACCCTTTTTCTATCAATTCTCAGTGTGTCAAACTGCACAGAAGACTTTTCTGAGCTTTCGTGATTGTTCTGCTTCCATAGAGCTACAGGACTTAATGTTGTAGTGAAAAATGTGACGCCCAGAAACTGCTTGGGAAGAAAAACAACTTTTCAACAACTTAGAGTTGAACATGAAGGAAAAGTACGACGGTCTTAGAAGTGAATTTGGACAACAGAGCTGCTATTAGTGGAATTATGTGGAGGGCAGAGATGTGAGTAAACCGCTGCTAATAATAATAATAATAATGCAGTGTAAATGGAGCGTGTGCACGCTCACACGGCGCCGATCGGCTGCTGATAAAGAGGACGAACAATGATGCAAGCGTTACAAAGTAAATGTAATTTACTCGGCTTTGAAGTCGGCGTCGGACGGCGAGGCCAAATTAAACATCCAGAGCAGCCAGTAAAGAAACGTTACACCTAATTGGCACAAACAGCTCGGAGAGGAGAAAACACCGCCGACCGTCCAGAGTTTTCCTGCAGATTCCAGGGTTTTAAAGCTCGCTGCTATTCTCCATCTGTTTGGCTTCGGCTCCACTCGGCTGCTCTGGGACCAGCGGTCAGCAGCAAGGTGAAGCCGGCCGACCATCTGGCCTGACCTTGGACCGACGAAGGCTCCGGCATCCGAGGAGGTTGGAGGGGAAACAGTCCTGGTGGAGCAGCAGCTTCTGACTTTCATTTAGGAAGCCTTTCAGAGACGCTTCTGGTGAAAAACTGCAACTAAAATAACGGAAAAAGCTGGAAAACTACCACTAAATGAGGCAAATTAACCATAAAAAGAGACCAAATCGCAACAAAGCATCGAAACTACCACGAACGGACACAAAATCAGCACAAAAAGAGACAAAAGCACCACAAACAGGGTTCAAACTACTACAAAATGAACAAAATCACCACAAAAACACTCAAATGTACTCAGATGTACAATTACCACAAAAAGAGACCAAATCACAAAAAAGGGCCGAAATGACCACAAAAACACAAAATAAGCACCAAAAAGTTCCAGCAACGATCAGAGGAGACGGAACCCTTGGCCTCTGCCACCAAAGTCAACAACAAAACTTCCTCCTACGGTGACACCCCGGTGACATCACCATGACATCATCTTGTGCCGATCAGCTGATCACCTGAGCGTCTTTTCTCCTGCCAAGGTTTTTTTGTTTTTTGTTTTCTGCTTTCTGCACCAAAATGACTTTCAAGTCCCAACATCACGTGATTTTGACGTATCAAAGAAGAGTTCTGAGTCCAAATGTGACATAAGTTCAGTACAGCATGAGAATGTTTTTGTTGTTTTTTTTCTCTTTGACAGAATTCAGTTTACAATCAAAACGTGTTTATGATGTGTGTCTGTAAAATCACAGTGTTAAAATCAACTAAAATTAAATGAAATCAACTAAAAATATTGATTTTTTTTCAGATATTTCCTTTTCTTCTAAAAGTGTTTACAGCTTTTGAACATTACGGTATTTATTTTCTGTTTTATTTCTCACAGAATAGTTTTTACGGTGTAGTGTAGCATTATGGGTAATGTAGTTGGTTTTGAAGGCATTATGGGTAATGTAGTTGGTTTTGAAGTCGGGTTAAAGACATGTGACCTGAGATTGACCTGCTGAACTGACAGAAAATCTGTAAAACTTCCTCCTACAGCGACGCCCTGCTGACATCACCGTGACATCACCGCGACCTCACCTCTCCCCTCCTGCCGATCAGCTGATCACCTGAGCATCTCTTCTCCTGCGCTGCGGCGGCGCCTCTAAACGCCTCGTCAACATGTTTAATCAAATTAGCAGGCGGCCAGAAATTGACGCTTTTCATTAATTATACAGGATAATTCTAATTGCAAATTCAAATGTATTCTCTGGGAACAGAAGGTGTTCAGTAATATTTCAGGGAATTTGCATATTAAATGGGGGTCGCTCTGCATTATGGATGCTAATGTATGCGCATTGTCTTTATTTTTAACTTGCGGGCCATATGCGCCGCTGCTGCCTGAGCAGGTGAAAACGGTCCTGAGTGTTTCATTTTGCTCAACAAACGCCACGAGGAGGCTTGTCAAGTGCTGCTGCTCCGTGTCAATCTGCAGCCGTCGCTCTTTTTTTTTTTTTTTTTGCTCGTTTGGTTTTTTAAAGTCGGCCTCGGCTTTGATTCGTCGCCATTTTGCCTTTTCTGTTGTTTTCGCGGCTCTTTTGGCTGCCGGCTGATGACACTGCACCGTCAGCGAGAACAGAGGGCAGGAGTGTTACGCAGCATGAAACAAACGCACCTCGACCACCTGCACGCCGCCGCAGATACACAACACAGCAACACAAACACACAAACACACTGACAGCTTCTTTTTACCAACAGCAGAGCAAACACTAACGCTGCTTATATCAAAATGAGATCGTCTTTTCCAGACAGAAATGAGCTTAAAATCCCAACGACATGTGATTTTGACGTATTAAAGAAGAATTTTGAGCCCAAACTCTGACATAAGATGGATTTTTTTTAACATATTAAGTCAAAAATATGGTATGAGAACTTGTCTGTTTGTGGTTTTTTGTCTTTAATCGACAGATTTCAGTTTAAAATCACATGTTGTGGTTTTGAGATACTAAACCAAGATGTTGACTTTCTGAGTCACAATTTTGACGTAGTAAATGTCTTTTTCTTTTACAGATTTAGTAAAAAATGTGGTGTGTGTGCTTATAAATTCTTGTTATTCCTCTAAATGAGTCCCACAAAAATGTGATTCTGACATCTGACAGTCCAAATTTTGATGTGTATTTTCTGTTGATGTTTTTTTCTCTTTTCTTGGCAGAAATTAGTTTAAAATTGTGATAATTTGTGATTTTAAGATATCAAGGATGAGTTTTGAGCTAAAATTCTGACAAAATTCATGTACATCTTTATAGATTAAGTAAAAAATACAGAGTGAGAACTTTTCCACTCGTTTTTTTCCTCTTTTTTGGCAGAAATAAGTTTAAAATCACAACAACTTGTGATTCTGACATATGACGGATGAGTTTTGAGTCCAAATTCTAACATAATATTGATATTTTCTTCACAGCTTAAGTAAAAAAGACAACATGAGAAGTTTTTGTTTTGTTTCTTCCCCTCTTTTCTTGGAACAAACAAGCTTAAAATTGTGATTTTGACATACTAAGAAGCTAAAATTCGGACATAATATGAATTTTTCTTCACAGATTTAGTCAAAAAATACTGAGTGAGAAGTTTTTGTTGAGTTTTTTTATCTTTTCTTTGCAGAAATTAACTTAACAACACAACAACATGTGATTCTGACATATTGAGGAAGAGTTCTGAGCTCAAATTCTGATGTAATTTGTGCATTTCTTGACAGATGAAGTAAAATTTCCAGCGTGAGAAGTTTTTTTTTTTGCTCTTTTCTTGGCCGAATGGAGCTTTGACCGGTTGAACCGCTGACAAGTTGAAGTGAAACAACTCAAACCTTCTCACCTGAGAAGACTTCAACATGTCTGACAGGAATGATGGAGGCTGGGAGACGCTGGGGGAGGATGGAGGAGGATGATGAAGGATGGGGGAGGATAGGGGAGGATGGGGGAGGATGGAGGAGGCTGGGAGAGGATGGAGGAGGCTGGGGGAGGATGGGGGAGGATGATGAAGGATGGGGGAGGATGGAGGAGGATAGGGGAGGCTGGAGGAGGATGAGGAGGTTGGAGGAGGCTGGAGGAGGATGATGAAGGATGGGGGAGGATGGGGAGGATGGAGGAGGCTGGGAGAGGATGGAGGAGGCTGGGGGACGATGAGGAGGCTGGAGGAGGATGGAGGAGGATGATGAAGGATGGGGGAGGATAGGGGAGGCTGGGGGAGGATGGGGGAGGATGGAGGAGGCTGGGAGAGGATGGAGGAGGATGATGAAGGATGGGGGAGGATAGGGGAGGCTGGGGGAGGATGGGAGGGAGGTGGACTGGAGGGGGAAACACTACAAAGCAGATTTGTAGCCTTTGAGAGAATAAGTGTCATTAAATTTGTAGTTTTGTTGTCAGGACGGTCCTGGCAGCGTCCCAGATCAGATCCTCTTCCAGCAGATGAAAGCTCCACTCTCGGCTTCGGGGGTAAAATCGAGCATCGCTTAGGCAGAATTAGGTTTTCTGTTTGAACTGCGTTGGAGACTTTAGAGGGAATACTAAAAGCCGCGGCCCTACAGGTGAAGAGGAAAACTCAGACTCCTCCCACTGCGAGGTGTTAAAACACGATGCGGCATCCGAGGAGGAGGAGGAGGGAAATAAAGATTAATTAAAAAGCAGCCGAGTGTGAGCGACACGTCGGAGGACCGAGTCGCTTAATGAACTGAGATCACAGCTCCACCTCATCCTCGGAGACGCACTTTATTAGGTCGACACTCGGAGGAAACACACCGGTCGGTTCTACCGGCAGCTTCTGCTTTTATGAATGACTCATCGGACGGAGAAAGAAACCAACAAAAGCCGCCACAAGGCCTGACTGTAGAGGAAGAAACCGGAAAACCACAAAGATTCTGATTATACGGCAACAAAACGTGGATCTTTAGAATCTGATCGACTTTTTTCTACAGGAAAAACAAACAGAAAAAAGGATAAAAGTACAAAAGAGAGTCAAAATATGAGACGCTGCTGTTAGTGATTTTTAGCGTGTTGTTAGTGATTTTTAGTGTGTTTGTAGAGATTTTTAGCGTGTTTGTAGTGATTGATAGCATGTCTTTAGTGATTTTTAGCATGTCTTTAGTGATTCATAGCGTGTCTTTAGTGATTTCTAGCGTGTTGTTAGTGATTTTTAGCTTTAGTCTTTAGTGATTTTTAGCTTTAGTCTTTAGTCTGGGTGAACCTGCTCAGCTCCATGGTCTGCAGCCAGGTCCACCACTGAGCCTCCCTCTGTGGGAAAAGTGTGGATCTGGCAGCCGGCGGAGCAGAACCAGGCCGGCCAAAGGAGAGCTCACCAAGGACAAAACCAGCTCCCCTGGACCAGACCTGAGCCAAGCCGGACCACGAGTCACACTGTAGCCTCCAAAACAAACACCGACCAGGAAAAAGAGGTTTAAAATCAACGTTTGACGCTAAATCCTGCTGCTACGAGCTTCATCCCACTGGTTTTATTCACTGTAAACACAAACATGACACACAGTTCCTGATTAAGGTGCTTTTTAAGCATGAATCTGACTAAAAGTGAACTTTTTTAGTCTCACTGGAGATGAAAATTTATATTTATGCTACACAGTTGTAAAAAATGCTCGAGTAAAGTCGTCTAAATGAGCAAAAGACGAGTAAAATAATCATTAATAAAGTCATTTTCAGTCACAGAGATTCAAATCCTGATCAATAAGCTGCAGATTTCAACATTTTGAATGGAGATTTGCTTCAACATTCAAAACTAAAAGATGTTATTAAACCGCTGTCCGCACATTCGCATCACGCTCTGATAGCATGTTAGCAAGCAGCTGCTAGCTCGACTGCAGCTTAAGCACAAACATGAAGCATTAAAAGGCCCATAGAGTGAAAATAATCCATTTATGTCGTGTTTTGTGTTTGTTAAAGCTGTGAAAATATGAGTTTCAAAATTTTATCCAGAAAAAAAGTTTCAAACAAGGCTGACGGCCCCAAAAAGTTCCAGAAAGTGAAGATAAATTTAAGTATTTTGGTGAACTGTTGACCAAAGACTGGATTTTAAGTGGGAAATATGGATACATATGTATTTTTGAACGGTTTTCCATTTTCAGGAGGCATTAAATACTCATTTTACAGCAATTAAAAAAATAAATAAATAAAACATTTTTTCAGGGATTTCTCAGATATTTGGATAATTTATTCACTTTCAGGAATTCTACAAATATCTCATTTAATTTTACTTATTTCCAGGATTTTTTAAAAAATATCTCAGAAATTTTCTTGCATTTTTGGGACAGGATAATATTTTAGATATTTTCTTCATTTTTTTGGCATATTTGAAGATTTTTGTTTTATTTTTTGTGTCACAATAACATTTTATAGGATATTTTATTGCTTTTGACATTCTAGTAATATTTCCCATCATTTTATTTATTTTCAGGAGTTTAATTAATATATTATTTTATTTTATAAAAAAATGTTAGGGCTTTTGCTGATTTTTTTTTAATTTTCAGGAATTCTATTAATATCTTTTTTTATTGTACAATTAGGAGGCTATTTTATTTTTTACATTTTTGGGACAGCATAATTATTTTAGATAATTTATTCATTTTGTTGGGATATCTCAATAATATTTTTGTTTCATATGACTTGTGTCATAATAACATGTTGAGGATATTTTATTCCTTCTGACAGTTTATTCAGAATTTTGAGGACTTTATTCATTTTTCTGAAGTTTTATTAATATATAATTTTATTTTATTTTATTTCAAAAAATGTGGGACTTTTTCTGATATTTTAAACATTTTCAGGAATTCTATTAATATCTTGTTTATTTTATTTTTTGGGGAGAAGGGTAATTTATTGCATGTTTGAGAGTATAACATTTTAGATATTTTACAAATTTTGGGGGGATATTTCAATAATATTTATGTTTCATTTGAGTTGTGTCATAATAACATTTTGAGGATATTTTATTCCTTTTGACATTGTGTTAATAATTTTGAGGACTTTATTCATTTTCAGGAGCTGAATGAATATACTATTTTATTTTGGATTTATTTCTTATTATTATTTAATTCTATTAATCTTATTATCTTATTTATTTTATCATTTTTTTGGGAAGAGGATAATTTATTCATTTATTGCATTTTTGGGACAGCATAATATATATTTAATAATTTTTTGGGGACAATTGAATAATATTTTTGTTTGCCAATTTATTATGACTTGTGTCATAACACTTTGGAGAAGTACTTTATTCTGTTTGACATTTTTATTTTTAGAAAAAAACATTGGTATTAATACTTTTAAGCATTTTATTTATTTATCTTCAGAAGTTCAATTAATATGTTATTTTATTTTATTCAGTTTTAAGGGAGATTTTTCTGATATTTAATTAAGTTTCAGGAAATCTATTAAATACTTATTTATTTCATGTAAATATGTTTTTGGGTTTTTTGGGACAGCATAATTATTTTCCATTAATCAGTCATTTTGGGGGAGATTTTTGTGTTTTAAAATTTTTTTTGTATTTTGGACAGTTTAATTATTTTTTAAAAATATTTTTTTCAATTTATTAAACATTTGTTGGGGAAATTTTTGTGATATTTTATTAATTTTTTCCATATTTTGGACAGCTTAATTATTTTTTTAAATTATCAGAAATTTTTTGGGGAGATTTGTGGTGTTTAATTTTTTTCCCCCTATTTTGAACAGTTTAATCTTTTTTTGTTTTTCTTTTCATTTATCAGATATTTTTTGGGGCAAACTTTTGTGACATTTTATTAACCTTTTCCATATTTTGGACAGCTTGTTTTTTTTTAGATTTTTTTTCATTGATCAGACATTTTTTGTGGATATTTTATCATCATTTTTGAACTTTTTGTGCGTTTTTTTCCCTTGCTGCTTTAACGCTGCACATTCCCCTGTCGTGTGATTCATAACAGCTCCTTCTGAATGGTGGAAAGCTGCTCAGAACCAGTTGTTGCTGCTGCTTGGAGGTGACGGGGTCAGGAGCTGGAGGCCTGGCCGGGCGGTGCAACATCTGTCCACAGCTGGAAGGAACGAGGTTTCCCAGGAGAAACTCCCATCGTCCACTTCCTCCGTTTTCTGTCTTTAAATAGAGAACATATGTTGCTCTGTCGCCGGCCGGAAGCCGCTCATCACGGATCATAAAGTCGGTGGAAGCTGCAAACCTCCGAGGATCGATTCCACGCCGTGAGAGGAGCTGAACGCTGTAGCAACACTGTTTGGTTTGTTACAATAAAAACTCTTTATTTCTGCTTTAACGCGTCTCCAGAACAACGCTGATGAGGCATAACCCTGACAGTAAACAACATGAGAGACAAAGAAAAACCTCCGAAGTCTGAATTTAGCAGGAAACAAAAGACGGAATAAAACTAAACCGGTTCCTGTTACTGTTTTGTGTCATTTTCTATCTCGTTTTTGTCATTTCGTGTCTCTTTGTGGTCATTTTGTCTCCTCATACTGTAGATATTTAACTATTTCCAGACTTTTCCTCTCTACTCTGCTCATCATCAATAGAAAGATGTTTCACCATGCTGAATGGATCTCCAACAACTAGCTCCTCTGTTCACTGTTTCTGAGCCATGCTGCATTTATTTATTCATCCAATAGGTTACTTTTCCTTTATACACTGGCTGCAGTTCAACCTGTTGTTTACAGCTGAGAACCAGGAGTGAAGTAGTTTTAGTTTTTTACAGAATCTGGTGCAAATTTTTCAAATGAGACACGTAGAATGAAGTGGTTTTGATGATAATTCACACTTTAAAGCTCAGATTTGCTTCATTTTTGCAGTAGAAACGTTCGTCACATGTTCATGGACTGAAAAGATTAGAATCCAACCGTTCTTTCTCCTTCTACAGCTTCATTTTAGAGATATTTTAACCCTCGTGTCGTCCTGCGGGTCAAAATTGACCCGTTTTAAAGTTTGAAAATGTGAGGAAAAAATATATATTTTCACAGTGAAACTTCTGATGTCCACATTTTCAACATTTTTGGGAAATTTTTGAACATTTTTTGGTGGAAAAAAAGAAATGTTCAAAATGTTTCTTAGGAACATTCACATAAAAATCAACCAAAATCTAATGAATTTCACTGGATTTTGGTTGATTTTTATGTGAATGTTGTTAAAGAAAATACTAGAAGTTTTACTGATATATATGGAATCACTTTAGATATTTGTAGGATTTTTTTGGAAGATTTTTACTCATTTTTTGAAAATATTTCCAAGAATTTTCTCACCAAATTTGGGGGATTTCTTTAAATTTCACCTTTTAAGAAATTATTGGAATTTTCTTCCTGAAGGTTTTGTAAATTTTCAGAAATTTTTTTTGCTGAATTTTTGGATTTTTTTCAGACAAAGAAACAATATTTTTTGGTGCCCATAAATGAAGAGGAGAGTTAAAAAAGAAAAAAGTCAGCCGAACAGAAAAAGGTCACCAACTCCAACGAGCACAAACACACGGCTGAAACTTCTAAATCCGAGCGACACGCTGCGAATAATTACAGCAGCAGTTTTAACTCCAGCTGTTGGAGGCTGAAGGAACAGACCCGGACCTGCAGCAGGTTGTCGTCGCCGCTGCATGCAGCTGCGACGGGCGCAGGAGCTGCAGGTCGCGGTCTGCGTGTGAAGCCGTGGGTGGAAAACCAGAGCGGGTCGACGCAAGGTCAGCGCTGATCTGCATAGCGGCGCAGCGCTGGCTAACGTCCCCCGAGGAACAGCTGGAGGGCGACGGCGGTTCCTCCTGTCGCTGCTTTTTATGGAGAGAAACTAGTTGGTGCAGAAATAAAACACAAAAAGGAGCAACAGCAGAGAATCATGTAGCACCAATTGTTGGTTCTTTACTCCGGCGTGTCCAGATTGTTGTAATTATGGAGTTTTATTGAGCTCCCGGTTTTGTTCTTAGTTCACATTAGAAGACAGTTTGGTGTTTTTTTTATTCATGTAAACATCTTAACCAGCTCCTTAGAAACATGAATCTCATTAAAAACAACAAGATTTCCTGTAAATGCTTGTTTTTTTTTGTGCAGTTTTAACCAACAACAGATGATATCAGCTTCAACACAAACATGAAGCATTAAAAAGTCCCATACACTAAAAATAAATCAATCCATTTATATTGCATTTCGATTTCTTGTATTCATCTTATTTTTATTATTTAAAGAGAGATCTTTTTATATTTATTTTTTCTTCATTTTGGGGATTTTTTTTGACAGTTTATCATTTTTTTCAGACATTTTTTTGGTATTTGAAAAATATTTTTGTCATTTTTTACAAATTTATTCTGACTTTTGTTAATATTTCATTAATATCTTTCAGACATTTTATTTGTTGTCAGGAATTATATTAATATCTTATTTATTATTTATCTATTTATCTTTTGGGCGGAGAATTGCAGGTTGTTTTATTCATTTTAGGGATTTGTATGTATGTATGGATCTAGATTAGATTTTCAGATAAATTTTTTTCATTTTACTGATTTATTATGACTTTTTGGGGGGATTTTTGGTATATTTAATCCTTTTCCACATTTTGAGAATAATTTCCAGAAATTTTACTCATTTTCAAGAATTGTATAATTATTTTACTTTAGATTGATTTTTATTCAATTTTTCGTGACAGTTTGATATTTTTTCAGCCATTTTTTGTATATATGAATTTTTTTCTTTTCATTTTACTAATTTATATGGACTTTTGTCAATATTTCATTAATAATTTCCAGACATTTCAATGGAGTTTGGCGGTAAATAATAACTGAAGCCATTTCTGTGGTACAGACTGACAGTAAATTAGCAGATATTTGGATGGACTTTGGTGAGTTCTCTTGCACATTTATTGGGATAAAACTGAGAAATCCATCCAACAGACTGAATAACCGGCCGCTGGCTTTGTCCTCCACATGCTGGAGGAAGACGGTGAGAAAACAGAAAGTTGTTTCCCTCCAGCGAGGAGGAAGAGGAGGAGGAGGAAGAGGAGGGTTCGGGGTCTCGGGGGACCTCAGAGAGTTGAGGGCTGACAAATGCTCTGAAGTGATTTGTGACATGAAGCAGAGCCGAGCGCCGAGGGCTTGTGAACGCAGCGTCGGCCGGCCGGGAGCTGAAGAGGAGGCCGGAGATTTACTGGGAAACTGCAACATCTGTCCTCCGACATCCAGCTGCCTCCAGACGACGATCCGATCTGCCTCCACGACGTTATGAGCATCTCATTTATCATCAGCCTGCACCCAAGTCTCAGCTGAAAGGAGTCCATCCAAAAATATCCTAAAGAAGAGTTTTTATCTAATATTAATCCACACCAAAGCCCATTCAAATATCTGCTAGTTTAATATTCCAAATAAGATGTAATTCCAGCTCATATGAGTCCTTAAAAGTCCATCCAAATGTCAGATAATTTAATAGTATTCTAAAGAAAAAGACAGTTTCAGTTATTGTCATTTTACACCAAATTCCATATAAATATCTAGTAGTTTAAGATTCTAAATAAGATGTAGTTTCAGCTGATATGAGTCCCTAAATGTCCATCCAAATATCTACTAGTTCAAAAGTCTAAATAAGACAGTTTTTCTAATATGAATCAACACCAAAGTCCGTTCAAATATCTGCTAATGTAATATTCCAAATAAGAGACGTAGTTTCAGCTAATTGAAATATCGACTAATTTAACGTCACTCCATGATGAATCTGTAACTACGATTATAAGTCCCAAATCAAACTCCATTTAAATATCTGCTAATTTAACATCAGTTCATATCAAACACATCAACCGTCCACATTAAACTCTATTAAACGCTGTAGTTTCAGCAATTTTAAGGCGAAAACCACACAAGAACCCAGTATTTTTTATGATATTCAGGTTTCCGTCGAGCCGATGCAGGTTTCTGGTCTGTTGCTTACACAAATAAAAACAAACAAACAACAACTGGAAGCTTCTTGTGCTGAGACGCCGAGAAAATCAGAAGCTGCAGATTTAAAGAGTGGAAACTCTCAGTCAGTCACTTCATTACCAGAATCAAACACTCTGAGCGGCCATCACTCACTGTGTGTGTGTGTGTGTGTGTGTGTGTGTGTGTGTGTGTGTGTGTGTGTGTGTGTGTGTGTCTGTGTGTGCGTGTGTGAGACTGACAGGTGTGGAGAGCTAACACTGTGAGTGCATTAATTAATGACTGACGGCTACACAGCCACAGCAGTAATAACAGTTAAGCCTGGCGGCGCTCGGGGGACCACACCGACACCGATGGATGGATCAATGCTTGTTCTCTCACACACACACACACACACACACACACACACACACACACACACACACACACACACACACACACACACACACACACACACACACACACACACACACTTCCTGTACGTGCACACACACACACAGACACACACACACTTCCTGTACCTGCACACACACACACACTTCCTGTACCTGCACACACACACACCTGCTATCTAGGTGCCCCTCCGCCCCCGGCTCGCCTCGATTCTAACGGACACGGAGCCTCCAGAGAAGCTCCGTCTTTGTCTCTTCCACCCGTTTTATTTTATTTATTTTATTTTTTTTCCCAGCATCCTCCTGGACGAGCTCATTAAAGGGTGACCGCCGCGCTGATTGGACCGTCGGGCCGGGCTCTGACAGGTCGGATTAGCGAGGCGCGATTAGGAAGACGGTCCACGTACGGAGCGCTAAGCCTCGCTGGGAAGCTCAGGAAGGGAACGCCGAGCATGCTGGGAGAGGAAACAAGGTGAGGACGCCCTCGACACGAGTCCGACCCCGAACCTGAGGACTGAACCGCCGAGTTAGCTCGTTCTGGAGGACAGGAGTTACACAAAAACACACCTGGAATACCGGAAAACTGGATAAGAATGATTCTGAGACTGAAACTGACGATGTTTACAGGAACAATAAACAAAAATGTCCATAATTCTACCATTTTATAAACAAAACCCCATGACTGCAAACAAAAAAAAGCTTTAAAAGGCATTTTTAACTGTTTATACCTCCAGAAATATTTAGCTTGTTCTGATAAATGACTACAGTTCACGTAATTCCACAATAATATGTTTGAAATGCCCGAAATAGTATATATAGTCTGGATCCATGGATTTGTTAAAGATTTCTGTATCAATACCAGATAGTCGCACGGGGTCACTGTAACCATGACAACCAGTGAACACTACATCAGCTGATTGTGATCCTACTACAAATCCACCACTGAGGACTTATCAGGACTTATCCATCAGAAATGATCCAAGGAACAACTGATTAAACTGTGGGGGTGTTTCTGAGTCCCATCAATTCCCGCCTCCCGCTACATATTTAGGTCACGTGATTCAGTATCTGTACATAACGTACACATGCAGAACACACACCTGTGATCAGTGTGAGGTCATTTTTTTTGTGGGTTCATCTATGCTAAATGGACACATTCTATGTTGCCGTTAATTATTTTCTGCACCCATGATCATTATCAGATAAAAGACATTTCTTTTCTTCTCTTTTTTTGCATGAAAACAGGGAAACCTGCAGGTTTTATCTGCCTCTCTGGTTTCCTACAAATATTCTGCATCTAAATTCAAATCTTTGTCTTTTAAATTGAAGTGAGTTTCGTATAAAACATTTTTCTTTGAGTTTAATGTGTAAAATGTTCTAAAATAAACAAAAAACATCAATTTTCAGCTTTTCACTTCGCGTCTTCTGATGAAATACCAAATTTCAAACACTAAAAATCTAAAATATGATGCATATTTTAATGTTTTCTGTAGTTAATCTGTTTTTTTAATACATACTAATGCTGCAAGAACACAGAGGATCCTGCTTCCTTTAAATTTCTGACGTCTAAATTCAGATTCGTAGCTTTAACTCCTCTCCAGGATTTAAAGGGACTCTGAGGCTCCTTTAGTGTCCAGCTGCTGGTCAGAGTTTATCACCAGGAGGAGAAGCAGGAGGTGAAGCCAGAGTTTAGACAATAGGAGGAGGAGGAGGAGGAGGATGAAGGACGACTGCTGGGCTTTATGGGCCAGATTTGGCAGAGAGGCGTCTTCGCTCGGCTGGTGGAGAGAAAAAGACTCAGAGGAGTTTTTACCGATCTGGAGTTAAATGAACACCTGGACAGGAGGAGGAGGAGGAAGAGGAGAAAGAGGAGGAAGAGGAGGAGGAGAAAGAGGAGGAGGAGGAAGAGGAGGAGGAGGAGGAAGAGGAGGAGAAAGAGGAGGAGGAGGAAGAGGAGGAGGAAGAGGAGAAAGAGGAGAAAGAGGAGGAGGAAGACGAGAAAGAGGAGGAAGAGGAGGAGGAGGAAGAGGAGGAGGAAGACGAGAAAGAGGAGGAAGAGGAGGAGGAGGAAGAGGAGGAGGGGGAGGAGGAAGAGGAGGAGGAGAAAGAGGAGGAAGAGGAGGAGGAGAAAGAGGAGGAGGAGGAGGAGGAAGAGGAGAAAGAGGAGGAGGAGGAGGAGGAGGAAGAGGAGGAGGAGGAGGAGGAGGAAGAGGAGGAAGAGGAGGAGGAGGAGGAGGAGGAGGAGGAGGAGGAGGAAGAGGAGGAAGAAGAGGAGGAAGAGGAGAAGGAGGAGGTAGGAAGAGGAGGAGGAGGAAGAGGAGGAAGAGGAGGGGGAGGAAGATGAAGAGGAGGAGAAGAGGAGGAGGAGGAGGAGGAGGAGGAGGAAGAGGAGGAAGAGGAGGAGGAGGAGGAGAGAGGAGGAGGAGGAAGAGGAGAAAGAGGAGGAAGAGGAGGAGGAGGAAGAGGAGGAGGAGGAGGAAGAGGAGAAAGAGGAGGAAGAGGAGGAGGAGAAAGAGGAGGAGGAAGACGAGAAAGAGGAGGAGGAAGAGGAGGAGGAAGACGAGAAAGAGGAGGAGGAAGAGGAGGAGGAGGAAGAGAAGGAGGAGGAGGAGGAAGAGGAGGAGGAGGAGGAGGAAGAGGAGGAGGAAGAGGAGGAAGATGAGGAGGAAGAGGAGGAGGAAGAGGAGTATTTTGTT
Organism: Amphiprion clarkii; assembly: GCA_027123335.1. Lineage (NCBI taxonomy): Eukaryota > Metazoa > Chordata > Actinopteri > Pomacentridae > Amphiprion > Amphiprion clarkii. The sequence goes on along the minus strand of CM049578.1, from coordinate 32,844,859 downwards.
GTATTTTGCTGTTTTTTCCAGTGTTTGTTTCTCTCTGATCTATTTTCTGTTTAATTCCTTTAATTTCTCCGTATTTATTTTTATAAAACTTCACTGTTATTTTTCTTTCAGAACGAGTCGTATTTTCCTTACAGCTGAAATCTGGATCATTTCTAAAGATTTTTTTGACACATTTTTCAGTTTTTCTTCCGTCTCTAACCTGTTCTGTCCTCAGGTGAGGCGTCTTCCAGGTGTGTGGCTCTAAACCTCGTCCCTCCAGTTAAGGAGCAGCAGCGCCTGCCGCTGATTTGCATAAGTAATTAGCTAATGTGCCGTTCAATTTCTCCCCCATCTGGCCGGCCGAGCTGCACCTCATTCCTCAAAGTGACAGGCCGGTCACTATCGGAGCCGCACGGCAACACGGCAACCACCAAATTAATTTGTCAACCTTCTCCTGTAATGGGACGTTCACCTTGAAAACTCAATTTACCTGAGGAGGCGAGAGGTTCTCACAAAATAAACTCCTCAGAAGGCGTCGGACAGCGGCTGAGATTAAAGAAGAAGGTCAGCCAGAAGAAACCTGGACTCTACCGGGTGTAAGATGATCAATCAGTCAATCAATCAATCAATCAACCAACCAATCAGCGGGCAGGAAATCAGAATAAAACTAAAGTTTTTCATCCAAACTAACAGAAACACGACTAAAAATGCAGATGATTGTATAACATTTCACTTTTAATTTCATCTTTTATCCGTTTCTGGTGGAAAACACATTCATTCTGATTGTATTCGGGGAATTATTGTTAAGATAATTAACAAAAAATTAACATATTTAATCTAAAATAAATAAACAACATGAATGATGAGTTTTCTGAAGCGCTTTGCCTTAAAGTCTCATTAAATCAAATCTGAGTCGTTTGTTTTTATTATTTAATGTTTTAAAAATTCTTCAGATCGCGTGTTATTGATTATTTGATGCTATAAAACTGATTGTTACTGTAAATAATAATGTAGAAGAATTGACCTGAAATAAGTTGCTTTGTTTTAAATGTATTTAACTTTTAAGTTACTTCATATACATTTCTGTGCAACTAAACTGCTAATTTTCTCACATAAAAAGGTTACAGGGCTTTTATTTTGAAAGAGCCAGAGTCTGAGTACACTCTAAAAAGAAATTCAACAGATTTGACTGCAAGAAAATTTTTAAAACTACATATGTTTGACGTCCAAACTTTATTTTGATGGTGACATAATAATAATAATAATAATGATAATAATAATAATAATAATAATAATAATAATAATAATAATAATAATAATAATAATAATGCATCAACTTAATACAGTGTTTAATTTAAACTCAAATTTCTGCGTTTAATTTGAGGATTAAATTGGCTTAAAAGCTACATTTTTCTTTAAGTCTACTCCTCTATACTCTAAAAATCCATATTTTCACCAACACAACAGTTTGAATTCCTGTTTTGGAGTTTAGACAACCTCTAATTAAATTATGTTCAACCAACAAGCTTTTTTGAGTTGGAGGAATTCACTTTAAATCTATAATCAAATTTATTTTAACGATTTTTAAGTGATCGCCCAAAAAAATCAAGAAATAATCTAAAATACCTTAGATTGTAGATCAGAAGCTGCTTTAACTCAAATAAATTAATGCAAACTGTTGAGTTAGGCGAACATATGGATTTTTAGAAGAGCATTTGTTGCAATTCGACTTTATTTCCAGTCCTGCTCGGTTCTGTTGGTCACTCCAGTTGTAAATCAAGACAACAAGATGGCAGCAATGAAACTTCCTGCCGCCGAAAAAACCCGAACGTTCGTACGAATGAAGGAACCAAAAACGACACGCAGGTGATGAAAACCAGCGTTTCATTGAAGACGCCTTCAGGGTCACGTGGAAAAATCAGCTTTTTATCATTTACATCCTCAACGCAGAGCTGAGTGTGTAGTTCTGAGTGTGTAGTTGTGTAGCTGTGTGTGTGTAGTTCTGGTTGTGTAGCTGTTTGTAGTTCTGGTTGTGTAGTTGTTTGTAGTTCTGGTTGTGTAGTTGTGTAGCTGTGTGTGTAGTTCTGGTTGTGTAGTTGTGTCGTGTGTGTAGTTCTGGTTGTGTAGTTGTGTAGTTGTGTGTGTGCTCGGGGACCAAACTCAGGGAAATGGGCCAAAAAGTGAACGTAATGAAACCCCCCAAATTAATTTTCAGTCTCATCTCCGGCTGCAGGCGGATGGAGGGAGGACGCCGAGGGACGAGAGACTCTGACGGAGGGAGGAATAAAAAGAGAGAGAAGCAGGTGTGGAGGACGAGACAAAGGAAGGAAGGAAGACGGTAGAAAGACGCTCCGTCGTTCACGATACGTTTGGACGTCAGTTTATCGATCAGTTTGTGCTCGATTCAAAGCGTTAAAAGCAAAATCCAACAACAAAAAAACGATGAACTGAAATAAATCAATGCACGAAAGAGAAAGGATCGATTTAAAACATAATGGAAGTAACAGTAAATGTCATAAAATAATCAACTAGCTCAAAATTGATTGTAATTTTGACATATTCAACCACTTTATTAGTCCAAATTCTGACATAATAAATGTCATTTTTTTTATTTTTTTTTACAGATTAGGTAACAATAAAACAGTATAAGTGCTTTAATATCTTTATTTTCCTCCTTTCTTCGCAGAAAATCTACATTTGGACTGATTATGTAAAATATACAGTCTGCAGACTTCTACGTTAACGTTTTTCATGTTAACTTTGTGATTTTGTTGTATTTAACAAAGATGTCGACCTTTTGAGTCAAAGTCCGACATAACAAAAGTAAATTTTTACAGATTAAGTAAAGAAGACATTAGAAATGTTTTTAGATGCAATTGTTCTCCTGTTTTGACAGGAATTAGCTTAAAATCATGACAACATGCTGGTTGTTTTGACTTTTTGAGTCCCAGTTTTGACAAAAAAAAAAAATGCAAATTTTAACAGATTAAGTAAAAAGATATGGATTAAATGCATTTTAGATTTGAATTTTTTCCTCTTTCTTTTGGCAGAAATTAACTCAGAATCATGATAACATGTTGTGATTGTATATATTTGACCAAGATTTTGACTTTTTAGATCAAAGTCTGATATAATAAATAAAAATTTTTACAAATCAAGTAAAAAATAAAGTATAAATGCTGTTAGATCTGTATCTTCTCCTTTTCTTTGACAGAAACTAGCTCTAAATCCTGACAAAATGATGTGATTTTGACTTTTTGAGTCCAAACTATGATGTAATAAATCCTCATTTTTACATTTTTTTTCTGCACCTGATTCAAATGTTTCCACACAAACGGTACAGAGACAAAACCTGGAGGTGGACAGACAGGTAGAGGAGGGAAGACATCTGTCTGTCTGTCTGTTTTTTATCGGTCTGTTCTTTATCTGTCTGTCTGTAAACTGTCTCTCTCTGTCTGTGTGTCTGTTCTTTATCTGTCTGTCTGTAAACTGTCTCTCTCTGTCTGTGTGTCTGTTCTTTATCTGTCTGTCTGTAAACTGTCTCTCTGCCTGCCTGTCTGTCTCATTCAGCTGTCCTCTTATTAAATTCCTTTGTACTGGGAGTCTTTTCTCTCCACCAGCTGCCACCTCGCTGAGCTCAGTGTGTCGCTAAAACACACACACATAAAGTTTGTTTTGTGTCAACTCCTGCACACGTGTGTGTGTGTGTGTGTGTGTGTGTGTGTGTGTGTGTGTGTGTGTGTGTGTGTGTGTGTGTGTGTGCATTAAGCTAACGTAGCTATTAGCTTTGATAGCAGAGGCCCTCCCATATGGCGAGCTAGCGCTGCTCTTTAATGTAGCATGGCGCGGCCCTGATGTTGCTATGGCTCCAGCGGTGCCTCCCCTCCCTCCTCCTCACCCCTCCTCACCCCCTCCCTCCATTTAGCTCTCCCTTCCACGCCGCCACATGCCGCCGCGACCTTGGCGTTTTCCAGCGGCACGCCCGCTGCCATCTGCAGGCGGCAGGCTTGGGCAGTAAAGCATCGCGACCCCGAGTTTTTTGGGCCCCGTTACGCCTCCGCCAGGGGCCCCGGCCAGATGGCACTACCCACTAAGAGGGGTTTTACTGCGGGGCTGGAGGAAGACGACTGCGGGCAGGCAGAGGATGAACTCCCCCCCTCCTCCTCGCCTCCTCCTCCTGCATCGAGCTGCCAAATCCGGGCCCCGCTCGCCTCCAGAATGCAGCCGCTTCAATATTTCAGTCATGATTATCCTGCAGCAGATGATCCGCTAGCAGCCAAAAGGGCAGGAGGACCGCCGCCGCCGTGACCAAAATCCAATCCCTGCCCACAAACCCCACCAAATCTGCAGCGTTTATCCACGAATATGAACTGTAGGGAGGCGACAGGTGAGAGGATTACTTCACTCAGACAGAAAACTGCAAAAATAAAACCAATTAAAGCGAGAAACGTTGAGGTGTTGAGACTCAGCCGAACAACATCAAGGATCAGATCACAAAGTTTCTACCAACAACACATGTAAGGCTCTTGTCAGGAATTGAAGTTTGGCCCAGATTGGACGATACATCTGTGTGTAAAATGTGTCATTTCCTGTTAATCCACCAGGTGGCGCGATGACTGTGAATAGATGTTAGCATATAGATGTGATCAGGACAGGACTCTGATCAATCATGTAAAGTCTGAGGCAGACTGGAGCATGCAGAGGAGAGTTCGACATCACTTCCTGTTTCATGGCAAAGCGTCAGAGTTCAGGGGGTCGCCATGGTGACGAGAACTTTTCATCACTAAGGACAAATCTGAGGTCTTTTGGCGCTAACCCCTTTGAGTTTGTAGCTAAGCTCATGTTTTTTCCTCATTTTTTGGTAGAAACTAGCTCAAAATCATAATACATGTTGATTATTTTTTAACTTTTTGAGTCCAAATTCTGATGTAAGAAAAAAAAAATACTTTTTTTCTAAATGTTCTTAAAGAAAATATTAGAACTTTTACTGATATATATATGGAATCACTTTAGATATTTTTCAGATTTTTTTGGAAGATTTTTATTCGTTTTTGAAAATATTTACTTTTTTTTCCATTTTTAAAATTTTTATTCCTAGCCAAATTTGGAGATTTATTTTTTTTTTAAATAAAACTTTTAAGGGAAACTTTTAAGGAATTTTCTTCCTGAAGATTTTGCAAATTTGTATAAATTTGGGGAATTTTTTGCTGAATATTTGGATTTTTTTTTCAGATAAGGGAACAATATTTTTTGATGCCTGTAAATGAGGACAACAGGAGAGTTAAAGACAGTAAAAACTGCAATTTTGTGGTTTAATTTAATTTAATAAAGCAGGGGAAACTGCAAAATAACTGTAAATTGTTAAAATTAAATTAATTCTGTTATTACAGCTCATATATAAATGACCAGATTTAATTTAAATACCAAAATATTTTCTGTTATGGCTAAACATGTCCAAAAGTTAGCATATATTTATTTACTCATTAATCTGCTTTATTTAGTCAAATTTACCTGAAAATGCAGCTAAAAATGTGTCTGAGATAAATTCAGTTTATTCCTGTTTCAAACCTTCCACCTCTGCAGGATCAATAAAGGTCATCTGATCGATCGCTTCAACAACATTTATTTATCTGGATTTTTCTCTTTTTTTGGCTAAATAAAAACGTATTTACCTCCAGTGTGCAGCTTTAAATCCACCCTCATTTCGCTCTGTGTGTGGTTTTATTTTCTTATGGGTTTGTTTGTTTTTTTTATGCATTTTAAAAACTCCTATTTTGGAGGTTCGCTATTGATTGGAGATGTTTTAATGGATTCTGGGGAAAATCTTTGTTAAGATGCTTCGTGCAGCTGAACTCGGAGGAAACGCACACACACACTATAACACATGCACACACACACACACACACACACACACACACACACACACACACACACACACACACACACACACTGTCATTAGTGTCTGTCAGCAGGCGGATCAGCTGAGAGAAAAATAAGAAAACTGTGCTGGTGGTCAGGAGGAAAATCAATACGTCCATCTTTACTGTATGGAGGGGAGGAGGAAGAGGGGGAGGAGGAGGAAGAGGGGGAGGAGGAGGGTGGGAGGAGGAGGAAGAGGGGGAGGAGGAGGGGGAGGAGAGGAGGGAGGAAAAGAGAATTCTGGGTAAATCCTGTCTTCAAATTACCTCGATAAAAACAACAAAAAATATCATTATCGCTGTTTGTGTGTGTTTCTGCATCTGTGTGTGTCTGTGTGTGTGTGCACGAGTGTGTACATGCATGTGTGTACTTTCCACCATAGATGTGTATTATTGTCAACAATGAGCAAATATTTACAGGTTTTCAAAATAAAATCAATAGATGTGTATTATTGGTAACAACAGGTGATTGTTTGCAGACTTTCAAAATAAAACCAATCAAACTAATCAATCAAAACTCAATGAACTTGGGTGGATCGTGTGTGCGTATGTTTGTTTTGAGTGCGTTTTGAGTGCGTAGATGCATGTGTGTATTTTCCACCATAGATGTGTATTATTGTTAACAACAGGTGAATGTTTAAAGACTTTCAAAATAAAATCAAACGAGTCAATCAAATGGAACTCAGTGAACTTGGATATTGTGTTTGTGTGTGTTTGTGTGCACGCGTGTGTGTGTCCATACATGAGTGTGTACATTCATGTGTGTATTATCCGCTGATTGTGTATGACTGTTGACAATGATGGAACATTTACAGATTTTTGCCACAAAATCAATCAAACTGATCGATCTAATGGGACTGAATGAACTTGAATTGATTGCGTAACTGTGTGTGGTGTGTCAGTGAATGAGTGTGTACATGCATGTGTGTATTTTCCACTGTAAATGTGTATTACTGTCATGTCTGGACAAGTGAATGTCTACATATTATTGTCATAAAATCAATCAGCTGATCGGTAAAATGGGACTGAATGGACTTGAATTGATCGTGTGTGTGTGTGTGTGTGCGCGCACGTGTGTTTGGAGGCAACACACACACACAGATGTGCACACATGCACACAGATCCTGGTGATCAGTGTCCAACATAACATCTTTGTTCAGTCGTGAGGTCAACAAATCCTGTCGGCTCAATCCAACTGTGTGAAAGTGTGTTTTTGTGTGTTATCGTGTGTATGTGTGTGTGGGTTCATCTGAGGGCTATTAGCCTCCACGTTAGCTCCCATTAGCGTCTCATCTCCATCTCATAGAGAATAAATAAAGAAGACTTTATTCTTCAGATTCACCCAAAAGAACAGGAGGGGAGAGGAACAGGGGAGAGGAACAGAGGGGAGGAACAAGGGGGAGGAGGGGGGGAGGAGGAACAGGGGGAAGGAGGGGGGATGCAATGAAGGAAGAAAAAAAACGCAGAAGAAGAAAATCTCCAATTCATTGAGATCAAGTCAATAACACTGTAATATTTATGAAGGCTGGAAGCCAGGCTGCCCTAAAACCCAAACTCCAGCAATCCTGAATTATAAATTGGTATTGATTTGTGTTGTGGGTGAGTGAGCTGCAGTGTGTGTGTGTGTGTGTGTGTGTGTGTGTGTGTGTGTGTGTGTGTGTGGCAGCAGCAGCAGGATGCAGCTCTGCTCAGCTGCTCGATTGTTTTCACGCTTTCACAGGAAAAAAAATATATAAGAAAAAAAAACTGTGGAGCTGCTTATTTGGCAACAGTTTGTAAGAGCGAGGAAAGAGGTGAAGTCGTGTTTGTGTACCTGAGCTCAGGTGTGTGAGTCTCCGGCACGTCTGTGTGCACATGCCGGAGGAAAGTTCGACCCGCTGGAAGCTCAGTGTTAACTTCCTAAACGCTGGATGTGACCTTCATCCGTCCAGTGCTTGTCCACATACAGAATTCCCTTTGGTTTTTATGCGATTTTACAGATATTTAGTTGTTTGTTTGTTGCTGTGTTTGTGTGCTCACTGTGTGTACCTGAAGTCAGGTGTGTTTAAAGTTAAACATGTTGGAAGCTCGACCTTAACTTCCTGAACCCAAGATGTGACCTTCATCCATCCAGTGTTCATCCCCATACAGAAGTCCCTTCAGTTTTTTTGCGATTAAACAGCTATGTAGTTAAGTGCTTGATGTTGGGTTGTGTTTGTGTGCTCACTGTGTGTAGCTGAGCTCAGGTGTGTTTAAAGTTAAACATGTTGGAAGCTCGACATTAACTTCCTGAACCCTGGATGTGACCTTCATGCGGCCTCCGTTGAGTAGAAACAGCGTCCGTCCCCATACAGAAGTCCCTTCAGTTTTTATGTGATTTTACAGCTCTTTTGGTAGTGTCTAGTCTTTATATGTGTTTGTGTCCTCGCTGTGCATACCAGAGCTCAGGTGTGTTTAAAATTAAACCTGTTAGGAGCTCAGCGTTAACTTCCTGAACCCTTCATGCATCCAGCATTCGTCTCCATACAGAAGTCCCTTTGGTTTTTATGTGTTTTCACAGCTCTTTGGTTAGTTTTACGGTCCAACCAGTTGGAGGAGAATTCTGTTTCCTGTTTACATGTTGGGTAACTAGTCTGTGGTTACTGAAATATTTAACATGACGGTTAATCTGAGATGTTAAACTGCGTGTAGTTAAACCGGTAACACGTCTACGGCACACAAACAGCTCAGTAGTCACATGATTTACCAGAAACACGACGGACAAAGTTTAACTCTGAAGATGATCCGCTGTCTGTATGACTCCTTTAGTTCTGGTTAGTTTATGGTTAGTTTGTGGTTAGTTTGTGGTTAGTTTGTGGTTAGTGTATGGTTAGTTTGTGGTTAGTTTATGGTTAGTTTATGGTTCCTGTCTTGCAACTAGTTTCTGACTGGACTGTTTCTGTTTGGTTTCTGGATACGTTCAGTGTAGTTCACGGCTAATTTTTTTGGGAATATTTCAGGTTTGGTTCTGGTTTCTCGCTTCTGGTTGATTTATTTCTGGTTAATTTGTAGTTAGCTTCTGGATTGTTTCTTCTTTTAGCTTCACAGTGTTTTAACAGTATTTTTTTATTATTATTTTGTTAGTTTCAGAGTTTTAACATATATATTTTAGCTTCACAGTGTTTTAGCATATATTTGTTTGTTTGGGGTTTTTTTTTTACCATTTTTTTTCTTTCATTTTTACCATTTAGGTTTTACGGTGTTTAACTTTTTTTTTTAATCATGCTTTAGCATTTTTTTAAAGCATTTTTTCTTTTTTTTTTTAACTGTTTAGTTTCCCAGTGTTTCAACATTTTTTTTAAAAAAATTGTTTTATTTTCCCAGTGTTTTAATATATTTTTAATATTTATTTTACTCTTTTATTTTCTCAGTGTTTAAACATGTTTTTTGACTGTTTTATTTTCCCAGTGTTTAACATATTTTTATTTATTTTTTTACTGTTTTATTTTCCCAGTACTTTAACATATTTTAATATTTTTTTACTCTTTTATTTTCCCAGTGTTTTAACATATTTTTATTTATTTTTTTACTGTTTTATTTTCCCAGTACTTTAACATATTTTAATATTTTTTTACTGTTTTATTTTCCCAGTGTTTTAGCATATTTTTAATATTTTTTACAGTTTTATTTTCCCAGTGTTTTAACATATTTTATTTTTCTTTATTTTTAACCGTTTTATTTTTCCGGTGCGCAGAGCAGCTGTGGATCTCCAGACAGAAACTCTTGGGCTGTTTTGGTCGTTATGTAACCCAAACCGTCCCCTCTCCTCCCCGGCGACCTCCCCCTCCGCCTCCCCCCTCCTCCCCTCGTATCACATCCCTCCATCTTTATATAGAAATCAATACCCTCTTAATCTGCCCTCCCCTCCGTCTCCCCCACAACTGTCTCATTCTCACCCCTGCATCACCTCCTCCTCCTCCCCCACCTGTCCATCTACACCTCCTGCCTCACCCGCCTCCCCCATCCCTCTTCCTGCTGTCGTCGTGTCTGGACTCGCCCGCCTCACATTTCACTCTTCACACCGCAGAGACACACAACAGACCGCTTTATTTATTTATCTACACAAAAACAAGCTCCGTTTCCGTCTCTTCTGAGGTTAAATGTGCCGAAACAGGAAATTTAGTTTGGGTTTTTCCTCGAAACAACAGAATAAAGTAAGATTTATTCCAGATTTCACCTGTTTTCGAAGCAGTTTTACATCATTTACATTTCAAGACACCAGCAACCAATATTTATCTCCAGTAATTGTGTAAAATCAAAGCGTACATGACCAGTTTTGGCAGGTATTTTAAAATGTCTCATTGGAAAACAGAAATATTGTGCATGACTGGAATTATTGGAAACTGTGACAAGTAAACAAGGACATTTTAAGACTATGATGCATTTTCTTGATTTTTTTTCCCCCTTTTATTCAGTGTAAAAAATGTCAGAGAACAGTGAGAAAAGTTTTCCAGACTCCAGAGTTTTAACTTCAAATGTGCGATTTAGTCCAAACATAACAACAGGATAAATCATTGTTTAGTTAAGTAATATTCTCTCCAGATTCAGCCTGTTTTTGAAGTTGGTTTACATCAAATCTGACGCTCTTTAAGACACCAGTTATGGAATTTTACCAGCATTTCTAATATTTATCCGCAATAATTGTGTAAAATCAAAGCTTACATGGCTAATTTTGGCCGTTTTTAATCACAGTTTGCTTAAAATTTCTCATCAGAAAGCAGAAATGTTGTGCATGACTGGAATTATCATCAACTTTATGTCCTTATACGAATAAAAAAAGAGATATTTTAAGTCTTTATGATGGCATTTTGTTGATTTTTCTAAAGTATTTTGGTGTCAGACAGCGCCAAGTTGGAATTATTTTCATTATTCATTAATCCACCGGTTATTTTAGTGATGCATTGATGGATTTTTGTCTTAAAAAGTGTCAGAAAACTGTGAAAAATATCCAAAGTTTTCCAGACTTTCAGGTGTTAACTTCAAGCATATTGCTAACATGGTCGACGCCTGCATGCAATTGTGGTTTTCTAGTGTATTTCTTCAAATTTTTACATAAAACTCATCAATAGTTTGTCAAAACAGCAGCAGATGGATGTTATTGTTGATAAAATTATCTGTTAATTGACTTTGTTTCAGTTTGTGTCGATATCCGGCTACGATGTCGGACGATCCCGAAGACGAAATGCGACAGAATGAGTAAAGAAACAGGAAGAGTCCAGAAAAACACTTTAAAACACGAACCGAAGAAGAAAACGAGTCAAATTGCTGCTAGAGATCAAATGCCAACGTTAAAAGGCAAAGTTGGAGAACACACACACACACACACGCACACTAAAACACACACTCATGAACACACACTCCCCTCCCCCACATCTGCTGGCGATGCAGGAGCCCACGGATGGTCGTCCTTAATTAGCCACACCGCTCTCATATTCCTGATTAAACCACTGTGTGTGTGTGTGTGTGTGTGTGTGTGTGTGTGTGTGTGTGTGTGTGTGTGTGTGTGTGTGTGTGTGTGTGTGTGTGTGTGTGTGATGGAAGGTTATCAGTGCATCCTTAATTGGGAAAAACACTCGAGTGATTAACGGGAGGAAGAGGGGCGAGCGAGCTTGAGAACGAGTGCATCTGATAGAGAGAGAGAGAAGTTTCTGATGGAGCAGGTTGTTATTGTTGTTGTTGTTTTGAATCCTGAAGGTTCTGATCCACAACAGTCTGAGAACGTTTCTGCAATGCAACTGACCTTCACCACCAGAACTACTTCTAGAAACACCAGGTGTGCTGCTGCCCGTGTGGACCAGTCTGAGTTGGTTTGTTCCAGTCTGGGTCAGTTGGTTTGTTCCACTTCAATCAGTCAGTTGGTTTGTTTTAGATTAGTTGGTCTGTTGCAGTCTGGATCAGTCGGTTTGTTTTAGTCTGGGTCAGTTGGTTTATTCTAGATTAGTTGGTACGTTCCAGTCTGGATCAGTTGGTTTATTCCAGATCAGTTGGTTTATTCCAGATCAGTTGGTACGTTCCAGTCTGGATCTGGTCTCCTACAGGAAGCAGCAGCAGCTGATGCTGGACGTGATCAGGAGGATCAGCGATCAGCGATCAATAACTTTCCTCTCACGCTGATCATGAAGGGGGCGGGGCCTTCTGACAGGAGGACATGCGTGTGCGTTTCCACACGTGTGCTGCTTGCTGGTCCTTCAGCCCGGCGTGCAGCTGTGAGCAGAGCGTGTGCAGATTAACAAGGTGATTTGCCCTGAGGGGGTGAGGTGCATGCTGGGAAGGGGGCTCCCAAAGTTCCCATGATGCCCTGGTGCGCTCCTCCCTGCCTGGGGGTGGGGTGGGGGGGTCTCCAGCCGGGCGCCGCTGGGCGTCGACACCGAGACGCTAACGAAGCTGCAGGCGGTGATGTAATCACATCAATCCAATTAGGAGTCGCCAGGAAGTGGGAACCAGCCGATGGAGGTTTAATCGACCAATGAGACGAGGGCGAGGACGGTAACCCGACACCGAGGTCTGGTGATGCGTTCGGGGACAGAAATAATCTGCTGTGAACAATATTCTGGTCTCTGCATGTTTACTGGGGATGAATAGGTTTAATGTCTACTCACTGTGGCTCATTTTACACCATAATATAAACCCTGAACATCCACGGAAACAGAACAACCATGTTTTCTTGTTGTTTTTGTTTATTTCTATTAAGAATTGTCTAATTTCACTACAGATCTTCATACATTTAGAGAATTTTTTTATTCTTTGGATCATTATTTAACATCAGTCACTGTTTAATGTGTAATATTTTAGGTTTTGTCACTTTCAAATAAATTACTAAGAACGTCTTTTCAGAGAAAATCTTTGACTATAAAATTTAAATTTAAAAAAAAAACTATATTTTTGTTTGTATTTTATGGGAACTTTAAAGAGATTATTATTTATAGTAATCATGTTTATGCCACATTTTTGTCACAAGTTTGTTCGTATTTAAAAGTGCTTTTAATGCACCTGGTTTAAACAGATTTTTTTTTAGACTTTTGCAATTTCTGCAAATTTATTTTAATATTCTGCCATTTTTAACATATTTTCTGTTACCTGATTTTCATTTTTTTAAATTTTACAGTTTTCTTTTTAATGCATTTTTTTTCTGGCAGAAGGATAACAGATTTAAAGATTCCAATAATAATAACAAAAATTATCATAATTTGTATTTTATATAATAAAATAATAATAATAATAATAATAATAATAATAATAATAATAATAATAATAATAATAATAATAGTTATTATTATTATTATTCTTTTATTATCATTCTTATTGTATTATTATTGGTAGTAGTATTTTTATTTTGCAGTTTCTAAATGCTAGAGCATTCTATCATTTTTAATTTATAGTTTCTGACTGACTTGCTGACAGATTTTCACATTTTTTTTGCTGAAATTTTAATGTTTACTTACTGCTGGATTTATTTATTTATTTTTTTAAAACCACAGATTCATAATGTGCCATTTTGTAATATTTTTTGGGGTGACGTATTTTTTCTTTTTTTTCTTTTGCACAGCTTTTTAAAGTACAATTTTCAACATATTTTTTAGCACTCTTGCTGCCACACTGTCCTGTTGTTGTACTTTTACAAGGTAAATAAAACCGGCTTTTCCGCTCTTAGTTTTTTCATTTAATTATCTTTTTACTCAGCTTTGTAATTGTTAATCAAAATTCACAGGCAGAAATTGGTCTGAGCTGAACGAAAAGCTGTGAAAACGCCTTTCTGAGGTTTTAATGAATCATTTCAGGAGTCTTTATTTACATGAGATGCTTTTCAGGCTGCATTAGTTCTGATAAAGAAACCTGATGAGGACTCGGTGGGTCCTAAACCGGACTTCGGGGATCTGCTGGATGGATGTGGACTCACCGGGCCACTGAACATTTCTCCCTGGATCACATCAAGCCTGAAGCCGCCCTGAGGACCCTGCAGGCAGCTCCAGGGTCTAATGGAGACCCCAGCACTGATGGAGGACCGATGGAGCTTCAATCCTGAGCTGCTGCTGAGGACGGTTTCTGGAAACGGACGTTAGTCATCCCTCTGTTTTCATTCTAGTAAACACAACTCTAAAAACAGGACTCACTCTTGACCTCAGGCCTCGCTCCAAATTCCAAATCTGCCAGAGAAGTTTCCACATTCTTTGTTCCAGTTAAAGCGCCGACAGTAAAATAGTCCGTTTAAAATCCAGAAGCTTCACACGGTTAGATCTGCAGGAAAACATTCCCCCGACTGGAAATAAATCACGTTCTACAGATCATTTCACTGGGTAACGTACCAGAGCTGCAGAGATTAATCACATAACAAATCAATCACCGACTGCTTTGATTATCAGTCAATCAGTTTGAGTCATTTTTAAAGACAAAAACAATCAAGCAGCTTCTCAAATGTGAATATTTTCTGGTTTCTTTCCTCCTCTGTGACAATGAACTGAATATTTTCGGACAAAACCAGACATTTGATCCACATTTTCCACCATTTTCTGTCACTGAGTAATCCAGAATGACAACAACATTTAGTTGCAGCCCTAAAATGTACATTATTGTTTTTTTTTGTTTTTTTTTTTTTTTTAAATGGATAATTTGACCTCTTTGGGGTTACAGTTATTTATGAAACCCTCCAAGAGCCACAACAAGGTGATTTTTAGATCCAAAATTCTGGAAATCATTGGTTAAATCTTAATATTGTGTCTTATTTTAGGGGGTTTTATGTAAAATGCTGCTGTGTTGAAAAATAAAGATTCATTAATTGGAAAAACTTGTGTAAAATACATCTAACAGACTTCTAAAATGTGACCAGGGACACAAAAAAGTCAGTTTCTAGGGGTAAATCATTGGTTTAATCTCCAATAATGTGTTTTTTGTGAAATATTAACTCCAGTGCTTCAGAAATGCGTAGTTATAAAGAATATAGAGGCATAAATTTAATACTATTATTGTAAATTACAACTCATTGGTACTTCCTGCAGCCAAAAACACCAGTTTAATCCCTTATATCTTGATCTCAGTACAGTAATATCCAGGTTTTCTTGGTTCTGGTGTCTTAATATTGAGATTTGTGATGTCTTAGTTTGTTAAAATTCAGGTTTTTAAGCTTTATAACCAGGTTTTTGACAAATTAGTGTGGCAATATCCAAGTTTTTGACATACTGATGTGTTTATATCCAGGTTTTTGACATCTCAGTATGGTAATATCCAGGTTTTCTTGGTTTTGGTGTCTTAATATCAAGGATTTTGACACTTCTGTTTGTTAAAATTCAGGTTTTTGATGTTTTGAAGTTTTATATCCGGGTTTTTTTTTTTTGGGGACAAATTAGTGTGGTAACATCCAGGTTCTTGAGATATTGTTGCATTCATTTCCAGGGTTTTGACACTTTGGTTTCTTAAAATTAAGGTTTTTGATTCTTTTGAAGTGTTAATTTCCAGGTTTTGGACATTTAGTTTTTTTAAGATGCAGGTTTTTGATGGTTTGGGCACTTCAGTGTCTGATATCAGGGTTTTTGACGCTTAGGTTTCTCAGTAGCTTGTTTTTTTAAAAATATTTTCATGCAATAATATGCTGATTTTTGATATTTGGGTGTGATAATACACTGCTTTTTCATGTTGTAATGCATTCATATCAGTAAGTGGAGTTCAGATTTAGATAATTTGGTGAATTTGTCTCATGTTTGACTGGTTGTTGCCTTCTGGGGACAAATAAAAACCTCATGATGTTAAATATTTTGGGCGAAATCGGGTTTAAGTTTGCAGCGGGGTTAGTTCAGGTCCATGGTAAATAAATGTAACATCCTCTGAAGTGATGAAAACGCCGCTGTGAATAATTCAGTCCGAACATCGGGCCACCTGCTGCAGCCGCCGTCCAACATCTATATTTTACAACCACAAACACACAAACTCAGCCCAAATTCACGACACCGACATCACAACGAATTCAGTTCTGCTCTTTGAAAAGAAAACGTCTGTCGTCTCCAAACTGCAATCCGTTGGGACACAAAATCAATATCAACAAGATGGTAAAATATCGTAAAAATAGTCACGTTTTCACCACAAAATGTTAAATTGAAATCCTCCAGTTCTTCCTGTTTCAGTCAATCAGGTAAAACAAACAGAACAGAATTCCGTTAATCAGGTTGATGCTGTTCCTACAAGACGTGAGGAATCTGAAACACTGCATCAGTCCATGTACGAGCTGTGAAAACGGTGTAGTTATTGAACAAACATGAAGATCAGGTTTTAAAGATGGTTTTAAAAATATTTTACCAAAATAAAGTTCCCACAATCATCTGGGCCCACGTTTCCCATGATGCATTGCCCCGACACGTCCATTAGACTCCATTAACACGCCGTCTGCTTGTCGACATCCAACAGAAACCTGAACTCCCGTCGTGGCTCGAACCCACCTTTACCCAGAATCCCCTGCGGCAGCCTCCGGGCCTTCCTCCCCCTTTGACCGGCTCTTCCTCCCCCGTCTTCCTCACCCCTCCGTCTCTCACTCTCCTTTCAATTTTAGCCTCGCCTGCTCAGTAATGTCCTGCTTTTATTGTAAATCTATACTCTTAATCTGGCCGGCTCCGATGGGCCTCGCTCGGCCGATCAATACGCCACGATTGCTGGGAAGGGTCCGCCGGGGCAGATAACCACCACCACCCACCCCCTGTGGAGTCCACCTCCTCCACCAACCGGGCCCCACTCAGAGCTCCACACATACCCAACCAGGAACATTTCAGCTGAACCTCCTCCAGAGCCCAGGAGCCTTTTAACCCTCAACGCAAACTGAAGAACCATGAGACGTCATGAACCTCGACGGTCACTTCAAGTTCAGACGTCTTCGTTTTCTGATTTAACTCCATTCTGCCAGCTTCTCCCTGGTTCAGGTCAATAATTGCGTCTTAAGATCCAGGTTTCTGACATTTTAGTGTGTTAATATCCAGGTTTTCTTGGTTTTGGCATCTTAGAATCCGGGTTTTTAACATTTTAGTGCCTTAATATCCAGGTTTTCTTGGTTTTGGTGTCTTAATGTCGAAGCTTTTGACATGCTGGTTTGTTAAAATTCAGGTTTTTGATGTTCTGAAGAGTTAATATCCAGGTTTATGACATATTAGTATGGTAATATCCAGTTTTTTTTTTATTTTGGTGTCTTAATATCCAGGTTTTTGAATGTTAGGTTTGTTAAAATTCAGGTTTTTGATGTTTTGAAGCTTTATATCCAGGTTTTTGACACTCTGGTTTCTTTAAATTAAGGTTTTTGATTTTTTTTGAAGCATTAACATTCAGGTTTTGGACATTTTGGTTTGTTAAAATGCAGGGTTTTGATGGTTTGACACGTTAATATCCAGGTTTGGGCACTTCAGTGTCTGATATCAGGTATTTTTTATGCTTAAGTTTCTTCAATAGCTAGGTTCTTTAACGTTTTGTTGTAGTGCATTAACATCCCAATCTTAGATGATCAGGTGAGTTAACATTCAGGTTTTAAATACTCTACTGTCATTGATGTTTTTGGAAGCTTTGTTAACGTCTTAATGTCCAGGTTTTTGAAGATTGGTGTCTAATTTACTATATATTGTTTTTAATTTCCAGGTGTAAAGTTCTATCTATCACAAGTTCTGAATGTGTCTCATCTTGTAGGTAAATAATTGAATGATCAGATGAAGAAAAGCAAAGCAATGAGCCGGCTGAATTACAGACCTTGAAACGGTGCACTTAAGGTGGAGGTACTTGTGCACTTGTAAGAACAAAGAAATAAGAGGCAGAAAAAGAGGTGGCAGGAAGGTGAAGTTTATCTAAAATCCTGCTGTTTCCTCCTGAACCTTCTCTTTAAATCAAACCTTCCTCTCTTCCAGCTCTGCAGCCTCGCTGGCATTTCAGCTCCCACGAGACGATAAAGCATCTTAACTGCGAGACGAAGATGCTGTGCAGGAGTTTCTCTGTGCAAATGATGATTAATCCTCAAAATAACTGGCGAACGGATGAAATAAAAGCACTCATCCGTTTAGAAAAAAGACCAAAATCCTGCACTCGTCTTGAGCCTTCGCAGCCTTGATTTCCTCCTAAATTTACCCTTAATTTGGTCCAGGTGGCAGCTCAGTGTTTACCTGCCTCAGAGACAGAGGGGGCTGATGGGAAATGTAGTTTTTAACCATGTGAGGAAAATTAACAGTAAAGGAGATTTAAAAAAAAAAAAAAAAAAAAAAACAAAAACAAACTGGAGGTGTAGAAACAATCAGTCACACCAACATCCAGACTATCAGCTCCATATTTACCACATTTTTAAAGTTTTATGAGAAAAAACTAGGAAATTGTCTTCTAATGTAGATAAAACATTTTTTTTTACTGATTTTATCCACTGATGGAAACACTTTTGTGGTGGAAATTTCTGCACTTACAGAAGATATATTTTATTTAATTGTTAATTTATTTTTCTGCAAATCGTACATATATATAATAATATTTATATAATCTACACACATTACATATATAGTGTATTCGCAGTATTTAACTTGAACTGTTTCATCTACTATATTATCTATCTTTTAATGTCAACATTTAAAAGAAATCGTTTGAAAATTTATATATTTATCATTACTAGTTAAAACAATATGTAAAATAGATGAAGACAGAAATAAATAAATAAAAATAACATTAAACTCGAATTGGAGGGTTTCTTCTTTTGCACACAGAAATTATTTGTAACTATTATTTGTCTCATTTTGTTTTTATCTTATTTTTATTATTTCTTTTTTATCTTATGTCATTTCTTTGTTTCAGTTGTGTGAAGGGAGTTCGCAAAATAAGAATTTCATCACTCAAGCTAACCACTGTGTTTTCTACTGTGTGTATGACAATAAAGTTCTTGAATCTTGAATCTCTTCAAAATAAACAGAAAATATTTGTGAGAAAAGTTTACATTTTTATCGAAAAGTAAAGTTTGTTTATTCACGGTTACAAGTTTATATGTTATTTTTTAGAGATGTAGATTTATGATCTATTTCTGAATTTCTATTGATATTTTCATGTATTTTCTGTAAAATTTCACTACTTGTTGACATTAATAAATGTGAATTTAACAGGTTCCTCTTTTAGTTTAAAAATAAAACATGTGTGAAATTAGTTTTCATGTCAGAGATTTTCAATTTTCTTGAAAAAATTAACAGTGTATGGTTATTAAATGTGGAAAACGTCTGTTAGAATGTTTAATTTACATGCAAGTTTATGCTACACACGTGTGTATTTTTACTTACTTTGGAATTTTACTGATATTTTCATGTATTTTCTATAAAACTCCAGATTATTCCAGTCTCCAGCTGTATCTGAGTGAGTTGTGGAAGCTTCTTCTGCTGGAGGTGGAGGTGGTCCTTCCTCCTCCATCCTCCATCTCCTGGTCCTGGAGATGCCATCAAAGCTGGAGGAAGGAGTGTGCTGAGGGGGTCGTGACCTCCATGTAAGGCTGGGCCGTTACAGCAGGAGGTGATGGTCAGGCGGGGGGTGGCGGCGCTGAAGAGGTGCGCTCTGGGTAATTAGAGCCGGGCCTCCTCGTACATTTTGACACTCTGCAGCAATTTATTGCCCCACTTGGGCAACTTGGCCACCCATCTAATTGCAATATTAGCGCGTAATAACGGCGGAGCTGCTGCGATCCGTCAGCGCCGCGTTCTGCTGCCTCGGCAGGATTTCAGCCATTAACCGGCAAACGGAGGAAACAAAGCGACCTCTGAGAGGAGCGACGGCCGCATTTATATTCAGCCTCAGCCAACGCCAGGCGGAGGGTCGCATTTATCAGCTTATCTGCTGCAAGAGGAACGTGAAGAAACCTCAATGTGCAACTCAGAGGTCAGAGGTCAGAGCAGAAACTGGCCTTTGTACGTTAACGTCCACGTTTTCAACATTTTATTACATTAACGTCCACGTTTTAAACATTTTATTACGTTTACGTGCAAGTTTTAAACATTTTGTTGCATTATTATCCTATTTTTTTTTAATATATTTTTGTTCAATAATGTTCAGATTTTTGATGTTTTTTCATACATGAATATGCTGGTTTTTCATTTTTTGGTTCATTAATATCCATATTTTTGATATTTATTTAAATAATATTGCATTTTTTGACAGTGACATATTCATATTCTAGTTTTTAAACATTTTGATTCATTATTATCTTGTTTTTTGACATTTCTGTGCAATAGTGTTGTTTGGATGGATGTTTTTGTCTGCATTAATATCCTGATTTTTGATGTTTTGGTGCATTAATATCCAGATTTTTGATGCTTTGGTGCACTAATATCCTGATTTTTGATGTTTCGGTGCATTAATATCCAGATTTTTGATGCTTTGTTGCACTAATATCCTGATTTTTGATGTTTTGATGAAGTAATATTCTGATTTTTAATGTTTTGGTGCACTAATATCCAGATTTTTGATGTTTTGGTGCATTAATATCCAGATTTTTGATGTTTTGGTGTAATAACATCCTGATTTTTAATGCTTTGGTGCACTAATATCCAGATTTTTGATGTTTTGGTGCATTGATATTCTGATTTTTGATGTTTTGGTGCAATAACATCCTGATTTTAGACGTTTTTAGAGTGTTGTTATGGAGGAAACGTCTCAGATAATGACAGGTGATGGAGGTGTGAAGGGAAAATGAGGAGGTAAAATGACGATAAAGCAGGCGTGACGAGGTGATAAAACATGAAAACCCCAAAGATCCGCTTCCACGCAGCAGCGGGAACGAGAAGGTGTGATTTACTCCGGCGAGACGTGAATTCTCAGCATTAAACTGCTTTACTGTAGCGACTCCGGCGACATCATTTGCATGATGGGTCACTAAAAACACACTAAACCTCCCTCCACGTTAAACCAGTGTGTGTGTTTTAGTGTGTGTTGGTCGGGTCACGGTGATAAATCTGTGCTTTTCTTTACAGGCGCTAAAATGCAGAGAAACAAGCAGTAAATCAGCGGACTGACAGTGTGTGTCCACGTTGGTGTGTGTGTCCATTATTATGCCTACAATAAGAGTGTATTCCCAGGGTTAGTGGACTAGTATCGCCGTCCTGTCGTGGCCTAATTAAAGCCGTCGAGCTGCTGAGAAACAACCAGAAAACACACAATGATTTTCCAGCGGCGGAGTTTGTCGGACGTCTCTGGACACAAAACGAGGAGGTTGTGTAGCGTCGACAAATCAGAACGGAAACCAGAAGATTTGGGTTTTCTCGGTTCAGTTTTCCTTCAGTGGAGTAGAAGATCTAATTACCAGATAGAAACTACATTTATTTAGATTAAATATCGCACACGGAACGTTATTTTCATTTAAAAATAAAATGTTCAACTCCAAACCCACCGGCACAAAGGAAGGAATGTATCTGTCAAAAAAGAATCATAAATGACACCATTTTCAGTCAGAAACTAGAAAAAAAAATGGGATTACCAACCTTTTTCAACTAAAATAATCAAATCTAAGCTCAGAATTTCTTAAAAATCACTTTATTCTAAGGGTGTCATACCAAAATGACATTTATCAGCCAGAAACTGGAAAAAAAACTCGGGATATCATTGGGATTTTAACCGTCATCCATCAACCATCATTCATTAAAATTCTAATATTATATCATAATTAATTCATCCTACAGGTCTAATGCCAAAATGAAACCAATTATCAGAGGGAATCATGGGATTTCCAAGCTTTTTCAACAAAAATAATCAAATTTAGGCTCTGAATTTCTTCACATCACTCTATTCTACAGGTCTAATGCCAAAATGACACCAATTATGAGACAGAAACTGGAAAAAAGCTGAATGAATCATGAAATTTCCAATCATTTTTTCCAACAAAAATGATATAATCTATGCTTCCAATCCTAATAATTTAATCAAAATCAATATATTCTACAGGTCTCATGACAAATTTGCACAAATTATCAGCCAGAAACTGGAAAAAACTGAAGAAATCAACAGAATTTTAACCATTTTCCATCAAAAATAATCAAATCTACACTTAAATTATAAATATTTCATCAAAATCCCTTTATTCTACAGGTCTAATGCCAAAATGACACCAAATATGAGACAGAGACTGAAACAAATTAAGGAATGATGGGATTTTCAATCATTATCCATCAAAAATAATCGAATCTAAGCTTAAAATTCAAATATTTAATCAAAATCACTTTATTCTAAAGGGTCTCATGCCACAATGACAGCAAATATATGTATTTTTTTAACTATTTTTCGCATCGTAACATACGTCTCATGCAGATAATTTCCTTTTTTCATAGTTTTTCTGCCTTTGTGGTCATTGAGCTACATTCTGTGGATTTACTCGGTTTGTGAAGAAGCTGAACATAAAAATTTAATGCTCACAAGAAGAACACAATCTGCTATATATTATTTTCTGTTTTTATTGAGATATTTAGTTCTTTAAACTTCCTGGATGCTGCTCATCTTCCTCACTTTACCCACAATGCCCTGCTGTGATGGTGTGTGACCAAACGCGCACACACACACACACACCCGGCCGGAGGTGAGAGTGTGTGTCTCCTCCTGTAGGTGTGTGTGTCGGTGTGTATCACCTGTGTTTTTGTGCGCTGGCGGCGGTCCAAGGCCTCTCTAACGAGCCAACATGGACGTCCTCCCCCCCGACCTCCTCTGAGGTCATCGGCTCCCACCGCCACCACCCGGCCAATCAGAGCGGACCGCGGTGACGGACAGCCGCCGGCCGCAAGGACAGCGAGGGCGGAGGGATTAGACGGAGTTAACGAAGGACGGGATGTTTGTCTGATCGGGTTTAATATTCACGCCGAGGGACGCCGACTTTTTCCAGCATTATTATGGAATTTTTAACACTCTGATACGTTTATAGTCTAGTTTTTAACATTTCGGTGCATTATTATCCTTTTTTTTAACATTTTGTGCACTATTATCCTGTTTTCTGACATTTAGGTGCATTATTATCTTGTTTTTATCATTTTGGTGCATTACTATCTTTTTTTTTAACATTTTGGTGCATTATTATCCTGCTTGTTGGACATTTCTGTGCAATAATGTTCAGATTTTTGATGTTTTCGTAAAAAAATACGCAGGTTTTTCATTTTTTGGTTCAATAATATCCAATTTTTTGACATTCTTTTGCATCAGTATTGTGTTTTTTTTTTAAACTGATTCGTTCAAATTCTAGTTTTTAACATGTTGGTACATTATTATAGACTAGACTAGACTAGAATAGAATATTCTTTATTGTCATTATACAATGTATAATGAGATTGCAGAGCTTCTCCTTTTCAGTGCAGGAGATCTTAAAGATTGTTTTTGCACTATCTATTTACATATATACAGTATAAATTATCTTGTTTTTGGACATTTTTGTGCTTCAGATTTTCAGATGTTTGTTCAAGTTTTTGATGTTTTGAAACATAAGTATGCTGCTTCTCATGCTTTGGTTTATTAATATCCCTGTTTTTGACATTTTGTTATATTAATATCCAAGTTTTTGACATTTTCTTGCATTATTATTGTATTTTTTGACATTGACATGTTAATATTGTATTTTTTTAACATTTGTCAAGGACAAACTCGTCCACAATTGTGAAAAAATATTCAAAATGACTCAAAATTTGCCCCAAATAACATAAAAGTATGCAAAATTATTGAAGAAGTTTGCAAAAAAGGCTCCAAATTTGTTAAAAACTTCTCTTTTTTCCCCGTCACTTTACATATTTTTGATGTTTACTCTGTAAAACCAGGGAAATTATTCTACAGATATTTATATTTGTCGTTACTTGAAAGAAAAATTCTGTACATAATAAAACACAATAATAAAATGATTAATATTAAAACAAATTTTCAATTTTACAGAGTTTTGTTTTGTTAAATTTCAGAAAATATCAACTAAGAAATTGAGAAATAATAACTAATTTACATATTAACCAATAAAACAGGCCAAAATTATCACTAATTCATTTTAATTGATCTTTAAATTTAATTAGACTTCTTTTGAGAAAATCAGAAAAGAAAACTGAAAAACTGAAAACCCGACGGATTTTGGACAAACTGCACCTTAGTGTTAAAATCTTTGCAGTAATTTAATTATTTAATTATTCGTTAAATACCTGAATTTATTGACACAGTTTCAGTCGACACTGTCCAGCTTTATGTTAATGAACTTTAAACCAAATGAGACAGAAGACAAGAAGATAAACTCAGAAGATAAACTCAGAAACCAAACATGAGTTGGTGAGTTAACAAGCATCTGAGGATCCACAGATCTGCAGCTTCTAAATGTTATTGTGTTCGTGGTGTTGATTAAACATTTCACACGGCGGAGGATCATGTCGGAAGCGAGAGGTGAGAAAGAAGTGAGACGCCAGAAAACAGGAGAGGCAGGAACAAACAAAGAATCAGGAAAGATGCCAGATGTGCAAAGGAAGCGGATCCGAGTCCAAACAGCAGAAAATCATCCAACAAAACAGAAAGAAGATGAGTTCGTTTCATTCTTGACCTTAAAGATCTGAACTCTACAATGATTTCAAAGAAATCCTAAAAGTTCTGAGCTAAATATTGTCTTCCGATTGAGCTTAATTCTCAGTAAACCTGCATCTGAGAAACTAGCTAATGATGCTACAAAACAAAACACAACATCCCATGAAAAACCTCCTCAGAACATCTGGTTCTTCATCTCCAGTAACTTCATTAATAATCAGAGTTCTACCTTCATACTGGGAATATTTTCCTTCAAGTCCATAGAGGTGGGTCCAGATTTATCACTTTTTAATGGACTTTTTCCATCATTTCTGAGCCTCAGAACTTCATCAGTCCAGCAGATAGAACCATGACATTTAGGAGGAGAAACACACCTGAGTTCTGATAAAAACTGACACCAGATCAGTTTTACATCCATCCAGGTGTCTGTCTTCATTCTTTCATCCTCCAACAAACAGCCAAGAAACCACTAACAAAACACAAAAAGCCACCAAGGAAACCAACAAACGACAAAAAAAACACAAAAAAATCACCAAAGAAACCACCAACAAACAACCAAAAAAAAACATGAAAAAGCCACCAAAGAAACCACCAACAAATCGCCATCGAACCTCCAAAGAAATGCCAAGAAACCACTGACAAACCTCGAACAAACGGCAAACAAACCACTAAAAGAACACCAAAAAGCCACTGAAGAAACCACCAACAGGTGAGCTCCTACCTGTCGATGATGACGGGGTCGGAGGGCGTCTCGTTGCGATTTCCGCAGCTCTTCTTGTCACAACACCGACTGTGGAAAAAGACAACAAATTTTTAAAAATATATATTTGACAGGTTTAAAAAAAAAATTTATTTCACAGTTTTTCCCAGTTTATTTAGATAACAGATAATAATTAGGAAAATTACACAACAAATACACACTGACTGCAAAAAATAAAAAACAAAATGACATATTGACTGAAATAAACCAGCTAAAACTGTAAATATCCACATAAAAAAATCTAGATTTTACAAATATGAATTCATCCTTTAATAACATTTACTCATAAAATTGTACCATTTTCACTGTATTTAAATGTGGGAAAAAATGTAAAAGGTGATTTCACAGATTTTCAATGTTTTGTTAAAATTGTAGAAAAAAATTGCACTTTAACTAGAAAAGAAAAAAAACTAAATTGTAAACATCTGCACAGAAAAGTCTGTATTTTTACAAATATTAATTAATTCCTTTACAATATTTACATGTAATATTTTAGTATTTTTATTGTATTTAAATAATCGTAACTTTTGCTAAATGACAAATATCTAAAAAAAACACACAAAAAATAATAATTTGCATTTTCACTGTATTTTTTTAAAAGTACAATGACAACAACAACAACAACAATAATATTTTTAATGATGTTTGACTGTAAAACTACGCTGTTTTACTATATTTAAATCAAATAAAAATATGGTGATTTCACAGATGCATGTTTTGTTAAAATCCTCAAAATAGTTGCATATCAACTAGAAAAAAAAATTAATCTAAAAAATAAACAAGCCAAAATTGTAACTATTATCCACATCGAAAAAAATCTGCATTTTTACAAATATTAATTAATTCTTTAACAACATGTAAACATAACATTTTACTAATTTTACTGCATTTAAATCTGGAAAAAATGTTGGAAATTTCACAAATAAATAATTATTTTTTAATGACGTTTGACTTACAGTTTTACTAGATATAAATCAGGTAAAAATCTAAATATTTTGCAGATATTTGCTGTTATTTTCTGACTTTTTAAACGGTACAATATCCCATCATTTTTTACCACATTTTTCCGGCACTCTCACTGTTTATTTTAACTTTTTTTGTCTTTTTTTTAACAGTGTAATCATTATTTAGAAGCAGCCAGGAGGCTCCAAGCCAACCGAGGTCACCAATGATTGGACGACGCCCAGCGACAGCCCCCCCTCCTCCACTCCCTCCGTCCCGTCGCCCCCGACAACCAGCCGGCCAACCGGGCGGCTGCTCGCCAAACAGCCGTCCAGGTAGCCAGAGGGCTCGGGGCCGACATGAAACCGACCCGGAGCTGCTCCCCGGTCTGCGGAGGTCTGGAGGGAGCGCCGGCTTTCCTCCTCAGCCGGAGGAGGAGGGGGGCGGGAGGAGACAGTCGAGGGTTCTGGGGAGTCGTGTTGAACAGCGGCGGCCCGAATCCAACACATTAATATCCATCAGACGCCAACAGCAGCAGGAAAACAGCCGAGCCTGAATGTGCCGACGGCTGGAGGCTGTCAGTGAACGCACCACGAGGATTAGGAGGTCGATTAGTCTGGTGGACGAATCAAATGCACCTGATTTTATAAACCTGCTCCTAAAGCAGCAGCAGGGTGAGCTTTTAAATGTCTACATTAGAGTTTCAGCCGGAATTAATTTAGGTTTTAGATAAACTAACGTACATTCAGACAAATATTCTTACATGTGTGTTCTTGTGTTTACTGCATTTAAATCAGATAAAAATATGGCGATTTCACAGATTTTGAACATTTTGTTAAAATTGTAGATAAGAAATTACACTTTAAGTAGAAAAAAATAAAAATTAAATATTTTTGTATGTAAAATTTTTTTTACATAATTACATTTTTTTAAAAAGACCAAACCAGTATGAAAAAATATGTCCACATCAAAAATCAGTATTTGTACAAATAATAATTCAACAATTTAAGACTAAATGAAATGATAATAATAATAATAATAATAATAATAATAATAATAATAATAATAATAATAATAATAATAATAATAATACTGAGTAATTCATTTTTGATGATGTTTCACCCCAAAATTACTGTATTTAAATTAGATGGAGATTTCAGATTGTCTATGCCTTCTTGAAATAATCGAGGAAAAAATGACACGTTTACTAGAAACAAACAAACAAAAAAAAACAAGCCAAAATTGTAATTGTAATTTTTTTTTTTACCTGATTTGTGAAGGTATTTTTTTTGTTTTCTTACTTCTATTTCTTCTTTTCTGTTTTTTTTGTTGTTTTTTAATGTTTCCATAAAGGTGCTAGACTTCATAATGCAGTGATATGACTAAATAATAATATTTTTTAAAATTCTTACTGTACCATTTTTTTTAAAAAATAAACTGGACAGATTGTCTTCTGGGATTCAGAGAAAATTAAAGAAATCTGAACTATTTGGGAATTTCTGACACTTTTTAAATTACAAAACTTCTAATTTCACGCATTTGTCGCTTCTAAGCTGCATTTAAACAACGGAGACTTTAGTTTCACAGAGAAATAAACTAGAGATCGGGGAGTAAAGTATTCATAATTTGTTCTACTTCATAGTTTGTGGTAAATCCGGTCAGTTAAACACTACAAACGATGGAATAAAGTGTTTTGTTTTATAGCTAACGTAATAAACGGCGCTTCTTTAACATTTAAAAACAGTACATTCACAGAAATAGTAACCGTTGTGCCCAGAAAGCATGTGTTATTCAGAAGCATATTTCTAAATATAGTTTAGCTTCCCCAGAAAAATGTGTAAAGGATGTTTTTCCAGCCCTGAGCGCTGCCTGCAGGCGTCCTCTCAGGCTGCATGTTCATCTCCACCGGACTCTTTACAGAAAACATCCAGAACACGGGATCATACAGTTTAGTGTTGGACATAAAATGCTGAATCAATCGGCTGTTTGGTTGATAAAATGTCAAAAAACGGTGAAAAAAAAAAAGCCTTGTTTTGTCCAAAGATATTCATTTTACCGTCACAGAGGAGGAAAGAAACTAATTTAAGAGGCTGTAATCATAGATTTTAGCCCGTTTTTATTTCAAAATCACTCAAACTGATTGGCAAAATATCTACACAAAACTGCACATATTTATTCTATTTACCAAAAGCTGCTTTGAAATGTCAAAAGGACACGAACAAGATTCAAAACAAGACCAAAAAAAAGACAAAGACACATAAAACTGCACAAAACCACAGAAAGGTGACAAGAAAGTCTTGTTGATTTAGTAGAGACTGTAAAATTGGACCCCAAAGGACATAAAATAAGACAAAAATGAGAAAAACGAGACAAAACTCTGTGACAAAAACATGAAATGACATAAACAAGACACAAGATGACACAAAGAAGAAAAGAAAAAGATAAAAATTGAACAAAAAAACGACAGAAATGAGACAAAATGGTCTCACCGAGTTTGGAGAGTTTAAGTAAAAAAAAAGTCTGGAAATAGTTAAATATCTACAGTATGAGGACACAACCACAAAAAGACACAAAACAACAAAAACAAGACATGAAATGAGAAAATTGAGACACAAGATGACAGAAATGAAGCTAAATTCTTCTAAATAGATGGAAAATGACAAAAAAAAGTCACAAAACAACACAAATCAGGAAAAACAACAAACAAAATGAAAGAAATTAGACAAAACAGTTTGAAAGAGACACAAAATAACAAAACTGAGACAAAAAACATGAAAAATAGTTTGAAAGACAACAAAAAAACAGCAAAAATGAGACATAAAATGATAGAAATGAGATAAAACTGACTGAGCTTTTCGAGACTCTAAAAATGTAAATAGTTAAAGATTTGATATTTGAAGCCACCAAAATGAATTTTTTATTTTTTTTAAAAAGACAGACAAAGTGACAGAAAGGAAGCAAAATTGTCAGAAAGAGATAAAACCAACACAATAATAATAAACCCTAGAGTTTCAATAGGGTCTTGGCACCATTCAGCGCTCGGACCCTAGTAAGACAAAAAGAGGCACAAAAACAGCAGAAAGGAGCCAAACTTGTGTTTGTCAAGCCTGTAAATATGGAAATATCTAAATATCTACAGTGTGTGGAGTGATTTGTCAACAAAAACGTGACACAAAATGAGAAAATCGAGACCCAAGAAGTCAGAAATTGGACAAAACTCTTCTAAATAGAACACGACAAAAATGAACGAGGAAACAACACAAAGAAAAACAACATACAGAATGACAAATCAAGAAAATCTACGTACAAAACGACAAAAAACTGGAAAAATTACACACAAAATAACAAATCAAGAAAAACTATGTACGAAACGACATAAATCAAGAAAAACTACGTACAAAGCGACATAAATCTGGAAAAACTAGGTACAAAATGACAAATCAAGAAAAACTACGTTAAAAAAACGACATAAATCTGGAAAAACTTCATATGAAATGACATAAATCTGGAAAAACTATGTACAAAATGACATAAATCTGGAAAAACTACATATGAAATGACATAAATCTGGAAAAACTATGTACAAAATGACATAAATCTGGAAAAACTACATATGAAATGACATAAATGTGGAAAAACTACGTACAAAATGACATAAATCTGGAAAAACTACGTATGAAACGACATAAATCTGGAAAAACTACGTACAAAATGACATAAATCTGGAAAAACTAGGTATGAAACGACATAAATCTGGAAAAAATACATATAAAATGACCAATCTGGAAAAAAAAATACTTACAAAACAACAAAAATCTGGATAAACTAAACACAAAATTACAAATCTGGAAAAACTACGCACAAAATGACAAACTGTTTGAAAGAGGTACACAAGCAACAGAAAGTTTGTCAGGGCTGTAAAAACAAATATTTAAACATCTACAGTCCGTGGAGTGATTTTTAACACAATAAATAATCAAAAACATGTAACTTTTCTATTTATTCTTAGTTGTCGTGTTTCCATAGAGGTAGAAAATGAGTGAAAACGAGACGAGAACAAATAAAACACTCATAAACGACTCTGTGCTTCTTGTTAATCAGACTTTCCTCTGTGTTTCAAACATCCTCGGACGAGACGGAGACGTTCAGATATTTGTCAAAATTAATTTATCGCGCCGCACGTCAGCTTCCTGAAATGCAAATGAAGCGATCCATCTATCATTTGTCCCAACAACATATCTTCTGCCGATAATCTGCCGACAAGCTGCTCTTCCTCCTCTCTTATCGCTGCGAGGGTCATTAACATATCTTCCGGTAATTCTTAAAAATTAATCATATGGCGTGTGACCCGTGACGTCCAATTACGCGGCTGCTCTCGCCCCATGCTGTCCTGAATCAAATTGCCATTTGACAAACAAGCGTCAAATCGAGGCTCCGAATGCCAAATGAGACGCGTTATGAATCATTTATCACGCCGTTTGATCTCTAAGTACAGAAAAATCATAAACTAAGCGCCGTGTTTGTGTCTGTGTGGATGCGTACGCGCCACAATAATTTATTCCCCCAGCTACTTGGAACCATTAGTGAAAGTTCCAGGAGACCAATTAGCATTGGAAACCCACTGGTGCTGCTGTGGTGACAACCTCCTCCAAACTGCCAAAGAAGTGTTATAAACAAACCGGACCCCAGGAGCACTGCCGGGGCCCCTCCAGGGACCCGGGGCCCCTTTCCAAAGACGAAAACAAACCTTGGCTGAGCGTCCACAATATCGCCTTAATGACGTTTCCCCCCGGGCCGTGGGCAGGCTAACACCACGGCCGGCTAATGACTGAGAGGAACGACACACAACACAGACCTGAGAGGGGTGTGAAGCCACCAGAGTGTGTGTCTGCGAGCGAGCGAGTGTGTGTGTGTGTGTGTTGTGCGGCTACAAAACCGGCGAAAATAAAACAAACTGTGTGTGTCGTCGTCGTCGCTGTCACTCATTTGGCTCGGAGGGTTCGTCCCCGGTTACCGCTGCAGAGAAGCTACTCAGGTCGCTGCACACACAGACACACACTATCACACACAAACACACACTATCACACACAAACACACACTATCACACACACTCGGGCCCCAAAAATAATTCAGCCACAGGAGCCAGTTTGGCCGGCGAGCCTCGGCCGGGCCACACAAGCATCATTACCGCTGGCTGCTCCTCCTCGCCACTTCAGACGCCGCCACAAGTGGAATCTACTTAAGGCACAAAGGGAAGGTTTGTCCGGGCATGTCGGCGGCGCTATCACACACACACACACACACACACACATCAGGAGAAAAAACACACACTGAGAGTCATTCAAAGGCTCCCCGAGGACGCGGCAGCGCAGCGGATCACAGCGTCCAGATAACACCGAGCAGGCCGGGCCGGCTCGCTTTCAAAGGGCAAGTGTTGTAATTACCCGAAGGCCTGGAACGCTTCGGCAGCGGTCAGGCCTGGCGATTCGCTGCAGCCTGCCAACCGCCTGGCCTGGACGCCACCTTCCCTCTCTGCGAGCGGCGCGGCAGGTTTTTCCTCAGCGTCACCCTGAGCCTGGCAGCCGGCGAGCTGAGCCGAGCCGAGCCGAGGCCTGGCGAGCCTCCGGGAGCCCGCTGGCGATGCCGCCATGCCAACCTGGCCGCCGCCACCGCTGCTGCTACTGCTGCGTGATTGGTAGTGTTGGACGGCAGCAGAGTCCCGTTTAAGAATGCTTAATGTAGCGCAACGATGCAAACCTGCGCCCAAACTCAGCCCTTAGTAATTATCATTGGACTGATAATAACGGCCGTTTATCGCAACCTGTACATCTGATCATCGTCTACGTTTATCTGCAACTGAGGGTCGCATGAAATGTGACAGTTTGTAAAGAAAATATCTGCATCTGTGTATCCGACACTAAATGAGAAAATCAACACCCAAGGTAACAAACGGATGAAACAGACGCAAAACAAACAAAATGAGACATGAAACAACATAAATCAAGAAAAACTATGTACGAAATGACATAAATCTGGAAAAATTACGTACAAAGCAGCATAAATCTGGAAAAATTACGTACGAAACGACAAATCTGGAAAAACTACATACGAAACGACAAATCTGGAAAAATTACGTACGAAACGACAAATCTGGAAAAATTATGTATGAAATGACAAATCTGGAAAAGCTGTACACAATGACAAATCTGGAAAAATTACATACGAAATGACATAAATCTGGAAAACTACGTACAAAACGACATAAATCTGGAATAACTACGTACAAAGGAACATAAATCAAGAAAAACTATGTACAAAACGAGTGATTGGTAGTGTTGGACGGCAACAGAGTCCTAAAAAACGAGACACAAAATGAGAAAATCGAGAGAATCGACAGAAATTACAAAATAAAACTGTCCGAAAGACACTAAACAACACAAGAAAAAAGCCAAAACAAATGTCAGAAAGGAGAGAAAACTGTCCGAAAGAGACATGAAACAATACAAACAAGACACAAAAAAAACAAACATATGACACAAAATCAGAAAACCAAGATCCATATGACACAAATTAGCCACACTCTTTATGTACAAGAGGCACGAAACAACAAAACTGCGACACAAAACAACAAACACGAGACACAGAATGATACAAAAGAGGCAAAGCTGTCTGAAAGAGACACAGATCAGATATACAAAAACGAACAAAATGACAAGAGACGCTCAACAACACATACGACACAAAAAACACCCAAAACATGACACAAAATGAGAAAACCGAGACCCAAGAGGAGAGAAATTAGATAAAAATCTCCTAAATAGACACATAACGCCAAAAATGAGACACAAAATGATAGAAAGGAGGCAAAACTGTCCGAAAGAGACACATATCAGACATAAAACAACAAAAACATGACAAAAATGAGAAAACCAAGACCCAAGATGACGGAAATTGACAAAACCCTTCTAAATAGACACAAAACGACCAAAATGAATGAACCATGAAACAACACAAATCTGGAAAAACTACGTACAAAATGACAGAAACTGTTTGAAAGAGGCACTAAACAACAAAACTGTGACACAAAATGATAGAAAGGAGACAAAACTGTCCAAAAGAAACAAACAAAACATGACACAAAAAACACAAATACATGACACAAAATGAGGAAATCCAGACCAAAGACGACAAAACTCTTCTAAATAGACACATAACAACAAAAACGAGCCACGACAAAACACAAACCTAGATTCACAATGAACAAAATAACACGAATTAGGCACAATGTCTGAAAGAGACACAAAACAACACAAACAAGACAAAAAAACCTGCAACACTACACAAATAAACTTGTTTATTCTGCAGATTAATCTCATACCTGCACATTTAGACCAGTTGTTTCCACTAAAAAGACCAATATCAGCAGAATTAATCCAATTTCCCACTAATCTAAACCTGTTAACTTCAGCTTTATCGACTAGTTTATACAAATTATACAAACAAACAACAGTTTAGTATGCAAAAAACACCAGAAATACCAGTTTTAATCTAGGAATTACCCTGATAGCTGCACATTTAGACCAGTTTACTCTACAGATAAAACACTTTAAGGTTTACTCCAAACAATTTAATGTTTTTAACTTGCTGAATTACGTAAAAGTCAATTAACTGTGCAAATATTGTGTTTATCTGGTTAGCTAAGTAGTCTAAGATGCATTAAGGCAGTTTACTGGTTAATCTGGTGTTTTGAGGTGTCTTTTAAACCTGTTAAATCACCTGGTTTACATTTAAACTTGCGTAAATGTGAAGTAAAGCCTTATTGTTTGGAAATTTAGTTGGAAAAACATAAGTTTTGTTGGTAATCCACTTATAAAGTTGCGTTTATGCGACCAGTCATTAAGTAGTTGATGTAGTTTGTTGGTTGATCTTTTTTTAGAGTGTATGGAGTCTTAAAGAAACGTGAGACTTTAATAAAGACATTAAGACGTCCTGAGAGGATCTGAACCTACAAGATGTTCTGGTTCTAAAGCCTCATTAATCAGGGTCCACCTGTACCTGCTGGAACAGGTGCTACACCCGAAGGTGACGGCGATGCAGGTAGACAAACCAACGGGGACGCCGTGAAGACGACCTCACCGGGGACAACGAAGGCAAGTCATTAGCGAATGAAAACAGCATCCATCAGGGGGAAGCCGGTAAGTAATCGCACTCAATCAGCCAGCCGTCGCCATGGAGACGGAGCTCGTATCGAAGGGATCTGACGGCCCAATAAAGACGCTCAGACTCCCGAGTGTGGGAGATAAAAGTGAGGGAAGGTGAGGCAGGAGAGGGCGAAACTTTCACCTGAGTAGGTTAAAAGTTGGTATAGACGCAAAGTTAAGATCTAAACTAAAAACAGTCTGAAGCTCCATTCTACTGGAAACTTAAACTGGTTTAGTCCATTTTGTTACCAGTTTACTCAAAGAATATCAGTTTACTTCTGATCTACACTAGTTTAAATGTTAACCAGCTGATTTTACAGGTTTATTACGCACCTGGAAGACACCAGTTTAGTGCACACCTACCTATGTTTAGACCAGTTTTCACCTGCACATGTAAAGCAGTTTCCCGCTAAACTAAACCGTTTTACTCCAGATTTGTGTACTAGTTTACTCACAATATCAGCTGACTTCTTATTTACATTATCTTAAATGTTAACCAGCTGATTTTACAGGTTTACTAAACACCTGGAAGACTAGATTAATCAGTTTAGTGCCCATTTAGACTAGTTTACATTCAACACACCTACCTATGTTTACACTTGCGGATGTAAATCGGTTTCCCACTAAACTATACCAGTTTACTCCAGATTTATGTACCAGTTTTCTCACAATGTCAGTCTACTTCTTATTTACACTAGTCTAAATGTTAACTAGATGATTTTACAAGTTTATTACAGTCTCTTAAAAAGTTTGATTAACCAGTTTAGTGCACATTTACACTAGTTTACCATTCAACACACCTACCTATAATTAAACCAGTTTACATTCAACATTCATACTGGTTAACTCTGCAGATAAACCAGATAACTGCATATTTATGTACTAGTTTATACAGATTTACCAGATTACTCAAACAACAACATTTACATGAGTTTAAATGCTAAATAGCTGATTATACCGGTGTACTACACACTTCAAAAAGCCAAATAAACCACTTCAATGCATCTTTAGACTAGCTAACGAACCAGATAAACCAAATATTTGCACGTCATTCAATTTCCTGCTAATCCAAACCTGTTAACTCTATATTTATGTACTACTTTATACAGATTTACCAGTTTACTACAAACCAAAACCAGATACACCAGATTACTTTAAGGTTTACAAATAAAACCAGTTTAATCTCCAAATTAACCAGTTACCTGCACATTTAGACCAGTTTATATTGAACAAACAGGAAAATGTTTACAGATAAACCAAATAACTGATGATGTACATCAGTTTCCCGCTAATCTAAACCTCTTAACTCCATATTTATGTACTAGTTGTCACAGACATAACAGTTTACTACACACCAAAGCTAGATAAACCAGTTTAATTTATATACCAACCTGCAAAATGGACATTTAGACCAGTTTACTCTGCAAATAATCCGCATTTCTGCTCAAGAAATCCAATTATCCCGCTCATCTAAACCTGTTTATTTCATATTTATGTACTAGTTTATATAGATCAGCAGTTTAATCTAAAGATTAACTGATTAATTGACATTTAGATTAGTTTATACATGAATCACTTACAGATTAACCAGTTTACTGCACAGTTAAACCAGTTTCCACCATTTTATTTATATGTAAACAGCCCAGTTTACTGCACACTTAACCAGTTAATTCAACCAGTCGGCTCCACATTTAGACCAGATTGTAGATTGATAACAGTAATATTTTGCACATCCTTATATCCTATAGAGTTAAACCACGTGTTCACTCATCACACTGACCAGTTTACTGTAACTGGAAACCAGCTTAACATCACAAACGATTAAAAAAACAACAAATAAATGTTTAAAAATCAGTTTTTCGTCCACATGTGGAGGAATAAAATGCTGCAGCTCCAACTCAGTCTGCAGACTCACAGTTGTGTGTTTATGTGTGTGTTTATGTGTGTATATATATATATGGTATATGTGTGTGTGTGTGTCCTATTTTCACCCCACACACACTCTTCACTCCTCAGCCTGAACCAGTAAAACCAGCAGCAGAGACACGCAGGGCAGGAAACGTGTTGATTGGTGTGATGAACAACAAGCCAACAGCTGCTCTGTTTTCTCTCTTACAGACGCACAAACACACAGCAACACACACAACAACACACACAACCCCAACAAACAGGCCGACAAACACACTCCCTCGCTGCTCATCTGGTTTTCTCCGACAGATTTCAAAATAAAACGCAGCTGCAGCCATTAGTTGTCAACTATTAAATTAATCAGAAATGTTTTTTTAAAAATCAAAATAATGAGATTAAAGCTTCTTAAAAGTGAGTATTTTCTGGTTTCTTTCCTCCTTGATGACATTAAACAGAATATATTTGGACAAAACAAGACATTTGACAGCTTGGGAATCACGTTTTGCACCATTTTAACGATAAAAATGTTCAACAGATTAATCAACAATGGGAATAATCCTTAATGTGGACTGTCAGAACACACCACACCAGATAAACCAGTTAGCTTGGTAGCTCTCCCAGTTTACAGCTTGTACAATCCAGTTTATCCTGCATTTGCGTCACATATGCTTTTATTTTGATAATCTGAACCCTTTTTTTGGTCATATTTTCATTTAAAAATAAGGATCTGTCTGTACATCAACACATATATGCTAACATGCTAACACACGCTGCAGAGAGACGAGTGTGTCTTTCTGTGTTTAAACCACCAATGCAGAAACTCTGCAGCCGTTCCACTGAGCAGATGCTGTGTGTGTCTGTTGTGTTCATGTTGTGTTACCTGCACATGATCTCGTGGGTGAGGAGGACGCGGCACATCTCCGGGTTCTTGTCCTGACCTTCGTACAGGATCGGCTGATGGAACAAACAGAAAAACACGTTTTAGAGACGCAGCGTTGGTTTTGTATGTCTGTCGAGCTAACAGAAGGTTTGTGGAGAAAAAAATAAACGGAAAACGAACAACACACTTCTTCTGATACTTGATTTTGAAATCCAGGTTTAGTTCACAGATAAACCAGTTTTGTTTTGTTTTTTTTCCAAACCAGTTTAGTAAGTACTGACATGAAATTAATGGACATGTAAACCAGAAAAAACAGCTTCTTACAATTGTAAACCAGTTTATGGTCAATGTAATCCAGTGGTAAACTGGTTTACCTGCAGACTAAACTGGTTTAAATCAGTGTAAACTGGGTTTACCTACAGACTAAACTGGGTTAAATCAGTGTAAACTGGTTTACCTACAGACTAAACTGGGTTAAATCAGTGTAAACTGGTTTACCTACAGACTAAACTGGGTTAAATCGGTGTAAACTGGTTTACCTACAGACTAAACTGGGTTAAATCAGTGTAAACTGGTTTACCTGCAGACTAAACTGGGTTAAATCAGTGTAAACTGGTTTACCTACAGACTAAACTGGGTTAAATCAGTGTAAACTGGTGTTCCTTTTATTTTGTCCAGTAAAGTCTAACATGGTCTCCCGCCGCCCCCCTTTCGGTGGTCTTAGTCTGCCCTGGACTTCCCAGAATTCCCTGCCAGATGGCGGGCGGTGTCCCGGGATGAAGCCCCCCTCCTCACCCCCGTGGAGCTGTCATGTCAGCGTCCGGATGACGGATGACCGCTGAGACCATGGCGAGGTGTGCGTGAGCCGCTATACTACACTCTATCTGTGAGGACCCGACAGACGTTTCAGACCCAGTTTGAGGGTTCAGGTTTGGGTCAGGAGGGGGTCCGAACGCGGCCGGTTCTGATCCTGTCCTGTCTGCGAGGGTCCTCACAAAGATAGCACGGCGGTGTGTGTGCGAGTGGGTTTTGTAATACCCTGGTGGCTGTAAATGAACTCCACTAAAAGCATGTGTGTCCTCCTCCCCCTCTGTTCCTGCGATGACCTACCAACTACCTCATCCACCTTTATAGTCAAAACAGACCTCCGCCCTGCACACACACGCACACACACACGTGCACACCCCTGGGGGACAATACTTTTAGGATAACGACCACTTCTGCATTATTGATCCTGATCCTGGCTCTGTTCGTCCGGATTAAAATGCTCCAGTTTGACCAGCAGGGATGTGGATTGCATCAGACACACACACACAGACACACACACACACACACACACACAGACACACACTATATTCGGTGGTCGATATTTATACATCATCATTCCTGATGCAAGAATCCCGAGTGTGTGTGATCGTATTTTGGCTTTGGTGCTCGTTGGAGGATTAACGTCCACTTTCTGCTGCCAGCTTCACAGCCCCGTTTCACCATCTTTGTGAGGACCGACCTCAGACGTTTTGAAATAAAAGTGAGGACATTTTGGACAAAATGTGGACTCAGAGTGGACATAACTTTAGGATAACTTCAAGACTTTATTTAAAGATTAAACACCAGTTCAAAAAGTTACTCAAATTTTTCCAAAGTGAAAGTAAATCGAGGACATTTTTTAGAAGCAAATTTCTATAAATGTGAGGACTTTTTTGGAAAAGTGGCAACCGTCAGAAATATTTACAGATGGCAATTTCTGCATTTAAGTAATTTTAGCTGCAAGTTCTGGTTTTGGTTCACATTTTACTTTCCTTTTTAATCAGAGGTGTAAAAAATAAGTGGATTTTTGTGTGTTTAGTGAAAGCAGGGATTAAGATTTTGCACAGGAACAACCACAGATGGAAATTGTTGCATTTATTTCAGTGATTTCAGCTCATTATGTTCTGGTTTTGGTTCACATTTTACATTTTTCTGAATCACATTAGTGTATTTTTCAGTATTTTTGCAGATAATTGACAGCAGGGACGTCTCAGAAGGTGAACAGTGAGGACAGTGGTTTTGCTCAGGTCTATTTCCAGATAATAAATGTATTTATTTGAGTTATTTTAGCTCTTTAAGCTGTGGTTTTGGTTCATATTTTACATTTTTATGAAATGCATTACTGTATTTTTTTGTGTTTTTGCAGATATTTGACAGCAGGGACGTCTCAGAAGGTGAACAGTGAGGACAGAGGTTTTACTCAGACATATTTAAAGATGATAAATGTTGTATTTATTTGAGTTTTGGGTTGTTTCGGCTCTAAGTTCTGCTTCAGAAGGTGCCTACATGGTGGTGAGCTTCTCCTCTCCAGAACCGACCCCTGCAGCGTTCCCCGGCCGGCGCTGTGTGATGTCAGCGGCTGTAGATGCGCTGGTGGCTGCGGTCCAATCTGCATTAATGCGGCTCCTCCTCGCTCTGACAATCCGGCGGCCGCGGGGCTCTAACCGGCGCTCGGCGGGGCTCCATCGATCCGCTGGGACTCCAGCCGACCCGTCTGTCAGCTCCGACCGCCCACCGACGGGGTGTCATGTAGCGGGAGGAGGAGGAGGAGGAGGAGGTGTCAGGATTATTGTCTCCAGTGTGCCGTCGCTGCGCCACATTAGGGCCTATTGATCGGTTTGTTGGGAGCCGCTCCGAGCATCGATCGGTGACATGCCGACAGGCCGAGGGGGGCGATGTGACCGGGGGATAAGTAGGAGGAAGGAGGAGCTGGAGGAGGAGGAGCTGCAGGATTTAACAGGTGTTTGGAAACGATCCAACCAGCCATTACTATTTACTATCTGACTTCATGTAAGTTCACCAAAACTGGTTTAACTTCAAAAAGATGCTTCCAACGGCGTCTTTTTCATCTTATTTAACCGTCTGAACTCCCAGCAGGCTGGAAAATCAACTTTTCTCTGTTTTTTCTTTTTTAAATCACTATGATGACACCGTTTACCAGCCAGAAACTGTAGAAACAGAAACTATCTCCAGATTTTCTACTTTCCAACGGCAGTAAAACATCTAACAGACACTTCACTCTGAAAATTAACTAAATCTGAGCTTAAAATCCCAACATGTCATTAGAATCCCTTCATTCTATGCGTCTCATTTGGAAAATGAGATGAAAAAACAGAAATAGTTAATGGGAATTCCACCCTTTTCCAACAAAAAAAAAACAAATCTCTGCTTAAAACTCTGATATTTCATTAACATCACTTTATTTCACAGGTGTCTTTTTGGCTAAATGACACCAATAATCTGACAGAAACTGGAAGCAGAGAAAGAATCGCTGTGATTTTTAACCTTCTAATGGTCTTTAAACATATCCTATGTGATTATCTGTAAAACAACAAAAATTTTACTTAAAAAATTAGCAACTTAATCTCACCAGAGTCTGTAAAACAATAAAAAACTGGCTCTCCATGACGGACTCGACTGTGACCAACGGTGACTGAATTAGATATTGGGATTTCCGACCTTTTTCAACAAAAATAACCAAATCTCTGCATAAAACTCTGATATTTCATCAACATCATTTAATCCTTCAAGTCTTTTGGTCAAAATGACACATTATCAGCCAGAAACTGGAAGAACAAAGAGAATCAGCGGATTTTAAACCTTGTAACTGTCTTTGAACACATCGCGCATCGGTGACATTAACGGAAATATGAACTTAGAATCACGATATTTCATCAAAATCACTTTATTCTATGTGATTTGTTCAACAAAATCTCCAAGAACAAAACAATTTGATCTCACCAGAGTCCAGAACTGACTCAGCCGTGAAAAACAATTTAGAGAATTTTCAGGTTGAACTGCAGGCAGACTTTTTTTTTTTTTTTTTTTATGGGAAAAAAACTGTCTTACAAGACACAAAACGCCAAAATTGAGATGCAAAACAAAAAACACGAAAAAAAACATCACAAAGAGGCATGAGACGACTTAAAAGAGACACAAAAGAACAAAAATAAGTCGCAAAATGGGAAAAAAAAACTGAACAAAAAAAAGAAAAGCGAGGCCCAGAATGACAGAACCGAGAATATAAACTCTAACGTTTAGTGCAAGTTTGGAAAATTAAGTATTACGTGCATAAATACGTGAATATTACAGTTAAAGTTATTCGTCTGAGAAGAGTTCACATGTTTAATATATTTTATGACACGCTCTGATTTTGCTATTACCCATTAAAACTACTTAAAAGTGTGGGTTTTTTTTCAAAAATGGGGACAAACTTAATGACCTAAACAAAGAAATTTAAATTATAACGAGGTGTTTTTGATGTAAACTGAATATTTTTCCGTTTATTTCACAAAACACAGCATTTAAATATGTGATTTTGATGGTATTTTCTGACTTTTATGAGACCAAATGACTAGTTAGATTAATCATTAATAAAATATTCATCATTACTACAACAAAGTGCCATTTGTACATCATTTAATGTAGGAAATTTGCATTTTTAGTTGGTTTTAAAGTGATTATTTTC
The DNA here is from genome assembly GCA_027123335.1 of Amphiprion clarkii. Taxonomy (NCBI): domain Eukaryota; kingdom Metazoa; phylum Chordata; class Actinopteri; family Pomacentridae; genus Amphiprion; species Amphiprion clarkii. The sequence continues at coordinate 32,803,266 of CM049578.1, read as the reverse complement.
CGTTTACTGGCTCAGAACTTCCAGATTTTGGTCCTCAGATGAACATTTTTGAGGAGGAACAGGAGGATCTGCAGCTCGGCCGGCAGGATCGCCTGGAATCTGGAAATATTTGGGGGTTTTTGTTGGCAGCGAGAGCTTTCACAGGTTCAAATCCCACACGGGGGTTCTGAGTGAGTGAAAACCGGAAAAGTGGGAGGATGTGGAGTCAGCTGAAGACCGAGTGGAAAGGAAAACACATCAGGAAAGTCAGGAGGAGGAGTGTTTAGGAAGCTCTGAGTTAAAGGGAAGAGCTAACAGAAGAGCTGCAGAAGGTTCGGTTTTTTATTAGTTTCTGTAACGTTCAGGGGTCACAGAAAGTTTGTGGTTTCAGGGGGAGTCCAACTTTCTGCCAGGAAACCGGAGCAGAAACTGCAGCCAAAGCCAAGAAATGAAAGTGTTTTTTGACGTTTCTGTTGGAGATGAATCCTGTTAATCAGCTGCTGTGGAGATGCTGGAAGGTGTGTCGCTGACTGAAGCTAAGCTAACAGGATGTAGCTTCACATTGCTGTAGCTGCATTAAAAATCAATCAGAGCCTCGAACCTGGTTTCACTTCTAGTTAAGAAATTATTACATTAAAACATTTATTTAAAAAGTGAATTGTGTCTTCAAATGATCCTTTCATTGTCTAGGACTTGTTCTGACCAACCACCTATCACACATGATGATATGGGCCTTGGAAGTTTACCCAGAATGCACTGTTTAAAGTTTTTCTACATATCATCACACTCCGACCTCAGTTCTTCACTGTCAGGACTATGCATTCACTGTGGAGGTCCAGGTCAGAAAAGACACAAAACAACCACAAAGAAAAACACAAAACCAGCCTTGAAAGTTTACCCAGAATGCACTTGAATTTTTTTAAAGTAATTTTGGACATTGAATATTTTTGGACAATTTTCCAGTTATTGTGTGCATTAAAAAATGTATTACTATTATTATTAATATTTTACAGATTTTAACTGTTGTTTACATCGGAGAACAAATTATTATTTATAAAATTACAGATTTTTGATGTGGACAATATTTACAGTTTATTTACATGTAAATTTATACCTCTTGGATATTTTCTGTAATTTAACAAAACAGGTAAAATTTCAGTAAAAAAAAATTACTTGACATTTTTCATTTATTCTTTTATATATTTTTTCTTTCAAATAATGGCAAAAAGTGTGAAATTATTAATTTTTTTCTTGTTAAAATAGAGTAAAAACAGCAGAATTTTATAGCTAAATGTTGTAAAGGAACTTTTTTCCTACAGATTTTTGATGTGGACGTTATTTACAGTTATGGCCAACTTTATTTTGGTAATTTTACGAAATAATAATTCGTTCTACAATGTGTGACCAATTACGCAGCTTTCTTGTGTTAAAAATCGGCTAAAAATATAATTATTTTGCAGATATTTGTAGTTTTTTTCACGGGAATTTGTGTTTTTTCAGTGTATATTGTATGTTTTCTAATTATCTATAAATTTCCACCTAAATACGTCCATTCTCCGAGGCTTAAAACACTTTTCCTGTCGTTTTTCTGTGTGTGAAATGAGCAGATTTACATACAGAAACAAGTTTAACAAACGTATCGTCCTGTGGGTCAAATTGACCCGTTTCAAAGTTTGAAAATGTGGAAAAAAATATTTTCACAGTGAAACTTCTGATGTCCACATTTTCAACATTTTTGGGAAATTTTTGAACATTTTTTGGTAGAAAATAAGAAATGTTAAATATGTTTCTTTCAGAACATTGACAAACATTTTTTTTTTGTCAATGTTCTTCAGATTATACTAGAAGCTTTACTGATATATATGGAATCATTTTAGATATTATTACTATTTTTTTGAGATTTTTACTCATTTTTTGAAAATAGTTATAAGAATTTTCTTGCCAAATTTGGGGGATTTTTTCTTTAAAATAAAACTTTTAAGGGAAACTTTGAAGGAATTATTGGAATTTTCTTCCTGAAGGTTTTGCAAATTTTCAGAAATTTGGAGAATTTTTTTCTGAATTTTTGGATTTTTTTCAGACAAGGAAACAATATTTTTTGGTGCCTGTAAACGAGGACAACAGGAAGGTTAACAAACATGTGACTGAATGAACTTCTCACCTGTTTGGTCATGGAGTCTATCAGCCGAACGTAAAGGTCCTGTTCTGTCCTGATGCCTGAAAGACACACAAACACTAATGAGCTGCACAACAATAACAACAACACATTGTGTTCATACGTGCATGCGTTAGCCTCCTGTGCTAATGCACTCCCAGTAAAAGAATCCCTCCCCGACAAAGGGACTGATTCCTAATAATGTGCTGCAAACGAATTCTGCTGTTATTTATGTCCCGGTTGTGTATTTATGTTTTCTGTAGCTCTTGTCGTCTCTCGCTATGCTAACCCCCCTCAGCAAAAACAAACATTAGCGCTGCTCCAGAGCTGTTTATTATTTATAGGCCGCGCCGCCTTTAACTGCCGAGCGCTTCCACGGCCCCCCCACCGCCGCCTTTTTTCCTCAAGGATAACAAGGAATCCTCGTTCTCCGACAAATTAAATATCAATCAGGACGCCGTGTCTTTTATTAGCCATGCATCTGAGCGTAAATGTGACACGAACACGACATGGGGTGGAGGCAGCAAATTGCGGCGAACACCTGTTAGCGGCGGAGTAGCTCTAATTGTGTTTTTTCTTTCTTCCCCCTCTCTTCCTCTTGTTTCTCGGGCCGTTTCCTCGCAGCTTCCTCCGCCTCCTAATTGACATGATTCACTCCTCGCTCGGCGGCCTAAATGGCGGCTATCCGTCCCGGTTGCAGATGAGGTCAATTACCTCCGTACGATGCTAATCCGCCGCCGCCGCCTCATATTAGAGTGATTTATCCCCCTCTGGAAGAAAACGCTCTTTTATGTCCCACTTTATCTGGAGCTTCTGCAGGGGTCTGGGAGCATTACGGCTGGACTGGAGCCAGCACAGAGCCGAGCTGTGTGTTTCCAATCAGATGAACTTCCCTCCGTTTCCCCTCCGATGGACAAACCAGAGGCCCTCCGATATTCCAGATGTGAGCGGCGCTGCTCGGGCCTCGCTCGCTGAAAAACTTTTTCCAGCCTCGCAGCGTCTTAACAAGTTAAACCGCCGAGGTGACCTTTAATAACTTCTCCACAAGATTCTAAATCGCCGTCCAGGAAAGTTCAGAAAAGGAGCGATCGGCGACTCGACTTCATCAATCAAGACGACAGATCGAGAATCCAGCCGGAACAAAAGGAGCACCTGATCCGCATCACCGCCGTTTAGAAAGGACTCAAGTCAGGTTCGGTTTCAAGTCGTCACTCATCGTTAACGAGGCTGAGAGCAGCAAAAAGATGCTGATGTGTTTAAAAACTACATTTATTGACAGGATATCTGTTGTTGGACGCTCATTATGTGACATTTAAACCTTTGTCCTGCAGAAAATGAACAATCTGTAGTCCTGCAGCTAGACTAAACTGGTTAAAAATCAAATAACTAATCATAATATTGTCAATACTTCCCTTTATTCCCACTTATTGACAGATTTGCTGGTTCTAAACTGAACAACATGCAGTCCTGTAGCCAGAGGAAACTTCTTATGTGCCTGATCGAAATTGAAAAAATGTTGTCAAAATTTCTTTTTTCTTACATTCATTGACTGGTTTTAGCATTTATCCTGCAGAAAAAGAAAGACTTGCAGCCCTGTAACTCAAGGGAACATCTTTTTTGCCTTATTTACTGATTAAAATGTTCAAAAAACTGATAAAATATTGTAAATATCTCCATTATGTGCATTTATTGACAGGGCTTCTGGTTATAAATGCAGATAGAGTGACATTTAGGCCTTTATCCTGCAGAAACCTACGGCACGGCAGCCAGAGGAAATGATTGATTTGATTTTGCTTTATTTTATTTATTCAATTTTTAAATTTATTTTAAACATTCTATTTCTTGATGTATTGATTTATTTAATTAATTTAATTTCAAAAATTGCATTTTATTTATTTAGTTAGCTAGTTATTTTTTGTTTATTTTATGTATTTTATAGATTGATGTATTGATTTAGTTTGCTAATTTTACAAATTTTATTTTATTTTATTTTGGTAGTTATTTATTGATGCATTTATTTTATTAATTTCATTTTAATTTTTTTATTTATTTATTTCATTCTATTTTATGTTTTAATGCATTGACTTATTTTATTATTTTTATTTAATTGATTTTACTTTATTTTATCTTATTTATTTTCTTTATTTATTGTGTTAGTTATTTCTTATTTATTTCATGGGCTGATATGCCAGCTGCAATAAGTGAAATATTCGGGCGGTTTCTGTAATTCGCTAACTTAGCTGCTAGCCATTAGCCGCTGTGAAAGCAGCTAACTTCCTGGTTTGTGTGTTTCTTGTTCAGTTTTTGCATTTCTGATTCCACAGAGCGACAGTAGGACTTTTAATTTATCGCTAATGGAAACAGCAGAAGCAGAAACGACTGAAAACCCTTATTCAGAGCATTTTGAAAGTCCCTAAACTACATAATAAAACTTATTTTTCTCTCTTCTAATCACTTAAACTCAAAAACATCTTTTTTTTTTTTTTTTTACAGTACAACAGTTATGTCATTAACCCTCGTATCGCCCTGCGAGTCAAAATTGACCTGTTTTAAAGTTTGAAAATGTGGAAAAACAAATCTATTTTCACAGTGAAACTTCTGATGTCCACATTTTCAACATTTTTGGGAAATTTTTGAAGATTTTTTGGTGGAAAAAAAGAAATGTTAATAATGTTTCTTTCAGAACATTCACATAAAAATCAACCAAAATCCAGCGAATTTCGCTGGATTTTGGTTGATTTTTATGTGAAAGTTCTTAAAGAAAATATTAGAAGTTTTACTGATGTAATCCCTTTAGATATTTTAAGGATTTTTTTTGGGAAGATTTTTGCTCATTTTTTTGAAAATATTTACAAGAATTTTCTTGCCAAATTTGGGGAATTTTTTTAAAAATAAAACTTTTAAGGAATTATTGGACTTTTCTTCCTGAATTTTTTGCAAATTATCAAAAATTTGGGGAATTTTTTTGCTGAATTTTTGGATTTTTTTCAGACAAGGAAACAATATTTTTGGTGCCCATAAATGAAGACAACAGGAGGGTTAATCATAGACAGGAAGTTACGTTTTGATGAACATTTATTCTACAGAAACTGAAAAAAACATGAATTAATTTGTACAATATTAACCTAAATCACCTGAAAAGTCTCCATTTTTTTGGGTCAGACTGTATTTTTGGCAGTTTATTTTTATTATTATTATTATTATTATTATTATTATTATTATTATTATTATTATTATTAGACTTGCAGAATAAGAGGATTTAGGCTCAGTTTTGGCTCATTTTCCAGCTGAATTTTTCCAAAATTATGAAGAAAGTTTGGTTTTCTGTTTCATTCTTATAGAATGAAGGGATTTGGGGAAAAACCACAGTTTTTGGTGACAGTTTGGTTTCCTCTCTGCCATATTTCAGCGTCTGTAAAGCTGAACTCACCGTTGCTGTAGAGCAGCTGTAGCCGGTAGTGGATTCCGTTGTTGGTCTTCTCTCCGTTGTACTCCTGTCACACAAACACACATGAATCACAGTTTAAACGCCGCCTTACCGACACATAATAAAACATTTACGGCTTCCAGCGGCGACGCGACGACCCGCCGACTCTTTACGGGACAGAAACAGGAATTATTCACACTTTAAGGCTTCCTGGAGCTCAAGTTGAGTCTTTGTGTCGCCGTGGAAGCAGCAAATAACAGCAAAGAAACGAGAAAACAAACCGAAATGCAGCTTCACTGAGTCAGGATTACATTTAAACTCTATTTAAGTCTGATTTATTAACTTCTGACATAAAAATTGACCTGTTAAATCTGAGTAATGTCAGAATAAAGGACCTTAAACGCAGCACGTAAACAGAACAAAGAAACTAAATAATGACTGCAGGTAAATTCTTATTTATTGCGATAAAGTCTACATTTTGAATCTGATTTTTGTTGTCTTTTTTGCATTTCTGCAGATCTTTTGTTTTAATTTTGCATCTATTTTCTCATTTGTTTGCATCTTTTTGCGTCATTTTCCTGTCTTTCTGCACCTCGTAGACGTTATTTTGCCCCACTTAAAGACCATTTTGTGTATATTTTTGTTTATTTTGCATATTTCTTTTGTCTTTTTGCAGTGTTATTGCTTCCCTTTTGGCTCATTTTGTGCCTCGTGATTGTTTTTATGCATTTCTTTTAATTGTGCATCTCTTTTTTGTTTGTTTGCCTCTTTAATATCATTTTGCATCTCTTCTGTGATTTTGCATCTTTCTTCTGTTGATTCAGTCTCTTTGTTGTGTTGTCTCTTTCACATCTTGTGTCTCTTTACTGTCCGTTTGCAGTCTTTAGTTGTTCTTTTGTACCTCTTTCAGGTCATTTGATGTGCACTGTTGTTCATTTTGTCCTCTTTTTGACATCATTTTGCATCTTGTAATTCATATTTTGTGTCTATTTGTGGCCGGTTTGGGGTAGTTTTTTGTCAATTTTGCATCTTACTTCTGTTTGTTGAGTCTCTTTGTGGTGTTGTTGCTTCTCTTTCAGCTCATTTTGTGTCTCTCTGTGATTGTTTTGAATGCACTTGTTTTAATTTTGCATCTCTTTTTTTGTTGGTGTGTGTCCTTTTGTTGCGTTTCTGTTAATTTTGCATCTTTTAACATCTTTTTCTGTCTCTCTCTTGTCTGTTGGCATCGTTTAGTTGCTTTTTTGTGCCTCTTTCTGGCCGGTTTATGTGTATTTTCTGTTGTTTTCAGGACTGATGTTGGTTAAAATATTCAGAAAATAATGATTATTTATCCAAGAGTGTATCTGACAGACATTTTTGCTTCACAGTTTCAGGTCTCCTAAAGGTAAAACTGACTCTCCTACTTTTGTTTCTATTTATTTGTCACCACCAAACAGCGACACTAAACTCCTCTTTTGGATTTTCAGATTAGCTTTGGCTGAAAACGAGCGAATCCTCGACTTTTTTTTTTTCTCCCTGCGCTCTCTCTCTTGACCTTTCCTCCCCTGTTCTCCGGCTCTCTCCCTCTCTTTCAACCTTTTATTCCCCTCTTTCGTTGCCTCTTCCAGCCTGTCGGGCGGCGGCTCGCTCGCTGCCAACTGTGCCTGGGAGTGTTGGCTCGGCCCCAGTGCGTTTGTGTCGGGGATCGGGGCGAGAGACTAGAGGTCAAAGCAGAGGTGAGGCGAGCGAGTGGGCGGCGTGGAGGACTCGGTGCCAGCTGGCAGCCGATCAGAGAACAAACACCCCCGAACCTGTCTGTGATTATCATTAGTGTTATTAGGAGGAGAAGCTTTCAGAGGCGGCTGCTTTCTGTCAGCAAACCTCACCGGCAGCATCGACGTATTCTCAGACTATCCGCCGCTCTCCAGGGCCGAAATCTGGGGAAACGTCTTTTTAAACCGGACTTAAAGCCTCTTATGTTGCTGCTTAGTGGAATAAATTCCATATATCAGAGGTTTGGAGTCGATCTTAAAGAGGAAAAGCGACAAACTAAGGTTTACTAGACACCAGAGCTGGAAGTCTGGAGTTAGGAACTGTTTATTTCTTATTTAAATGCAAATAAAACCTGATTTTGGGTTAAAATATGAAGCTTGAAGTCAAAAACAGACACAGAAACTTAATATACTCGTCTAAAAATACCAGTTTTGATTTCATATCACATTTTAAATTTGTAAATCAAACAAACGTTCATCATTAAGCTCTTTTTTTATACTTACAGTGAACATTTTGACCTGATTTATTGTTTTAAACTGGACTTAAAATCTCTTATGTTCCCGTTGGATCAAATAATTTCTAGAATTAAAGGTTTAAAGTTGATTTTAAAAAGGAAAACCGACAAACTGCCGTCTGATCTTCTGTCTGAGGTTCTCAGATGTTGATTTTACCAACACTCACACATTTTAAATATAAAATCAAGTATTTTCTTTAATTTTTCACAGTTTTTATCCCGACACTGTCATTTAACTTTATTTAAACCCTGAAAATGAATGATTATTTGGTTTTTAACCCTCCTGTCGTCTTCATTTACGGGCACCAAAAAATATTGTTTCCTTGTCTGAAAAAAATCCAAAAATTCAGCCAAAAAATTCCCCAAATTTCAGAAAATTTGCAAAACCGTCAGGAAGAAAACTCCAATAATTCCTTAAAAGTTTCCCTTAAAAGTTTTATTTCTAAAAAAAAAAAAATCCCCCAAATTTGGCAAGAAAATTCTTGGAAATATTTTCAAAAAGTGAGTAAAAATCTTCAAAAAAAATCCTAAAAATATCTAAAGTGATTCCATATGTATCAGTAAAACTTCTAATATTTTCTTTAAGAACATTCACATAAAAATCAACCAAAATCCTGATTTTTTGGTGAATGTTCTTAAGAAATTGTTTTAACATTTTTTTTCCCACCAGAAAATGTTTTGATTTCCCAAAAATGTTGAAAACGTGGACATCAGAAGTTCACTGAACTTTTTATTTTTTTTTCCACATTTTCAAACTTTAAAACGGGTCAATTTTGACCCGCAGGACGACACGAGGGTTAAATGTGGTTAAAAATGCTCTCAGTGGAAGTGGAAATAACAACTAAATATAATATTTGTATGGGAGTTTTTTTAAACTTAAGGTCCCAAATGAAGATTTTTCTTTTTTTTATTCTGACAGTGAATAAATAAAATAAACATGAATTTAGTTGTTATTTACAACCTTTTATGTCAAAATTATCTCATATTTATTCAACTAAAACTAGGTGATTAACGAGTATCTCAGAATCTCGATTATTTCCTGATTGATTCGTCGACTCTTTTTGAGAAACCAAAGCAGCGTCACCTTGTCTTTCTCCACAAAGTCCACGTAGGAGGTCCTCTCGATCTCCACCGGCTGCCCCTGCCGGTCGTACAGCGCCAGGACGAAGTGGAAGAAGTTGGACTTCCTCAGGTTGGAGGGCGGCTGCTTCTCAAAGTGAGCTCGGGCCAAACCCACGCCGCTGGAACACAGAAAACAAACAGCATTTAGATGTAGAGAGATGGAAGAAGAACGTTTTGTCTTCTGCAACAGCTGATAAAAACACATCTGACCAAACCTTAGAGGGAAAAAAAATCAGGGATTGAAAAACTGCTGGAAACTTTCTCTAAATGTACAAGCTGTTCAATAAAAGCCAAAACAAAAAACAAGCACAAAGCAAAAACTGAGAACAAGGAGGAGGACACAGTTGAGGAGAAGGTCGAGGAGAACGAAGACAAGGAAGAGAACAAGAAAAGGATGGAGATGAAGAAGAGAAGACAAAAGAGCAGAACTGAGATCAGAAGCAGGAGGAAGACAAAAATTAGGAGGAGGAGGAGAGGAAAGATGAAGACAATGAGGAGAAAGAGGACAAGGAGGAGGACAAAGATGGTGATGAAGAAGATGACAAAGTGGGAGGACAATGAGGTCAAGAAGAAGGACGAAGGTGAGGAGAAGGTCGAGGAGGACGAAGACGAGAATAAAGATGGAAAATAAGGAGAGGAAATGTGAAAAGGAGAAGACGACGACAAGACAGAAGCTGGATAAAAACGTAGCCGTATTGCATCTTTTCTTGTGTAAGTTTGTACTTAATGCAATATTCTTTACAAATTTTGGAATATTTTTGTGTTTTATGCAATATTTCTTCAACTTTTTGTGGTAACTTTGCATCTTTTGTAGGTTTTTGTTATCTCTTAGTAGTCATATTGCATCTTTTTTGTAGTAATTTTGTGGATTTTTCCCTGTATTTTTCAACTTTTTGTAGTAATTTTGCATCTTTGCAGTTTTGTTGCATATCTGAGTAGCCAAATTGTATCTTTCTGGAGTAACTTCGCGCTTTGTTCAGTTTTTTTAAAAAATATTGTGATAATTTTGCATGTTCTGTAGATTTTTGCATCTCTTTGTAACCATATTGCATCTTTTTTGGAGTAATTTTGTGCATTCTGCAGGATATATTTAACTTTTTGCAATAACTTTGCATCTTTTGCAAGTTTTTTTTGCATCTCTTTGTTGCCATATTGCATCTTTTCTGGAGTAATTTTCTGTTTTTATGACTTCTTTATCTTTTTGTTGGACTAGCTTTGCATTTTTTTGTCATTATTTTGTGCCTTTTTGCAATTCTTCTGCACCTTTTGTTGTCATTTTGCATCTCTGAAGTCATGTTGCATCTTTTCTGGAGTAATTTTGTGCTTTCCGCAGTATTTTTGGAACTTTTTTTGTAGCACCTTTGCAGGTTTTTTGCACCTTTTTGTAGCTGTATTGCATCTTTTCTGGAGTGATGTTTGTAGGGTTTTTTATTTCTGTATTTTTAAAAAACTTTTGAGGTAACTTTGCACCCTTTGCAGGATTCTTTGTATCTCTTTGTAGCCTTAATGCATAATTTTTGGAGTATTTTTGTGTTTTATGTAGTATTTATTCAATTTTTTGTAGTAATTTTGCATCTTTTGCAGTTTTTTTTTGCATCCCTTAGTAGCCAAATTGCATCTTTCTGCATCTTTTTTTTCACCTGTATTTTTGAAAACTTCTTGTTAATTTTGCCCCTTTCTGAAGGAAGTTTGTTTTATGCAGTATTTTTTAACTTTATGTGGTAATTTTTCCCCTCTTGCAGTTTTTTTAATCTCTTATCTAGCAATAACGCATCTTTTTTGGAGTTGCTTTGTGTCTCATCGCAGTAATTTTGCGTTTTTTTTGCAATTGCTTCATGTCTCTATGCAGTAATATCACTTCTTTTGTTGTCATGTTGCATCTGATAGAGTTCTTATGCACCTTTTGTAGTCTTTTGCATCTTAGTTTTACTTTTTTCTTCAACATCCCAAACAGATTCAGTTTATCGTCATAAAGGAGGAACGAAAGCAGAAAATACAAACATTTAGTATCTGCAACAAGAGAATTTAGACTCTTTTGTTAAACAGATGACTGGACAGTGATTTTATCAAACATATAAACTGAATGTGTAGAAAGCAGAAAACAAACTACAAACTTCAAAAAAAGCCACTCCAGTTGTAAATTTCTTTTAAAAGAACAAAGTAAAATTGATTTTTTTTTTTTTACCACTTTCAATTTTAACAAAAAGAAACAAAGAAGAGACTGAAATCAATACCGGGAACGTTTTTTTTGTTTTTACCACTGATAAAATAAATAATTACTGACTGGAGGTCAGAGTTCGTCTTGCTGTTTGATTTACCGCCACGTTATTGTCTGAAAATCAGTGCCGACACTTTAAGGAAGCCTCCATCGGAGTGTGGAAGCCAGTCAGTGAGTCAGTGTCAGCAGCTGATTTTTAGTAAAAACTGTTAAAAAAAAAAAAAATCCTGGTTGATCCTGAAGTAAAATCGATGCTCCTGCAGGAAGCGACCTCTGCTCTCGGACCGGAGAAGCTCAAAGTGTCCGAAGGGGAAACGCTGCAAACAACGGGCGAATATTTTTACATCAATCTCATTTCCCTGCTCGCTTTGTTTCCTAAAACGCTTTATGATCAATATGATGGCCGGGGCGCGGATAAATATTTATTCATGCTCAGGGTTTGTTTTTGGAAACCCGCCTGCTCTGTGTCGGTGTCGGAGCTCGGCGGCTCAGGGGTGTATTCCCCCGACGGCGGATTAATACAGCCGTGACCTTTCTGCACCTCCATTACCAATGCTTAATGCCTCATTTGTAGGCCGGTTTGTTGAAAGCTAATTCCTCCGACTGCGGCGTTCTGGCCGGCGGGAGTGGAGAGTCTGCGGAGGAGCTGCAGGAGGAGGAGCAGCTCAGGTGTGCGTCGCTCAGGTCGTTTCAACGCCGGAATAAAAATAACACCGAGAGGAATCACAGCGGCGGAGGCTTCAACACTTCCACCGGCTGATCCTTCAATGACTTCCAGCGTGAGGAGGAAAAAAATTAAATAAATAAACCTCCAAGAGCATCTGTTTTTATTCTATTTTCACACACCTGTCGCCCGGCAGAAGACTCGCTGTTCACAGGAAATCAGAGCAAAAACACACAGAAACAGAGTGTTTTATATCACATATGCAGAGAAAAGGAAAACAAAGGAAATATATGTTAACTGATTTAAAAATTAATAAACCAAGGCCTTGAGTTTAGTTCCTCAGATGTAAGGATTTCTTTATTGTCATTTTGCACCTTTTTGAAGTCGTTTATGCATGTTTTGTAATGGTTTTGCACAGTTCCATACATATTTTGCAGCTGTTTTACATCCCTTTGCTGTCATTTTGTACCATTTTCAAGGTGTTTTGCAACTATTTGTATTTATTTTGCATGTCTTGGGCACCAAAAAATATTGTTTCCTTGTCTGAAAAAAAAATCAAAAATTCAGCAAAAGAATTCCCCAAATTTTTGAAAATTTGCAAAACCTTCAGGAAGAAAATTCTAATAATTCCTTAAAAGTTTCCCTTAAAAATTTTTTTTTTTTTTTTTTAATCCCCCAAATTTAGCACAAGAAAATTCTTGGAAATATTTTCAAAAAATGAGTAAAATTCTTCCAAAAAAAATCCTAAAAATATCTAAAGTGATTACATATATATCAGTAAAACTTCTAATATTTTTTAAGAACATTTGTAACACTTAAAGTGCTTCTGTACTGTCTTTGTACTAGGTATAGCAGTATAGTTACCTTTAACCAAAGTGCTACAGTAGAAAGGAGGATAGGCCAGATCAGAAGACTCTAAATTCGCAGGAGCCCAGGGTGTGCGAAAACAAGGGAGATGACAGTTTAAAAGACAATTTGCATTTAATTGCAGGGTTTAAATTGTGAAGGGGTTTGTGCACAATAATAAACAAACAAAAAAATAATAGCGCTTTCAAAATAGAATAAAAGATAAACAAAATGAAATAAAAAATAGTCCTTTTTGTCTTTAGTGTTTGTTTTTTTTTTCTTTAGTCTTTCAGTGTCAATTGTTCAGAGTTCAGTGTTCACGGTTATGTGTTTGTAACCAGTTGGGTTATAAGCTACCAGTTTGTTCGACTCTTTGGGCTGACGCTCACCATCCAGTACTGGAAGTTGATCCTTGGTTCTTCTCAAGATTTCCAAATCCGAGCCCAAAAAAAAAAAAAACCTCACCTGAGGAACAGGTCAGAATAAAGCAACTTCAACTATGACCTGCAGTGTCTATAGCTTGTTACCCTGTTTGTAAAGGCTTTACAACAGTTTCTACATTCTTTTTCCACGCTGTACAACAATTTATAATTCAACATCAACGTTCTACATTACCAAATTACCAATAAATGAAATTAAAATAATTTACATTTAGTAATTAAGTAATTAGTTTCTCTGCTCAAAAGTATAATGTGAATACAACTATAAATTAATCCAAAACTGCTTTAGAAGTGGATTAGAAAAACAATTGGCTTGTAAATGTATCCGAATATATCAAAATTTAGGCAAAGTGCAGGTAAATGCACTTGACATTAACACACCGATTCGCTACAGTGTGCTGACACAGATTAGCACCATAGAAAATAAAAACGAGTGCTAACAAACACAAAATACAGCACATTTCACAACTTTACAACATAATTTTCACAGGAACCTTCAAGTAACATTTGTTATCTGGTAAAATAAACCCATTGTTATGCGTGTGGCCTCACAATGTGCATTTTCTTTGAAGAAAAGCTAGTCGAAGTTCCAAACGGAGGTTAACATTTAAGCTAGCGGCGATTAGCATGCTAAATTAGCCCACACACGCACTCAATGGGACTTACCATGCTAAGCACCACGCGCGGCAAGAGGAATTCCAGCTCACGAGGGTTCACAGCCTTGAATCTCTCAATATCTTCAAATTTAACAAACGAGTTGTCATTATGTTTATATATTTATATATTTCAATGCTTACACAAGTTTTAGTGGGTTTCTGCTCACCAATTCTCAGAATTTCTCCACAAAAGGCTGCTACTGTCGCGTCAGTTTTTCCACCATCGGCAAAGGATCTCTCTCGGTCCGCGGCTCGAGCGTCTGAGGAGCACGTAGAGGGCACGCGCAGCTCGGGAGCAGGACGGAAGGTGACCCCTACCTGATTGGCTGATATTGACATTGGGATATACAGCCATTGGCTGTTTAAGTTGTCAAGCAAAAATACCTAAATTAATCTAAATACGCCTATTTATTTCTTGTGTTATTAACTATTTATCAACATCTTTAATGAACTTCTATTTTTATTGTTTTAACAATTTTTTTTTTCAAAGCATGAATATTTATAGTTTTATTTCCGTTTTTAACACTGGGTTACACATTCACATAAAAATCAACCACAATCCAGCGAAATTTGCTGGATTTTAGTTGATTTTTATGTGAATGTTCTTAAGAAACATTTTTAACATTTCTTTTTTTCCACCAAAAATGTTCAAAGATTTCCCAAAAATGTTGAAAATGTGGACATCAGAAGTTTCACAGTGAAAATAGATTTTTTTTCCCCACATTTTCAAACTTTAAAACGGGTCAATTTTGACCCGCAGAGCGACATGAGAGTTAAGGGAATAAAAACACGTCCGCTGCAGGTTTTCTGATTTGTTTGGGAACAGAAAAAGCTGGTGTAAATTCTAAAAAACTGCCAAAAAAACAAACCCAGCATCGGATCTGGCACCTGCTCCGTCCCGAGCGCCATCAAAAGCATCACTTCCTGCACTAAACCGGCCCATTATCCCAATTACGTCCAGACAGTCGATCGCCACGGCGACGCTCGCCCTCTCCTCTCTGCTCTGCCTCCACTCAGAAAGCTCGTTAGCATTATTATTATTTCAATTATGCTAATTGCGGCGGCATCCACTCGTCGCCGCCGCTCGTATCCGGCTGTTAGCACTTGGCACAAGGTGTAATAAAAACAGTATCGATGGCGCACGGCTCGCCGGAACACGACCAGGGTGTAAATCACACTCCGGCAGCCGGGAATAAAATAATAAAATACAACAAGCACGACGAGGCAAACGAGGGCCGCAGATTTCCACCGCAAAGCCTGAAATTAAAGGTCAGCGGGAGCCGTATCGATGCTCCGCAAACAATTACTGAGCAAGACAGCTGGTCCTGAGAGCCGTCGCTTCAAATCCACACACAGAACCAAGAAACACAATAAAACCTGGCGGCAGATCGCTGCTTCACCGGGGATCACAGGGCTTCACCTGAACCTGCCGTCAGTCCAGAGTTAGAGGAGTTTACAGAGAGTCTGGAGGAAACCAAGCAGCAGCAACATGTGAGTCTGAACATTCCACTGATCAGAAATTAAACCCAGCAGCTGAGACAAGCAAAGGAGTTAGCTTATTGCTAACAACAACAACAACAACAGCAGCTTCACTTCCTGCTTCAGACTTTAGACGTGACGTCATTTGTGTCTTCTGGGAGTCGTTTATAAGCTCGTTTTGCAGCAGTTTTGCACCTTTTTGCAGTCGTGTTTCCTTTTTCTACTAGCTTTGCACCTCTTTGCTGTCATGTTGCATCTTTTTGCAGTTGTTTTGTGTCATTTCTACAGTTGTTTAGCATCTCTTTTCTTTAATTTTGCAACTATTTGTATTTATTTTGCATCTCTGTAGTAATTTTGCATCATTTTGGACACATTTTGCAGCCGTGATTTGTTTTGTAGTAGTTTTTCACCTCTTTGTTGTCATTTTGCAGCTTTTTGCAATTGTTTTGTGTCGTTTTATTGTTGTTCTGCATCTCTTTGCTGTCGCTTTGCACCTTTTTCCTTTTGCATCATTTTGGACACATTTTTTTGCAGCAGTTTTGCATTTATGTTTCATTATTTTGTCCCTTTTTGAGGTTGGTTT
This sequence comes from Amphiprion clarkii, assembly GCA_027123335.1. Classification (NCBI taxonomy): domain Eukaryota; kingdom Metazoa; phylum Chordata; class Actinopteri; family Pomacentridae; genus Amphiprion; species Amphiprion clarkii. Next base: position 32,787,431 of record CM049578.1, on the reverse strand, counting down.
TAATCTCTTCATAGCCATTTTGCATCTATTTTTTTTTTCATTTGGTTCATAAAAACGCACTTTTTGTGGTTTTTGTTCATCCCTCTGTAGATGTTTGCATCACTTCATTATTATTGTGCACCTTTTTTGCAGCAGTCTTGCATCTTCTTGCAGCCATGTTTCTATTTTGTAGTAGATTTTGCATCGTTTTCCAGTAGTTTTGTAACTATTTGTATATATTTTGTGTATCTGCATCACGTTGGACACACGTTGCATCTGTTTTGCATTTATGTTTCCTCATTTTGTCCTTTTTTGTGGCTGCTTTTAAACAAATACTGAGCAAGACAGCCGTTCCTGAGAGCCGTCGCTTCATATCCACACACAGAATGAAGAAATCCAATAAAACCTGGCAGCAGATCGCTGCTTTTCTGGGGATTAAAAGGCCGATCAGCCAAAACGTCTTCGGCTGCTTCTACACCTGTCGTTACTCCAGAGTTTACAGGAGTTTTCCATGAAACCTGTCAGGGTGAATCTGGAGGAAACTAAGCAGCAGCAACATGTGAGTCTGAACACTCCACTGATCAGAAATTAAACCCAGCAGCTGAGACAAACAAAGCAGTTAGCTTGTTGCCAACAACAACAGCAGCTTCACTTCCTGCTTCAGACTTTAGACGTGACGTCGACACGTTAGCGTCCTTTCCGACGTCAAAATGTGTCGTTTTCAGGTAAATTTTGCATCTCTTTGTGGTTGTTTCACTTCTATTTGTCGTCGTTTTACGTCTGTGGGATTGTTTTGCAGCTCTTAGTGCTTGTTTTATGTCTCTTTGTGGTAATTGTATTGAATACTATTTTATACTGTAGTATTTTCATGTATTTGCATCTCTTTCTAGTCATTTAGAGTGTTTTACTGTCACTTTAAGTCTCTCTGCATTTGTTGTATGTCATTTTGTGTATTTCTGGAGTTAACTTGGGTATTTTGTTGTTTTTCTATGTCTCTTTGCTTGCTTTTGCATCATTTTTGAATCATTTCATGATTATTTGCCATCTCTCTGCACTTGTTTTATATCTCCATGTTTTCCTTTTGCATAATTTTGAGCATTTTATGTCCGTGTGGTTGTTTCACATCTATTTGTCGACATTTTGCATCTTTATCAGGTTGTTTTGCAGATCTTAGTGCTCGTTTTATGTCTCTTTGTAGTTGTGTAACATGTTTTTGTTGTATTTTTATGTCTCTTTGCATCATTTTCCAGTCATTTCATGATTAACTGCCGTCTCTCTACACTTGTTTTATGTCTCAATGTAGTTGTTTTCCATCTCTGTTCAGACATTCTGGGGTTGGTTTGCAGCTCCTATTGCTTGTTTGTAATATTTTCATGTTTCTCTGCATGTTTTTTCCTCGTCATTTCATGTTTTTTGCCGTCTCTCTGCCCTTATTTTTTGTCTCTTTGCAGTCATTTTGCGAGTCCTTTTTTTTGTAGTAATTTCATGACTCTTGACTCACGTGCATTTGAAGTCTTGTTGCATCTTTTTGGAGTGGTTTTGTAATTCTTTTTGGGCATATTATTGCGTCTGCTTCAAGTCCTTGTCCATTTGATGTAATCTTGCATTTTTTTGCATTTTTTTTCTGTCAAATCAGTGTGCTTTTGTTGCCGTTCTATATTTTTCAACAACTCTTATGCTCTTTGTGATCTTTTTTGAATCACTTTGTGTCCCTTTATTGTAATTTTGCATATTGTTTTACAGTTTTTCCTTTCTTGTATCTTTCTCTTCCTTCTCTAGTCATCTCTGTTGTATTTTTTCCACCACTTTCATGTCTTTTGTTTGAGAATCTTCGTGTTCATTTGACTGACTCGACACTTTGACCCGATACTTGCATCGATGCGTCTCGAAAAACAATCACAAATCATCCATAAGACAGAAAAATGCTGTTCGGCCTGAACCAGACTGCAGTGAGCTGGATGTTCACACACACACACACACACACACACAATACACATACTAAATACACACACACACTAGACACACACACTAGACACACTAGACACACACACACACACACACACACACACACACACACACACCATGACATTAATCAAACAGGAGATGGAGTGTGACCGCTGTTTGAGTCTTTAACCAGCAAGGCCTGCTGCCTCACACACACAGACATGTATAAATACACACAGACACACACACACCGACCTAATGAGGCATACAGCACACACACTCACTCACACACACCGACACTAACAACACACACACACAGTCTGTCTGGCTGCCAGGATGTTAATCAAATAAACGGTGGATGTTTAAATCTGATTCAGTGGGAAACAAACTCGGAGCAAACACACCCTGACAGGACGCCAAACACACACTCACACCACACACACACACACACACACACACACACACACGCCGAACCTAATCTGAAAGTTAATCTGATCACAATTCACACCACGAGCAGCAGTAACTTGTGTCACCTCCCACACTGACCGGATGCTAATAAACGCTAACTGGATCATAAGAGTGTGCAGCCACGTTCTGGAGCGCCGAGCTAAACACACAACAACACAACGGAGCGAGCACGACAACGCCGAAATGTCACATGATTTTGCTCTTTGGACGGTTCTCCTGCTGGAAAATTCATCTTCTTCAAGCTCCAGCACGGTGGGAGTCGTCTCATCAGTCAGTGTTTGGGTTTATCCACAGATATTAACGCTGCATCGTATCAATATCAACACCTTCTACACCCATGAAGCCACAAATCAGCACAATGTCACCTCTGGGCTTCACTGTCGGGACCATGCATTCACTGCAGCAACGAAATGACCAGAAAGAAACGCACATTGACACAAAATGACCACATAGCAACACGGAACAAAGACAAAGGGACACAAAATGACACACAAAGACGTACAAAATGCCTCTGGGCTTCACTGTCAGGACCATGCATTCACTGCGGCAACGAAATGACTAAAAAGAAACACATATTGACACAAAATGATCAGCATGTCACACAAAAGGGCCACAAAGTACCAAAAATGTGCGATAAAGACAAACACACGACCACAGAGAATCACACGAGAGCCGCAAAGAGATTCAAACAAGCTATAAAGAGACACAGAATGAGTTCAGAGAGACAAAAAACAACCTCAAATCCACACAAAATGACCACAAAGCAACATAGAACAAAGACAAAAGGGCACAAAATGACCACAAAGACACACAAAATTCCTCCATGTTTCAATGCCAGGACCATGCATTCACTGCAGCAACGAAATGACGAAAAAGAAACACATATTGACACAAAACGACCAGCATGTCACAGAAAGACAGACAACACGGCCTCAAAATGTCTCCGTGTTTCACTGTCAGGACTATGTCTTCACTCATACTGTTTACGTAGAAATACTGCAGTTTTCTGAGAGTATTTAAGCGATACTGTGCAGTCGGGTTATCGATAGGAGGTGGGGGATCTGCAAAACAGCGCTTCCTTTTTCAACACGTTACACACGTTAGCGCTGAACGTACAACAATCGCGTCCTGTGCAGCCATCCAGCATGAATGTAATTAGCAGAAAACACACACACACACAAAGACACACAGACAAACACCAGCAGGTCTGCCTCTCTAATTGCTATGGATGTTTGGTTTGGCCCGTTAAAATATGCACATATTGTTCCTGTACGCCGCTGTGTGTGTGTTGATTTATGCAGGGCTGCACAATTACCCACGAATACATTTACCCAATCAGGCCACACACACACACACACACACACACACACACACACACACACACACACACACACACACACACACACACACACACACACACACACACACACACACACACACACCTGTTTGGTTAGCCCTTATTAGCCGTGTAATATGAACTAATGAGTCAAGGCTGAGGAGGTCATGTGTTCGCGTGTTTCTGCATCAATTAATCGATCAGTCGTCAGAAATTAATCACCGGCTGTTTTCATAATCGACTCGAAATATTATTTAAGGTCTAAATTCAACGATTCCAAACATCTTTAGACAAAACAATCTCATCATCTTCAGTTTCTTTTTTTTTTTAAAGCTGATCGACGGCCAGTTTGCGGTCGTGTTCCGTTTGACACATCAAACTAACTGGACAGTTTTTTTTGATGATTCAATAAATTCAACCGAACTCCACAGTAAAAAATAACTGGTTTTACGTCTTTTCTTTGCGTAAATACTTTATTTTCACACTCCCGTGTTATTTAAAAGTAATCAGATTACATCCCCGAGGCTGCATGAATAAAACAAACTTAAATTTAACCTTTTTCTTTGATTATTCAATAAATTCAACCAAACTCCACAGATAAAAACACCTGTTGTACATCTTAATAAACCACCGAGTGCTTTTCAGAGTCAACACTTTGTTTTCACACTGCTGTGTTACTAAAAAGTAATCAGATTACATCCCCACAGGCTGCACAAGGCTTCAGATTTTAGTTTATTTGAATATATCACAGTTAAATTTGACCTTTTTTTTTTTTTTGGACGATTCAATAAATTCAACCAAACTCCACAGCAAAAATAACCATTTTTACATCTTCTCATTGAGAAAAAACTTTGTTTTCATACTTCAGTGCTATTTTAAAGTAATCAGATTACATGACTTTGTGGTGTTTTGCTCTGATGCACAAACAGGCCCTTTCTACTTCCTATGAGTTTGAGGTTTGAAGTGAGACTAGATGATATTTAAAAGTCATCAGATTACATCCCTAAGCTTCCATTATGCTTCGTATTTTTGTTTTTGAATAAAAGAAACCTAAACTTAACCTTTTTCTTTGATTATTCATTAAATTCAACCAAATTCCACAGAAAAAAATCACCTGTTTTATGTCTTTTCTAAAAGTAAACATTTGTTTTCCCATGTTATTTAAAAGTAATCAGATTACATTCCAGAGGCTGCATGAGGCTTTGGATCGACCTTTGTTTTCTATGAATCAATAAATTCAACCACAGTCCACAATAAAAAACACCTGTTTTACATCTTTTCTCTGAATAAACACTTCGTTTTCCTACTTCCATGTTATTAAAAGTAATCAGATTACAGCCCAGAGGCTGTGTGAATAAATCACAGTTAAATTAGATTTTTTTATTTTTTTGATGATTCAATAAATTCAACCAAACTCCACAGTAAAAATAACCGCTTTTACATCTTTTTTCTTCTTTACGTGTCATTTAAAAGTAATCAGATTACATGACTGTGTTCATTTTGTGCCCTTTTCCTTCTACTTCCTGTGGGTTTGAGGTGTGAGGTGAGACCAGAGGTGCATTGTGGGAGGTTTCTGCGGGCCGCTGTGGGCTCGGCTGCCATCGGGGAGGGAACGCCCGGCGACTGGTTTCCATTTGTGCACCTTAATAGCGCGTGTCATTCCTAATTAGGGCGACTGGCTCGGGGAAACGGCGGCTCGATGCTGGAGAGGCTGCTCCTGTCATGCTGCAATTACCAACAAATTAGTCTTTAGACCGAGGGCCTTCCGCACACACACTCCTGACCGTGTGTGTGTGTGTGTGTGTTCTAATTAGTACTTTCTGCGAGGTGTTCCACGTGTGAAAATGCATCTAAGTGTAAAAGCAGACGAGGTTTCACAGACGTCAAATTCCCGCAGCTGTTTGTTCGCCGGCTTCACCTCGAACTCGACAACAAGGCCGAGACAAAAAACACAACGTCGACGCACAAAACGTCGAACAACATCGTTAACGTTTCCATGGCGACGACAAACCGACACGAGGATTCGACCAGAGGTAGCAAAGTTACATAAAACAGCTTTCAAATGGAGTTTGGTGAATAAATACAGTCGGTTCTGAGTCTTTTTATTTTAATTTGTTCAACAAATCAGCTGATGTCGTGCACTAGAGACTAATGTAATCAGATTACTGTCAGTTACTGTAACAGTTGGAAGAAAAAGAAACTCGTGCACACAAAATGTAAGATTGCAGATTTTTTAAGTGGAGTTTAGTGAATAAATAAAACTGTCTTTAAAAAAAAAAAAAATCCATCAGCTGTGGTGTGTGTGGTGCATTCAGGGCCCTGTAAATCTGAGTTTTTCTGTTCTAGAAGTCATCTCCAGGTGTTTTCCATCAAGTTTTTTTTCTCCGATTCCATTTGCTTATTCAGAGGAGAAGATTTTTTTCTTTATTTTCCTGTGATTTCTTTTAACAGTTAAGGTGTTTTGAGCTGTAAAACAAACAGCATCTTAGATAAATATTTGTCATAAAGTTCCTTTTTTAATATATATTTATCAGCTGTGGTGTGTGTGGTGCATTCAGGGCCCTGTAAATCTGAGTTTTTCTGTTCTAGAAGTTGTCTCCAAGTGTTTTTTGTCGGGTTTTTTTCCCTGCCTCCGTTTGGTTTCTGGTTTATTCAGATGTAAGGAGGTTTTTTTGTATTTCCCTGTGATGTTTCCTTATTTTACTTTCTGTTGAGGACGGATGGAGCTGGACGAAGGCAGCTGCAGGTTTCCTGGAGTCAGCTGTTTGGCAGCGAACATCCTTTAGCCTGTCACACATTAGCGTGGCCGCCTGCTCCTCTCGGGTTAATTGTTTGCAGCTTTTTTTAAGGTTTTTTTTTGATTAGCCGAGCCGGTTGAGAGCAGAGGAGACAAAAGAGCGTTTTATTTGCGGTGGAGCGAGGACGACGTGTCGCGGAGAAGCTCCGGTAACGAGGCGTCTGCTGGCTGTTTAATTATCTAACAGGTTTCCGAGGCGGCGTTCAGGAGAGTTTAATTGTGTGTAAGTGAGGAGGAGGAGGAGGAGGGTTTGTTCTCACAGTGAGACGTTATTCTGAGGAGAGAAAAGGCGAACGGCGAGGCCTCGGCTGACCTCTCCATCATCCCGCTGAGTTAAAAAGTCTCTCAGCGTTTAGATCCATCACATCCCTACAAATGGGGATTTTTCTTGTTTCTTTTTTTAACCCACAACCTGCCTCCTGCCGCCGGGGAGCGCCGAGCCGCGATGATTGGAGCCGATGACGAATGACGGCGACGTGGGGAATCCCCCGGTCGCCGATTATTCACCTGAAGCCGACCGGCTCCACTTCATAACCACCTCCACCCCGCCGGCCCCTCAGGACGGAGGAGGGCGTGGAGGACGGCATCGCTCACTCTGCTCAGGAGGGAAATCTGCTCGACACACTCCAACTCTAACACAACCGCAAACAATCTGCAGATTATTTCACCTGCCGGAGTCCGAAAAGTCAATTTTTACCTCAAATAACGAATATTAAACCTCCAGAAACGACTTTAAAGTGCTAAAGATTTGTCAAGAAAATCCAGAAAAACCTTGGCGAGGTTAAATTATGTCAGTCAGCTTTAGGTTTGGTTTATCATTATTAAACCAAAAACACAAAGGAAGAAGAATAAAGTCTTCTTCCAGCTTATTTTAACCAGAGTACAAAAAGTCAAGTTTTACCTCAAATAACGAATATTGAACCTCCAGAAATGACCATCAGCATCTTTCAAGTGTTTAAATTTATCAAGAAAATCCAGAAAAACGTTGTCGAGGTTAAACAATGTCTCCCAATATCTGATGTAGTTTATGATTATTACAGTATGTTTATAAAAAGACAGGACAGAAGTAGAACAATATAGTCTATTTCCAGTTTATCTTAACCTGCCAGACCTCAAAAACTCCATGTTTACTTCAAATAACGAGGACTAAACCTCCAGAAACAACTTTAAAGTGTTAAAGATCGTCAACAAAATTTAGAAAAATCTTGATTAAGTTAAATGTAGTCAGTCAGTATTTGGTTTAATTTAAGATTATTAGAATATATTGATTCAAAAAACAGACAGACAGACAGAAGAATAAAGTCTATTTCCAGTTAATTATAAACTGCCAGAGTCCAAAAACTCAATTTTTTTACCTCAGATAACGAAGATTAAACCCCTAGAAACGACTTTAAAGTGCTAAAGATTGTCAAGAAAATCCAGAAAAACCTTATTGATGTTAAAAAAGGCCTCTCAGTTATTGATGTGGTTTAAGATTAGAGTATTTTTATAAAAAGACAGGACAAAAACAGAAGAATAAAGACCAAGTCCAGCTTATTTCACCTGCCAGAGTCCAAACAGTCCATTTTTACTGAAAATACCAAAGGTTAAACCTCCAGAAACGACCATCAGTGTCTTTAAAGTGTTCAAGATCGCTGCACATTTATCAAGACAATCGACAGGCGAAGTTCAACAATGTCAGTCAGTATTTGGTTTGGATCAACATTACAAGCATATATTTATATAAAAACATAAATAGTGTTTGATTGTAAACAAGGATCTGATGCTTTTCTTTGACAGTAAAGTGAACATTTTTACACATTTTACTGATAAATAATCAAAGATATTAAGAGCAGCAGCTGGTTCATTATATAGTACATGAGTGTTTATTAGAGTAGGAACGAATGATTATCTTCATTCTTGATTAATCTGTTGATTATTTTCTCAATTGATGGATCGGTTCAGATCAGAAAAGGGTGAAAAACGTTTCCTCCAACGTCTCGTTCCGTCCGAATTTACTCAGTTTATCTGTCAAACCAGTATAAATATTCTCTTTTCAGAAGCTGCAAACACAGAATTTAAACGTTTATTATTTTTCAAAAGTACCTCAAACTGAGCAAATCTGAAGACAGAAAGTCAAAACTACAGAACTGAATCATGAGAGCAAAGATTTAGGATCGTATTTTAATCATAGACTTTTTTAACGGCACTAAAGATGCAAACTTATTTAAACTTAAACATCTTTCATTAAACGCCTGATTTTACTGCTTGTTTCTCTCGTTTACATCCAAGAAAAGCAGGTTTATTCCCTGTATAGGATGTTTTTTCCTCATTTCATGTCACTTTTTTGCCCTTTATTTGCTTGTTTCTGGTGCAAATCCTGTTGATCAAGATGTTTAAAGTCTGCAACCAAGTCTCGATGTGACCTGTGTCGCTTTTAATGAGCTCATCTCAGATTAATAATCCTTCGACATCGTAAAACGTCTCAGCTTCCACAAAAACTCTTTTTCATTTTCTAAAACTACGAGGATTCTGACACCTTTACGCCGATTTAAGGTTTCATTTAAAGTACGTGCTCGCAGGAAAATTAGCCAAAAAAATAGGAGATAAAACACCAAAAAGGACAATAAATCAGACATATGGAGATTTTTACAGCAGGACGACATCTGAAGCTAAAAATAAAACTATCCTGGACGTCGTTGCCAGAGCTCTACGACACGAGAAGCATCTTTTTTAAAAATAATTTCTTACACTCTGTGCAGATTCTCCCCTAAAACATCCCCACAATCCCTCCAGAAGCATTAATTCCTCCCAAATCAAGTCGTCTGCTGAGCGTTTCTGCTTTTTATTCTGTTCTGTTTCTTATTAATGCTGCCAGATTTTACACGACAGGCAGCAGAAGTCGCTCTCTGATACAATTAAAGGACAGAAACGAGGAGGAGGCGGCGAGCTGATGGCAGAAAAAAGCTACGAGGAACTTCAACCGTCTGTCCGATGAGAACAGATACCGTGTTTTACAGCTGAAGATTATGTTCTGGGACTGTTAGTCTTCAATCTGTGCCACAAAAAGCCCAAAAACGTCTTTAAAATAAATGCAAACTGCAGCCTTGTGCATGAAAAAGCAGCAGGTGGTGATTTTACCTGCAAAAACAAACAACTCGACATCATTTGTAGATGTAAAGGCAAAAACTGCAACGATTTCTCATTAAAAACCGTCTAAATTCTTCCCTCATCTGTGACGGGAAACTGAATATCTTTAGATTGTGAGCAAAACAAGACATCTGATGCACATTTTTTCTCTATTCTAAACAGTTTAAACACTAAAAAAAACAACAAACAGTGCAATAAATAATCCAACTGTTGGAAGGTTCAGGTTAAAGTTTGGACACATTATTCTGTCGCTTTTTTCCTTCAATGAATCAAAAACATTCATCCATATCATCAATAAATTAAATTCTCCTGTTTAAATACAGATTTTTAAGCCAATCAACAGCCAGTTTGAGACTAAATGAAATAAAATGTCACAGTTATATGCATTAACAGACTGTTTTTGCATCACACGACTAAATTTTCACGCTTCATTTCCATTATTTATGGTTTGTTTTCACAGGTTTTTGGTTTATTTGCAGTTTGTGGCTTTAAAAAAAGCCCAATGTAGTTAGATTTACATGTTTTTGAATCAGATTATGTGGTATTTGTCTGTAAAAATCACCCACAGTCCAAACAAGAGTCCAGAACAAAAAAATATTCAGTTTGTCGCAGAAAAGCATCAAATCCTCGTCATCTATTCCTGACCTCAGAGCTCCTACCTCCCAAACAAACCCTTAACTCTGGATATTAAAGAAAGTTAACACTGATAAATCCTTTTAGAAACAGAAAATACAGTTACACCTACATGTTTTTACCGTTTAATTCACAGGATTCCCTTTGAAATATCCCACAATGCAGCAAAATGCACCTTTAAATCCAAATATTTAAGGTTTTGAACACAGATGCCTGCTTAAAATGACATTTTATAGTTAATAAATACAAAGTATAGTTAGATTTATGTGTTTTTGAATCAAGTTATGTGTTATTTGTCTGTAAAAATGACAAACAGTCGAAAATATCGCCTTTAAATGTCTCGTTTGCTTCAAACGAGAGTCCAGAACAGACAAATATTCAGTTTACTGTCGCAGAAAAGCATCAAATCCTCGTCACAAGCATCATCTATTACTGACCTACATCGCAAAAAATTCTTTAAAAATATGGTTATTTAATAAATTTAACACTAAAAACGACATTTTACAGCTTAAATATTAAAAATAAAGTCAGATTTACACATTTGTACAGTTTGAGTCACCAGATCTCCTTTGAAAAATCTCTTCATGAAAACATTTAGAGGTTAAATCGTAAAACGCAGCAAAATACAGAGAGGAAAGTAATCAGATTACAATCCTGAGGCAGGTTTGGGTTGACATTTAATGCTTCATATAATAATAATAATAATAATAATAATAATAATATTAATAAAGGCACAGCTGAGTGTGTGTCGAGTCGTTCACATTCACACACTCCTCCACTAATAATAAAACAGCTGCTGCACTGATTATATCTGTGATTATTTGTCAATAAATTGTGCAAAAATGTGCAAAGACTCGTCTTTAAATGCCTCATTTTGTCCAGAACCCAAAAAAAAGATTCAAATCTTCGTTACAATCATCAACATGACAGTTTGAGCTTTTACTGAATGTATTTTTGGACAATTATAACATTAAATCACCACAAACAGATGATTGTTGTTGATGCAGATACACTTTACTCAAGTGTTTGTGGCATTTTTTGTGCAGGAATTCAGATTTTGCACACAAACTACGACGACAACGACCGTTTTGACCCCAAAAAAGTACCTTTTTGTAGTTCCTGGATGCATTTTAAGTGTTTCAAATGATGAATATTTAACCAAAAAGCAAATATTTGAGGAATTAATTCAAAACTGAATGCAGATTTGTGCTGTAGAGGTTCCAGTCACTATAAACGGTCACATATCGCTTATTTCTGCACAATTATTAGCTTTACTTTGACATTTAAAGTGTATTTTGCGGATAAAACTTCTGTAATTTGGCCAGATGGGTGTTTTTAAGCTGCTTTTATTTAATCAGCGCTTTGTTTAAAGTGTAAAAATGCAGCTACCGGTTTGGTCAGCGCTGAAAAACTTTGTCCTGAAGCTGTGCAGAAACACAAATCCCAAATCTTTTCCCGCCAGACGTCAGTTTAAACGTCGCCACGCGGGATTCGAACCGGCGTCCTGCAATCAGCGCTCAGTCATCAGGAGGTTTCATTGTTGATGCGGATAAATAATCCAGAAAAACCTCCAACACCAGCAGACAAAAACCCTGAAAAGATTCAAAACCGTCTCTGAATCATTCATCAGACTAAAGAGCACTTCACGAGGCGTTTAAGGGCCGTTTTAAGGTTCGTAAACGAGAGGATTCGCCGTGTCGTGAGGGTTGAACATTTGTGAGACGATCTCAGGATGAAACTTGAGGATTTTTATCACTCTTTTTAACGTTTTCACACCTCAAACACACACGTATTTTCACTTTTCTGCTTCACAATCGTTTGCTAAACGCGCCGCTCCGAACACGACGCCATCCGGCTCGTTTTCTACTTCCGCTGCGAGTGAGAAGCTTTTTATGAGGCGCCGTGAAAACACACCAAATATCACATTATTATCATCTATTGAGCGTCTGAAGAAGGAAGCCAGGGAGGAGGTTTCTGCACAATAAACGTCTGCTTTGACAACATTTAACACCTGATTCGTGTTATTAAAAGGTGCATTTTTCGTCACCGGAAAAGAGTCTCAGAACACGTTTTCTTCTTTGTGGGAGAAAAAAAAAAAACAAGACTCTTTAACTTTTATTATTTCACTCCTTAAAATGAAGCTACAGCTGTAAAATTCAAACGCTGATTCATTATAAATCGCCTCGAGGTCGATGAGTCGGAAAAGTTCAGCGAGTCGACTCTTTTTTTAGTTGCTATAACTGATCAATAAGAGGATTTTAAAAGATCTGGCTGCAGGAATAAACAATAAAACAGTTTGTGTGTTGGAATCCAGCAGCAGGTTTGTGAACGCAGCCCGTTCAAACACTCCTATCACGTTTCTGCATCACAAACAGACTCTGTGGAACACGATATCAGCGTCTCTTTCCGCAGACTGTAACCGTAGAAGCGCCTGCAGTGTGTTTACAGCTCAAACACGTCCTCCGTTACACTATTTACTGCACGTTTTTCAGCATAACCCACTGTTTTTGCATCACACGACTAAATTTTCACACTTCATGACTATTATTTATGGTTTGTTTACACAGGTTTTTGGTGTATTTGGAGTTTGTGGCTTTAAAGAAAGTCAAATATCGCTAGATTGACATGTTTCTGAATCAGGTTATGTGTCATTTATCTGTAAAAATGTCTGTAAAAACGACCCACAGGCCAAACGAGAGTCCAGAACAGAGAAACATTCAGTTTACTTTCGCAGAAAAGCATCAAATCCTCGTCACACTCATCATCTATTCCTGACCTCGGAGCTTCTACCTCATAAATAATCCTTTAAAATCCGGATATTAAAGACATTTCACATCAACATCTACTTAAAATGACATTTTGCAGTTAATAAACACAAAATACAGTTAGATTTACGTGTTTTTGAATCAGGTTGTGTGTTATTCTCTGTAAAAACGTCTGTAGAAATGACCCACAGTCCAAACTATCACCTTTTAAACTCTCATTTTGCCCAAACAAGAGTTCAGAAAAGAGAAATATTCAGTTTACTGTGGCAGAAAAGCATCAAATCCTCATTTATTTCTGACCTCTGAGCTCCTACATCATGAACAATCCTTTAAAAATCTGGATATTAAGGAAATTTAACACCGATATCTACTTAAAATAACATTTTACAGTTAATAAACAAAAAATATAGTTAGATTTACGTGTTTTTGTGTCAGGTTGCGTGTTATTTGTCTGTAAAAACGACCAATAGTCCAAACTATCGCCTTTAAAAGTCTCATTTTGTCCAAACAAGAGTCCAGAACAGAGAAATATTCAGTTTACTGTCGCAGAAAAGCATCAAATCCTCGTCACAATCATCATCTATTCCTGACCTCGGAGCTTCTACGTCGCAAACAATCCTTTAAAAATCTGATTATTTAGGAAATTTCACACTAAAAATGACATTTTTACAGCTTAAATATTAAAAATACAGTCAGATTTACACATTTGTACAGTTCGATTCACCAGATCTCCTTTAAAAAATCTCTTCATGAAAACATTTAGAGGTTAAATCGTAAAACGCAGCAAAATACAGCGAGAGGAAAGTAATCAGATTACAATCCTGAGGCAGGTTTGGGTTTCGTTTCTGGTCACAGCAACTCAGAACTTGTTGATTTCAGCTGTTGGATGTTTTCACACGTTATTATTATTGCCACTCGGATGTAAAAATGGCATTTAATGCTTCATTTATTAATAATAATAATAATAATAATAATAATAATAACAAAGACACAGCTGAGTGTGTGTCGAGTCGTTCGCATTCACACACTCCTGCACTAATAATAAAACAGCTGCTGCTCTGATCAGTCAATAAATTGTGTAAAAATGTGCCTTTAAATGCCTCGTCTAAATGTTCACACTTCATTTCTATTATTTCTGTTTTATTTTCACGGGTTTTTGGTTCATTTGTAGTTTTAAAAAAAGTCACATTCAACACCTTAAATAATCCTCTGGTGAGTTTCTCCTCATTAGAACTCGACAAATCTGTAAATTTGCAGCTAAAATTTCTGCAACTTTCATCATTTATCCGTCTAGTTTTTTTAAATAATGAAGCTCTTCGTGGATTTTAATTCACTTAAACTCGCTTCAGGATGAAACCTCTTAAATAAATCCACCGGAGGCAGGTCGGGATGCTTTATTTACTTCACCCCGTCTCCTCTTATTATATTTACTGCTCGTCTGTTCGTCGAGCGCAACATCCGACCGCACATCTGGAAGAGGAATCACTCAACATCCAACAGTTTCTGAATCCTCAGAAAAAACAGAAAAAACGTGATTTCGGTCTCGACACGAGATTCTACGGCTTCCTGAAGCAACAGCAGCCTCACAAAACAACAAAAAAAGGAAACAACAAACAGCAGAAAGCCACAGATTCAGCAGCAGCATCAGCAAACACAAAGTCAGCGCTTCACACTGCAGTTATTTAAACATCTGGATCATTAATGTGGCACGAGGGGGGTCACAGTTTCAGCAGATTAACAGCAAAATAAAACAGAAATCTATAAAAATCTGACTGTTTTTAGGTTAAATGTGCTTCTGTTGCATCCAAACTGAGCATTTACTCCTTAAATACGGTTTATTTTCTGCATTTCCCTTCAGCGTGGGCTCATTGATTTCGGTTTAAAACCTCCAGCGAGGAGTTTTTCCTGAATCTGACAGCGATTTATCTGAGGGATTCGGGGGGTCGGATGTTGGCGCTGCAGATTTGTGGGTTTGTAATTGTACTTTCTGTCCAGATGTTTACCTCCGACCTCCAGCGGTCGAACAGAAACAGCGATTTCTACTCCGCGGCTCCTCCTGAGGTTTGTTTTCCACAGTTTTATCTCCTAAAACCGAAGGTCGGAGTCTGTTTCTCGTAGAGGTTTTAGAGCCGCAGATGTGTAACAGAACGTGGCTTTATTATCACCTGTAAGTGGGCAGCATGTTTACCCACAGAGAAGAGGAAACCTACAGCTCTTCCAACCACACCAGGCTCCTTTTTACACATTTTAAACAAACCAATGCATTTAAATTTCAGTGATTGCTATTTTTAAAGGAAACATGGCAAAAAAATTTCTAATTTTTCAGCCTCTCAGGTGCTGATTTTTATGTCTTTTTATGGGTTAAACCAAACAAATATGTACATTTTATACTTTATTTGACATTCTTGGTGAATAATAATAAAATAATCAGGTTATTAAAAGTTAAAGTGCATTTGGAAAAATAATTACTGACAGGTTTTAAACACATGCAGGAAGCAGTGAGATTCTGGGATCCAATTTTAGCACAAAATATGTGTTTAAGTAGCTGCTAATTAATCTGGATGTGGCTGAAGATTGCTGCAGAATTTTTCTGCACAAAAATCTCTGCAGGTTGGGATAATATTTAGAGGATAAGTAAGAATATTTAGAGGATTCATTTTAAAGTTGAGACAGAGAGGAGCTGCAGGATCCTGGAGGTTTTTCGGAGCTTCATCTCACAGCTGATGGATTTTCTCCCTCCGTGTTTCAGCTGATTTGAACCCGAGGCTGCATTGATTAGTTGCACTAAAGCGGTCAGATTTCACCTGTTTTCTCCCCCAGAGACACACGTGAGCTTTAAACTCATTACTGCCGTGTTTTACTGGAGAGAAGAGAAAAATAAAACACTTTTGGAGATTTAAAAACTCTGCGGACAGCGTGTTTTGTTTTACTCTTCGAATTCTGCTGCTCGTTAAAAATATTTATCCAACTCTGTGAAGCTTTAAAATTAAAAGATCGATTTATTTCAAAGTGGAGCCGAACGTTTGCATCAAACATGAACTTAGTTTAGCGTGAGTGTTTATTTCAAAAAGCCGCACAGCTCTTTAATTTAACCTGTGACCCAGTTTACATTCGGGTTCATTTCCTCCTAGAGTTTCTCATAAATAAAATATCGCTTAAATGTTGAATTTCGCCAGAATTTACTGCTTGTAGAGGGGAGAAAATATCAGCGTGATTTAATTAAATTGTAGTTTATTAACAATTTTCGATTTATTTGTCAGAGAATCCCGGGGAAAGGAGGCGCAGAGGCGGCGGCAGCTCCGCGCTCCTCCCGCCGCCTCTGCGCTTTTTACGCGCGGCGTGTTGGAGCTGCACCAAACCGCGAAGCAGATTTGTTTAAATGAATAATCGGAGCCGCGGCGTGAAGCGTGTCAGCGTTATTTCAACTTGACGTTTGGGGTTTGTGAAGATTGGAAACGACACGGCGCACCGGGATCCGCTCCGCTCCGCTCACATCGGGAAGCCGCTGAGCCCGAACCCGGCGGAGAGACGCTGCTGAGCGGCCAGAGGAGGAGCGGAGCAGCGGTGGGAGTTTAGCAGAACATGACTGACTGGGGGTGATTTAATTATCCCTTGTTTTTATTGTAATAGTTTTTTGATTGCACAAATTACAAACGGAACCAGGTTGAGTTTTTAATCGATTTAAAGTGGACTTTTTAAAGACGCTGCACAGATGGAAAGTTTTCACATTATTCTGTTTCCTTGGATGCTTCTGTATTTTTCCTTCCATCTAACTGCGCTTGAACTCTGGTTTAACTTTGCTTTAATTTCTCGTGTTTCGCCCTGCAGGCTCCACTGAACCCCCCACGCGTGTCACTTCACTGGAGGATGCAAAAACACGACTTTCACCTCCACGCCAGAGTTTTTCTAACTGTGGCACTAATCGACCGGTTGGCTTCGAGCACAGAGATGAAAAGTTGCATTGGGTTTTGTGATAGTTTTTTTTACCTCTGGGCCGCTGTGTTGGCGTCCAAAATCCCTGCGCCCTGCATCCAGGAGCGGACCGGGGTCATGCCGGTGGGGAGCGGCTCCTCCTTCATGGTCAGGGCCCCCCGGGGGAGGCTGTCCTGGATGGAGAACATCAAAGTGTCCTTCTGGGAGCTTTGTCTTCACCAGGAACAAGAAAGAAGAATAATCCTCCCTGTAGCCGCCACTCAAAAAAGCCAAAGGACCACCTGGATTAAGGTGGAGAAAAGAGGAGCGATGAGCAGGAAGGAGGGGAGGAGGAGGGGTGGGGGGGACACACGGGCGAGCTTCCCCAAAGTACCGGGTCCTGATCCAGAGAAGAGCCCCGGATCCCTCTGGGTTTCTCCGGGGTTGTTTTAGATCCCAGCCCCGGCTCGCAGCAGCCCGGGCTTTAAACCGGCGTCTCTGTGAAGTTAAAAGAGGGCGGAGAGAGGAGCGGAGAGCGGGGAGAGCATCTCAGAGGAGCCGTGCCGAGAGAGGAGAGAGAGGAGAGGAGGAGAGAGACGGAGGAGAATCAGCCGGGATCCGGAGAGCCTGACGCCGGGAGAACGGAGCGGGGAGAGCCGGGGATCAGAGGGAGGCGAGCAGCCGCGGATTGTGGAAAAATGAAAAGTGGGATAAAAAAAACAAGCCAGCGCTTCAAAAAGGAGTAAAATGAAATGATTAGCAAACAAGAGGGAGGGACGGACCGTGGAAGGCTGCGGCTCCCGGGGGAAAAGGGGGATTGGGCAGCGAGAAATCTCATCCCCTCCCTCCCCGGCTCTTTATGGCTCCTCTGTCCCGGCGGAGAGCTCCTTCTCCCGGGGTCCGGCGCTCTGGAGTTCCCGGGGGACCGGCGTGGAGCGGCGGGGGGGCGGGGACGGCTCCAAATAAGGGCATCTCATTTGAATATTGGTCGCACCTCTGCGGTCCCATTGGCGGGACTCTCGCGTTGCGTCATTGTTTTTTTTCGGGGCGCGCTCCAAATAAGGGTTTCCGCGTGTTCGGCAAAAAAAAAAAATGACGCCGGAATGTGGAGTTTTAAAACCGGCCCCGTTAACGGGAGGAGGGCTGGAGGTGCGAACGGGCTTCATTTAGGCGGGTTTTAATGATTAGACGGAGCGGGAGGTGAGTATAAATAAACCCGGGTTCAAAACCACCGAGTCACAAATCATCCATCCCGTCACTCCCGACACCGGCTCCGGTTTCCGTGTCGTTTCTGTCACTCCCGGTTAAGAAACGTGAGCCTGAAAGTGTGACTAAGCGCCACATCCGAACCTTCCGCGCCTGTTTCCGCACAAGGCCCCGCTCCAGATCCACGCTACGAGACTCTAATGCTGAACTCAGATCTGTATTCAGCCCCTCCAGCCTCGCAGACTTCTTCAGATTTTGGGGGGGATTAACTGGTTTCATGTGGAATAATCTCCTCTGTCATCCGGCGTTCAGGCTGACTGACACGGGCGGCGCGCAAATTTGGCACCAATTTGCGCTTTTTTTTTTTACGCACGGACATATGGCGCTCTGCTCACACACACACCGGGAGGGAAAACCGCTAATAAGCCGTGTTTTAGTGCAAGTGTTTTATTTCACACCGCTGTAAAATATGTTTAATTTAAAGCGAGCAGCAGCGGTGATGGTAATAATAATAATAACGGTAATAATAATTTGGAGGCCGTCTCTGATCATCGCTCTTGATGTTTGCGGGGATATTTGACATCTCCAGCAGTCATTTCTGTTCATCTCCGTGGCAGGAGCAGAATTCCTCTAATTAAGCAAAAACTCCAGAGCAGCGCTGATTAAATATTTATCCTCCTTTAGCCCGCTGCCTTCCTCCGGGGAAACAGAAACGTCTGGAAAGCCTGGAAAAATACTTTCTGTGCGCACAGAGAGAGAAAAAGTCAATGAGACGCCGCGAACATGTTGAGGAGGAGGAAGATGATGAAGAGGAGGAGGACAGGCCGGACCAGAACCAGGACTGCAACAGAAATAATCATCACTTCAAATACGGGTTTATCATTTTCATAATTAGCCCTTAATTACAGGCTGCGCTTATAATAAATACAATTATCGTTAGAATAAAACTGACGCTACAAATTATTATATTAACATTAATTTTATTATTGCTGGAATATTTTTTAAAGCTTGTGGGAAACAGAATCTGTGCGTTTCCTCTCCGACATTAATTCTATTTAATGTTATTTTATTTGATGTTTTAAAATGATTCTCTTCTGTTAAACGTTATTTTAGGTTTTGATGAACCTGGAACCTCCCCTGGAACCTTAAAATCTACTCTAATCCTAGACCCTCCTCTGGAACCTTCAGATCTACTCGGATAATTCTTGAATCTCCTCAAGAACATTGAAATCTACTGGGATAATTCTAGAACCTCCTCTAGAACATTGAAATCTACTCGGATAATTCTTGAACCTCCTCTAGAACATTGAAATCTACTGGGATAATCCTAGAACCTCCTCTAGAACATTGAAATCTACTCGGATAATTCTTGAACCTCCTCTAGAACATTAAAATCTACTGGGATAATTCTAGAACCTCCTCTAGAACATTTAAATCTACTTGGACAATCCTAGAACCTTCTCTACAACATTGAAATCTACTTGGATACTTCTTGAACCTCCTCTAGAACATTGAAATCTACTCAAATAATCCTAGAACCGTGAAATCTACTCAAATAACCCTAGAACATCCTCTGGAACCTTGAAATCTACTCGGATAATTCTTGAACATCCTCTAGAACCTCAAAATTCACTTAGATAATCCTAGAACCTCCTATGAAACCTTGAAAGAATTCTTGAACTTCCTCTGGAATCTTGAAATCTACTCAAATAATCCTAGAACCTTCTCTGGAACCTTGAAACTTACTCAGATAATTCTTGAACCTCCTCTGGAACCTTAAAATCTACACAAATAATCCTAGAACCTTCAGATGTACTCAGATAATTCTTGAACCTCCTCTAGAACCTTGAAATCTACTCAGATAATTCTTGAACCTCCTCTGAAACTTTCCGATCTACTCGGATAATCCTAGAACCTCCTCTGGAACCTTTAAAATGTTCCTTAAAACTCCTCGAAGCACCTAAAAATCTAAAGAACGGCCTCCAGTGAACATGGAAATCCTCCTCTAATTCCCCGCCTCTGAAATGGTCCTCGGATCACCTGGAGGTTCTCAGAGACGCCTTGGAACATCTGGAACCGCTTTAGACACACTGGTGAACATCTCCTCAAGAACCCTAAAATCTCCTCTAGAGCGCCTTAATAATTACCCAGAATCTACCAGGAGCCCCACAGAAATACCTCCAGGAACTCCCCTCAAGAACCTCCGTCGTCAGGAACCCTCTCAGAACCTCAACACCCGTCCCAGGTCCCCCCGGAGGCCCTCAAACCTTATTTAGAGCACCTCAAACCTCCTCCAGATGTCTGCCGGAGAACCATAACCCGCTGAGGAACCCAACATATGCCTCGGAGAACCCGCAGATGTCCTCCAAGCACACTAGAACCCACTGAAGGCACTTACAAGGCCGACCTGGAGCTGCTTCAAGTGCTCCTGGAGCCCCAAAACCCCCTCGGATTCCCTTCATCCTTCTTCAAAACTGCCGGGAACCCTCTGGGGAACCCGGGTTTAGGAAGCATTGCCAGGTCGGGTCTTAGCGGAACCTTAAGGAACAATAAAAGAGCAGGATTTCCTCCTGCAGAAGACAACAGGCCTCGTTTCTTTTTGTTCTGCATTTTTTTTTAAAGTGGGTTCTCTAATCTGAGCGGAACCTGCAGCAGACGCACCTTTACCTGCTGTTTTATGTCTTTTAATTAATGACTTTATTAATTCCGGCTCTCGTAATAAACAGGAGAACGTGCAAAACACAGATGGCACTTTGTTCTGCGATCCCTCCGATGGAAATAAATTCGGTTTGAGCAGCAGATGAAGCCGGGTGAGTCTGGTGTGCAGACAGAGGGCGCCCCCCCAGTGGACGGGAGGCGGTACTGCAGCTCACACACAAATCCAAAATATACACACTTTAAAGAGATGTTTTTAGAGGAAATCGTGAGATTTAAGAGTGAAATAAAATACAGGAGCTCCACACATGGATTTATTTATCCTTAGAAAATAATAATTTAAACTGCCGAATAAAAAAAGAAGCCTCTGGATGACATTTTTGTGGAACGAAGAGCCTGAAATTGGGAAATTTTGGGATATTTGCAACACTGAATTCAACTTAATTTATTCATAAAGACAATTAGATTTTAGGAAAAGGCTATAAGTGCCATGAAATTACATGCTAAAGTGTCACTGTTGGGTCATATTTATAATTATTACTTAAATCCTTCCCTCCTCTGAGTCAGTAGTAATTTTATAACTTTCTTCTACTTCTTTTCTTCTCAGTTTTTGTATTTATTTCTTACAGATACCTGAGCTTGTTGACTCATTTTCTGTCTTTATTCCTGTAAAAACCGAACAAAAATCAATCCTGCGTCACGTTTTGCGCTGATCTCTTCAGTTATGTGTATTTATTTACAGCTTTTGTTTGACTAAATCAAACTTTACAGCCCCTAAAAGGCAAAACAAGAGAAAAACACACAAATTTAGGCTGGTAGCTAAATACAACATTAGTGAACATACGTGCAATTTTGTTTTTTATCTTTAGTGAGAATTATGGCTAAAATCTGCTTTTTCTAATCCATTTAAATTTAATGTGATTCCTGGAAAACATCATCGTCATCATCATAACAATACGGAGCTGCAGTTTTTAATGAATTCAATTCACAGAAGGAACTATTTAGGATTAAATCACCATTTATTGAATCCTTTAGTCTTCTTAAACCACAAATGTCACCTAGTTTTGTAAAAATTTAACCAAATACGGAACAGAAAATGTGGGTTTTGGGGGTTTTTTGTTCAGTTTTTGAACAGACTCCTGCAGAGTAGAAACATGACAAGAATTTAACAATTTTTCCTCTAAATAACAGCTAAAAGTGGGATTCATCACTTGCATTAAAACAACCCTATTTCCAATAATACAGATAATATTCTTCCTTATTTCTTGTACAAATAAAAGCATATCAAGTATTTGTAGGGTGTGTGTCGCTAATAGATATAAAGGAAATCACCATTTATTGCATCCTATAGTCTTCTTAAGCCAAGAATGTCACCAGTTTTTTAAAGATTTAACCAAATACGGAGCCAAACATGTGGGTTTTGGGTTTTTTTTGTTCAGTTTGTGAACAGATTCCTGCAGAGTAGAACTAAATTCCAACTAAAAGTGGGATCTCTAGCTCTTTGCATCTCCTTCATTTGCACAAAAAAAAGCATCTTTCCAATATTACACACAATATTAGTCTATAAAGAAATAGAGGACATCACTATTTATTAAATCCTAACCCATGACCACCAGTTGTGTTATCAGTTTCCCAACACTTTTTATCCAAATATGCAGCCAAACCTGCTGATTTTGAGGGGGGGTTTGTCCAGTTTTTGGTCCTGCAGCAGCAACAGATTCCTAAACATGATGCCTGTCTGAACTAAATGACAGGTTCTATAAAGTATTTTGTGTTTTTAGTTGTATTTTTTAAACGGAGCACACAGGAGAGAAGGTGTGTGTCGGTTCTACTGCAGAGGAGTTTAAATATCACCTCTATTCTCTTAAAAATAGAGTTTTAAAGCAACTAAGCTGCGTCTAAATTGTGTTTTGAGAGGATTATCATCACAAATGTGCTTCCAATCACCTTATCTTTGCCATTTATTTTACTGTTTGCTGCAGTATGAGGTGGAACGTGAGAAAACGGAGGAGAAACTTGTATTTTAACCCAGCGGTGAGCTAAAACTTTAACTTTCTGGGATAAAAATCAACAGAATTATCCTCAAATTACTGAAACCCTCATGAGTCACAGATGCATCACCAAACATGCGGCCGGTTTTTGGATTTTTAGCTCAGTTTTTCTGATTTTGGGGTTAATTTAAACCGGTTAGCGGCGAGGAGTGACGTCAAACTGAACGCCCACAGCTGGGAGAAGCTTTTAAATCACCAACTGTTTTCCTGAGCCTCGGTTAGTTACGTTATTGTTGGAGCGGCATTAGAGAGAATCCAGAACGGACACAGTTTGGGTCGGATTATCTGGATAGTTAAACAGAATGATTTACTCCGGCGCGGTTCTTTAACACAACAAGCTCGAGTGTGACCTTAAAGCTGTCGCTAATTTAATGCTAATTGTGCGTCTGACATTCAAAGCGGCGAAGGACTCACATATTATTAACAATCGGTAATAAACAGTGACATTTCAGCGTAAAGCGGGATCACGTCATGCAGAGAGAGCGGATTTGAGCTCAGGGTGGAAATAATTAACACCAACACAGGGTCAAAACGGAGCTTTAGTGGTTTCTAATCGAGTGCAGGCTGAAGAGTTCGGGATCGTGAAAACATGAAAACAAGCAGCACAAACATAAACGCAGAAACACACTCCTCCTCCTCCCCGACTGAAATGTGAAAATCCAAACAAATCCTCCTTTTCATCTTCGGATGTGGAAGCGGCGGCTCAGTGGATCAGAGGATCCCGGAGCCGGCGGACCTCCTGCTGGGAGGAGGTCACGACACCACTTCAACCATCTGAGGGGCATTTAACCCGCAAGACGCCCCCTGAAATACCCCAATAACTGCCCCCGAACACGTCAGAGCTGGAGACTACAATCATTTACACTCATGTGTTCACTGAAGTCATGATTTTAAAGCAGCGGGGGAAACTAAGTACAGTTACTGCAGTTTAATGCATTTCTGATGTGCTTTAATTGATTGTTTCCTGTAAAATAACAAAGTAAATGTTGTGTTTTTTATTCAACTGTATTTTTTTTTTTAGCAGGTTTAGTTCCCTGCAGTTTCTGGATGTTTTTTTTTTTTTTTGCTTCCGTCTTATTTTTCCTTCACTGTCGGTTTATTTTATTCATCCAGTAGGAGCTTGTGTCATTTTTTTATGTCTTGCTTGTGTCGTTTTATCTCGTTTTGTGTCTCATTTGTTCCTTTTTGGGTCAGTTTATGGTCATTTTGCATTTTGTTTACATCATTTTGTGTACTACTTGTGTCGTTTTTTGTCATTTCATGCCCAAATTTGTTGTTTTGTGTCTCATTTTGGGATTTTTTCACATCTTTGGCACATTTAGTCTTACTGAAGTCACTTTGTGCCTCTTACGTTGTTTCATGCTGTTCTTTTTGTGGTTTCGTGTCTCACTTTGTCTCATAGTTTTGTCTTCACATACTACAGATATTTAACCATCTCCAGACTTTTCTTCTCTCCTCTACTCATCAGTAGAAAGATGTTTCTCCATGCTGAATGTATCTCCAACAACTTGCTCCTCTGTTCACGGTTTCTGAGCTGAGCTGCATTTAGTTTATTGATCTAAAAACATGGATGCTTATATTTCTGCAACTTTTTGAAACTTGGCAAGACGATTTTCAGACGCTTTTCAATTGTTCTAGGTCATTTTTCATGTCCTTTCCGTCCTCTTGCATCTTAAATTGTACCTCATTTTGGTAACTTTAGGTGTCTTTTTGTGTTGCTCCTCTGTTCACTGTTTGAGTTGTGCTACATTTATTTTATTCATCCACTCGTTTTGCGTTTCCTTTTTGTCT
This sequence comes from Amphiprion clarkii, assembly GCA_027123335.1. NCBI lineage: Eukaryota > Metazoa > Chordata > Actinopteri > Pomacentridae > Amphiprion > Amphiprion clarkii. The sequence continues at coordinate 32,762,765 of CM049578.1, read as the reverse complement.
TGCTTGTGTGTTTTGTCATTCTGTGTTTTGCTTTCTTCCTCATTTTGTGCATCGTTTTTGTCATTTTTGTTCTCGTTTGTGTCACTTTGTCACATTTTTTGTCTCTTTTTGTCTTGTTTGGTGTCATTTGTCCCATTTGTTGTTTTTAATGTTTTCAGCCTTCAGTAGTTTTGATCATACAGTAAAATACTATATTATTCAGTTCCAGATTTCTGTGACTAAATGTTTTGTTCGTCTGCAGCAGCTTCACGTAGCAGCAACAGATTGTTAACCGGCACAAGTAGCTGATAAAGTACTTCTACTTGTAATGGAGTACAGTTACTTTGTAGTGCTGGTACTTTAACCTGAACAAAGGACATGAATATTACTTTTACTTTACCTGAGTATTTTTACTACTCTTTACTGCTTTCTACTAAAATGTGACAAGACACCAAACTAAAATCCAGATTTCTCTCAAAAGATAAAATTTTTAGCATTTTTATATTCAAATGAGTTTTTTTGGAGATCAGAATACAACATCCTGTTTTAATAAACGCACAACTCTTACTGCATTGCTATTATTTTTAACAACCATGTTTAGCAAAAGTCAGTAATTTAATTTGTTTGATTTAATTTGCAATTACTGTAATTCTTTTTTTTTATTCTTGTATTTTGAGGAATACTCTATCATGTGATGAATAATAAAATCAGAATTTTATTGGCTTTTACATTTAAAAAAAAAAAAACAATAACCATTGCCTCTATTTAGGTATTTACAATTCATGCCTCTTTTTATTTCCACATCTTTCAGGAAAATATGGCATTTTTTTCCAGTCACAGCATTTGAGTTTCCAAATGAGAGATTTTCTATATGAAGTTGTGTAAAATTCAACATATTATTGAAGATTAAAGCAGTCTTTCAGTGTGTTTTAACCTTTTCCGGGTTCTTTACAGCGTTTCAGGTGATTGTGAGGCTCAAATGATCAATATTTCAAATAAAAGCAAAGATTAGAGAAGAGTTTGTTTATAAAAAATTAATAGAATTTGTGCAGCTTTTTCGTTTTTCTTTCTGCAATATCAAACCGTGTTTTTCAGTAAAATCATGTTGGTGTTTATTAACTGTGGGTAGACGGCGCCATCTAGTGGACAGAAGAGCAAGTTACACTGTTGCTGCTGAACATAATCTCAGGTCAGAGAGCAGCTGACTCACTTCTAATAAAGGAAATAATGCAATAAACACATTAAATTACTAAACAGCTGCCACACACGTAAATCTGCTTCATTCTGCTGCATTTATAAATGGATTTTTAGGTCACTAAATGAGCTTTTGTTCATCTGAGAAGCTAAAAATCACCTGTTTAGTCTGGCTTTTATGAAGTTTGTTACAGTTCTATGGGTTTTGTTTACTCTATAGCTTAATAAAGATCATATTTTATTACAAAATCAATCCTGTTTTGTAGTAGTCTTCAATTTTCTGTGGTGTTTTCTAATATTACGTTTTAACTTATTTTTTTAAGAGGAAGAGACAGATTTTTTTAAGTCCAAAGTAAATGATTTTGCCAGAAATTACTCAGATATAAATGAGAATAAATGCAGCATGTGACAGAATAAGCACGATACATATTAATGAAAATAAAAACATGTGAGATAAAATTAGATTAGTATAAAAAAGTAAGACATAATATAAGCAAGGATTCAGAGGAAGTAATTTTACACATGATCTCTGAATGTTTACTTTTATTGCCGTATTAATTCCCCCCAAGGGGATATTTGTATTTACATTTCACGCATCTCTTTTGGTATTTCAATTGTATGTCTGACCAACCACCTACCACACATGCTGATATGAGCCTCTGAAGTTTACCCAGAATGCATTTTTTTCTCCTAAACTTGTCCAGAATGACTCAAAAGAAGTCCAGAATAACCCCAAAAGTCACCCAAAATTATCAGAAACGTCTCCTAAATTACTCAAATTTTGCCCAAAATGAAAAAGCGTTCTCCAAAATGACCCAAAATTGTCAAAAATGATCAGTATGTGTGTAAAAATGATTCTTTCATCATCTGTAACTTGTTCTGACCAACCAACATGCTGATATGAGCCTTAAAGTTTACCCAGAATGCACTTTTTAAAGTTTTCACTGGTGAATTATCAGAACACGGGGGAACTTTGTTCTGCTATTTTTATAAAAACAGAGGAAAAACTAGCACTCCTGCACGCAGAATAGCGACTATGACAAGATGAACTATCCAGGATGAAAATATATAGCTTCAGCTTCACCTGTTATTAGGTGTAAATGAGTCGTACCAAATCAAAAAAGAAACAGAAACATGGACGGGATCACAGATAAACCCTGAACAGAAGAGCAGCAGGTGTGTGATGTTGGCCTGAAGGTGGCGCTATAAGATAGACACATTTATGTGTGTTGCACCTGCTCACAGTTTCAGCAATTAAAACAACTTTCACCTTCGCACAGGTCACACAATGAAAACATTTACTTAGATTATTGCCACGTTTGGCTCTCCTTCCCAGCCGCAAATAATAATAATTCCTATTAGAAAAATCAATTAATGAGCTTGTTTGTACTCCGTATAAAAAGCCTCTTGGTTCACATCCTTCCTTTTCATTTGCCTTTTCTCTACCTTGTTGTCTTTCATCCATGTTTTTTTTTTGTTTCTATACGCACTAAAACCTAAATGGAAAATGGCTTTAGCACAGTAAAGTTACAACTGTTAAAAGGAGATGCACATTTTACCTTCACACTTCAGTTTGTTGTCACGTTTTTCATCTGGTTTCAGCCTCCACATCGCTGTCCAGCCTAAAAAGAAGTAAAAGAAAGTTCAGCAATTCAATTAAAGGCCATAAAATATCATATTCAATGCAATCTAACATGTTTTATACAGTCACACAGGTCAACAACTGACAGAAACAACAAACAAATATTTAGTAAACAACTGAGTAACTGACATTTGTGACATTTTTGTCTGTATTCTCGGCTGATTCGGACTATAAAAAGATGCAAAACCAACAAAAAGATAATCAAAACACTACAAACAGACACAAAACAGCCACAGAAAGCGTTTAAAGACACAGAAAGAGAAGCAAAACCACCATAAGGAGACTCAAAGGAACGCAAAAACACTTGAATTAACACAAAAACGCCACAGTAAGACCTGAGGATGCCACAGAAGAGATGAAATCCCTGCAAAGAGACTCAAAGAAACACAAAATGGTCAAAATGACTGCACAAGCGGTGAAATACATTCAAAACCCACCACAAACAGACTTACAAAACAACAGCTCAGGCCAGCTTCAGTCGTTGCCGACTATGTGGAAGAAGATCAGCTAAGTTTTGTAGACAGGCGTCTCCACCGTCTCTTCAGTTTCTCTAGGTTTGCTGCTTTGTCATTTTCAACTCCCTCGTGTAGTTTGGAGCGAAAAACTGCTCGGCCAGTGCAGGACGTCCATGATGAAGGCTCCATGTTGAAGGTCTCTCTTCAGAACATCCCTGTACCTGAGACGAGGTCTGCCAGCGGGCCTCGTACTGTCTTTCAGAACACTGTGAAGAATCTGTCGAGGCAGGCAGGATTTAGACATTCTGTGTACGTGCCCAGACCACTGGAGACGGCTGAATTTCAGAGTCAAATAAAACACAAAATAACATGAAACCACTGCAGAATATCAAAGAGAATCAAATTGCTAATGATGACAACCAAATATATGCAAAGCCAACACAAAAATACCTAAATGACCACAAAGAGACGCAAAAACATCAACAGACACACTGATATAAACACCAAAACAGACTGAAAACACCACGAAGACACAAACACTCAACAAAAAGACACAAAATGAACCAGACAGATGGGACACTAATTAGTTGAATCATTGCAAATATATTGACATTCAATGTCTGCCACAAATACATGCAAATCCCCACAAAGATAGTCAAAATCAACACAAAGACACTCAAAATGATCACAGAGATTCACAAAATCACCACAAACACAATCAAAACAACCACAAACTGTCACAAAGACACAAACATATCCAAACCCCCCACAGACTTAAAAATACAATAAGCAGAGTCGAAGAAACACAAAACAACCACAAAGAGACCTGAAACCACTACAGAATATCACAGACTCAAAATAACAACTAAGAGCATCAAGTATATGCAAAGCCAACACAAAAAAAACTTAAAAGACCATAATGAGCCTCATAACAGCAACAAAAGATCCAAAACCACCATACAAGTCTTAAAATTGCCACAAAAACACAAAAAAAAAATTACCAAAGAGACTCACATCAACTACGAAAAGGCTAAAAAATACACACAGGGAGTCACAAAGACACAAACATATGCAATCCAACTAAATAAATCTCAACAAAAACTTGAATGACCACAAAATCACCACAAAAAGGCAGAAAACCATCACAAAAAAGGCTCAAAACTTCCCTGAGACAGAGACCTTAAAAGCCACTAGTTTCCATCTATAGCACCAGGGCAGGTAAAAAAAAAAAACCATAATAATAATAAAAAACAGCACAGCTCAGAAGGTATTAAACAACAATATACACACATTACTTTCAGTGCACTTGAATTTAAGAGGTAAAATAGATGGACTATTGGTCTCAAGGCAGCTTACAACTCAGTGTAAGTCAGTTTATGTCCATTTAAAGGATTATTGAATATCAAACTTGCTGCAAATTAACTTTCTGGCAACCAGTTAATCAATAATTTAACATTAAACAGAACCTGAATTCTTACATTAATCAGCTTAGGGGCCGATAAAATAAGTGAAAACCAGCACGAATTACAAGAAATTTAGTCAAAACACACTTCACATTTACTGTATTCATTCTCCACCAACTAAATTTGTTAATATGGTTCTCTAACATCAAGTTATTTCCAATTATAAACATATTTTGTAAGGCGACTAACGATAGCTGGCGCTGTCCTGTCTGTCATGGCATGCTAACGTTCAAGCTAACGCTATGCTAACGCTAAGCTAACGTTTGCTTGCGGTAGCTTAGCCACCATATGCTAGCAGTATTTTCTGTGCATTTTGGCGTTAGATTGCCAATAAAATTTCGATGTACATGCCAATCTTTGAAGCTAACGTTCATCACTTTTATCAAAATTATTGTTTAATTTGTGAACGGTTTGACTGAGCATTTCGGTAATAAATTAGCTATAAAATTACTAAGTAAATATGTGTTGATGAACGTAATACTTTTAAGTTCTGTGAAAGTATAAAATCTTTAATCTTCATTAATAATACCATGATCATCGCGCTCTATGGTGCAGTAACTTAACGCAGATTTTGCGAACTATTTGGTTACCCAGCTATGTTGAGCTGATATAAAAGTAGCTCTCTCAAAGGCTAAAACCTACCCGCTCGCTGTAAAGTCCTCCTTTGAAAAAAATATGTCATTAAGGAGAAAAGGTAAATGTTAAAAGTCTTCCAAAAACGGTATTTATTTACCGTTTTACGACACCAGAACTCGGCAGGCATCTTGCTAACGGGCACCGGCAGGTAGTGACGTTACGCTCGAGCCAGTTTGCTCGACACAGTGCCGAGCGTTTGAAGCGGAAGTGTTCCGAGACAGTGTTTCGATCCCTGCTTCGGCATGCGCAACAATCACGTGACTACCGAGAGCGAGGCCTCGTTACGTCACAGCGTGCGTTGCGGTGCTCATAGACTGTACATGGCGGTGCTTTGGGAATAACGAAGGGGTTGGACATTTCAATCTGTCCAGGTCTTAAAAGGGGTCTGATTCACTCCTCAAACTGTGGGTTTTTGAGAGGAGATTAAGCTATTACATTTGCCATTTGGAAAGAAGTCAGAGAGTGAACACATTTAGGTAGAATTAAGTTTAGATAGATTTAGTTACATTTCATTCACTAAATAACACTCATAGATACATACACATAGATTCACACATACACAACACATATTCATTCATTCATAGAAACACACTACACATATAGTAGAATAGGTTATAGATAGGTACATAGAGAGTAGTTTGAGTGGTTGAAAGAGTGTGTTGTGAGAGTGAAAGGTGTCTATCTGAGCCCCACCTCTCCAGAGGAGAAGAACCGTTCACCTACTGGGCATCATGTCAAACTGTATCCAAACCTCTTCAGGATGCCCAAAAAATATCTCCTCATGCCAGCAACATCTGTGCCATGTGAGCGGGTCTTCTCCAAAGCTGGAGAGGTAGTCAGCCACAAAAGAAACAGACTGAAACCATGCACTCCCTGGTTTACACCCCATTTATACTGCCACAATGGCAAAGTTGCAGAAGCACTACTAATGACTTCCACATCACATAATACTAGTGTCCCACACAAAGTAGCACAAGCACCTTCCTGTCCCCCAGTACCTCTATACACACCATATGCATGTATATCTACACACACACACGCACGTGCGCACACATTTAAATATATCTATATTTACATACAAAAACACATATAAATGCATGCAAACAAACATATATACCGTTTTAAAACATTTATTGCAAGTACAAAGCAGTGTGAGACAAGCAGTCCTGAGGCTTTTTCAGTTTTCTCCACTTGCAGTTCTGACACAGAGCCAGCAGATGTCACTCTTCTGGTTGTGTCAAATGCTTCGAAGCAGTGTGTCGTTCTTGATGCAGTTGTGTCAAAGTGGTTCATTGCTTCATGAAGCTTCGATTTCACCATCACTACTAGTGATGGCTGATCGAGGCTTTGTTGAAGCTTCGACACTTCATTCAAAACATGCTTCATTACTCGAGGCCTCAATGACACACAGTGCTCGAGTAGGACATCTAGTGGTCAATAAAATGAAGTGCAGTCGATTCATGTTACTGATTGGTTCATGGATTGTTTTGGATTTGATTCGCCATGCACACATTCCTCTTTGACTACACTAGATGATTGTATGGGTTCTAGTGGACACAAAAATAATATTACTAGTAATAATAATGACAATAACTATTGAAGAGCACGTTTCTTATTTGCCATGTTTGTCTGTAACCCTATATACCCTTCACTTCTATTCTGTGTTATGAAACATTTAAACAGTGCTGCTACATTCATGAGATGCTCTACAAATTCAGACTGATGTCATTTTCACATGGGGCTGGTGCAAATAAAGATTATATGGATTATTATGGATTTTGGCAGAGAATGTCTTGGGGTTTATTGGTAAAGAGGTCAGTAAAGAGGGTGTGCTTATGTAACTGGTTATGAGTTTTAACTGAGAAATAATTTATCAACAGTTTTGGGACTCAAGCAGTTCCTTCTTTTACTCACTATCTCCCCAGCCTTAGAAAAAAAACCTGTTCACATGGCACAGATGAGGCTGAGGTACACAGGAAATGTTTGGCTCCATTGTACAAGTTTGGGTAAACGGTTTTGTGGGTTGCCCAGTAAGCCAGTGGGTCTGCCGTTCTTTCTACAATTGCATTCGCTGTGGCGCTTTGCATTTGCCAGGCTCTACTTGCGTCTTCGTCCAATAGGCTCCACAGTTGAACTGAAAAATATTGAAGATCATCATCATCATCACCAGAAATGTCAGTCATTCCCTATTCAGAAGAGAAAAAAAATACCTGTGGAAGGTGCTGCTGGTGGTGGAGGACGAGGCTGCGGTGGTGCTTGTGACGTAAAAAAATATTTTTTTTAAATTTTTTTTTCCTATATTATATATATATATATATATATATATATATATATATATATATATATATATATATATATATATATATATAATCATCTATCTATCTATCTATCTATCTATCTATCTATCTATCTATCTATCTATCTATCTATCTATCTATCTATTCTCTACGAAATGCGAAATCTGACATACTACTCTCTCAAAGCAAATCACGGCAACAACAGCAAAAAAAAAAAACCTACTCTGTGAAAAACAATTCAAATGAACAACACTAAATAGGGATCTACTATCCCGGAACACTCTCGATCCCGCTGACTGATTCATATAACAAACCGAACCAATCAGGTGATTCGAAGCAGTTGAGTGCTTCAAACGTCACTGAAGTGAGTCAAACGTCACGAGTCACGTGACCAAAACACCCCTCGGCACAGTGGCTCGATACGTTTGCTTTATGAGCTACAGCGCATGTGTCGAAGCCTCGGGTATCAGAGGACCATCACTAGCAACAGGAGGGAGACAGCTGCTGCATTATTGGAGACGTTCAAGAATGGTGAGTGTTTTGTGACTTCAAGAAACTTTTACATCATTTATCCCATTGGTGACAAGCTTCTTTTAAGCAAACAAGTATATTTAGAAAGTAACGTTGTTGTCTCCTGTAGCAGACAATAAGCTAGCTAGTTAGCCATCAGCGCTAGCTAGTTAGCCATCAGCGCTAGCTCCGTGCTCTGCTTGTATTTCGTGCTGCTGTTTCTAACGTTTAGCTCTCAGAAGCTAATACATCAGTCTGCACGACGAACTAAGCTAGTGGTCGTACAGGTTTATTTTTTTCACAAGTTACAATGTCGTATTTTTCGTGTACTTAGGGTGAATGTTTATTTCTGTTCAAGAATCCCTTTCCACATGCGAAGCCTACTCTACCTCCGTCATGGAGCCCCCGGCTCCCCTGCCTCCTCTCCACCACCAGCAGCGGCTCCTCTCCAGCACCAGCTTCGACACCAATACCAGCTCGGACACCGACACTGTCAACATCAACCTCCAGCACGTAACAACAACGTCTTATCACCGGTAAGACACGGTAAACAGAGAGCATGGTTGATTTTCGCATTATTATTATTACTACAGGTGTAAATGCCTGCAAGCATGATCAGAACAGCGAGACCAACGACCAAGAATTCAGACAGGTGTAAATGCAAACTGTGCAGCTGCCAGCTCAGGAACGCCTGATGAAAGCTACATGTAGCTACAGTCACACATAAACAGAACACATGCAGCTGCATTTTTTTTCCATCGACTTAACAAGCAAGTCACTCTAATTTACTTTGCAATGTGGTATTGCAACCATTCTTCTTATAGTCACTAGGTAACTGTGAAACTGAATGAAAATATACATAGAAATAAGAAAACACAGCTGTTCTTAGCAACTCCAAAATGTGCACAAGATGAAATGAAGTTCACACCACGTTGTTTTTAGTTGTGGTGGAGGAGATACTATTTGTGCTTCAGTTAAAGTAAAGAGTGCCAAAAATTTATTAAAGTAAAACAATCAAAGACATGATCATGATTGAAAATCAATGGACGGGTGGCTAAACACATCACATCATAGCTGTGGAGTCCTTCTAGCTCCTGGGGACTACAATCTTCAGGACCTGCAGTGGGAGACGAACATCCACTCCATCCTGAAAAAGGCTCAGCAGAGGATGTATTTCCTACGACAGCTGAGGAGACATGGCCTGCTGCAGGAGCTGTTGATCCAGTTCTACACTGCAGTCATTCAATCTGTCCTGTGCACCTCTGGATCAGCCACACAGCAGGACAGAAACAGACTACAGCCTATAGTACGAACTGCAGAAAACATCATCAGAGACCCCACTCACCCTGGACATAAACTGTCTCCCCCCCTCCCCTCTGGCAGGCGCTACAGATCCCTGTACACAGAAACCTCCAGACACAAAAACAGCTTCTTCCCCACTGCCATCACTAATAAACAGCTGAGCCATTCCTAAACACCTGTACAATAGTCAGTATTCCTGTGGACATGTACAGCATTTTTTTCACCATGAACAGCGTTCTCTGCTTTTGCACTACTGTGTTTATAGCAATTATCATTTTGCTAATGTGTTTATTCCAGTCTAGCTGTAAATTTCTGTATATATTGTTTTATTTAATTTTGCTATTTCATTTTTCTTCCTGTTCCTCTTTCTATAGTTTATTTTTTATTATTCTCTTCCATATTCCTAGTGTGACACCAACAGCCAAAACCAAATTCCTTGCATGTTGTGTACTTACTAAAGCTGATTCTGATCACTTTTCTGTCTTTGGTCTAGGCAAGAGGAAAAGGTGCAACAGAAAACTGGACCTCCCAAGCGTGCTTGTGGAGATGCAGGCCGAGAAGGAGCGGAGCCGTGCCCAGCATGATGAGAACATCTGGTTGCTCCTCAGCGAGGCAAGAGAGAATGAAGCGGCCTTGCAGCAGGAGGAGATGGTCCAGAATGCTGCCTTCAACCAGTCATTCCTGGGTGTACTGGGGCAGCTGGTGCAGGCAGTGGACAGCCAGCGAATCCACCTCCCAGAGACTTGAGATTGAGGCCTTGTCCACACGTAGCAGGGTTTTTGTAAAACTGAATATCCTGCCCCCCTCCGTCTAGAAAAAAATTTAGTACACACCACCTTGTTTTTAGAAAAAAACTTCATCCACACCTAACCGCATAAGTGCGTTTTTCAGCACATTCATAAGCATGCTGGACCTTTAGGTGGCAGTAGTTCCCCAAATCCTAGCAAGGTGGTGGAGAATAACCGTCCTTAACGTCGTCCTTCGCCTGTGTTGTTGAATGTGGAGCAGTATCTGGGCTTGTAAAAACAAGCAAGTAAAAAGCGCCTGCACAAGAAACAGCACCCAAAACCTTGTGAGAGCATCCATACTGTTACCGAATGTAAACACGGGTTGCATATGTGACGTAAGAACATATTTTGTCGCAGGCGGTGACGTTTCGAAACGCAAAACCTCGGTTACTGATGTCCACATGCAGACACATAAAATGGAGAATTTGCAAATCTTCACTTTGGTCGGAGTTTTTAAAAAGAATCGTTTTTGATGACGTAAATCTGTGTTTTCGTGTGGATGATAGGCCGAATCGTGGAAAAATATCTTTGTTTTGTGAGATACCTGGCTACGTGTGGACAAGGGCTTAGTTGTATATAGTTTTACTTTTAGCCCTCCACTGTAGGACAGGCCCACCACAGTTTGTACTTTGCACATTGTAAATAGTTTTGATTTTGCTGCTGACTAATAAACTATTTTGTGACTTATGTGATTGCATCATAACTTTTCATTTTGTCTGTTAAGACACTGGTAGGAAAAGAGTCAACAGTCTGAACCAAACAATTCTGTATTCCCTAATAATGCATTTATGTTTAATGGGATTTAACATGTTTTAACACAAACTCCTTTATGGTTCATAATTCCGTTGACTGAATTACACCAAAGCAATACTGATTTATCAAACTGGAATATTCTTAAAACAGCTGTTTTAATGTTTTGGTGTTTAATTTGTCATGTAGTCTTGCTAATCTTCACAAATAAAACAATAGCATAGACACATCTGCAAAAGGTACAAAAGTTTATTGTCAGAATTGCATTAAAGAAAACAATAGCGGTCTGGGGACTGAAAAACAGAAGTATAGTGAGAAGAATAACTTAACTTCTGCATGACACGTACTGCATCAGTGCATCCTGTATATCTCTGCCCTCCTCCTCCTCTACACCTTGTGCCGCTGCAGGATCATGTGCTGCTGCTTCAGGTAAATCCCATGAAGTCTCATCAGAGAGCATCTGAAACACATACACAGCATACATATTTTAATATCTAATAGCGATAAACTGCAGCCATTACAGGGTCGTTCACAGGACTGATATACGATAGCTAGCGAACTAGCATTAGCTTACCCTGACATGTCGTCTCGTTCATATCCTCTTGTCCTTGGCTTGATGCTGCTGCATCGCCTCCCAAACTCTCCTGTGTGTCTCCTGAGTGTTTCGACTCGCCGCTCTCAGCTTCCTCCGACTCTTCTATTACTTTGAATCTGACAGAAAGCCACAGACCGAGCAGCAGGTGTACCATCGTCTCCGTTATGTTGCGTTTGTGTCGCACGCTAATGACGTTAAGGGACTTTCGGCTCGCTGCGCTATGACGACTCCACCCACGATGAGGCTATATGGAAAAACAACTAAACCCAGACGAGCCGAGTCAGATACAATAGTGGCGAACCGTACCTCGCCGAGTAGATGCTTGTGGAATCGCGGCTTTTGTCTGTTACGCTGCGGGAGAAACGCCGAGCGCTTCTCAAAAACCGGGAGCAAGAGTAACAAAAACATACCTCACCTCCCCTAAAATTTTCTCAACGGATTTGGACGATTCACAGAAATAATCAATTTGAAAATTAAGAGGCGGATTTCCGCGGAACGGCGGAAAATTGCCATGCCTGAAAATATGCTCCAGAACTGTGAGGTCAAACTAAATAAAATGTGGTCTCTGCGATTTAAGTGTCTCTGTTCCCATCACCTTACGACAGTGAGACCTGAAGAACTTAATTTGCATCTCTTTAACTGCATGTTAAAGACTGAATAAGAGTCTTTCAGCAATGCTTCAGTGGTTCTGATGTTCTTAAACCAAATCTGACGCAACAGAAAAGAAGCACAACAACGCTGCATCCACTTTAATAATAGTGATAAAGTATGAAACCTTTCAAAAAACGACAATATCTGAATAGTTCTAGATGAGGTAATGATAAAAAAAAAAAAACCTACCAAACAAACAAAAAAACTTCCCAAATTATGCAAAGATTATGTGTTTGCAACCATTTCTGTAGTGGATGCTCTTTAACAATTTAAATTTGTGCAAAAATGAAAACAACTTTTTCTGCCCTGATGTTATTGAACAGCCTCCATGTTTGACTTCCCTTCTTCTATCAGTTGCTATATAACATTACAGAGTCTACACAATGTACAAAGAGGCCAGCAGATTACATAAATGACAGAATGCGTGGATTCCCAAACGTATGTGAGTGTTTGCCGATGAGCTAATATGATAGCAAAGTCTGCAGTGGGAGAAGGTAAAACATAGAACGTCCACTTAGCAGAATGGGGTTTATGTCCGTTATTTTAAACATAATTAACGCATTCATTTCTTTTAAATATTACATTTTTCAATCAGACCTACAACAAGCTTTTCCTGCATTTTATTGCTTGCCAGGATGACGAGGTGGTGGCAAATATCACCACCTTTCTGGAAAGTTTGGAGATTTTACAGATTCTCACCACCGTAAGAGGTCATCTAGGCCGTTTTAACCCCTTTAAATAATCGTCCAGTGTATTTCTGATGAGGTCAGGTTGGAAAAAAACAACAGAACTTTATTGCTTTAACTCTTTCCACTCTGAAAGGACGTTGCAGAGTGTCACACTTTCAGTAAAGAGGTTTTATGGTGCTAATGGCATTAAAATGGATGAAGCATTGCTGTGCACCGTTCTGTTGCCTTACATTTAGTAGAATTGGAGACTGATGTAGCAAAATTGAATGTTGTTGAATGTGACTTTCTGTATTTATTGGTGTTCTTGCATTGTGCATAGTAGGTTAAATCACAGGCTTTAATTAGAACAAGGGTTAGGTGTGGTATGTGGTCCAGATCTGCAAGGAAGATGTGGCTGTAAATACTCACAGGGTTTAAGAACCAGACTAATTCCTGGGTAGATTTTCTGTGGTGCAAATATGAGGAATGACCTCCTTAAACAGCTTTCATTTTTGACAGTTTGATCAATATTTGTGCGATACTTCTGTCACTGAGACAGGAAATGCTCATTTAAGATGCACTTTTACATTGAATTTTTTTGCACAAAATGACTTTTGTAATGTTGAATACTATTTGTTTGATCCCCAATTTTTCCCTATGGTTGTTTTAATCAGCAAAACAATTGATTGGTGACAAAAATCTTCAGATTATTTGTTATTGAAAAAATTGCAGCACCGATCATATTGTCACATTTTCTTGTTTAAAGGTAGATGGTGAAAACAAAGTGATTTGGCATCATTTCCTTAAGGCCAAGGCAAGTTTATTGGTTTAGCACAATTCATACACAAGCCAATTCAAGGCACTTTACAATGGCAAAGAAATGCATCGCAGAACTTCAAAATGAATTATAAAGATGATTTAAAAGTAGACATTAAAATCATAGAGTGCATTAAAAGTCAAGAAAACAGACTGAGCATCTAAGAGAAAGCTGCAGCAAGCAATCTGGTTTTCAGGTCTGATTTAAAAGAGTTTGAGCAGAACCTCAGGTGTTCAGGAAGTTTGTTCCACAGGTGAGGAGCGTAACAGCTGAATGCTGCTTCACTATTTTTGGTTCTGGTTCTGGAACACCTGTCCCTGATGACCTGAGGGCTCTGGATGCTTCATATGGAGATAAGAAGTCCAGGATGTATTTTGGTCCAAGACCATTCAGTGCTTTGTGGACCAGGAGTAAGATGTTGAACTCTATCCTTTGACTACCAGGAAGCCAGTGTAATGATTTGAGGTCCAGTTTAATATGGTCCAGTTTCCTTTAAGGTTTGCGCAGTTTTTGAATTTAAACATCAGGGTTTTTTTTTTAAAGACACCTTCAGTCTCTGTGGTCAAACTAATCAGCCACATGGTGATAAAGGAAGAATGTGGGTGAAATCCATGCATCGGACTGAGGTGGTGACCTGACACTGAACCTCATCAGGTCGTAACCCTTTTGAGTTTAGGTCAGCTGTCTCAGATCATCTTCTGGACAACTCAAACGCTAACATCAGTGCTTTCACAAAGGGGACAGCCTCCTGTAAAAGCGTATTTAAGAGGCGATGAGAAACAGCAGAGGGGATTTTTACAGCTTTATACATAAAGCAGAAACACGACTCCCCTGCCGACACTAGGGGGCAGAATAAGTTAATTTTTGAATATCAGGGCAGACTATTAATTTTCCCTCTGTCCTGCCTTTTCAATGTCACAGTTTCAATTACGGACGACCTTTTCGCCTCGCGTGGCAGCATTCATGTCACGGAACATGTGATTCCGATGGAATTCCTAAAGCAGCCCAGTAAATATAGCTGACCTCAGTCCAGATGCACGCATGGAGAAAGTACAATGAGGCTTCTAGAGTCCTGGAGAAACAGTGTGGATTCAAAAGGCCTTGGCTGCTCATTGTGTATGTGGCCTGTGAACTAGCCCTGCATAGATTTGTTGATGGAACTATTAAGATCGTGTTTAAGAGGTCCTTCGCTGGACATGTATTTACATTTAATTGTGCACATATGTTAAAAAAAAAAGAAAAAAGGCTGCTTTGTAAATTGAGTCTCAAACACCAGAAGACATTATCACAACAGCTTCCCAAGTGATTCATCATCTCATGGTCAGAAAACGGTGTATTAATTTGGATTAGAGACTCATTAAGGTACAGACTGACCACAAACATGCTGCAGATCTCTCACAAGAAATTAATGCTGTGCAGCAAACAAAACCTCAAAACACAAGGGATAATGGGTAGAGGGAGATGCATGTAAAACAAAGTCAGTGAAGATAAGATAAGGTAAAGATGACCCTTTAGTAGTCCCATAGCGGCTAAATTTGCAGTGTTGCAGTAAACATTGAAGGAATAAAGCATAAAAATAAAAGTAAACGAAAGTACTTGTTCTAAAAAACAACATTATTGCACATATCAGTGGTATTGCATGGACTTTTGGATGGATAGAAATGCCGATCGAGTACTATTATTGCACAGATTGTCTAAGAGGAACAGCGTGTATTCTAGTGCATGTAGAAAAACAGCTAGCGCACAGGGGTTTTAAAGTGGAAAATAATCATAATTCACATGATATTGTACAGAAGAGATCTACGGTTTTATTGGTGTGTGTGGTCTACTGGGAGCAGAGCTGGTTGTAACGTCTAACAGCAGCAGTCAAAGGAGTGGAGATGCTTGGGATTGAACTCAGGGCTCCCTACTAAACCTGAGGACAGTGCAGTCCACCACCACTACCATAAATTATACAGTCCAGATTCCCACATTTGGGGTCAGCTAGCTGGAGTGCGATGCCTTGGGCGGACCACCTCTTGATCTGCTAGGCAAATTAAACTCCCAAATCTAACAATTACAATCCATATTCTGAGCCATTATTACCTTATGACATGCAGTAAATACTGGTAGCTGCAAATACTGAAGCTAAAATGATTGATCTCACAGGTTTTCACTAAATGGAACAAAAATGAAGACATGAACAGAGAAAGAGGACTAAATGAATGCTGTCTGTTCTCTAAACATGATGGTTTCATCTGCCTCACTGATACTTCCTCAGTTAGATTAATGTCTTAAATGAAACCTTGTTGAATCTTCCAGCCAACTCGTGAAGGAGATGTTGCATCATATCTTTTATTATCACAGAAATCAGAAAAATCCCCCAGCTGCCAGCTAAACGTTTTATCTTTTTTCTTGCAACAAAAATGTTCGAGGAGCAACACATTGTACTCACCTTTCTAGGTGTCTGTTGGTGGTACATTTCATCGTTATCTTATACAGCACGTTTTGTTGAATGTACGGAATGTTCTTCAAGATCGCCTGCGCCTCTCTTCAGGGACTAAACCTTAAAAGGAAAGATTAATGAAAATTGTATAAAAAATAATGTCTCCTGGCATAAAAACATCACTTGGAACAGTTTGATAATCAAATGCAAGAATCCTAAGAAGATCTACGTGTAAAAAATCCACAACGTTTGTCAGAATGACTAGTCAGATACTTACAGTGTTTGGATTCTGGTTGTTTCTGGGATTTCAGCTGCTGGAAGGATCTTAGTTCACAAAGACTATGTATATGAATTTAGAATCATTTATTCTGTATCCTGGTCATAACATTCAAATTCAGCCCATCTCCTCTAAATGTGAACTAACAGTTTAAACTTCCAACCATCCAAAACTTAGCAGATTTAACTCCATAATTACATATGATAAGGACACAATACATCTCTATTGAGTCTCAGCTGCTGTGATGGACGCTTATGACCTGTAGCTGGTATATTTTGCATATTTCCCTCACTTAAATGTTCCAGATCATCAAACTAATATTTACATTTATTGAATATTAGACAGAGAAAACCCACAGAACACAAAATGCCATCTTAAAATTGTAGTTTATTGAAAAATGACTGAAAACATATATCATCACCCTGTGAAAAAGTATTTGCAGTTAAATGTTTGTTCCAGCTTGTGATCCGTCTCTTACATCACCATGGAGGAATTCTGCTACACTCTTCTCTGCAGAATAGTTTTAATTCAGTCACATTAGATGGTTTTATTTCATGAACTGTCCTTTTATGTCACGGGCCTAGCCCAGCACCGCCCCCTTCTGGCCATACATTCCCCCTGCCGGGGTGTGGCCGGTCTGTGAGGCTCTCTGCAGCTGCTGATTACTGGATTGGATGCAGCTGTGAGAGCCTCACACCTGCAGCTGATTCCATCTGCTGCTATATAGACCGGCTTCACACAGCAGGGGATGTGGGACCAGACTGCTGTACTGACTGACTGCCTGGAGCTGAGACAAGGAGCAGCCTGTGTTTTCCTCCCTGCCGTCCTTAGTGGAAGGACAGGAAGCCCTGCCGACCTCTGGAGAAGGGCTAGTGAGTTTTTGGCTTGAGTGGCATTAAATTTATTTTTTGAGAATAAAGCCTGTTTGACTGTGACCTGCCTCCTGCCTGCTCTGTGTGCGCACACCTTGGGTTCACAATCCCCCTCATCCTGTAACATTTTAAGGTCTTGTCACAGCAACTCAGTTGGATTCAAGTCCAGACTTTGACCCTTCCACTCCAGAACCTTCATTTAGTTCTTTTTGAGCCACTCAGAGGTGGACTTGCTTGTGTTCTTTGGGTCTTTGTCTTGCTGCAGAACACATTAGTGTTGAGCTTCAGGTCATGAACTCATGGTGGATGTTCTCCAGGAGGATTTTCTGATAGAGAGCAGAATTCATGGCTCCATCAGTGATGAGAAGTCGTCTAGGTCCTCCAACCATCACACTACCACCACCATGTTTCACTGCTGGTATCATGTTGTTCTAGTGGAATGCAGTATTAGCTTTACACCAGATGGAACGGACCCATGTCTTCCAGAAAGTTCCACCTTTGACTCATCAGTCCACAGGATGTTATCCCAAAAGTCTTGGAGCTCATCCAGATATTTATTTGTAAATACCAGATGAAACTTTATGTTCTTTTTGGTCAGTAGTGGTTTGATCCTTCCAACTCTCCCATGGATCCATTTCCTCCCAGAGTCTTCCTTACTGTGGAATCATGTAGATGGACCTTAACTGAGGCCAGTGAGGTCTGCAGATCTTTAGATGTTCATCTGGGTTCTTCTGTGACTCCTGGATTAGATGTTGATGCTCTTGCAGAAATGTTGGTCATTGGTCCACTCCTGGGAAGGTTCTCCACTGTTCCATGTTTCTCCATTTGTGGATAATGTCTCTCACTGTGGTTCTCTGGAGTCTCAGCAATGGCTTTGGAACCCTCCAGACTGATGAATGTCAATGACTTTGTTCCTCATCTGTTCTTGAATCTCTTTAGAACGTGGCATCATGTGCTGCTTTTGGAGACCCTTTAGCTACTTCACAATGAAGACAGGTTACTATATATAGTATTGTATTTACTATATATACCATTATTGCATGACACTTACTCTGTTTCTTTCTGTGTCCTTTCTCCGAGTGTCCCTGGTCCCAGAGCTGGATGCTTCAGATGTGTGGTTGTTCTCCCACCAACTCTACCTCTCTACCTCTTCTGTCCCTCTCAACCCGCCCGGCCAGCAGCAGATGGGTTCCCCACATAAAGAGCTGGATTCTGCTCGAGGTTTTTTTCCCTGTTAAAAGGGTGTTTTCCTTGCCACTGTGGCCTTTTGGCTTGCTTTGGAGGTCAGGCATATGGGTTCTCGAGACAATTTTACTGTAATTGGCGCTATATAAATAAAATTGAATTGAATTGAAACATTTACATGTGACAAATATGCAAAAATAAAAGATTTCTGAAGGGGGGCAAATACTTTTTCATGGCACTGTGCAGTGTAAGTTCTCTATAAATCCTCTCCAGATAGTGGGTTTTAGCTTTATAACACAGTTTCAGTTTGGCAATTTCTTCTATAAAGATAATTATCCTTTCAAATCTGCCAGTTTTCACACTTCACATCTTGTTTCCATGGACCTCCCTATTATGGTAAATGACTCTTGATGGCTATTTATGATCTCCGACTGGCTTGTGATTCATGAAAATAAACAAACTACCGGCAGTTTAATCCTTTCCTTCTTTCAGGACACCAAACTCTTCATTATTTCCTCTCCCTGTATTGCAGTATTCTTTCAGTGGACTGTGGATACGACTGACTTCAACAAGTTCATTTTGAGTCCCTGCTTTCTTATAGAAAGGTAATTCACTGAATGATATGACTGAAGCAGACTGACTCACTTTCTTTGTACAAAACATTTGTGGCATCAGCTTAGAACAAAATTCAATTTCACTCAGAGACTAAATAGATTCTGTGGACCCCCTGTCTGACCAGCCTGACTAATTGTCCTGCTGCAACGGGGAAAAAAGAAAATCTCTTTTCATGAATTCTATTAACATGTAGTCTCTTTGACTCTGCAGACCGGGACACAAAATGAGGTGCAGCCTCATTGCTGCGGGGCTCCTAAATGACAAGGATGGAAATATGTTTTAATGAGCCCGAGTCCTGAGGCGACGGAGTAAATTTTTTATTGGAGGGCCGAGGCCGCGAGGCATTAACAATGCATGGAAATGAGGTAATTTGGTCCTAAAAACACGGAGGTGAAAACACAGGAAAAGGTGGAAACATGCAAAATTGTGCAAATGAGGAGAAACACGCCTCCAGCTGTTGTGAAAAATGTCAATAAAAGCTGATCACGGGGTTCAGTATTCATCACACACAATCAGTTATTGGTGGGGCCTGAGGTATTATTTAAAACTTTGTTTTCTCTGTGTATTTCGGCCTTTTGTCTACATGCAGTCCATTCCAGGATGAAGTTTTTCAGAGAAACGTTGAGTGTTTGACTTGTGATGTGTGCTGTTATCTCCTGCGTTTATAAGAGGAAGGTTGTGCATTGAGAAACAGTGGATATTGATGATGCTAACCCTACTAACAGGAAGCTTTCTGACACATTCAGTTACATTCAGGAACAGAGGAGTGACAGTGGACTCCAGTCGTACTTGTGAAGTCGGGCAAAATCCGACACCAAAGCTTCACCCATCCATCCATTATCAATACATCGCTTAGTCCTCCTCAGAGTTGCAGGGGGGCTGGGGTCTATCCAAGCTGACTTAGGATGAAGGCAGACTTCACCTGGACAGGTCGCCAGCATTTTAAGTTTGAACAAATGATAAAATTAGACGAATAGGATGTGTGAATCAAATTTAAGAGCAAATAATGGTAAGACTGTAAGACCTAATGTGTCAACTGAAGCTATGAGTACATTAAATAATCCTGTGGAAAGCGGCAACCCAATGGAAGCCCATGGAGCCCCAAGACCAGAAGTTCATGCCCTCTCCTCATCTGCACTCGTGAGTTGAAACCAATGTCATGCTGAGTTAAGCAGAAATAATGCTAGCCTTGCAGAAATAAAAAAGAGGAGGTGGTCTAACTTTTGACACGATTATATCATACACATCCTGATTGGGTCTTAAGATGACTGGAACGGAAGAGGAGTGTTTAGGAGAAGGTATAGAAGACGATGTAACGCTTTGTGTAATCTCAAAGTTTTGCTCATGTTTGTTCTGACAACCTCTGCACTGAATAAACATTATTCGAATCAGACTCTGGAGACTGCTTAAAGACTCTTGAGAACTTTTGAAGACTCCACTTTTGGACAACAGATATCTTGGGGGGTTGTAAGAAAAAATGATAGCTGCTACCGACCTCTCGCTTTTACAAAGTATTTTCCATGTTTTTTTTTTTTTTTTTTTTGGCTTTTTAACCCAATAGGAAAGCTGTATATGACCTTTTCATTTTGGACTGTTCACATTCAAATTATGATGGACTTGTTTCCTTGTTTATGTGAATTACAGCATCATTAGCTGCAACATCTGCCTGTTCTGTAAAACTGGTAGCTCAACGACAGCATCCTGAGGGTAATTAAGTGACGAATATTGTGCAAGAACAGCAATATTACAACCCTGACAATTTCCACTTCTTAGAATGTTTACTGCCAATTATCACACATAAAACAAGAAATAATATTCTGTACTTTTAGCAACCAGTTCTCAGCTGTAAACCATAAACATCACAGGGTTCTGTATGCTAATCAGTCTAAATCACAATGAGTACTACCCACTACACAGTGAATAAATATTATCTGAAAGTCGGGTTATTGTTGTTTATCAGCACAATACAAAAAGATTCATGTTAGAAATATTCCAGTTAAGACTCTAGAATATCAGCATTTATGTAAATTTACCTCAATAATATGAATGTTCAGGTTAAGATTGTGCAGTGATATTTATTATGTAAGTTAGGTGATTAAAGTTTATGACTCTACACTACAATATTATTATTTAAATTGACATAATTATTATAATATTTAGGGTCAGACCCTACAGTATTGAGATTAAGAAATCAAATATTCTATAAAATGTAAATACACTGAACTCATTTGGATATAGTTAAGTGAGACTCTACATTATTATTTGACACAAATCTATCTAAATCAACATTTTAATCATTTTTACTCCAAACATTTACTGGACTGATTTAAATATTAAAATCACTCCTTTCTAATCCTCTACTGTACGTTCAAACCTGAGGCCTTAAATAGAGAAACACACAAGTATCTGATTGAAGGAACTTCTGCAGAGTCCTGGTTCCAGAACATGATGATAGAATTATAGACAAACTTTAACAAAAGCTGCCTGAGAGTTTACAGGTTTATATGTTAGATTTCATTCAGTAATTTAATGAGAGTGATCAGCAAAAATCAGGTGGTCATTTGATGAACTTCATTTCCTAAAACATCCAGAATTGGAGCTCATATCTTTGGCAGCTGTAAAGTTTCTGCTCCTTCACATGTTGTGTTGTTGTAAACTTCCTCTTTCAAATAAATATCCTCCTAACCCCCTGGAAACCAGTGTTTGTCCTGTTTTTGTGTTGCTCCTCTGCAACCCTAGACAGCCGGGTCCTAATGTTTTTTGAGCAACACACCATACTATGACGTTTTTACAATGAGGGTTCTACTATGGAACCAGCTTGACATGTTCAGGTGTTCTTTGTATGAAAACTCAGAGATTTCAGGGATCAGAAGGTGGTTTTCAACTTTCTTTGTTAACTTTCTGCTTCAACTTTAAACTAAATTCCCTTCACTAACCCAGCCCTCTGGACTTCCAGGAAGCTGTGTTCCTATTGGCTGTCCAGGTGGCTGCTTGGTGTTATCAGGAACACCTGAGCAGCTCAGTGTCTTCCTGCTTTGTTTAGTTGCAGACAAACATTTCCTCTGTTTCTCTTCCCCAGTGAACCGGGTTTTGCTCCGTTGCTTTAGTTTGTTCTTTAGGTGTTGGCTTGCAGCTTCCAGCAATAAAATCGTCTTTAATGTGTTTCTTGGTGTGTTTCAGGGGTTTGTACCAGATAGTTGTCTTGGTAAATGTGGTTCTTGAGCCACAGTTAGCACATGGTGCTGATGTGTGCAGTGATTAGTGGATTTGGTACAGCTGAGTTGTGTCTTTACCTTGGCTGTAGTGAGTCTTCAGAGGTTTTTGGTCAGACACATTCTGTATTCTTGTTGGTGAACCAGCGTTGGTTGTCCAGAAGGTAAGAGTTCCTGTCCTGATTCTCTGTTCTCAGAGGTTCTCTGGTAGGCTGCAGGAGACTTTAGTGTTTGGGTTGTGCTAGTTTGGTTTTTGTATGGTTTCATTTGGACGACTATCTTGAGGCTCCTCCATGTGGTTTAGTGAGGTTTTCTGGAACAGTTCTACAAAGCAGCCTGCAGCAGAAGAGACTTTGAGAGTTTTTAGGAAGTTCTGGAGAGCAGACTTTAGAGCAGCAGAAACATTTGTCAGCAGTTTGAGCAGGAGAAGGTGAGCTTCAGAGTAGAAATGAGACGGAAACCTTCTTGACCCGTGTGGTGAGGTCCTGTACCAAGAGTTTGAGCAGGTTGTGAAGAGTCTGTAGTTCTTTGGTCTGAAAGCACAAGAAGAGTCGACTCCTTAAAGGAGAAAACAGGAGATATTGCTGCTTCTTCTGTCACTCTGCAGTTTCCTTAGACTGAATATCAAGTTTATATTTTCAATCATTTCCCATGTGAGCCCAAGAAGACTTCAATAAACTCCCTCCATCCCCTGGACACAACATATTTTATTACCATGTTAAATCTTTATTTTTTTAAATATGTTTTTGAGTTTTAATCATAGTTTTAGCATCATTTTTTTTCTCTTGTTTAGTTTTGTCATCTGTGTGAAAGGTGCTAAACAAATAAAGTTGATAAACTGTATAATTGACTAACTCATGATTGTGACAACAGAAGTATTTTCATTGTGATTTAAGGGTTTGTTTCATTTTTAAGGTTGGGGTTAAAATGTTGACAGAAAAAAAGTTTAAAGAAATAAACTACAGTAAAAAAGCAATTACATCAAAGGAAAAAACCTTTAATACAATAAAACTTCTAAAGAGAAAATTAAACATTAAATACAATTAAATTCTATTTAATTAGATAACTAAACAGAAGATACAAAACATGTAATTATGAAATTAAACAAATTTTTTAAACAAAAATATTAAACTTTAAAGATGAAATATTTTAGATAATTAAACATTTAAAAAATACAATTAAACAAGAAGAATATGAATCATTTAAAAAAATACAAAAACATTTAATAAGATTAAAACTTTAAAAAGACAAAACTTTTAATTAAAACATTAAATGTTTAATTAGAAAATTAAATCTTAAAGACAATAAAACTTTAAATAGGAATTGAACAGAAAATACAATGAAGCATTTAAAAAGAAAATTAAACATTAAAAGGTGGTAAAACATTTAAAAAGAAGAACCTTAAAGATTTAATCAAAAAATTAAACATTGGGAAAGACAAGGAAATTTTTCAAACAAGCCGATAAAACATTTGAAAAAAACAACAATTAAACATTAAAAAGACAAAACATTTCTAAATCAAATCAGACATTATAAAAGAATAAAAGGTGAGAAAAGAGAAAAACTAAACATTTAAGAAGAATCAAACTAAAGACAAAACATTTGAAAAGACACCAGTTAAACTTTAGAAGATCAAATTAAACAGAAGAGACAATAAAAGGATAAAAAAGAAGACAGATAAAGGCCTAAAAGCGTTTTCTAGTCTGAAATGAAAACATCAAGTTGTTTCTTCAAACATTTCCTCTTTCTATGTTCTTGGTTTGATTGTGGACAGATTTACTAAGAACTCATTTCAGAAAACTGCTTTCCAGATAAAGTCTACTAGTAGTTGAAGGCATGGATCAAACTAATGTTACCTTCTGATCTCCACAAACTTTACTGTTCAGTGAAGAGAATCAAAGTTTGTTCAGGATTTCTAAAAAACCCACAGGTGAAGGTCTGAGAAGAACTCAGATGGATGGTCTAAATGTGAAATCAAGACTCATGGTCACAAGTTTTAAGGCTTCTGTTAACCAGAAAGTTCAAACTAACAGAGAAGTACTGAGAAACTTATAAAACTTCAGTCCTCAGACTGTCTGAAGGTTCAAACTAACAGAGAACTACTCAAAAACTTCTAAGATTTCAGTCCTCAGACTGTCTGAAGGTTCAAACTAACAGAGAAATACTGTGGGACTTAGAAAATTTCAGCCCTCAGACTGTCTGAAGGTTCAAACTAACAGAGAACTACTCAGGAACTCAGAAGATTTCAGTCCTTGGACTGTCTGAAGGTTCAATCTAACAGAGAACTACTGTGGGACTTAGAAAATTTCAGCCCTCAGACTGTGTGAAAGCTCAGGTCCTGAGGACTCGGGAGGTGTGGAGGCTTTGGAAAGTCTTGGAACTGAGGGTTCCACCCTCCAGCACAGGCTGAAGTCCCACCTCCTGAGAAAAACGGGCGAGAAAAGAGAAAGTCAAAAAAAAAAACTCGACAACGACAAAAAATAGATGATAAATGCGCAAAAAAAACTAAAATTTGTATCTGAGCGAGTAGCTCAGGAGGATAAGAGGATAGACTACGGATTGGAAGGTTGCCGGTTCAAGACCGGCCAGCGGCAGTTTTCTTTCTTTGTCTTTGTCAGAATTTTGAGAAAATTTAAGAAGTGTCTGGTCTTGAACCGGCGACCTGCAGCTCCATAGGCAAATCCTTAACTCACTGAGCTACAGATCATATAAAAAGAAATAAATTCGTCCTCCCTTTGACATCGTAGTTGGTGATGTCACCACATGGGCGGAGCCAAGGCGGAGTCTGGGTGGAGTCAGGGCGGAGAGTAGGCGGGGAGGTGGGTGGAGTAGAGGGGCGGGAGGCCACCACCCACCTCCCCGCCTACTCTCCGCCCTGACTCCACCCAGACTCCCCCACCACACCTTCCCCCGCCCGACGAGTTTTTCGAGTCTCCCCGAGTTCTTCGAGTCTCCATGGGTTTTCCCGAGTTTCTGGAGTTTCCACGAGGTCGGAGGCAGAGCAAGTTGTCATGAAGAGGTGTTGAAGTCGGCCAGGATGGACTGACTTTTTACAGCCACGAGAAGGAAGATCACTAGAAGAGCAGGTCTTTAACCACCATCCATAAAATCCATGGAGTCGACTCCAGAGAAATGAAGGGAGGTCAACTTTTATCAACCTTCATCCAGATGTTCAAATTCATATCTTTACTTGGACATTTTTAGCACCACAAACCTTTAGTATCACACTTTATTATCATTTATTAGGACTTTAATGGAATCCACCAGCAGATTTAGTTTTTGTTGACAAACTTTATTCTTGTCGTCGTGGGACTGCAGTATTTAAAACTCTTCCTTCTATTTGACCTCATGTTTATTAGTTTTAGTGGAGAAAGTTATTTTAATTGTCCATTAGTCTCTTAAAAACCAAATAATAAATTGGATTAGTCAAGAGGTTTAAATTTCTTACTTTGTCATATTTTAAATATGACAAAAAAAATATATAAAAATAAAGCGTCTTGAGACAATTTGACCTGTAACTGGCGTTATATAAATAAAATTGAATTAAAATTGTATGTATCTTGTAATGTTGGAGTAATTCAGCCATATATGTTGGAAAACACATTTTCTTTGTCCATTAATCTGCTGATTGTTTTCTCCACTAATTCATTTCTTGTTTTGGTTGATAAAATGTCAAACCTAAATATATTCAGTTTACTGTCATAAAAACCAAAAAGATTTACATTCATGATGCAGGAATCAGGCAGTTTTTCACTTTTTATCTTAGTTTAGTCAGAAAGATAGTTGACAATGTGTGAATTGTTGCAGCTTGTGAGCCATAAAAGGTTTTAATCTTTGGGGCCGAGTGTCAGAAAACATTTCGAAACCAACATCAACAAAACACTCAACAAAGATTTGAACATCATTAAAGGGAAATCCAACTTTTGCATGACAATGTCTAATTAAAGGACATTTATTTCCAATGTAAATGTGTGATATTCATCCTCTGGAGCTTTCTCTCCACATCGTCTTCCACCTGGACTGCTTTGGTCGGGAGCATGTGCAACAAACATTTGAAAAACTGCACTTTAACATCAATGAATGACACTGAAGTTTAATCTCTACATAAATGAGACTGGATGTGCTGCTCTGTCATTAACTGCTAAGTTTAGGGATAGTTCAAACAAAAGAGGACAGTTCAGATCAGACTTGAGAATGAGCTTATTTTGAACAAACATCTCAGACTTTCTGAGCTTCAGCACCTCTAGCAAGATATTTTAACAACAAGCAACTCAAGAGATCCAGAAGTTGGAGAGAGTTAGCTTTAGCTGAGCCAAAGAACATGTGGGACGCTAACCCAGCAAACATTTCAGACTTTTCTCTGTGAATTCTGAGAAATAATTTCCTATTTAATGACAGAGCTACACATCTGAACTCAGTCTCATTAAAACAGACTCTAATTCAGTGTCATCCATCCATATTAAAGTGCAGTTACCCAAAATGTTTGTTGCATGAGCTCCAACAAAACCTGTCCAGGTAGAAGGCCACTTTGACAAACAGGAAGTGGAAGATTCCAAGCAGATTTATAGAAGGGGGAACCGGACTGTACTAAGTGTGGTCCAGTATAGAGGGGTGTTTTGTGGGTTTTTAAGGCTGATAATGATTATTAGTGAGACATTTGGAGTAGATATTCATTTGCAGTAAATGAAAGTATTTAAAATCTTGGAGTTAAACTTAAAAGAACACAAACTCTAACAGAAAACTTTGTTGATAAGTTTTTGTTTTGTTGACCGATGTTAAGTTAAAGGAGTTTTATTCATGACGTATAACAAATCAAATCACTCCAGAAGACAGAGCGACCACAGGTAGATAAAGGTTCAGAGCCAAAGTAGCACCATTTTTAAATGTATTTATTACCATAAATCAGTAAAGAATAAAAACCTGATAATCAGTAAATCAGTCAGCCCACAATTACTACAATTCTACAATGTATGTCTCTTTCCTTTGACTTGTTATTTGTACAATCTATGATGTATATGATGGTGTTTTTTCATACCAAAGGCTATACTATGATGTTTATGATACTAAGAGACATACCATGCTACTCTGGTTGTTCTGGTCGCTGCACTCCTCCTCTGTTGTTTTCTGGATTGTACTCAGCTGCATGCCTTCATCCACCCGGCCTCCGTTGACTCGTCCCGTCTGCCGTCTCTGGAGCTGAAGCTGGGTTGGAACAGACCAAAGTACAGTCCAATCACGATGCCAGCTGCCTCTCAAAAGGCTCCTTCATCTGGCAGGTGGCACCACTTCTTCTGAGGGGAAGCTGAGCTGGCCCGGCAGAACTTTGGAGATGTGTTCCAGTGGTTGGTGGATGTGTGGGGAGATAGAGAGGGACCTTTGAACTGTTCAGAAAGGAAAACAGGGAACCCATTGGTAGTTTTAGTTTAGGGTGCTACTGCGGTGTGTTTTTGGGTTTTAAGAGGTGAACATGAAGAGGTTTTTTTCGTATTGATTATCGTTTACTTTGTTCCTGGTTGGAATGCCCATCAATGTCAACATGAAGTTCACTTTTAGTTCTGTTGATTTATTTTTATTTTACTAACACCCATTTGCTTTTAACCCCCTCGCATGTTGTGTTGTTGTAAAGCTACTCCTTAAAATAAATATTTGTCTAACCCTTTGGAAACCAGCGTTTGGACTGTTTTTGTGTTGCTCCTCACCTACTTCAGACAGCAGGGACATAACGTTTTGTGGACTAAAGGCTTTTCTATGACATTTTTAGAGCGACATGCTATACTATAGGCTTGTTTTTTTTGGCAACCAATAAGAATTTGAACAGTTTTAAAAATGACTATACTTTTACTTGTGCAATGAAATATTATTCCATGGCATTTTTAGATGACATATTATACTCTGATGTTTTCTTGAATAACATACTAATTTGACAATATACTGCACTATGACAGTTTTTGAACCACATATCATACATGACAATTTTAGGCAACATCCTATCATTTTGCACTTTTTGAACCACATAATAATCTATGTTTTTTTTTTTTTGCCGACATGCTATACTATGAACTACAGGCCATACTATGTTATTCTTGAGTAAAGTATACTATACTTTGACATTTTCTGAACTACATCCTATACTATGGCGTTATACACAGAGTGCTTTGGTTACATGTTGATTTATACTCTAGATTTTTTTCTGTTTTGTTTTTGGATGGGATTACCACAGACCTGACCGTGAACACTGTCGACACCCACCTGAGGGAGACGCTGCCTAAGATCTCAAGGCTGCTTGGTCGTGGTCTTTCTGGTCCTGCTGCAGAACGCCTTCATCAACTATGTCTTCTATTGAAGAGGCCCTCAGGTGCTGCAATCTCTGACCTTCAGGAGGAACTGCTACTTTCACTCTGTAACGAGACGGCGGTTATTTTAAAGACCCAGCTCCTGGCGGCTTTGAGTGAAAATTTAACATCCATCAAAACGGAACTACAGACAGTTAAATCTGAGCTGTCAGTTAGTATTTCAAACATCAAGTCCGACCTGGCTGCCCTAAAGCACGCTGTGGGTGAAACGGAAACTTCACTCTCCACATCACCACGACATCGTCACACTCCAAAGGACAGCACCTGTCTGCTGAACTTTTAAAAGTGGACTATGAAAAGTGGAAATCCACATGGAGTAAGAAAAGTAGACAGACAGGTAAATAAGTCTGTACACAACATATTTAAAAAGAAATCATGCTAATAAGTCCAAAGAACCGAATTAGCCAATATACTTGAGACCAAATTTATTTAATTTGATAAGTATAACCTTGTTTAGTAACATTTCAATTATTTGACAGCAGTCCTAAAGAACTGCCTGTAATCCCAATCATAAAATGGGTTTGGAGGAAGAACATAGATGGTAATCTGGATATATATGAGTTAGGCTTTATAACTACTATTGGTAGTATTGGTGGTAGTAATAGCAATGCAACTAGTACTAGCAGTGGTGGTAGTAAACTACTGCTGCTGATACTGGCACTGCTACTACAACTTGTAATACTATTACAAATGTTGATACTACTTCTCCGACTCCAACAGCTCTTTATACTACTACTGCTGCTTGTACTTTTAGTATTACTACTACTGCTTGTACAACTATACTACAGCTACTATTAATCGTCTGGTATTTGCTTGTCAAGCTGCTAGCTCGCCTTGGTGTTTTGCTAGTGGCTAACTAGTTAGCTCTCATAGACTGGAAGCTCTCAACAAGATTTCATAATGAAAAAAGAGCCAAAAACTATTCTTACCTATGAAACGTCATTCCAAGTTTCCTTGTCTCAATCGTACGACGTAGTGTGCAATTGTTTGCAGTTTCCGTTTTCACGCCATCTACATCAACGGAATGCACTGAAACTTTGCCCCCACTAGCTTAGCCTCGCCGTAGCCGCAGCTCCAAGGGGCGTGTCCTATCTACTCATTCATATCTATTCTCACTAGTCTGATGCAGTCTCGATGGTGACGTTTCACGGGTACGTCAGAATGCAAGTACAGACAGTTACGTACTGAGAAACGGCCATAGTCTTCTTACCGCAAAGGTACAAAGCTGCTCGTCTTCTCCTCCGGCATCAGGAAACGTCTTCAAAGCTTCTTCAGATCCAAACGAAATACAATCAAACGATCAAACTAACGTCATTGGTGCATTCACTTGCAGTCGGACAACAAAGTTGCGTTCAGGAGCGTCGGAAATCGGACTTTCACTGATGTAAATTTCCAACGAAAATTTTGGAGGGGCACACAGGATGGCCAATCAGATCACAGGGGGGCACTGCCCCCACGCAAGATCCGCCACTGATGTCAGAGTCTCCAAAACGCCAGAAACAGTCGCTCGATTTGTTGCTAGTGGCTTTTGACAAAAAAGCCGCCAGATTTAGCGAGAAAGTCTCCAAGTTGGCAACACTGCTCAGCACCCCTAAACCCCTGATCCTAGAATCGCCCCTGTATTTGACAAAACTGTTTGATCATCACTGGCTCTTAGCAGACAGACTGTGTCACAACAACAGAGCTATATATACAGACAATCACTCGCATTCACACCTACGGACAATTTAGAATCACTAATTAACCTCAGCATGTTTTTGGACTGTAGGAGGAAGCCGGAGAACCTGGTGAAAACCGAGGGAGAACATACAAACTCCATGCAGAAAGATCCCGGGAATGCAGGGACGCCAACCAGGGATCTTCTAGCTGCAAGGCAGAAGTGCTCAAATTTAGTAATTATTTTTTGGTGGGGTTCTTTGTTTCCCCAATTTATTTACATATTAAAAAAAAACTGTACAATAAAATGTGGTGCAACACAAATCAAACAAAACCTCTATAAGAAATATGGAATAAAACAAAGAAAGAAAACATGCTAGAAAAACATATGGCAGTGGCACCTAGTGGTCAAACAAAACACACTGTGGCCACACTGCCTCGTATAATCACATACACGCTGTGCAAGTTTGTTTCCACTCAAAACTCAAAAGGAAAGAGTGCTTCTTTATTTTATAATTTTTTTATGAAAGATCTTTCTGTTTAATGTGTAATTCCATTAGAATGAAACAAACACAACATCTTGTTATGTACATGGCCCATATTTGTGCATTAATTTACTGTTGTAGCTACATGTCTTACTTGTAGTCGTCTCCCTTGATTTCAAGTGTAACAAAAAGCAGTTTGGATTGTCATTTTCTTAAAAAAAAACAAAAAAAAAAACAGTCTGAGATGAACTCTGACAGTCACATCACAGCTGGACTGCTTCACTCTGCTGACCGAAGAATGTGAAACTGAAACGTGAAGCTAAAATTTAACCCAAAGAGGTCACGTTTCAGCACTGAGAGAAATTCCCAGTCAGTGAGTCACACTGACTGACCACAACCTGGTATTATGAAGACGCATTACTTATTTGAAAACCCAAAATAATCTCCCATATATACAGCATATTGCTTAACAAACACAGTATTTATCTTAAACCTTTCATCCACTTTCTTAAAAAAAAATAAAAATCTAGTTTGCATTTTTTAAAAAATGAAGATAGAATGTAATAAATGCTATATGACATCTTCTAAAATACCATAAATGGTCTGAATGCTTGGGATTTATACTGCAAAGCCCTTTGAGACAACTTGATTGCTGTCTGCATGAAAAAATCCGACTCGTTTTATCAAAAGCCTCCAATGTTGGCTTGTAGGAAGCAGCAGTGTTTCAGAACTAGACTCTTTCTGTGAAGGAACATCACTGCTTGAAACGCTAACATCAGCATCTGCCCCTGAACGACCCGTCAAACTGCAGGTCTAAAGAGAGCAGCGACCCCCGAGAGGCTCCTCAACAAGGAATTCTGCAGAGCTGAGTCCAGAAGCCGAAGGTCACATAGTGAGACAAGGAAGATTTAAGAGTTTGAATGTGTGAGAATCTGCTCCGTCGGGACTTTCATACTTGCAGAAATCTGTTTATCTGAATTACAATCTCAAAGCTGCACCTTTCAACTGCTACAATATCAAATGAATTATAAGTATTTTGCACTTTTAAAACCCTGTGCAATACCTATTTTTCTACATACACTAGAATACGTGCTATTTAGTCTTTCTATTTATGTACAATCTGTGCAATAATGCCATGTTTTGGAACTTGTACCTTTATATATTTTGGTTTATTTTTATGATTCATTCCCACTGTGGAGTTAATAAAAGGGTTTATCTTATCTTAGCTTCAGTATTTTAACATTGACTTTAAATGGCGAAGTGTGACAAGAAAGACTTGTGTCAACAAAACTAAAACAAAACGTGTTAAATATTAAACAAAAATAAGAATTCAAAGAAAAATAAAGCCATCTCAAAAGTAGGAATTATATCTTGCAAACAAAATGTTAGTGTAATCATGTATTTGTCTTTTTACTTTCTTTCTACATGTCCTTTTGTTAACACTTCTGTCTGCTTCTTTTTGGACTGATCAGACTTTTGTCTTCACTGTCAGCTCTTATTCTCTTATTTCCTCTTAAGCCTTATTTTTTGTTTGATCTTTAAGAAGTTTTGTTTCATTATATCGACGTATATCTGATTACTTACTCAAGGTGACAAACCTACAGAGAATTCTTCTCTGACAGAGCAGTTTGGCTCATTTTAGCTCCTGGTTTTATCTTCCTGGAGTGTTGGTGCACAGTGTAAAATGTATATTTCCACAATAAAGGCTGTAAAATTGCTGCCTCCTCTTTCAATGATTCTTCAATGTCAGTCTAGACCACAGCTGCAGCTTTGTGTTTATCAATTCTGCAAGTGGATTTTAATCTAAAACATTCTTTTCTTAAACTTTATGATAAATGACCATACATGCAACATAAATATTCAGATTTTTCACTTCTATCCCTTAAAAAACAAGGATATTTAAAGGGTTTAATACCAGTTCAAAGAGTAGTCTTGTGTTGTGTTTCTAGACATTGAACTTTCTGATGCCCAGATAAGAAAAGAAGAAGAAGTCATATCTAAATTGGGGACCTAAAGTGATGACTTCAGACTTATTTTTGTTAGGATTTAAAAGTCCAGGAAGCTGAGCATGCCGTCACGTTGTCATTCACTTTCCAATCTCGGCACACACAATCATTTCTGAAGTATTTCATTTCATTATCAGGAGGAATTAGCAGAAATTGAGGCCGTTCTGCTGCGAGGCATCTCTTTCAGCTCATCACATAAAGGACAATAGAACATGAAATGAGACTCATTTTCAATTTCCATCAACTCACAGAGCCGACAAAGACTTTCCTCATCAGTTATCCGTCCTGCAGCTCGTCATTTGCAACCTGTTTGGAGCAGAAAGTTTGAACAATATCTTGACTTTTTGACTCCTCTGTTCTGGTGATTTAACACTGATATATTTGTTAATATGTTAAGATCTTTAAAGATGCGGCATTAGGAAAAGATTCAAGAAGTTATTCTGTTTTGTTTCCAGCACTATTGGTTCTGAGGTTTGTTCTTAAAGCAACTTGTCGAAAATGTTCTCGTCAATAATGGAGGTTTATAGATTTTTATGCTTTTTTCTGTGTTTTTTTCAGCTCCTCCATAATTCAAGTTTATTGAGTTGTTTAAAATTAAATGTTGGACGTCAAAGGTGTGAACGCGCTCATGAGCGACCAAGTATTTTTGTGCAAACACACAAACACAGCAGTGATGAAAGTTAATGTGAATTTAAAAGTGGAATGAAAAAGAAAGCATGTTAGAGCTTTTACTGCATATGGTTTCTATCAGATGGGAGTTTGATTTTACATTTTGCAACGTCCACCTTCATGTCAGACCAGCAGCAGATGTGCACGCACACCTGAAGCCTTGAAGTTCACCTACTAGATTTATTTCTATGAATAAAATGATACAATCTATGATATCTGAGTCTTTTAATGCAAATAAATCTGTGAAAATAAGTTTGTTTTGTTTGTGTTGTTTAGTGAAATGCTGCAGGTGGCTGCACATTTGTGGAAAAGTGAAGAAAGCGAGGAAACAACAGATTTTCCTCAACAGGATATGGTGAGTACACAAGAATAAAACGGCATCATGGCAGATGTATCATCTAAAAGCCACATATACGAGTGTATAAATGTTTTGGTGTGAGGCTGTTATTCATGGTTTGTATTTTACTTCTTACTTCCAATGAAGGGAAATCTTAAAATGTAATAAATCATTCAATATTTTGTGGCTTCATCTGTCTTTGTGTTTGCACCTTTTCTGTTTCAGATATTTGAGCTCATCCTTTTGCATAATTGTTGGAATAGTTTCCATTCACCTGAATAAGAACAGCTGGATGAAGCTCACAGAAACGTATTTAATCCTCATTTTCCACCGTTTGCGCCTCCTTCGTCTGTTCTGGTTTAATGACGCCACCTGCTCGTCTCGAGGTGATTAATTGCTCACATTTAACCGACTGCATTTTGACGAGCATCAGTTGACATCATGGATTCA
The DNA here is from genome assembly GCA_027123335.1 of Amphiprion clarkii. Lineage (NCBI taxonomy): Eukaryota > Metazoa > Chordata > Actinopteri > Pomacentridae > Amphiprion > Amphiprion clarkii. The sequence continues at coordinate 32,728,476 of CM049578.1, read as the reverse complement.
GTTGCAAAACCAAACATGACAGCACGACTGGTTTGAAGCCAAATTTAAACAAGGAGAACACAGGAACTTCAAACAACGATCAAAAGGGATCCATCACAAATAAAGCCAGCAAGGCCATAATCACCAGTATGTGTCTTTCTAGTCTTCTAGACAGCGCCATCTACTGCAATGGATGATCACGAAAGTGCACAACTTATGGTTTTAAAGGATGTTTTCACTCAAAATGTACGTTAAAAGGTTTATTCAAGCAGTATACCACAGAAAGTACACTTTATGTCCAAGTACCTGTAATTTTAAAGGTTTATTCCACCCAATTAGTGCTTTTCAGCCAACAAGTTAAGGTTTGAAAGGTTTATTCCACCCAAAATACAACTTATTACAATAATAATAATGATGTGGTTGCTAAGACTTGTATTTGGACAAACTGTGGCTTCTAGATCTCAAACAGGAAGTCGTAGAAGTGCAGTCCTGAGGGTGCAGCCTCCATATCTGCAGAAATACTCTACTAACACATGAACACTTGCTGTAATTTGTTGACAAATATCAAATCAGGAGCTTTCAAGAAGTGCGACAAACAAAACTAGAGGGCAAGACGAGCAAAGTCCATTAAACAGGCAGGTGGTCAGAAACAGGAAGTCCAAAAGAAGGTTGGAATACTTGGTTTAAGAGTAAATGTGGGGGGTGGGGATGATCGGTGGGTGAACTACTGAGGACATCTGCTGGGTGGAAGAGGAGATGCACATAAAGCAAACAGCTGAATCGGTACAGGAAGCAGCGCTGCCTAGAGGAAAATAGAGGCGGTCGATGTTTGGATTGAGCTCTGGTTTGTGGGGAAGAACTCGACAGATCTGTACCGAACTCCGACCTTAACGCTTTCAGGAACACCAATTTCTGCTAAACTCCCATTTATCAGGAGTTTTAAAGGACTGGAAAACTGGTCTAAAAACCATAGACTCTTCAGTAAAAATCAGTTGAACTTCTGTTGTAGATTATTGAAGACGTTTCACACAAAGAGAATTCCAGCTGATTTTTACTGAAGCTCCTATGATTACCATGACCTGGATGACTAAGAATCTTCACAGGCAAATGGGCGAAATATAATTTTCTATGTCTTTCATCGTCTCTCTACAATTCGGAACATACACTCTAAATAAACACGTGCATAAGGACTTGGCTTGCGCTTATTTCCTTTGGCAATAATAATAAAAATAAAGACATTGAGAGTATATTAGGATGACCTGTATGCTTGCTAGAACATATTTTTAAAAATTAAAATTTTTATAATTTTGCAGTTTCTTTCCAAGAAGAGACAGAAGAGCTGAATGTAATAAAAATGCCACAGTTATTAACTGCAGCTACTAAAGCTACAGCTCATTTGAACCATTATATGCACTTTAACTGAGGTCAATAACTTATAATTTTAACCTAATGATAGTTTAAAATATGTTTGGTGTTAATATTAAGATTAATATGACAAACTTGTATCCGAATCTGCAGCCACTAAAGTAGCAAACTACAAATTTTATTAATTTGTACTGTTTTTACTCTGTCTTTGTGGGTTTATTTTTTGGTCAACCAATTTGTGTAGAATAGTGCTACATAAATAAAGGCTATTAGTTTTATAATATGGGCAGTAGAGTAAAAAGTACGATAGATAGATAGATGGATAGATGGACAGATAGACACTTTATGAATCCTGAAGGACAATTAAGAAAGTGTAGAGAAAGAATATTTCATCCAATAATGCATCACAAAGAAAATGGATGAACACATTCAAGCAAAAGCATCTCAAATTTGTAGATACAGTAGTTTAATGTAAATGTACTTTATTACATGTGTGGATCCATCTCAAGATTCAAGAGGCCATGTACACAAAACTAGGCAGCCACACTGTACAATTAAATCCTTATTTTGCTGATCCTCCTTAACCGAATGACGCAGTGTATAAAATGAGAAGTCTGTCTGGATTTAAAACAGTGAACATTTTGCAGCCACAGTTGGATTTTTAAAGGCCAGTGATCTTGTGACACTGCGTGGCAGATAGTAACCCTCCCACTGTTTGTTTACTGTTTATAGGCTCTGGGCCTGCGGCTGTACATTACATTTTATGACTTTGCTTGTCTCCGCTCCAGAGGCCAGAGTTGATTATCTGCCAACCCGCCACCAACTGACAAACACCGACACGTGCCTGTGCCTGTGATGCACACAAACACATTCAAATGTGTAGCGATCCTCAGCCGTGTGTGTGATCGCTTAATAATGATCTATGTGACTCTGGAGCCGACTGCAATCCCACATCTGTCTGCCACCAAACGTTTATTAGCGGCAGACACTTCCTTACATGCGCAGAGCGTCTGCACACGTCTGCACATTTGAACACGGCTACTGATGCACGCTCTAACTGCTCAACACGCCTCAACGCACACATTTACACGTCGCTGTCTCCACGGTCGTCAGCTTGGATTAATAAATACATCTTTATTGATCGCCAGGCGGCAACTAAATCGATATTTTATCATTGGACTTGTTTATTTTTGTCTTCTAATTAATATTAATTTGCAAAGATTCATAGATGAACGAGTTCACTGGAATTCCTGTGTGGATCTTTTAATCAAGTGTGCACATTGAAATGGATCATATACTATTTTTTAATTTTCAGACCACTTTAAAACTTTAAAACATGAGTCCTTATAGCTTGATACATAGCTGAATAAATAAACAGAAGAGAGTTAAGTCATTAACTTCTCAAGATGGTTACAGAGTAAAAACTTCCAAACAAGGTGGAAACCTACAGGTTAAACTGATATATGGCTGTTTCTTTTCATAATAATGTAAATAATTCTAACCATAACAAAGGCCTCTACACCTGCATACTTAGAATTTATCTCACTGTAACATCAGCCTTTGTACTAACAAATGGTTTCAAAACCTGAGAGTGGAAGTTTTCAGTGTTACAGAAAGAAGAAACTGTTCAAACTCTCAATAATTAGTTGATTTAACTCAATATCTTTAGTTCATTAAACTTGTTTTCTCCAGTTCGGTTCATTTAATTCAACTAGTTTTACACTCTTATAGCTCAAACGTTGAATTTTAACTGATTGTTCCCCTAAGATGCAGTGAATTCCCCTATTCAAAGGAGCAGGGGAAGTATGTAAAATGATTTATAGTGCCGTATTATTGTAAATATGGTAATTGTTCTGTTGTTGCACGGATGGCAAAGAGTTAAACAAAAAATAGAGAGTTGAGGGTTCTAGGTATTTTAAAATGAAAATGATTGTGGCTCTTGCCTGTCAATGTTTTGTTGTTGCACAGGTGAATAAAAAGGTTTTAAGTCTGACTGATTATGTACTGTTATTTTTTTTTGATGGAATCATTAAAACAAATGCATCTTTGTCACAAAAAAAACAATCATGCATTTTGACTCTGTCATAGATTTACTGAGGATCATTCATTGTTTTGAGGGCAAACTTCTTATTTTATCAAGTCAAGACAAACATTTAAAGATAATTTCACTCAAATAAATGTAAAATAAATCATTCTAACTTGCCCACATCAGGTTCTGTTTGTATTTTCCTCTTGACCAATGAAAGATGTGGAATAACATCTTGACATTATTAACAGGATGGAACGTCTCAGAAGCTTCTTCTTTAGGAGACTCCAAATCAAAGCCCAATATTTCAGCTTCCACCTTCATTGGACGTCAAAGTTAATTCTATTCCATCACCTCTATTTTTGAGCCTGAATCTCGACCTCGTTGCTCCAGTTTGAATATGCGCCAACTTATTAAAAAACCTTTAAAATAAACCATAAATGCCTCCAATTGATCCTGAAGCCACTGAATGGAGGCCAACGTTGACGATGGTGGATGTTAGTGTCTGACTAGTGTGGTCCATACAGCCTTAATATAGATATAAATAATCCAAAATCATCCTTTAAGAGGAAATAAGTAGAAAACAGTGACGGCAAACACCTGTATATTCGTTTTCGAAGTGTAGGGTTCCATAGAAAATTAGTAAAATATCTTTTTTTGTATGGAGAAACAGTAAAATTCCCCATCTGGATGCTTTTTAGGCTTATTAATAACACACACCTCAATCTGATAAATGTGTTTTCTCTCGAACCACTAGTGAAGGTGGAAGGAGTCAGAGCAGCTCAAGAATTTATAGTTCTGAAGAAAGTTCCTCTAATCGCAGTCGAGCCCAATAAAATGACTTGGAGGGCGACTCTCGTGCTCCAAGTGTCGAAGTTTTTCCGCATTCTGCTGAGATTAATGATTGAGCTCAGCGGATGAATTTAACTGGTCTCCGGCTGATCATTAACTCAACAGACCAGAAATATAGGTCGTGTTTTTATCGCATGTAGTCAAAGGTGTTATAAAGCTCAGGAAGGTATGTTCTCTTAAACCAAACTCCAAAGTCTACGTTTCTCACAGGAGATACAAGGATTTAAATCTTTAAGAAATAAACTGTAATCAATCATTCAAGCCTGAGAAATCATTATTAACCACAGATCAATAAAAAAACACCACAGGGACAGTAGAAAACAGCATAACATTGAAAACATCATGATGAAAAATGTTTATAAGTTAGTAAATGAGCACTAATCTGTGGGAGGCTTGAAGTTTATTTCTAATAAGTGCCTTCCTCCAAACACCTTAGAATAACTTTATTTTTTGTACAGTAACTTTTGTATATTTAAAGCCACATTTAACCTTCATACTATGAATATTTTCCAAGTTACAGGCCCCTGCTTTCTTTCAACACTATTTCCAGCTTAAATTGAATCTAAAATTCTTGTCATTTTTGATTTGTCCAATCTGTTTCATAAAACGTGTGAACACCAGTGTTGTTTCTCCACATGATAGCCTAAGCTACATTTGTGAGTGTTAAAACAGTAAATTAGTATAACCTATACGAGAAAATTACTTTGACACAGAAGGAATCGTGGCTAGAAGATGATCCTGCTGTCAGTATGTAGTAAAAATGAGACCTTTCATAGGTTATAACTTGTTTTGACCAACCATTAATCCCAAAATGCAGTTTTCTCCAGTGAATTATTAGTAAACAGGCAGCATATTAAAGTACAAAAATGTTTCTTTCATTTATTCTGTACTCTGATGGAACCATTTCCTTCCTACTTTTGATGTGTGTTTTGAGTCATTGTTTTGTTGAAACACCCAAAGACCCAACTTTCTGGTGAATGAGTTTAAGGCTTTCCTGAAGAATGTAGAGGTAACTCTCCATTTTCATTATTCAGTTTACTTTGTGTAAAACGCCACTTCAACTGGCAGCAATACAGCCCCATAGCATACTATACTGCCACCACCATGCTTGATGCTAGGTTTAGTGTTCTTGGGGTTAAAGACCTCACCTTGTCTCTGTTGAAGAAAACAGTACATACTATGGCTACATGGGAATGTACCTCGAGGACCTGTAACTAAATATTTAGAATGTAACAAAGATACAATTTTGCATGGATTCATGAAATATACTTAAGTTTTATCACAAAATTTTTTAAAAAGTTGATTCTTAGAGGGTCAGGCAGGAACCTTTTTCAGATTTTCTTGTTTTTACATTGAATGATCCATCAAAAAAACAACAATGAAGGTTAGGCGCAGACCTTTAACTCTGCAGAAGACACAGTGAAGTATCTTTTCAGTGTCGGGGTTAAAACTGTCCTTCAGCCCAGCGCCTTCAGAGAGGACAGAGCGTGACTGAGGTGTTGGTGAGGACGTGTCCCCTCAGCCAGGAGACGCTGCATTCAAAAGAGAGATCTAAGAGCCGCCTCGGAGCTAAGTAACGTTACGCAACTGAAGGTGAGATCACACCTCGACTTGGCGCCCTTTAGGAGGAACCAAAGAAGGAGAGCTGACTTTGATTTGTGTAGCGACAGAGCACAATATCAATCAGACCTTCCTCACCGACACACGGCTGCAGGAGAGTTTTCTGTACGTCTTCCAGCTAAATGCAGCTTGAAGAGTAGCTTCCCGAGGACAGCAAAAATGGGCAACTGGAGCACACTGCTTGATTCAGAATATTTTAGTGTGCAAACAGACTGACGTTTTAACTGTGCATTTATCAGAATCCTCTAAGTTGTCTAACTTGACAGATATTTCTGAATGCAGGCACGGCTGTCCCTTTTATCTCTGTAAATTTAAGAAAGGTTTGTTGCATCTCTTTCATTATTTTTATATTAAAAAAAACTGATTAATTTGGCACATTTCCTTTGGTTTGTCCACTTTGACAGCAGTCCACAGCAGATTTATACCTGCTGTTGACTGCTGCTTTCACACTACATCAGATTATATTCAGCCTAAACTTGGTCTAGGCCCAGAAAACATCATGCCTAAATCAGGTTTTGGCTGCAAATTCCACAGTAAGTCAGACTGTATCCAGCCCAAACCTGGTAAACCAGCCACAGGGCTTGGGAATGTGGTACTTGGATACAGACTACAGCAACTCCCACCTTTGTGAACCCAGTTTAGGCTGAAAATAGTGCGACTTAGTGTGAAATAAGCAGCCAACAGCAGGCTTGTATCTGCATCCTGCATTCACTTTCTTCTCTCTTTTCACTGTCTGCGTGATAACGTTGTCAAAATCCACTTCGTTAAGGGAAACAACAAAACAACAACCTCTGAGCAGAAGTTTTGCAGAGGATTTGGATTGTTTTTTCAGGCAAATGATCCTTTTTAATGCTCAGTGAATGCAAATGTTCCACCACGACAACTTCTCTTTGCCATGACAACTCTGATTGTTCTAAAAAAAAAAATACAAACAGAACAAAATGTTTTTCCCCCACAGCAGAATGATAATGTGGTGCAGTCAGACCATTATATTCTACAGAATGGGCCTGATAATGAAAGTAGGCTGAAAATATCACTGTCTGTTTTGATTCTGATGAAGTTGTGCTGAAATGTCGGTCTGTTTGCACAATGAAACTCCAGTCCTTCCTCATTTTATGCTCAGAAGACAGTGTAGCAAGAAGCTCAGCAAAGGTGCAGAAGGTGTGATTGTTAGCAAAGCTGCATTGGTAATCCCTCATTAAATTCATGTCGGATTAGTACTGAAGCAACGTGTGGCATTTCTGAAATCTGTCAAAACACTGATGAGAATGAGGAGTTTTGTAAGTTTTGAGAGGTGTCAGTGAAAAGTATGTGTGGAGACACATTGGCAGTGGATAAAATCCTTCCTTCACTCATGTGGAAAAGGCATGTTGATGATTAATTACATGAGCAATTAAAAGAATAACAACAGTGGAATCATATAAATCCCATTCCAGAAGCTGTTTGGGAATGAAAGCAAAAGAACAAAGGCTGTAGATGTGGTGCCTTTCGTTTGGGTGTACAAACTCATCTCTCCCCACTAGAAAAAGAAAACCCAGCTGTATAATCCTGAAGGGATGACAGTAAAACCTGATGCTCTTTACGGTAAAATGTAATGTCACATCCCTTATCTAATTCTTCACAGAAAGGAGAAACATAAACAGAACGTGGCCAGATAGGAAACACTTGCTTCTGTAGGTGTTACAGCTGTTATTTGACAGGAAGGTTTCCAGTGAAAAACTGAGTCTGAAAGGTTAAAACTGTCACAGACATCAGGCCGAACACCTAAAAGTGAAACAAGAAAAGCCGTGTGTGTTTGTGTTTACTGTCTCTGAACATATGTGTGTTTTATATTTGTACTGTCAGCTTGCAAAGCGTGTCGGTGCACAGTTGCGTGTGAGTGCATAGAACCACATGTTTGCATACTGCATGAGCTTTGGTGTGTGCACACATGAATAAAAACATATAAGAAGGTGGATTACCTGAAGATCACGTTTTCTTTTGCAGCGCATAGACGACCAGGTGTGTTGTTTACCAGGATGGAATATTTAGGTATTAAACCTTCATCAGGAAAAAATCCAGCACCCAAACACTGAAAATAGAGACAAGTCAGTGCAGAAGTAGCAGAAAAAGCATTTTTGAAACATACCTGCCATATGGAATACAGTGACGTGCAAAAATATTTGCCCCCCCCCCACAGAAGACCTTCAGAAATCTGTGATGTTCAGACCTCAACGGGTACAACAGAAAATCAAAAAAATAAATAACTACAGTCTATAATCTCTTGTGCACTACTGAAACCATGATTTATGCTGCAGACACTTATGAATAGTTTGTTAATGATGAACAATGCATAATACATTTGTGTTACTGCTACACAATGACAGACGGCCGGTTGTATTTGGACAACGCAACGGGGCTAAACAGCGACACAAAGCACCTCATAGTAACAGCATCAAACTGGTTCAAATGGTCCCTTTGCTTCTGTAAAGTACCTGAGGTCCAAACATTTAGGATGGAGGACGTCTATGAGGAATGCCGTGACAGCTGGCACTGAGCACAGCAGCTAAACCTTAGATGTACTCACAAACCAAGGCAACTTTGCACCCATGAGTGTCAAAACGCTCACAATTTACAGACCAAATTGAGCGAAGAAAATACGTTGCATAATTGAGAAGGAAATTTCTGTTTCTTCCTACACAAAAGCAAGACAACCAGAGGAAACAGGCTACTCATCATCAGCTGAATAGTCAGGAGAAGCCTCTATTTGTCACATATACATTTTACAGCATAGTGACATGTTGTTTTCACATAACCAAAGTGGAGTCATAGTGCAGGGTCAGCCATGGTACAGCACCCCTGGCCTTGCTCAAGGGCTCAACAATGGTAGCATGGGGCTTGATCCTCTGACCTTATTATCAGTAGCCCAGAGACTTAACCACTGTGCCCCAAGAAGCTGGATAATAACCGTGGTCTGGTATCTATATAACGCCTGGTAGCTGATGAAAACATGTCTGAAGCACAAGCACAGCATGATGTCGATGACAGCAGACTTAACAGACTTAAAAGTCCTTCCACAGCGGGTCACTTATTACAGCTGTCGTTGATATGACTTTCCCACACAATCGTCATCTCAGACATTTCCTTACATGGCTAGTTCAGGTCGTAAATGTTAGTTAGCTTGTTTGGCTTCTCAGCAAAAGTGGTTGGAACTAGCAGTTTAAAACACTTCACCTTTGAATTGGTCTGTGCTACATCATGTTCTCGATTCAAAGGGACAGACGGGTCAGTTTATTAGTTTAAGTTTGGGCGCAACAGAAGCCGAACCTCGTCAATCTATATTGCTGTTAATACTGACCTTCAGGACAATACACCGTTTGCCAAAAGTTCAAAGACTGAATATGCAATATAATCAGTTTATTAAATAACCAGTATTTCCTCCTTTCACTTTGATCAAGGTTTTCAATCTTAAAAATCTGAACTGTTTCGTGGTGGTCGGTGGTGGACTACTAAAGATGTGACTGTTCAGCAGTCCTCACAGTTCTCAATTGGGTTGAGGTCAGGGGAGTTTGGTGGCCATTCCTCTTCACACAGGAAGCCAGGTAGATGCTCAGAGCACCATTGCTGAGTCATACAGGCACAATCATGCATGAATACCAATTCCGAACATCTGTTAAACATTTTCTGTTCAGTCACAGGCGTCGATTTTTTTTCTCCTGGCCAAAACAGGAAGTAGTATGTTTTCTAAAATGTTGTTGGTATAATATTATGTATTAACAGTGGTACCTTAAAGCACAATGTGCAGCTCTGAGAGACCTGAGGCGGACATAGACCCCCACACCATACTATGGACACTGAATTTCACCAGCTCAGAAGATGCTACTTTTTCACCACCATCTGAATGGATACGGTCGTTTTGGTTGTTGGGTGCTGGAAATAACTAGAGAGGGCATTCAATCAGGGAAAATCCACTTCTCCCAGTCTTTTGGAGTCAGAGTTATGTACTTCTTTGCAAAAGCCAGTCTCTTCTCCTTTTGCAGTTGGGTGAGTTGTGGGGTACCTTGCCTTTGAAACGTCTTCTCCAAGGTTTTTCAGCCTCTGTCTGGCATGACTGGTGTCTTATACCCTTGGTCTTCCTCATCCGATCCTTACGCCATGACAAGAGCCAAACCTCGTCGACCTACATTCCTACAAATACTGACCTGCAGGACAACATTATATGCATGTTTGGAACATTTTCACTGACTTATTTTTAAATCTGTTGAATTCAAACTCATTGAATCAGTGAGTCAAAACATCCTCATCATTTTCATTTCAATAAAAAGGTTTTCCTTTACAACTTACACAGATGCAAGATTGCTTGTAAAACTTGCATTTTACACCTTCGTCATCCCCACAACTTGACCAAGAACAAGTTTTCCTGTGTGTGAGGGAAGTGCTTATGTAAAACAAGTGTGCAGCTGCAGCCTCCAGCAGGCCATTTGAGGGTGAGCATCCTTAATGTGGAGTGACAGTAGTAAAAGAGAAGAGGCTGCCTGTCCTGTGGCGTGAGTGTGTGTGTGTGTGTGTGTGTGTGTGTGTGTGTGTGTGTTGGCGGAGGGTAATGTGTTGACTCTGCAATCTTGGCCGCGAGGTTGGAAAGGAGCCTTTTTGATGAGGAGAGAAGAAAAAAATGAAAAAAAGAAAATAGAGGCAGAACAAAGTTTAGTTTTTGCCGTTCCTGTGGTTTGTTTGAGCCGTTTGTGCTCAGAGGTTAAGTGTTGCAATGTTTACAGGAGGCGAGGAGCCCGAACCAGACAGCAAATTGGACGGTTAAAAGTCTGCTTCAAAGGGAAAAAGGTCCAAGTTTGCCGTTGGCGAGAATCCTGAGATTCCAGGTGGCTGTTTTTAAAAACCATTCTGCACTTATACATTAAAGCTTTGACATGCATTCTAACAAAAAACGAGTGTTCATGCATCAGCACAAAACTGTCCCTTTTCCTCTTTTTGATCGTTTGCTAGCTGCTATTCTCAGCAGTTTCTGTCTCTTTCCAAAAGAGCTTTTTTTTGCTTGTTATTTCGCCATAATGACTGTGGCTTGTCCAGGAGATGATCAATACTAATTACCATTAAAACAAAACAACTTGTCAAGACCTCAGTGAGGGTCACAACTTCCATAAATGTCCAAAACAGACACCATGATAATCACTCCCTCTAGTTCTACAATCAATACTGATCATTTTATGTCTGGTTTGGGTCCTTTTTCCACCTGGAAGAGGCGCAAGAGTCCCAATCTTGTGTGACATACATTTCTATTACAGAAAACTGACCAAATCTAGCCTATAAATTGTGATATTTAATCAAAAATCACTTACATTTCCAAAAAAACATCAATTCTAATCAGATTCTGTACAAAAACAGCAAGTTCTCAGCACTTCAGTGTTAAAAATCATCACTTTATTTCAGATCTCGTTGGACTTTACTGGTTACTACTTAGTTCAAGTTCTGATTTTAAGATTTTGTTGCATATTTTTAAACCCAAACAAATTACCAGCACTCCTAAAAACTGAGGCAATCAAAATTTTTGAGCTGAAAAACTTGAAAGTCAAAAGTTTTCAGACCTTAAAAGTTTGGATTACCTGCTTCTTTTACCTTTTAATTACAGTTACATTAAAGGGTTAATAAAGTCAAGTCAAATATTTTCATTTAATATGATAAGTTTACGATTATATCAACTCGACTCAAACGTTTTGTGTTAACATGACTGAAAGTATTCAACAGAAATAAATTAACAGGACTTAAAGTACACAACCACACAATTTAAAGTTAACAAAACTCAATTAGTTTCTATTGTCATTGTTTTAAAGTAACCACAAGTCAAAATTATTGATTTAACAACACTCAAGAACATGACTCAAGACTTGTAAAACAAAAATATACTTTACTTAGAAATATTGAATATTCTAAGTTGCTGCTGAATCCAAAATTATTCAAATAAACAAGTATTGTATCTGTAATACTCATCAGGTTCTGCAGTATTTTAGCTCTAATACTCATCAGTTACTGCAGTATTTTAGCTCTAATACTCATCAGTTACTGCAGTATTTTAGCTCTAATACTCATCAGTTACTGCAGTATTGATATAAATGATTGCTGGCCTTTTTTTCAAAACACTGTCACCACATTTTCTTAAATCTTGCCGTTTCTCTTATAACAACAACAGTGGCAGTCAAGGCAAACTAGAATAAATCAAAAAGCACATTTTATGATTTGTGTATTTTTATCAACTAAAGGTGCATAATTGACTTCTTTTTCAGCTGTCCTCTTGTTTTAAAGACAAGAACACGTTTCTTTAGTTCAGTTATGGCTCACTTTGTTGGTATAAATGAGGAAGTTTAAATCTGCATGCAGCTTCATCAGTATCTTTAAATAATACAACAGAGGAGTGGAGTTTATTCAGATTTGCAAACAATCCAGCGCTCAGGGCTGCAGTTCTGAAAATCAACATCACAAAAACCACTCAAAACTGATAAATATTAAACACAAAACGCTGATTATTGAAGCTGCAGGTGACACTGCGCTCAATAATCCAGTTAAAAACAAACCGACCCTCCTTTAGACAGCAGCGTGCAGCGTTTCCACTAACAATCAATAAAACTTGAATATCACGCCTTTTCTGACAGCAGCTCTGCTCGGTTTTCTCTCCAGTGACTCCGCTTCACCTTTTCCTCCTCTTTCGTTTCATTTTCTCCCTTCTCCTGCCTCCTTCCTCTGGTCTCCCCCTCTCTCCTTCTCCAGCCATCACTTCCTCTCTCGTCTCCTCACCTTGCCCCAAGTACCACAACAGGGATGAAAATTAAATAAAGTAAGTTAGCCGGGCTCCTGTGGGTCGTGCTGTTTTTGAGTTGGGTTGTGTGTTTGGTTGTTTTTTTAAAGCTCTCTTCAGATCTCCTCTCTCCCTGACATCAGGCCCGTGGGCGCTCAGTCTAACCTTGGACTTGACATCCGAATAGCGATAAAGTGACAGACCTGAGCGCTCCGAGACAAACCGCCGTTGTGTCTGGCTTGTCTGAGTTTGTGACGGCACGACTCGGTGGGAAAAAGGCTAAACAAATAAAGCGCTGGCAGGCAGACTACAATGTCTGTCGAATACCTGCTGTGGACTTCAAGCGGAGACATTTCTGATTCAAGAAATGTTTCCGAATAACCGCTGAGGATTGTTTTGTTTTTTTTACTGTCCAGATGATCTTAGAGTTATAGAACTAGAGTAACATTACTGGAGTCCAAGTCTTGGGGGAACTAAGGTGCTCAGCAACATTTTTGATCATCTACCAGCTGATTGCTAGATGGAAGAAGGTTGCATTTTGAAGGTTACACTTTTGAGCTAAACACCTGAATGCAGTTTAGCCCAAAAGGCTTCCTGGCTGCACTGAACTTTGAGTTTTTTACACCATCTTGAAAGAGCAAACAATTTATCTTTATCCCAGAAATGCGGGAGCCGAGAAATTTTCATTAAATGTCTAAAGCAGCTGTCGTTGAGCTAAAACGAGGACAGATTCAGCAGCTTATTTCTTGCCTCAAATGATTTCAGTAATACTTTTTGCTTTTTTGGGAATAAAAGAGAAAGTTTATGAACAAGCTGCCATATTGGTCCAATACTTTAGAGGACTGAAGCTAAAGCGAATGTCATGTGACCACCTAGCGACCCACTAGTGACGCGCCCACCAAGCGGATGATATTCAGATGCTGTGCATTTCCACGGAAGAAAAATCGGCCCTGTGGACACGTAGCTTGAGTCTCCATCTCCACCCCCCTGTCTGCTGAAGTTTGACTTTACATACCTGAGTCTTTTAATTTAGGTGTTACCATCACATAAAAAGATAAAGACCAGAAGAGACATATGAAGAAAGACAGAAAGAGGATCTCATAATTAAGCTCCTGGCTCTGGCTGACTGCAGTCTTTTTTCCACAGAGGTGATGATTCTTCCGATTCTGACAGCGTCTCCTTGTCCTTCCATGTCCAATGTTCACTTGAGAGATCTTGGCGTCGGCCACGACACGACAAAACTCCATATGTAGGAGCCAGTGACAATCATGCCCTGTGACATTCTTCCAGCTGAAAATGTGTAGTTTCTGTCAGGAGACGAGATGAAAAGAGTGTTGAGCCTTCAAGCATAAATTAAGCCGGAGGCTGTTTTCACGCTGCACTTCAAAGTTTCCCTCGTCTGACCTTAATGGCCCTGACACACCAACGCAGGACGCAGTCGGCCAGCGACCTGCGCCTGCAGGTTTTGCAGTGGGTCTGGCACGCTTAAATCTAGTCGACTCTTTTCAGCAGCAGTTTGGCTGATTAAGCATGTTGAGAGCCAGAGACTCACTCAGTCGGTGCAGTTTTCTGTTTTCATTTGGCCCGTTCTTTGTTTTCCTGACACAAAAAAAAAAACATAGCAAAACTTCACAAAAGCTGCAACTTTTTAAACAAACATTTTAAAATTGTGGGCTGCTTGGTGGTTAGCACTTGAGCCTTGCAGCTAGAAGATTCGCGGTTTGCATCCCAGCCTTCCTGGGATCTTTCAGCTGTTACCTGTCCAGGTGTCCCCTGCCTTCACCCGAAGTCAGCTGGGATAGACTCCAGCCCCCACGACCCTAATGAGGATTTAGTGGTGTATTACTGTAGGTCAAAATGAAATTCCAATACAGGGATGTTTTAACAATTTGAGTATTTATTTATTCAGTGAAAAACAACTATTTTCCTGGTCTTACAGAAGATACAAGTGTTCTGTTCGTTGTACTGTCTGTGCTGCCTGTTTCCATCAAACAAGCACTGAATGTGTTTTGTTTAAACTATGAGAGAAAATGAGAGCTCCAGTGTTGTTTCTTTGTTTCACAGCAATGAGCTACATTTGTGAGAGTTAAAATACGACCGGGAATCAAGCTTAGGATCGATCACTGTCAGCTCTGCTCCATCTTCTCTATTTATCTGCTCATGTGACCTCAGTGACGTCGTGCTGACAGACCTGGAAACATGGCCGGGCTGTCGTGAGATCATATTTTTCAGTAGTGAGCTGTATCAGCTTCACATGTAGCCTTTCCTTCTTATAAAATGCAACTTTAAGTAGAATGTACGATGATATTTATCTATCGGTTCTGTCAGCGCTACTTCATTAAGGTCAGTGATCACATGACCAGATAACCAGAGAAGATGGAGCAGAACTGACAGCGAACTGGAGACTTTTCTCAAGAGTTTACATCTCCGACTTTGAGATGGCGTTCATCAATATCACACATCTCTCACGCTGCCGAGCAGATTGTTGACAGATGCACATCGTGTTATCTTTGCTTGATATGGCTGAACTCTAAGTGTGTGTGTGTGTGTGTGTGAGAAATAAAACCACACACACTCAGAGGGCTGCACTCATGTGGATGATGGAGATGTGACTGACAGCTTCTGTGAGGTTTGGACATCAGCAGTGTCTGTTCACTGGGTTTCTTTCAGACTGTCTCAGTCTGTTCTGATTGTGTTCTTCGCTGATCATTGGGATGATTGTTTATATTTGGTGTGTATCTCTAGACATGAGAAGTACGGCTTGACCTTCTGCCACTTAAAGTCTGTGCAAACAGTGAATATTTTTGGAGGAACGTCTACCAAATGTGCACCGTTACACCCATTTGAACAGCTATGATGCCCTGACTTTGTCACATATTGTCACTCAGTCTCTTCCTTATTGTGGAATTATGTAGACAGACATTAACTGAGGCCAATGAAGAGCAGAATTCATGGCTTCATCAATGATGACAAGTCATCCAGGTCCAAGTCCATCTTCTTCGTTCTTGAATCTCTTCAGAACGTGGCATCATGTGCTGCTTTTTGAGACCCTTTAGCTGCTTCACAATGAAGACAGGTTCTATTTAGTGATGTTTAGATTCAACAAGCCTGGCAGTGATCATATGTGAGTGTGGATGGTGAAACTGAACCCAACTGATGAATGAATGTGGTCATTTGGTAGATTGGTAGCTAAGGGGGCAATTACTTTTTCACATAGGGCAAGATGGACTGGACAGGATTTTTCCTTCAATAAATGAAATCATGAGTTAAAAACTTCATTTAGTGTTTTCTTGGGTTATCTTTGTCTTAAATTAGTTTGATGATCTGAAACATTTACGTGTGACTAATATACAAAAATAGAAGATTTCTGTAGGGCGGCACTGTATGTAATAAAATCATCTGAAGCACAGTTGCTGCCATTTCAGCAGCAAACAGAAGTCAGCTAACACCTTACAGCTGTCAGGGAATACAGGACACTCTGGAGACAGTTGGTTCTGGGTCTGGGGGTTGAGGAGACGTGGATCAGGGCGATATGAAGCCTCCCCGAGCATCTGCTGACTCACGGTTCATATGACAGAGAAAAGAGCAAGGCATAAACACTTCCAGGGTCAGAGGTTCACTGTACACTGAGGTGAGAAATGCTTAAAATGTTTGCCATCATGACTCTGTGAAGGTGAGCCTTAGGGTTAGAGTCCCAGCTCTGCTAACAGAGCTGTTTGGGGAGATGCATTCGACACAGGTTCTTTATTCTTTACTGAAAACTACAGGTGAGATTTTAAGTTACAGCAGCCTGAGAGGTCAAGCATGGATCAGACGGATCCACCAACACAAGCAGCAGTGGACTATATAACAACGTAGATGTATAACAGCGACTCAGCAGCACTTACTGTAAGAAATATCTGAAGAATTCAAACATGTCACAACCAGAGAAGGTCACATAGCTGCCAGAAACAAAAGCAGGGTTTGAGCTACAGGGGAGTCAGAGGAACATTAGCTCTTCTGGATATATGATGTGGTATGTTGTTGCCCTGCATTTCTATTTTGATGTGTCTTTATCATCACAGATCGCACATACAATAGGCTATTATTGACGCATGTTTCAGGCATGAGGGCGACTCATCAGTGATTCACTTTAATAATATAAATGTCATTTCGGTGTGGAGGCACGATATCAGAAGTTTTGTATGTATGTTAAGGGCGTATATATGACACATCTCAACAACAGCAGTTGTACAGATCAGTAAGACCTTGTAGTTTGTAGCTTGACGAGTGAAAAGTCAGATCTGGATGTCAGTCAAAAAAAAGACAAAAAACAGAACTATTTGAATGCTTTCGCCACATGAAAAAGGTTCCAAATACTTTTTTTTCAGCTTCAACTTAATTGTTTTTATACTTTCCATGCCGATAAACTCCCCTGCAAAAAGACCCCAATCATCCTAGATGGATTCATTCTTTTCAAATACAGTTTTTCAATTCATCTGCTGAAAATACAATATTGCAGTGGTGCTCTAAAAGTATACGTTGGGTAAATACTTTTCAGTATTTCCGTACCGATGGTGAAGGAAGCCTCATCATGTCAGTGCTGGCTTTATTCCTTGAGGTGTAGCCACACTGGTGAGACTATTTCTGCCCTTGAACACAACAGTTTAGAATAAAAACATACTTAACCTCCTGTTATTCCGCTTTATTCCTGTTAAGCTGCACGAGTGATTTCAGGACTGACGCATTATAAAAACTTCCTAACCTCTCACACGGACAGAATATACGTTCGGAGGTTGATATAATCTGCCGATCAATAGACTCTTAAGCCACACAAAAGCAGCCGTGTCACAATGAAGTGGGATAACGATCAGAGTTGATCTTCGTCCGTCCCAGGAGGCCACGCTTCTGATGTGTGTGTGCATTTGTACCGTATGTATCTGACGTGTGTTGTGATATTTGCTTTTCCATAAAAAAATGTTGCTGTACACCTCGACCTGCACATGTATGTGATTCCTACGCAACTGAATTTAATCTTATTTGCTTGCAGCAAGCAAGTTCTTGATGTTTCACGGTTTGTTGGCTGAATTAACGTGAAGTGCTCATTCTTAAGATGGGTGGAGGTGACAGAAAAAGTGTCCGATTTGAAGGGAGAAATAAAAAGAGTTGGTTTCGTGTGCCTTGCCTCTATTTTTCTGTGTAATGTCTGCCCCTGCAGTGATACCATCCTAACACACGACATCAGAGGGTCCATTTCAGGATTGTGCTCTGCAAACATTCTGACATTATCGGATGACAGCGAGTTGCCTCAACAGTATCAGTTTGATCATTGTTAGGAACACTTTGCTTTCTAAACTCATTTGGATCCTTTTTTTTTGCAGCAGTTCTCTCTCTTTTTTTCTTTTAGCCTCTGGCAACAAGCTGCAATTTCTGTTGTCCCAACTTTATTCCCCCCTTCAGTCCTCTCCAGATGGCATTATTATTGACAGAGGAGCTCAGGCAATTAGCATTATAATTTTAACTTCAGGACTGCAGGAGTTTTATGGAACACACGTCCCTCTCCACCGGAGGCTGCTCGTTTGATTTTGCCTGTGGACAAACTCACATACATGCACATGGCTAGTTCCAGTCTGTCATCTGGACGCTGAAGAGATCCACTGGGGGACAGAAACAAACGGCGATACAGATGCGCAGCAGCAGCTGCAGCTGCTGGTTTCCGTGTCTCTCATTGCTCTTGTTGTTTATTCAGATTTGTTTGGACTCAACACTCTTCCATGGCATCAGAATTCCCTCATTACATGTCTTTTCACATTCTAATTTATCATTTATTTAACATGTTTGCTGCTTCAGAAGATTAACTTCATTATTTATTTAAACTAAAGGTGGCGCTGTCCCTCACTAATTTCAGAAAATGTGTTACCTCTAGGGCAGGGGTGTCAAACATACGGCCTGTGGGCCAAAACCGGCTCGCCAGAGGGTCCAATCCAGGCCGACGACATTAACTGCAATTTCTCAATAAAAGTAACTATTTTAAATTTATCCACTGCACTGCCACAACTTTTATGTATTGTTCATGTATAAATTTTATACATTGACAAAGCAGGGGAGAAGTTAATCTTCTTCCTTGATAGTTCCCATTTTAGTTTGTGTGATGTGTCAGTTCAGGTGGTCAGGATTATTACACGGATGTGGGCATTATTGTAAATTTAAAAATGATTTGTAGATCTTGACAAGTTGTTTTCATCATAAAGTTAAATCCTACATTGTTCAGCTCCAGATGCCTGTGACTGAATGTTTTGTGCCTTTGTAGACACACTGTGATCTGTATGTTGTAATGAGTAAATGATAAAATGAGGCACACTGTTGTTGAAATTGCACTTATTTTTCTTCAGAGATTTCAGTTTGTTCATAATGTTTTGCAAAAAGATAGTTCATTAACTATGAACATTTTCAGAATGTACTTTTTTGCACTAAAACAAAGACAATTTGGAGTTATTTATAGGTTATTATGCTGTGATTTTACTAGTCACTTGAGATCAAACTGGGCTGTATGTGGAACCTGAACTAAAATGAGTTTGATACCTCTGCTCTAGATCAGCTGGATGCAACAAAAACACATGTTACTAGTTAGGGTAATGCAACTTTTTGCCTAGTGACGAATTTAACACAAATGAACAGCGATAATACAAAGAAAACAACTAGTGGGTGTTGTTAAAATGAAACCAAATGGAGGCTAACAGAGTCATGAAACTAGCTGAAGAAAAAACTAAACAACCAACTCCTCAGCCAAACTTAAGCACAACTGCAAAACCCATAAGCAACAACTAAACTAAACAACCAAGTGTCTCAAAACACTTCGAGTATCTCCTTGCCTACGTTGAACAGCTCTTAACTGAAGTTACCGTCTTCACCGAGACACGGATCACTTCCACACTTCGTCAACAATTTCTAACCAAAGTTACAGTTCACACAGATGCGTAGCTGCTTCACTAAGTAGACAGCAGCAAAGCGAAGCTGTAATCTACACTCATAAAGACCCCAGAGACACCAGGATGAACTGTTTATGGTGAATCCCAACCGCCCCGACTGAGAGTCTGGTTCAGGATTTATATCTGCTGTTGTGATTGCTGACGTCTTGTGGGAATTTTACAATTTCTTTTAGCTTTTATCCAAAGCGACGTACATCTGAGAGTAGATACAACACAAGCAAGAATCTAGTCAGAAGAGAAAAAACTGAAATCCGAGTTGTGGAGCTATCAGATGGGTTGAGAGGCCGGGAGAACCAGAGCTGGAGAACACCTCTGGAGCTCCAGACCAATCACCTCTAATGCCAGATAGATGGTGTCTGGATCTTCAGCCCGCCGTTATCAACTTAGACTGACTTTATGAATCCCCAGAGGGAAAGTCAGTCTCTACAATCCATCTCTCCACACAGAGGCTGCACAAAGTCCACCGCAACACTTTCTATATGAAGTAAAAGTTTGATTGTAATACAACAAATGTTTAAAATTTGACGGTCTCGGGGTAAAACTGACCAGTTATCTGACTTAAACTGGCAGCGGCTTGTTTCTAAAAATGAACCCACTGAATCAACTCATTATATATTCAGATTCAGGCGGCCACACAAAGACTGAATCTGGATTTGTACTTTGTGTGTTCAGGGGCTGTGGTGCGTCTATGTGCAAAGGCTCCAAGGTTAATCTTTGCGTTTAGCTCACTGTTGCTCCAGACCACAGAGTAAATGAAAGAATGTAAACACAGTTACTTCAGGGATTATGAAGCACAATGCAACCTAATTACACATCCAGCGGTGCAGAGGTGAGGTCAGCGGCTGAAACCATAAAGCATAATTAACCTCTAACATCAACTATAAATCCAGTTAAGAGTCTGCAGTCATGCCGGCAGCTCCGTACTTTGGGACCAAAGTTCTTCTTCTAAATATCCATATGTACGTTTATCATGCTTGCTGTGTTGTCTCTGCGAAGCCTTTTTAAACAATATATCTTTATTTTTCAGCCCTGTTGTACTTAGTTCTTGTACTTTTTGTGTCTCATCTCCATCCATCTGCTGTAACTTGTGAATTTCCCCATTAAGTTTATCTGATCTTAGTTGTTATTGTGTTGATAGTTTAATAAATGTACATAAATATAAGCTCAGTGCCTCCACTGTGTTGTTATTTAGATTTTGGTCCCTGACTTGTATAGATTCCAGCTTCAATAATTTCCCCGATCGTTCCTGAAGCTCTTCTTAGTGAAGCAACAAGAGGTGCTTCGTATGCTGCATTATTATATTAATCAAATGTAAATAGTTAGTTGGTGGAATACCAGTTTCATTGTGTAATAATTCTGCATTAAGCATTCAAAAGTCAGTTATTTGTGGTTTAGATTTCTACTCTGTGGCCTAGTTTGAATTTAGAGTTGAGGTGAGAGGAAAATGAAAGAAATGTAGAGGTCTTTGTACAGCAGTTTGTATGCAGTTGCCATGTGTATCATTTCCTTCCCCTACCATGTCGTGCTACGTCCACGTTTCCGTCCTAACAGGAGCTGGCAGCAGAATAAAACAGGAGCTCCAAATCCTGTGGCAGCACACCGTCACTTCAGAGAGCCCGATTAGAAAACGTACCTGCAGGCAGAGAGAAAAAAAAGTTCCTGAAAGATGTTTACAAGGAAGAAGCTGCGAGGAAAATCTGGAATGAAACCTGGAGGATTTTGACTCACTGGTCACTGGGGAGCGGTGAATGTTAACAGTAGTACCGCTAGCAGCTGTGCTTTTATTTGTCACGTAGTGGCTTTTCAGTGTTGATGTTAATACTTGGAAGCGTCAGAGGGAGACTCATCCCTCCCAATGTGTTGAATTACGACCTGATAAACCCATCGTGGTGTATGTGCGTCTTTGGATTCTGCTCCATGCTGACGCGATTCGTAATTGCTTTATTTGCAGATTTTCTTTATGTCTGTGGGAGGTTTTTGTCAACTTTTACGCTACAGGAACAAACTATTTTGTGTTGGTTGGCCTATAGACAAACACTGTCGGAGCACCGAAATGTAAGCAACTTATTGTCACTATCACTGGACAAAACCGAAAAGCATATTTTGTCTTTTTTTGGTCATTAGTATGAAGTGCATGCTCTGTGTCAGTTGTTAGTTGTTTTCAGGGGTCATTCCAAAGACATCTGAAGGAGACGAAATGGAAAATGTTAACAAGCCAATGTTTCACAGCTTTTTAGTTCTCCTTTTATTTCCTGTGGTGTCTCAGACCTGCAGCCTCCTTCACAACTTTATTACGCTGAGAGACACATCAAGGTCTCCAACTGCATAAAGAGAAAAAGAGCAGAGTGACTCATAACTGAAGTGTTTCTGACTTTTAAAGGTCAGCATTAGCTACCTTTAATCCTCGTTGAATACCAAGTACCGGGCTAACCTCTGAGTCCCGCTCATCGTCGCCGCCTCATTACCTGGTTTGATTTTTGTCCTTTTAAACATGTAAACTTTAACAGAGCTGGAATTACATCAGAAACTTAAAAAAACAAGTTTGTTTTGTGTTCTTGTTAATTAGGTGTGCTGGGTGACCTTGAAAATGCCAGGTTGGCGGCTCGTTCTCCGCGCGCACCTAAACGCCGCGCCAGCTGGCGACGACAGATTTGAGGAATGAAAGGCTGAGGCGTCGCAGGCAGACCTCCGCTTCGTTTATCCAGAGCAGATGGCGGAGACACGATAAGAATTTGTTATCCGTGGCCATTACCGCCTCTGCCGAGCGTGTTGTCGCTGCTTTAGCAAACATTAAAATCCTTGTCGCCGGTGTTTTGTTTTGTTTGTTCTTGCAAGAGGCTGAAATCTTTGCGCTGATAGCAGGAGGCTGGAAAACGCCCGTGGATACAGCTGACCTGTGAGCATTAGCAGAGAGAGAATGAAGGTAAAAAGTCCGCTTTATGCACGATTAGTCACATGGGAGCGACTGTGGAAAACAAGCAGAGCCTAATTAGTTGTATTAAAACAAGTCTATCATGTATTTACAACTGTTCTCTACAGGGGGGCGCTCTCTGAGGGGGAAGGCTTAACGTTGTGTATTATTATTATTATTATTATTGCTGCTGCTGTTCTACATTATTATCCTGGGATTTAACTTCCAGGATATAATAAAACTACGGTAGACGTGCTGAAGCATTTCGCATCTTAATTTCATCCTGAATAATGGTTCAGATATATCACCTCATGGTAAGTCAGTCACATTCTTATTACTCTGTATGTGATCAGCGTCTGTCTGTCTGTTCGCAACATTACTCAAAAACAGATTAACGGATTTGGATGAAATTTTCAGGGAAGGTCAGAAATGACACAAGGACCATCAGATTAGATTTTGGCAGTGATGCGATTTATAGTTATTGTACATAAAATTGTCGATTCTGAGGGGTTCAGGTGGGAACTTTTTTAAAAGATTAAAGAGGAGGAAACACAAGAGATGTTTTCTGAGCTATAAGAGTCACAAATAGACCAGAATGTTGAGTTTTCTAGACACAATCAGCATCCGCTTCTGTCAAGTTTCAAAGAAAATCATTACTTTCATGCTCCATACGTCAACGTAAAACTAAACCTTGTACGAAAAGCCCTTCTCAGGTTGTTGGAAGGTATTTTGGAAATCCCAAAAGATCGTTATTTCTGCTAAAAGCAGTGGGTTTTATAGTGGGTGAACTAAAAGAATACATCACAAAATTCCATCACAAGTGAACGTGTGCGCTCAACACAGCACTTACACGACTTCCCTGCAGGTTTCATGTTTGCCTAAAATTCAAAGCCGTGCTCAGACTCAAACGGTTTGGTCCCCCGTGACTTTCACAAACACCCTGAAACACACTCATGATGTAAGATGATGGCAAGATGCAAAACATGAACAGTCTGATGAAAGAAGCTTTGAATATTAAGCAGCTGGAATGCTCACACATTTACACGGATCAGGCGAAACATTATGACCACCTGCCTAGTATTGTGTTGGTCCTCCATGTCATGGACTCCACTAGATCCAAGATGTGACGGTCATTTTTCAACAAGATGACATGCTTTTTAAACAAATCAGTTAAAGCTTTTATAATTGTATCAAGGTGTGCAGATTTTTATATATTTATATTTCTGTCATTTTAGACACATTTTGAGTCATTTTGAGAACACTGTAGTCATTAAAGACACAATTTCACCTAATTTCGAACACAATTTAGACAAATTTTATGAATTTTAGAAAAGTTCTAGTCATTTTGGACTATTTTTGGGTAATTACTGACAAGACTTGTGTCATTGTGGACACATTTTGAGGCTACTTTTGTGTATTTGTAATGATGTGTGCGGCTAGAAGCAGAACAGTGCAAATAAGGCCATGTTATCTTTTGCACATTCATCTATTTGCACCTTTTTAACTAATTTTGGGTAATTTTGGACCATTTTTTGTGCACTTTGGACAGGTTTTAGTCATTTGAGACAGATTTCACCTAATTTTGGACACATTTTGGACAAATTTGATGAAGTTTAGATAAGTTTTAGTCATTTTGGACTAGTTTTGGTTGATTTTTTGATGAGATTTGGACAATTCTGGGCATTTGTTTGTAGTTTTGTTTACTTGTAACGATGTGCACAGTGTAAACAAAGGAATACCAAAACCCACTAACAGGTGCCATGATGAAGAGACGATCAGTGTTATTCACTCCACCTGTCAGTGGTCAGAATGTTGTGTCTGGTCGGTTTATTGTTAAACTGATTTGACGTGTATCACCGTTGTGGAGGCTTTACTCCGTTAAAGTTCTTCAGAGGGATGCTGCACATTCAGTGGAACCAACCTGCCCGAACTCACCATCAAGCTGGTTTTAAATGCGTGATCAAGGAACGACAAACTGGCTTCACACCAAAGTTGGCGATGAATGATAGGCCGACATGTTCTACAGAGAAATCCAGCACGAATCACCAAACTGATGAGAGCGGTCTTGTCTGTACCTGAGGCTGAGTGAGTCATGTGTGAGCGGATTAGACAGCCGTCCATCAGCAGGACGGAGGGGAAACAGCCTCAGCTTCACTCTTTAAGGCTCACTCTCAAAGGTCACGGAGTTTGGTGACGTGATCGCCCTGACAGGTCCACGAGTGATGTCACCCTCCTCCTCTCCTTTCTTCTGCTGCTCGTCCTTCCACCGTTTCACAGAGTCTCCGTTAAGAGGCCGGCCTCAGCTGCCCGCTGGTGTGTGAAGACTCAGTCAGCTTTATTATGGCCGTTCTCTTTCAGAAGGTCTCCTCTGCTCTGCAACTTTCTCTCCTGTTCACTTTGACTTCAGCTCAGTCATTCTGTTACACTGTGAGAACATTTCTCTGCTCTTATTGCTGCTAGATTAGATTTTTAGATTAGATTTTTCCACACCCCATGAACCCTAAATATCCAATTTTACTTGTTTTTAAAGGAAAACACGCAAGTTTTTAAAAATATTTTTGCATATTTCTTACACTTAAATGTCTCATATCATCAATCTGACATTTATATTTATTGAATATTAGACAGAGATAACCACCAAAGCACAAAGTGCAGTTTTTAAATGAGGTTTTATTAAAGATTTCTTGAAAACCTCTATCAGCCCTGTGAAAAAGTAACTGCCCCCCCCCGTAAAAAAATCTTCAATTTTTGCATATTTTCCACAGTAAAGGTTCCAGATCATCAAACATCAAACTGGAGGGACGGGATTACATTTCCGAACACGGTGTTTTCCGGAGGCAACAAGCAGCAGAGCATTGTGTTCTGTGTGTGAGTGTTTCTGCTAAAGATCAGGGTTTGGTTCTTTCTGATGAGATCCTTCACTGTTTTCTCAGAATCTTGGAGGGATTTCTGGAGCATTAGCTTCTGAAATCCTTCCTGCTCGTGATGCTTTGTTCCCGCGTCATCGCCGCCCGAGGGCCTGTTTTCACAAAGAGTTAAACACCTCAGACTCAATGGTTTGTAAGATTTCTGCTGTTTTTAATGATGAGATGACAGAGTGCTAACAATGTCGATACAAGAATATGACTCAAACATTAAAATGTAATGTCATTGACAAGTTATTTTCTGGCTCAGAATGGGCCTTTTGGGGTTAGTGCATCATTGTAAGCGTTTGCATAAAGGGAATGAGTCTGTGTTACCTTATATTTGACAGAAATTCATGCAGTTTCATGTTATTTATGCAAAAACAAAAATATCTATTAAGCTTAAAAGGTTTAATTGTCATTTTTTTTTATCATTTCAGCACTGGTGAAGGTCCTTTTTTACCGGCTAGAAGCTCTTTAGAGTTCCTTTATGCAGGAAAAATCCTGCTGACTGCCTATTATTTGGCGATATGAATTTAATTTAAAGGAGGGTTATGTTGAGGTCACCAGTAGCTCTACCTAGTAATTATTTCAGATTATCTATAATTTTTTTTTAGCAATAGGGAGCTCTGGGTGACCCCAAACTTTTCAATGGGAGTGTACATTGTTTGGCATTTGTTGCAGATAGCAAAGAAAGAATTTCATCGTAGAGGAAAACTCATAACTGTACATATGACAGTAAACACTTTAGATCTCAAATCTACACTTCAATTATCAGTGAAGATCAAATGCAATTATGGAGCAACTGAATTGAAATAAAAAATTATGAGATTCCAATTCAGATTTTTGCTACTTTGTTATTCACGTTAAGTTTTTTCTTACTGATCTTTCTATACATGTTTCTTCCAGGGTTCAGCTGATATCACCACCATCATCTCATCGTACCGTGAACAGAAGGCCTTTTGTCCTGTTGGTGCAGCCGTGCAGCAGCCACAGTCCTGCAGTAGGTTAGAAGCAGTAAATTAACTTCTCCCCTCTCCTTCTCCACAGCCGCTCTGCATCCTGTTTACCCAGTGTTCCTCTCCGCTAGGAGCTCTGTCCTCTGGCTCCCTGTGCAATGTACAGTATCAAATAGCTTCTCTTAAAGGAGCAATCATGCAGCACTCCAGGGGATGCTGAGCGCAGTAATTGAACATTCACCGGGAAGCTGCTGACGTACAACATGACACCTCTGGGCTGACCGGCCGCTCCACACTGCGCTGTGCTTTGGCCTGAATTATAAATACGTGAATATCTTGGACTCCCAGCAGGGACTCGCTGGGCACAATGGAGGTGAATGACAGACACTGCTCCCATCCCCCCAGCACTCATAGATGTACTGCAGGGCTCCAGGTGTAATTCAGACCTGATATATGTGTGACACCGCTCCTGTTGTCAAGCAATTACAGTGTCTTTCACAAGAATAAACAGCTTTGTTCAGACGTATGTTATATGCAGTATTTGGTGTCTAAAGCACAAAACAAAATATTACAGGAGGGCAACAGTGTCTGCAAAGGTCTGCATTACCTAAAATTCATCATCTGTCCAAATCCACAGGGTCTGCACATCGACGTTCAAAACTATATTTCTGACTGCAGGCACCATAAACACGCCTGGTTTGCATCATCGAGAGGCAAATATTGGTTAAAACCAATGTTTGGCTTCAGAAGATTTCCTGTTAATCACACCTTTGTCATTTATGGTGTGTGGTAATTAACAGTGTGCCAAAGTTTCCCCAGTGGGAAGCTGCAAGTTCTCCAGGAATCTGGTGTTGTGTTTTACATTTTAGTAAACTCAGAAATTACTGACATTTTTAATCAGTCAAGTCCCCAAGAATAACCCACAGAAGTTATTAGTTTCCATGCTGTGAACCAATTCTGCATCTTTAAAACACTAACTTGTGTGTTCACTTTACATAATCTGGCCTCTGCTCTTGTGAAAGACAACGATCCTTGTTGACAACAGAATGTCAAAGATACCAAAACCGCTGTTCGTACAATGAAAACCTCCAGGTATCTGAGTCAAAGATCAGAATGAAACTATCAAAGCCACCTGAGTCCATGGTGAGGATGCTTAGCTGACACGGATTGATGGAACGGAGGAGATAACGCTGCTAATTAGAGAATTACTTTTACAATCTAGTTATCTGAGAGAATAATTTATCAAATAATGCTCCTCCCTGACAACTCCAGGCTTTGCTGAGAAAGACTGGTTCTTATTACACTGAACAATCATTCCAGGAGAGCAGTGGGACCTGGGTTACGCCCAGTAAAGCTTGATCACAATTTGCATCTTGATTCCACATGACAGTTTTGTTAACTTTCACATGCCGCCACTCCTGAGATTCCTTTCAGTCTGATGTCTGTTCTCTGGAGGATGTGCTGCCCTCCAGGTCAGGCCAGAGGGTGTGCTGCAGGACGATGTTTTCCAAAACACTAGCAAGATGTGTTGTTTTGCTGTGGAATACCTCACCGGGGGCTGCTTTCTCTCTTCATTAGATGCTTTCAATTCATGCCATGAGCTGTCAAGATATGTTTTAAACAAGAAAATCAAATCTTTCTGCCGAGTTATTTGCACAACCAAGCTGCACATGGAGAGGACTCAATGTCAGCGACATACAGTGCTATGCAAAAGTATTTGCCCCCCACAAAAGTCTTCTGTTTTTTGTATATTTGTCACATTTAAATGTTTCATATCATCAAAAAATACATCATGTAAGACAAAGAAAACACAAAATGCAGTTTCTGAATGATGATTTCATTTATTGAAGGGAAATGCTGGACAGCAATATTCCCTTTTTAAAGTAAAATCATCATTATAGCTAACATTAAACTGTGATGTGGGGTTGTCCAGGTAGTTTAACTGGTTACCAGTCCCTGATGCAGAGGGCTGGGTATGATTCCAGTGCAGGTCCTTTGCTGCAGGGTCTTACCTCCATCCTTCTTTCTGCTTTATTCCTATCTGCCTTACTAAACTAATCGTTCAAAAAAAGTCAAGAAAAGGCCAAAAAAATATCTTAAACTGATCTGAAACATTTAAGAGTGTCAAATATGCAGAAATGGAAGATTTCTGAAGGGGGCGAATACTTTTGCACAGCACTGTATAGTAATGCAGTATAATCCAAGACCGCCCTAGAAACTGAATCAATACTTCTGCAAACTGAATATTAAAACTCTTCATCATTCATTGCAGGGACTTGATCACATTTTCACATGCCCCTCTTATATTGTCCACTCTCCAAGCTTTCCTCAGCTGTGCCTCCGTCTAACGGCCAGAGGAAACACCTCCACTACGCACCGCAGTGTGAACATTAACACAACGTTTGACTGCAGGATAACCGACCTCCTCCACCTCCTCCACCCCCTCCATCCGTCACATCTCTGCACCATCACCGCACCTTCAGATGCAAACCAACAACGTGCTGGGACGTAATTGCCATTCAGCAAATATGTGAGCGCGCCGGGGCTGCGGCGTGAGCGCGCCGGGGCTGCGGCGTGCACGCTCATAAACTCCCCCAGTGGAGGGAGGGGGACGGAGGGAGTATTACTCACCATGCCGTTATTGCTCACAAATAAAACCAAAGCGTAATAAAAGCGATCCTTTAAAAATTCATGTGAGCCGAGGCAGGCTAAGCGCTGTGGGTGGTGGAGTGTGTGTGTGTGTCTGTGTGTGTGTGTGTGTGTGTGTGTGTGTGTGTGTGTGAGAGAGATGGAGGCGTAAGTATGAAGCTTTATCTTGAATTATTCTGCTCATTAAGCTGCATCAGCACCTGTGTGTCGCGGCTTTCTGCCCCTGACTGACTGAGTACGTGCGTGTTGTGTTTCCTGACACTACATGCGTTAATGGGTGTGTATGTGTGTGTGTACATGCATGGCTAGGCATGGCTGTATAAGTGTGTGTGCGTGTATTTATGCATTATGTACCGTGATACCTCTGTGTGTGTTCATACATTTCACAACAGTACAGACATGAATTGATGTGTGTGCTCGTACAGATATATGTCTTGGTGTGTATATGTGTAATTGTCTGAGTGTGACAGCAGCTGCATATACTGCATTTATCTCCATTTTTACCCGAGCACCGCGGCCTTTAGCTTCATGCTGCTTCATGAATCTGTGTGCACATTCTAGTACATGCATGTCAACCAGGAGCTGACATTTTGTCTAGTTTCCAGGTTAATGTTCTCCACAGGCTGCACAAACTAGACGTGTATGAGCATCTTTACCACTAAAAACTGTTATTTATACTATGCGGATAATATCACACACACCAAGAATGTGGCCGAACGTTAGTCAGTGAGGTAACTTCAGGTTTAATCCTGCAGATGGCAACTTGTGCTGAACACCCAGCCTGCTCTGGACGAAGTTAATGTTAACATGTTTCCTCTTATTTCTGGAGGATGCAGTGGAGCTCAGTGTGCAGACAGTGAGCGGAGCTTTTAAAACTGCATAGCCATTTCATTGTTCAATTTGTATTTGTAGAGCAATAAAAACCAAAAACGGGACCTGATTAAAGTACTAAAGTCTTGTACTTTCATTCAGTCTACTATTAGTTTGAATTATGTTTTTATCTATGTCCTTTATCTGCTCCCAAAACCACCTGAAACCACTCGGACTGCAGGAGAAAGGCTTCTTCCACTACATACGAGTGAAACTGGATGTGAGATTATTAAATTAGTCCTTAACTTCATCACAGAAAGTGTTATTTTTTATTACCTGCCGGTTTGCTCAGTTTCAACCTGGTGTAGACCAGCTAGGCTCCTAAAGATCCTTCTTCTGCACCAACCTGAACTCGTCACACCTGCCATGCGTGAAGCAGGCCTGGTGGGCAGCAAAACATCCATGAAAAGGATGAACTTCCACTTGGATTAGTATTATTGTCTGGGGTTGCCGTTGAGAATCCTTACAAATACGGTGCAGTGTGTGTGTGCAGCCGACACGCTGTAACACACATGAACTCTGAGCATTAGCATGTTAACTGCAGTCGCCAGTACAGCCAACGAGGAGAAGTTGTTATTCTGATGCGGTTTGTCGTCGCGCAGAAGGAAGCGGAGATGCACATTTTATTAAAAACACGACAAACATTTACAGAGCTGCTGCACTGAAGCTTCCCCCGTGACCAGGATTAGTTTAGATGTTATGTTTTATTTTAGATGTGTGGAGGGGCTAAGGTAAGCAGGAAGACCAGCCTCCATCCTGCTGAAGAGTCTGAGATCAGTGTCAGCTTCAGGGTCACTGCTGTGGAGCTAATCCTGCGTGAAACAGGGGGTCAGAACACCGCAGCTCAGCCGTTTTCCTCACCGTATATGTAGTTCCTTTAAAATCCCTTTAAGCCTGTTACAAGCCTGTATATTTGTAAGTGAGTCTATGTGTAGAAATGTTTTATTTGCTTATTAAAAACAAGGAATAACATACCTTCAGCATTTATCTTGAACTTAAATTTATTTGAAAAAACAGAGATTTAACTGTTTAATTCAGCTGCTTAGTAACTGTAACAGTCCCCGATAGTTCCAGAAATTTAACTTGTACATAAGCAGAAGCCCACAGCTGTGGAGTCTCTATGGAGGTGTTGAGCGAATTTGAAGTAAACTGTCAAAATCTTGCACGTTTGTCTTGTGTCCATTAACTGTTTTGGAGCAAATCAATGTTACATGACTGTAACATACAGAATAAGAAAGCCAGAAGCAAAACCAGATGTTTAAAAAGCGCTAAAAGACCTCAAAGATGAAGCCAAGAAAAAAAAGCCGCAGTGGAACGTGACCAAGCAGCGAGGACGGGAACACAGGAGAAATTTTCCAACTTTAAGGCTTTTTTTTTTTTTTTTAGCCAAATAAAACAGTCAATGGAAAAACCAAGGTTGCAAAAGATTAAGATGCATCAGCAAAGAAACAGTATCAACAGAAACGCTAACCTTTAAATAACCAGAGATCAAGAAAACAACATAGCAACAGAAGTGAACCTGAACTGAACAAACCTGACATCCTGAATGACACAAAAAAGGGGTAAATATGCGCATAGGGTTTAATGGTACGGACCTGTTTCCACAGCATTAAAACCCAAAATACACCCAACTGCCACTTAAAGATATAATACAAATAATTTGGAAGGAATTTTCAGGGAAGGTCAGTAATGACACAAGGACTAACCGATTACATATTTTCTCTGTAACCATGACAACAAGTGAACACTACGTCAGCTGCCTGGTGACGATCACATGATTGTGATCCTACTACAAATCCACCGCTGCGGACCACAAATTATTCAAAGACTTCATCCGTCAGAAGTCATAGAATGACTGAGCAGCCTTGGTGGAGTACTGCGCTCTCTAATGCAATGCTTCAGAATGCACATAAAAAACACATTATGGAAACATGGCTAGTGGTAAAAGCAACACTACAAACCACCGCTGCTGACTCAGCTCAAGCTTGGAAGTATCCTGTTGTGAAATGTACACCAGAGACTGGAACGTGCTGTTATTTCTGTCCTATTAAGTTTTCCTTTGCAGTGCTTTTCAACATTTTAATGAAACAAGTGTTCCATTTGATTGATGTCCATTCACCCAACCAAATAAGCTAACAGACTACGGTATCAGGTGTTTATATTTCGGCTTGCAGATGCCACACATTGACTTATTACACTGATTCAGAATCAAACTACTCCCCCCCTCCTGTAGTGGAATCCTTTTTCTACAACACAGCTCTTTGTATTTCAGCACACTGAGCTCATTTGCCCACATTTCATGAGCCCACAATGCCCTCCCTTGCTCTCCCCCTTTACCTTTATCTGTTTCTGTCCATCACTTCATCCGTCACTCGCCTCCCCAGTTCCTCCATTATTCAGCGATTCACCTTCAGCACCTCACCTCTTCTGCTGCCTCTCGAAACAAATCTGGTTTGAGACTTTATTGTCCTTGAAATTAGGTTTGCAGCAAAGCGTGCCGCACGGTACAGACAATAAACAAAACCTACCGGAACATACGAGATACATTAAAATGAACCGCGGAGCCAGGAGAAGATTGACTGACCAGGGAGTCTAAGAGCCTCTGCCTTCTATTTCTTCCATCTTCTCTCATAACCCGCCCATTGTTAGGCCTTTTTTTACTGCTTTTATTCACTTCTGGGACAAAATATTTGTCTGAATAATGAGAAGCAGCCACAATTATATTGCAAAGATCCTGATCATTACTAGTCTTACATTTAATACTGCATAAAGACTCCCTAAACACACGTTACTACAGTAGTACTCTCATTTGCTGTGTCCCAGTTCAAATGCATCTTTCAAAGTATGCATGCAACGATTTACCTGACATCTGAGTCCAAAACCTCTGAAAATATAAGTAAACCCATGAGTGCCACCAGTCATATATGTCTTGGTGGCCTCCCTCACTAGGCTCTTTCTTCTAACTCCTTCAGAGGAGTCATAGGTGTCTTGGTGGCTTCATGGTGTAGTTATATCCAGGAGTAATGATTCACCAGTGAATGGACCTTCCAGATACAGGTGTCACTTGAGATGCATTAATTGCAGCCAGGTGATCATCATTTCACTAACTGTGTGACCTCTAGCATTGGTGTTAAGTTACAGTAGGAGAGTCACTTTAAAGGGGGTTAAACACTTTCAACAAACTTTACATTTATTGTGTTTGATTGATTGGCATGACCTTGTAGAAATCGACATGAAAGAATCATTTTCTGTAAATTCTTGTCAAAAAAGCCAAACAAACTGACCTTGATTCGAAGTTGAAAAGCAATAAATGGAGAAAATACTTTTATAGGCGCTGTATGAAAAGTTCAAATGGCCTGCCAGACTTTCTTGCTGTACATCAGTCAAGTTAGCTCGACCTCCTCATCTAAATGATAAAGTAATGAGAAAATGCCCGCCACTGTTTCTCCATTCTCAGCTGTGCTCTCACTCTCCCATCTCCAATCTAAATTAGGAAAAGTCCATTAGACCATGAACTGCCATTCCTCCAAAGCATTACCCACACACGTGAACATACAATCGCATATCTGATGTGGACCAGAAATCGCTGTCTCCATTATAGTTCTGCCAGTTGCTCCTCCATGCCGCCCGGGCAGCGTCTTTATAGAGCAGCTTTGATATGTGGGGCTGGACGGCCGGCCGGGCGGGGCGAGTGACAGAATGAGGTTGGGAAATGAGCGAGAAGGGGATTCACGACGGGGAGGAAGAGGGGGAGGAAAATACTGGACCGACACCAAACATGACAACAACACAGCAGGAGAGATGCAAGTACAGCACTTCAGAGAGCAGCTAAAGTGTGAAGAACTGCTGGCGCACGCCTCAGAACCCGTGCATATGTGATCCCACATATGGCACGATGGCAGCGTGCCGTGTGCAATCCGGAGAATCTGCACAGCATCAGGATATGTCACTGTTCTGTATCCCAACATGCAAAACGGGGCTCCTCAACAGCCACCGTTTTATCACATGCACGCCCCTGGTTTGACATTTCTAGGCTCCCGTAGGTTGAGTACATCCTCCGTCTGGACAGTGCAGCTGGTATAACTTCATCAGATGTGATAAAACTGCTGCGCAAAATGGCATATAATGATGCACAGCCATGAGGAGCTCCAGTTTAAGAAATGGATCATTCAAATGATGCACTCAAGGCTGAACCTTCTCCTTCAGAAAGATCAGAGTTTAGACAACAACACAGACAAAGTGTGATAAATTGTCTTTAGTGGGTCAAATGCAAAGTAAAAGCTTATTGAAACATGAGGCTAAATCAACGGCAGCTGCAAAGGGTCAAAAACAGGCACAGAAGTGGTACAAGAAGCTACGAAGACAAACCACAGAAACGGTTTCTGCTGCAAGGAAAGAAGAAGTTGTGAACAAAAGTTTAATTTTCATGTGTTTCAGTGATTCCATCATAGAAAACTGAGAGATATTGGGGTCATTGGAAGCCCAAGACTGTCATGATATACAAGGTCATTACAAGTTTATGGAAAATTTTGTTCACAGTTACATGGAAATAAGAGGGAAATAACAGGGAACGGCTGTAATTTCCCCTCAGGGAGCAATAAAGTATTTCTGATTCTGATTCTGTAGGGGGCAGCTGATGGACATGTGGCACTACTTAGTGGAATGAGAGGACAAATGTAACCTCAAAGAGTGCAAACTAAATGTCATCTGAACCTGCTGAACTCTGGGCACATGATCATGTGTAGGTCTGTTGGATGATGGTTTGTAGTGTTGAATGTTAACAGCCTCCTCTATCCTTCTCTGGAGTCCACTCCTGCTCGATAACGTTTGGCCTCTTTCTAGTGTGTCAGGGGTACGAAGAAAGGACTCTATGTTAAATCTGGACTACCACCTTAATCATACAAGGATCTAACAAATTCATTAACTGAGAGAAGACAGATGTGGTTCCATATCAGAAGAAACAATAAAGTGTGGGAGCTTCCATAGTGTACAGCAGGACTGGTAGGGAGTACTCTGTTCTCCCTCCGGCCAGCCTGAGAGCTGCGCCTGTCGTAATTACTGTTGTACTGTGTGTGTGTGTGTGTGTGTGTGTGTGTGTGTGTCTGCTGCAGTACTGTCAATAAGTGCTTGATGGCCGAGCTGGTGGCTGCCTCCCTCCCTCCCTCCCTCTCTTTCTGCAGCAGCACAGTAGATATGGATGGTAAAAGAGCTGGCCCCTCAGCGACTTTTATCTCCCCCTTTCCTCTCTTCCATCACTCCATCCCGGATCTTCTGACATTTTTTCCCCCTTCGGTCTTCCTTGCATTCTCTCTCTCCTCCTCTCCATGGGTTGCCAGCCATCTTCTCTTTCTGTTTGCCTGTTGGTGTGAATGAATGTTTCTGATTTCCCCTCCCTGCAGACAGCCTCTCCGTCCTCTGCCATCCTTTTTGTCTCCGTCTGTCTCCTCCCCTCGCCCCTTGAGCTTTTAAAAAATACTATTCTGGCCATGCGACTACAAATCTCTCTCTTTATCTGTGGCTCTTGTTTCATGCTCTCCCAGGATTGCTGCTGCAGTGAAATGTGTCTTTTAGGCCTGTTATCTCACTCATAAACCTCATTGTGTGTCCTCTATATATTCTGTGCAGCAAAAGCTGCTGCAAAAATCAGTAGTAGGAGGCGATATTTCTACCTTTCTTTTACTCTCCCCTCTTCTCTTAATTTATTATATACAGCGGTGGAAAAAGTTTTCGGACACCCCATGCATTTGTGAAATATTGCATTAAGAATCACTCTTAGATCTTCAAGTGCAATTTCTTTTAGTGCAGCCACAGCCAAAATACTAAACAAAATGAGAGACAGAGGTTAGCCTGGCGTCGTTGGGCCCAAACAAGAACTGGACAGCGAGGAACTGGAAGAAGGTTCTGTGGTCAGATGAGTCCAGTTTCCAGTTTATCTTCCTCCTGCTAATGTGAGGGTACGTAGAAGACCAGGCCAAGCGTTATCTCCACCATGTACAAAACCTACTAGTAGGTCAGTTTTGTCTGAATTTAAATGAATAAAATCCTGGCCTTTATGTCCTTCAGACATGCCTGGAGTTTGACCTACAGACTGATTTTATTTGGCTTCATAGAAAAATAGAACTTGGTGTCATCTGCATAGCAATGAAAATGTGTCCAGTGTTTCCTAATAATATTGCCTAAGGGGATCATATACAAAGTAAATAAGACAGGCTTTTTTCTTTAGACTGTAAGGGGGCATGTGACTCTTTTTCTGCACAAAATAGGCTGATGGTGTGCCGCCTAAATCAGTCAATGGGTTGTTTTAATGGAGAGAAACGAGGAATATACAAATTTATCACTGTGAAAAGCGTTGCTATTGGAATGAAGCAAGACAGGAATGCTAATCGAAATTCAGTATCAATATATTTATTTTACCGATCAATGCAGCCGATTCCAATCTGAATCTCTGAACAGAACCTCCTCTGGACCAGCTCAACATCAGTTACCATGGTGATCTGGCATCTTCATACAGCCACCTTTGGAACCCTGAAAACTCTTTTGTGAAATCAAGATGACCTCAGTTTTTTTAACCAGATGCTGCAGTTGCTCTCCAACAATTATCTCGCACCTGACCTAGCAGCTGTTTGGCTAAGATGTCGGCTCAACAATATGATTTTTTTTATGTGTATAACTTTTTGTATTAGACGATTTTATTCTTAATTGTCTGATTTTGAGGGTTTTCTTCCACTTGTGGTTGATATTTATCAGCCAGAGAGCCTGAAAATATTCAGATTATAGATCATAAAGTGCATATAATATAAAGCTCTACTCTATTTTGTGTCAATTATTGTATTTAGTAACACCAAAACTTCTGGTAAGCGATGTGAGGATTCTTAAAATATGTTGACATATTTTAGCCACAATGCTCTGAATATCTGACAGTTTAGTAACAAAAACTATTTTCCTGTGCAGTCATTCTGCTATATTTGACTTATTTATCAGTGTTTTCAATGTATTTATGTATAGTTTGAGAGCGATGGCTCTTCCCAGCTGATTTTTATCCAGTGGCAAGCTGATCTGATGCTAATTTACATGAGAATTTATGTAAAATAGAGGCTGAACCATGAACAGAGATCACTGATGGCATGTATAGTATTTTAATAGGTTGCCCTATTGTAATTAAAATTATCGGAGGCTGAGTACAAACTCAGACAACATTTGAATAGATCAATATGTTTCTCTAAATTCCTGAACAGACTAAAAAGCTGTGTACAGACATTAACAGCTACAATCTCTGCTTTTACTAAATCAAGATGAGCAGCAAATGTGACAGAAAAACACAAAAAATGTTGCTACTGTGTTGGAAAATTTAAGAACTCATTGGTGTTATAGTGTTTGTGTAATTATTACCTGCAAATCAGGTGGAACCACTGGAGGTCAATAAGATCCTCAGCTGCTCTTTAAAGCACACTTTCAGCCATATTAACACATTTCAGGCACAAAACATAATGAAAACTGCAGTCGAGGTTTAATGGGAGCCGTAATGAATCCCAACCATACTGTAAAAATAATGCACCAGCCAACACCTTTTCTTTTTACCACAGTCCGTTCTATACAGATGATTATTACAGTCAGATGGAGACTTCAAATTGAGTCGGTTTCATAATTAGCGGGCAATGCAGCCTGCGAAGAGAGTAATGAAAAACAAGATGCAGCCATCGGAATGGAATTACAGTGAAACGGAGGCCCATTTCATGGTTCTCATGATTGCCTGGCCTTCACCCATGATATACAGTGCAATTACATATTCCTGCACTAAGTTAGAAATAAAGGGTGGGTGGATTGGAGGTCTGGAGGGTATTTGAATATTAAAAGCACTGATAGTCTAATAGCTTCTGGCTAGTCTTGGCTGCAGTTCAGAACATGTAAAGTTGGAGCTAATCAAAGCCGACGGTCTCCTGTGAGGTCTAAAGACAGAGCCGACTCTCTCAGAATCTAAATATTACATTATATTCTCTGTATGCAGTGGAGCTACAGGCTACGGCTCCCACAGATCTCGCCGAATGCCTCATTTTTCTTCTAACGCCTATAAACTGTGTCTGTCTGCACTCTGTGCTTCAGTAGCTCTGGGTGTTACGAAGACTCATGAAATTCCGTGGGAAAAAAAAGGAGTGACAAAAAGCGATAAAAAAGCCGCTTATGTGTTGCGGGTGTGAATATTGATTACATCCTTCACCGCGAAATGACAATGGCAGTTTAAAAGGCTTCTCCTCACGAAGAGAGGTCAGCTAAAGGTGAAGTTTAGGCGACAGCGTTTCCGTTTAAAAAACTGCAAATGATGTCGAAAGCAGCGACTGTTAAAGCGGAGTCTGACTCCGGCAGGTTTACGGCTGCTTTCCTCTTGACAGATGTTAAAATCTCAATGTCACAGAAGCACAAATAAAAACAGCGGCTTAAATTATTAACGAGGGCGGTGAGGAATTTCTAGATGAAGTTTTCCAACAGGCTGAGCGAAAGTTCATGTGAAAGTGAAGCGTTTTTCCTCCCGGAGTTGACAAAGAGCCTGAAAGTTTAACAAAGCTCTGGTCTTTGGACCTGCAGGCGTCAAAGGGAAGGTTTCAGTCACTCAGCTGTTCAGAAATCAATGCAGGAACCATGTTGAAGCTCACAGGAGAGAAGGCAAACCGCTTTCATGAGAAATAACAACAGCTGGGCAATATCAGGACCTATAGCTGTAGTTTCCAACCATTGAGCTGTGGGGATAATATGTCCAGCTGCAGTGACTAAAGAGAAGATACTGAAGATACTCTCTACAACACTGTTTTTCCATGAATTAGGTGTGAATTAGTGATGGTGGGAAGTTTGTTAAAATAGTGTTGCCGAGAAGGATTTCTCCCAAATTTTAAGCCGTTTTACGTCACTGATGCAGGAAGTCATCAGTCAGATTCAGTACCAGATAGTGTAGTTGCAAATACCAGATGAACCTTTATGTTCTTTTTGGTCAGTAGTGGTTTGATCCTTTCAACTCTCGCATGGAACCATTTCCTCCCAGAGTCTTCCTTATTGTGGAATCATGTAGACGGACCTTAACTGAGGCCAGTGAGGTCTGCAGATCTTTAGATGTTCCTCTGGGTTCTTCTGTGACTCCTGGATTAGATGTCGATGCTCTTGGAGAAATGTTGGTCGTTGGTCCACTCCTGGGAAGGTTCTCCACTGTTCCATGTTCCTCCATTTGTGGATAATGTCTCTCACTGTGGTTCTCTGGAGTCCCAGAGCCTCAGCAATGGCTTTGGAACCCTCCAGACTGATGAATGTCAATGACTTTGTTCCTCATCTGTTCTTGAATCTCTTCAGAACGTGGCATCATGTGCTGCTTTTTCAGACCCTTTAGCTACTTCACAATGAAGACAGGTTCTCTTTAGTGATGTTTAGATTCAACAAGCCTGGCAGTGATCATATGTGAGTGTAGATGATGAAACTGAACCCACCTGATGAATGAATTTGGTCATTTAGTAGATTGGTAGCAAAAGGGGGCAATTACATTTTCACATAGGGCAACATTTTTCCTTCATTAAATGAAATCATCATTTAAAAACTACATTTTGTGTTTTCTTGGGTTATCTTTGTCTAATATTAAAATTTGTTTGATGATCTGCAACATTTACATGTGACAAATATGCAAAAATTGAAGATTTCTGTAGGGGGGCAAATACTTTTTCACCTGGGGCAAGATGGACTAGACAGCTTTTTTGTTCAAAAAAATAAAATCATCATCTAAAAACTGCATTCTGTGTATTCTTGGCTTATCTTTGTATTCAATTAGTTTGATGATTTGAAGCATTTATGTGTGAAAAATACGTAAAAATAGAAGACTTCTGTAGGGGGGCAAACACTTTGTCACCGCACTGTTTGTAATTCAACGAATGTATCAAATTTGCTATATTCTCTCCATTCTTTTTAATCTCCACCTCTGTTTCATGACTGAACTTTCTCTTCTTTCTTTCATTCTCTACTATCTCATGTCTCTTTGTTACCCCGGCCTCGTCGCTGTCTGTGCAGCCGAGGCTACTGACTCCACGTCGTGCTGTTACCACCGGGAGATTTGGCTCTGGCGAACGCTTATGAGTCAGCAGAGAGAGGAAGAAGAATGGAGAGCGAGAGAGAAACCAAAGGAGGTCATCGAACTACCTGAGTCTCCAGATGGAAGTTTTCTTGCTGCTTTGATCAGCCATTTGTCTGCCGAGCGATTCATCTACAGTGTGGGTGTGAAAGCAATGTCAGCACTGAGTGATTAATGCTACAAAATGTTTTCCTAATGTGGCGAGGGACGGAGCCGGTGGGTAATTTAAGATATGTTTTCAGAATAAAAACAAGGCTGGTTGGATCCCAGAGCAAAAACAATACTCATTTGTAATACAAGAAGAAGAGAACTAGCAGAAGCAGTGAGAGAGTTATGGATGGAAACAAGAACAGCTGTTCATTTTCACAGTAATAATTAGATTTTGATAATGACAAGGCATAGAGGAGACACAACATTATAATAATAATAATAATAATAATAATAATAATAATAATAATAATAATAATAATAATAATAATAATAATAACACAGAAAGCAAAAACTAAAGACATTTTCTAGACGCTTTTGGTTGGAAATGTCCATTGGCGACATCTTGTCCTAGCTGAGGTGATGTGATAATCAAACGTTGTGGTACAGAATTCCGTGGGCGGTTTTGACGAAGAGATTTGTTAGTGTTTCATGTCTTATTTCATGCTTAGCAAGTCAACATTTATTCCATTATCTGGCACACTACAGAAGGGTCGACTCGATATAGCCAGGCTCTGTTTGCTGTTTTTATCATACTCGACCTACTGTTACAGGAAGTGTGGGGTCACACATATAATACATTACATGAGGATGGTACATAATGTGGGATATAATGACCACACTAACATGTTGTCTTCTAAAGTAAATACTTGAAATTTCTTGGTTTCTACAACAAGAAACTAGATGTTACTGGTTAAGGTGAAGCAATTTATTGCTTAGTGATGTAAGCAATCCATTTCTTAGATTAAAAAAAACAACTAACTCCTTAACCAATATTAAACACAATAGAATTACCCATAAGTAAGAAAAGAACCTAAATAACCAAGTTCCTAAAAACCCACACAGGACAACAAGCAACTCCTAAACTGAACTAAACAGCTGCCAACTGAAGTTCTAGTCTTAACATGAGTAGCTTCCACATTAGCCAACTGCTGCCAACAGAAGATGCAACTTATACAAACGACTTCTTCACTAAGTCAACAGCTGCCAACCAAAGCCACAATTCACACAGATCAGTAAGTCGTTCACTAAGCTCACAGCAGCTAACCAAAGCGACAATAAACACCAACACGCACACAAACTGGTCACTTTACATCCCAGCCACCCTGACTGAGAGTTTGGTTGTAGCTTTACACTCTCCAGGTGTGATGTTGGCTGCAGCTGGTTGGATGAAGGTGGAGGGAACCGGGTGGTCGCCCAATCAGACGAGTCGGGAGGCGGGGAGAACAAGGGCTGGAGTGCAGCTCAGGAGCTCCAGGCCCATCAGCTGAGATGATTGACAGCTGGGGTTCATCTCCTAACACAACGGCTTCAAAAATCCACCATAGAAACAAGACGTCACACTATCCCCAGTGGCCACAACATTCTAAATATTATGTTTTGTGTTCTGCTATAGGAACTCATTTTCCTTAAATAGGACATAGTGAGTCTGCTACTTAGAATTTGCCAGGAAATATCTGATAACCGAATGTCAAAGCGCAACGTCCTTTATTTTCAGTAATATGACTAAAGTCTCTCAAATGTCCAGCCAATGTAATGTCACCAAGTACTTGTAATGATCTACCATATCTACTGCTGTTTAGCCACCTAGCTTTAAATACCAATGACAAATAATCCAGTCTTTGCGTTTGTCACCCACAAAAGAAGAGTTTAGTACCTAGTTGGAACAATATAGACTCCCTGTAGTGCTCCTGTTGTACAGGGCTGATCCTAGAACAGTACACAGAACTATTAAATGTGATGCAGCATGCTGAAGTGATGTTTTCTTCTCCAGATAAAATCAAAGAACAAATTATTATAGGGAAAAAAAAGGAATCTAAAGTCACAATAAGACCTTTAAAGGACCAGTGTGGGGGACTTAGTGACATCTGGTGGTGAAGCTGCAGATTGCAACATGTGCTGAATAATCTTCAAAGTGTGTAGGAGAACCTCAGCGACCGTCAAGATGAAAAAAAGAATGCTATTTTGTAAAATACAGTTTAATATAGCTAAAAAATGTACAGAGTTTGGTGGTGCAACATGGTGTTCTCCATAGAACAGGAGCTGCTCCCTGTGTAGGTATAAGATGCTAAGTTCAAGCTAACAAAAAACACAATGATTCATAATTGCAGGTGATTAAACACTAATGGAAACATAATTCATTCACTCAGCTGCTAATAAATCCCTCTAAATCCTCCACTCTGCTGCTTTAACCTTGAAACATGATATGCTGGTCTAATATGCTGAAGCGGTGTCGATACGACCAACACAACCTGCAGTTATTTGTTAATTACGCCTTTGTTTGTTGTTGCTCATTACAACATTTAAGAAGCTTAAACCGCAAAAAGCTGAAATCTTTTAATCTCGAGCCTTGAAGCACATTTTAACACAGACTGCGTTTCCGTGATTACGGCGGGTTTTGCATAATTTGTGGCCATTGTTCTTCTGTTTTACAACAAAAGCAACTCATCATAATAATATTATTATACTGTGCACATTTCATTCCCTCCTCTAATCCCCGCCAGCTGCAGCGTTGTCTGTCTCCGTCCCATTAAACTGCTCGTCGGGGTTTTGTTTCTGTCTTCGGGGGGAGATGCTGCTTCCATGCCTCTGTGCATACTGAAGGCGTCCTCTCCTCCACACGGAGCCGCTGCCAGCTGGCCTGATCGATTGCATCACTTAACTCCTCTCCAAGGTGCTGTGAACTGGTGTCACCAGCCTGCCTGCAATGCAACTACATTAACTAATTAACCGCCTTCTTCTGGGACACGCATCTCAGGTATGTTGGCGGAACACAACCTGTGCTAAAGGTGTTGTGGTTCGTATGCATCGGTTAGAGGTGCACTAGTAAATACCGCGTCGCCATGGCAACAGGACAGACCCAAACCTGGGAAAGGAACAGTTCTTTTCCTGCAAGTGGCTGTTTGAACAAATCTACCAACACTGATTGATTAAAACAACAGAATGCGATGAACTCGAGGCACTGGGGTGGCCAGATGGAACATCTCGGGGTGCACACAACAACCAAGAGTCCAAAAACAATTTCCACAAAGAGGCTAATTGAAAGCTTAGTACGAAAGTTTAAAAAACAAAAATAAACAAACATATACTTATATAGCTTGTCTTGAAGTCAAATCATTTTCTGATATTGTCACCTCCATAAAATAATGGCTTAAGTCCATTTTTGACTTTTGTGATTAATAAATTACGCCTCTAATAAATTAGATTTTATTTTTTTAATGGCGTCTCACCACTAATAAAAACATAACATCCATATAACATGTCACAGCACACTGGACTAATGTCAACATGTAAACAACATGTAGGTTTATGCACACAGACAAACACATCTGCACTGTAGTTTAACATCTACCTCATTATTTATGACATTGCAACTTTTTTTCCCAAATTTTTTATTGTATTTTTTTAGTTTTGCCCTTTATAATGTCTTATTAATATTGCACAGCCTTGAGAAACAGTCACTTTGGATTTCACTGCACATACCGTACGGATGTGACAATAAAAACTCCTGAATCCTGAAGAGAAACAGAGAAGTAAAAAGTTCAACTAGATTCATAGTCATACTATGATGGTGTCCTGTGACAGAGTTGGGCCAGCAGGAGGAGGGAGCGCTGGTAAAAGGTGATTTATACGCTGCGTAGGATGCAGATACTGGCAGGATAGCAGAGGAGGAGGAAGAGGAGGAAGAGGGGAATAGAAAGGAGATAAGTGGGGAATAGAGGATGATACAGATATGGTAGAAAGAGAGATTAAGAGAGAACTGGGTTGTTTGAAGACAAGAATAGGAGAGATAAGAAAAGGAGATAACAGACAGGACAAAGGAGAGTAAGAAGTTGAGAGAGAAGAATGAGAAAGAGCAGAAAATACGACCAGAGTAGGACTGAAGAGAGGCTGCAAGATGATGCAGGAAGAGGAGGGGGAAAAGGAAATGAAGAACTGTGGAGAGGCAGAAGATATAAGGGGAGACTGGAGGGTAGGAGAGGTCAGGGTGAGAGATGGAAGGA
Source organism: Amphiprion clarkii (assembly GCA_027123335.1). Taxonomy (NCBI): domain Eukaryota; kingdom Metazoa; phylum Chordata; class Actinopteri; family Pomacentridae; genus Amphiprion; species Amphiprion clarkii. The sequence goes on along the minus strand of CM049578.1, from coordinate 32,684,280 downwards.
GGAGGAAGAGGAGAAGGTCGGAGGACGGAGGTGTGAAGAGCACAGAGAGGACAGATGCTGCTGTTAAATATCTGTGTAGCTGAAGCAGAGCTGACTGTCGAAGCGTTTTTCTCCGGAGGTGAATCACCTCAGCAGGACATCAGCAGCAGCATCAACACTACGGCACGTCCAAGTACATTAACTCATGATGAAATGATACAAATGGAAGAACTGAGGCTCTGAACTAGACCAGCTTACTATGTTTGTGATTTAACCATAAAGAAAACATTAAAGCATCAGCTATATCATGTTCATTTTGCATCTCCAAGAAAGATATGTTACTTGTGGAAACCCTCTTGGAAACCCCCCTGGAATCAGGACTTATAAAAGTGGTTTAAGATATTTTTGTGTGTATCTTTGTAGAGCAAAGACTTAATGATACTTCGTATGTGTCCAGACTTTAGGGACACCCTGTAGATTAAAGTAGATTAGAGCAGATGACATGTTGTTAGCATATAGTCCACATTAGGATGAATCAACTTCTGTGAATACAGGCAGTAAAAAGTATGTTAAACTGGCCCATTGTTCTGTTGTTGGCATTACTGTATTATCAATCCATAGTTTTAGGCCAATGAATTTAACATTAACAGGTTTATCTTTTTATTTTTGGGTTTACTGCAATATGTTCACATTTTTTAATGTTCAGTTTCCTCATGCTGCACATTACTGCAGCACCTCAGACTGAAATGCTGTTTTTTAGCTCCTAGTCTGCTCTGATTGGTCATCTGTTCAAGCAAAAGCAAGGCTATGTTTACTGTGACCCCTGATCTAGACCCTACAGGGATGTAGGTCTCATAGAAGCGACTGTAGTGAGGAAACAACAGGAAACTGTGAGGCAGCAGGTCATTCTTTGCTTGAAGACCAAACTATCTGCTGGGCAGATGTTATGCAAATGTCCTACATCGTGATGTAGGTAAGTCATCAAAGGGAATCCCGGACTTTCCACTTGAAAAGACATTTCAGATATTTCAGAAGCAGTGTTTTCTGTGATGGAGAATAAGTTTGATTGTAAAAAGCATCATAGGGGCTTTTAATTAAAGGTGCAAATGTTTTACTATGGATGTTTCCTGGTTGAGAAATGATGGTTGGAACATGTAGAGGTGCTAAAGACAATCCTTTGCCAGGTAGTGCTGAAACTACACTTCTAGCCAAATTTTCAAGAGGAGAGAACCAAAGGCAGCTGGTTCTACTTTGCAAATATCTCAGTCAGGAAATCCCCCAAAGCTAAGCTTGTACTTTCTTTACCTTGTGACACATCAGCATGCGGTATTCTGCAGCTATCAGAGGTGAGGAGGGAAGCCATGCTCGGATTTTCAGAAAATCTGGATGCAGTGACACCTGCCAACCGGTTCAACATGTTCAAAGTTTAGTTCTGGAAGTGTGCATGGCATTATATACAGTCAGGCATCATTTTAAAGAAGCATTTCATGTCAAACAGGGTCAGTTTGATGCACATTTTTTCCAATAAGATAAATGTAAAATGAGATGCTGTGCCGGTAAAGAACAACATTATGAGAAATGACAGGTATCTGGTGACATCCGGAATCCAGTGCAGTATTTTCTGGTGAATAGTCGACTTTTTGAAGCAAGAAGATTGAAATACTGTACATTGTTGCTACAGAGGAACCAACAAGTTCAGCTCAACTTTTTTCATTCTTCTTTTTTCATTAAGGCCAAAGAGTATTTATTGGAAAATCACAAAAGCCGACTTCAGGACAGACAAAATCTTTGATCTTTGTCTGGTTTATTAAGGACACTCCCTTTTCTCTTTCATGCAGGTGCCAACAATCAATATCAACTGATTTATGACTTTTTACCACAATAACACAGGAGGACACGTTGTCCAGATATTGCCAGTCTAAGCCTTTGCATTATCACTGCGAAAGTTCAGAAAACTATTGCCGGGACGTGACATTAGTGAACTTCCAGAGCTTGCACACTCCTGCACAGCCGCATTAATACAGCAGAAGGTAAGCCCTGTGTTCTCACCTTCCCAAAGAGCCCATTAAAGCTTCACACACTCCAGCAAACCCACACACCTCACACATTAGACGGGACAAGCAAGCGCCGCAGCAACAGTAATCAATGGACTCCTAAACTTTGGATTCGGTGCAGAATACTAAACGAGACAAACAAATGTTGCCGCCATGCATGAGCCGGAGGTGCTGCAGTGAGCTGTTTCAGGACAGCACTCACTCAGACCCATCCACATAAAGTTCAGAGGCAGATATAAATAACGTGTTGGAGAGGACGGCTATTGATTAGTGAGGAAGGCTGGATGACACCACAGCCTGGATCTGCTCCGACATCTTCTAAGTAGGACGAAATCTGCATGAATGCAGACTGATGAATGTCAGTGACTTTGTTCCTCATCTGTTCTTGAATCTCTTCAGAACGTGGCATCATGTGCTGCTTTCTGAGACCCTTTAGCTGCTTCACAATGAAGACAGGTTCTATTTAGTGATGTTTAGATCCAACAAGCCTGGCAGTGATCATATGTGAGTGTAGATGGTGAAACTGAACCCACCTGATGAATGAATGTGGTAGATTGGTAGCTGAGGGGGCAATTACTTTTTCATATGGGGCAAGATGCACTGGACAGCATTTTTACTTCAATAAATAAAACCATCATTAAAAACTCCAATATGTGTTTCCTTGTGTTATCTTTGTCTTACATTAAAATGAGTTTTATGACCTGAAACATTTATGTGTGACAAATATACCAAAACAGAGCATTTCTGTAGGGGGGCAAAAACTTTTTCATGACGCAGTACATTAGGGCAGAGCTCTGCAACTCGACTGCAGTGATAATTGATCTGTGGGTCCTTCCACTGCTCCACATCAAATTAATCCATATGTTCTTCATTGTTCTTCACTGCTCCACCATGATACAAACTTCTCCCTAAAGAAAATGACATCACAATGGGGTCTAATTGCCAAAGACTCCTCACATTCATCTTCAGATTTTCCTCATTGTGCATACTGTCCGTGTCAAATAAATCAATTAATTACCCTTTTAAAGCAGTTCTCCATTTGAGTCTTTCCTGACTGAAATAGTTTCCAGACAGAAATGTTTATTGGATACAGACTTCTGGGGCCTGGACTGATATATAACTGCTTCATGTCCTGTATGAACAGCACAGGTCTGGTATCTCAGTGTTCCAACGCTCATACAAGCTGTTTACCAGTTCAGAGGCTGCATCCTTAGAAGAACATGGTCTTCAGGGGAGATGAGATGCTTTGGTATACAGTAGATTTCTATTTGTTTCACCTGCTGCTCCCCCCAGCAAGCAGGGAATGTTTCCTCAGCAACGGCCAACGTTACATATCAGTTCTAGTAACGCATGGAAGAAAACATTTTAATCTAAAGGCCTCAGGATGCCTTTCTTATTTCATTCCTGAAATGTGACATATTAACAAAGATGGGACATTTTGCTCTTGTATTTCTGAGGATGATGTTATAAAACATTCTCACAATGTAAAATAAGACTTGTGGAGTCTATAACTTCTTTTAAATCACTTCTAAAACACACTTTTATGGACTTGCTTTAAGTTTTATGTGAATCTTAATTAATTTTGGCATTCTATTCTGTATTTATGTATTATTAACCTGTTTATTTTAGATGCTTTCTCTTGCTTTATTTAATTTTAGCTGCCTAGTTCTTCAGTGTGATGTCATCTTTAATTCTTTAATTTTCAGTTTTTTAACCTTCAATCTTTTTCTTCAATTTTTAAACTGCCTGGTTCCTTTGTTTGACATGCGTCCTAATCTAGCTAATTATTCACTTATTATTATTATTTTTATTATTTATTTTAATTGACTTCTGTCTACCTTCCATCGTGACATGAATATGGCAGTAAATTAAAGATTTTAAAGTGTCTCAATTTGGAAACAAATCCACGTCTTCACACACTTAATTCATCTTTTCATCAGCAGATATTTTTCAAGTCTCTATTTAGACAAGTTGGTTAATGAAACTAGACATGGTCTTTATGGATTGCAGAGATTTATGAAGGTCATTATTTTTGTTTCCCACCATCAGCTGATATTATTTTATGTCACCGCTACCCAGCATGCCCCAGGAGAACACTTAAATTGTACCTGGAAACGGATTCAAGCAGGCAGAGGCCTTTTAATGAACCTATGTTTGCCAGCGCACATAAACATGCACACACACACACACACACACACACAGGTGTACATGCATTTCAACATACGTATCAGAGCCCATGCACATGTTCTCTGTGGAGATGCTGACATGTGTTTAAAGTGTCTGAAGCCCCAGAGAGTTTGCTGTCAGTGCAGGAGGTGACCATGTTATTCCTGGACTGTTCTAGATGCAGTTTATCATCACATGTAATATTCAGTCTGTATGTGATCGGGGAGGATCCTCGTAACATCGAAAAACAAAAGGGTTCACTAAGTTGTGCCAAATTCTGCTTTATCTAGAAATAGTAGATACAGTAGTAGAAATAAAAAATAGCACTGTTAATGCTGCTTGAATTGATTTAATGTGGTAAAATTTTGGTGGTTTTAAATCTGGGAGATGAAAACAAACAACTTAAACTTCTTCAATTTGATCTAAATGTAAAGGTAATGTTCAAGTCATTTTTCTACTATAACCTTCAAATGTGTCGTTATCCTTATGGATGCTGCACCCGTTTAAAAATCCACAAATAAACACTTTATGCGCTTCCAATTACAGTCTAATTTATTCCAAAGCATTTAAAATGGCAGCGTTCTAAAGAATGTTCTTACAAGACTGTCCTCAGAGCAGCTGCAGGACTGTTTTTCTGCTGAGATTTGCTCAGAAATACCATCACTCTTTACCAACAAAGAACAAAATATACAAGAATCAGGTCCGAGACTTGGTCTAATCAAGGTAACGAGGCACATCTGGTCCCACATGATGATGTCACATGTACAACACACCGTATACTTTTGTTTTTAACATGGACTTTTTCATGTACCTTTTTTTCCTCAGGCCAGTTAGTATTTGGAGTTTCATCCCAATAATAATAGTAGTAATAATAAAGATGAATGTGTGACTGAAATTGCATCCACCTGTTCTGCCTGACTGAGAACTGAAAAATGTTGTCAAACTATTTTAATTTGTGAGACACTGTGGGCAAAGTACGAAAGACTGTCCAATATTAGAACTTCTGAAGAGCATGAAGAAGACTTACGGAGACCCTTTTTGGACGGGAATGCAGCCGTTTCTGGGCTATAGGAGAAAAACCTGGAGGTCTGGGGCTGTAGATGGATTCCTCTAGATATGGGAGGCAGCAGAAATAGTCTTGACAAAACTAAGAAGCAAACATGAAGCAGTTTTGTCTCAAGCCAAACCTGCTACCTGAGCAGATGGCAGAGGATGGAGGGTTGAACTGAGGTTTATAGACTTGACACACATACACACACACACACACACACACACACACACACACACACACACACACACACACACACACACACACACACACACACACACACACACACACACACACACACACACACACACACACACACACCAAGACGTAGAGCAGAGAGAGGTAGAACAAACAAGAAACACCAGGGAAGGGGAAGAAAGAAGGAAAACAAAAGGAAAAAGGAGCAGAGTGCCGCACTACGAAACAAGATTAATGGCTTAGAAGGTACGCCGAGCTGAGAGTCGGACTTTTCAATGTCACAAAGGTCCTTCAGCCTGCTTAATCACCATGGCAACTGATGCTGCACAGCTTCTGCTCGGAGTTACAGATTTAAGAAGTTCCACATTCCTCAGCAATATTTATGTTGTATCTGTAAACCTGTTGAGCCGTATGTTAGAAATCCCACTGAACGAAGCAGTGCAGTTACAGCGAGCCACCTACAGGAAGCTACATGCTTTCAGTTGGGGATGGAAAAAATGTATGTTTGGTCCTGATTTGCTACAGATTAGAAAACGATTCGTCTATAGAGAATATTCAGTCATTAACAGGAATTTCACTTTGACTTGGCTAAAAACTAGTATGATTTCCTTGTAGTCTACTAAATATTAATGTGGAAGTTAAGCGAGGTCGGGAGGGATGAGGAGGCAGACACAGAGGGACACACTGGAGATTTAGATGACTTAGATTATGTTTACTGATATCAGGAGAAGTGATACCAACAGAGCAGCTGTACATGCAAGTAATGCCAGCATCAGTTCTGAGGATTCTCTCTGTTTTCAGGTATATATTGTAGTTGGAAGAGGGGTCAGATTTAGATAACAGATCAATATGGAGATAACGCGTCTGCTTAGTCACATCAGAATAAACAACATGCAACCTTGACCATAGCAGAGAATCTGAGCATATCTAAGCTAACAACTGCGAGGAAACACCTTACAAAGAGTAATTTTTCCTTCACAATTTACATTTGATGTGCCAAATGCTGCCTTTTTCCAAACAGAACCTGAAGAAGAAAACCTGGTTAACAAAGAAAGTTGATAAGCACCATGGTGACACCTGTCGTCTTGGATTGGGGCTGTAGGTTTTGTCTTGACAGCTAACACAGGAAAAGGCTGGCGATGTCAAATTTACTTCATAGCACACCCCCTCTGGACCTTCACAAAACTGTTCTAATGCAAATCATTTTCATTTCAGAAGTTGAACTGCTGGACACTAGATGTTTCCTACTACAGTGGAAAGCTCACATTATAGTAAGTTGCATTTTGGACCACAACTACCTCCGAACTACGCCTGATACCACAAAATCACTGTGAACTTCCATCCCTTTCTTGATGTATTTCTTGATTACAAAGAAACATCCTTTCAGATTCAATCACTATGAAAGCAGGAAGGCCAAATATGCAACCAAAGGAACAGCAATGAAAACAAGCTGTTGTCTGGAGAACCACGAAAAGGCAGAAGATGAAAATGCAGCCATCAAAACTTTCAAACAAGAAACCAATCGCTTTCCTCTGAAGGCTGCTGACTTACATGAGCACTTTTTCTTTTCCTTCCTCTTCTGTGTAGTTACTGAAAGTGAGAATAAAATCCTTGAACTGGATAAATAACTGTACAAAACATTAAATCGATGAGGTTCCATCAGAGCGGATGCAGGTCCAGCTAAACCCTAGACTCCATCAAGCAGCAAAGATTTATAGTCTCATAAATTTTAGATCTTTTTTCCCCCCCAAACATTGCAACTATGGGGAGCAAAGTGCATAAAAACTGTTGCATTACAAACTTTGGGGACTGTTAAAAAAATATACGAGTAAATAGCGCCTTCTGTATGCAAATGCTTCTACATAAATAAGGTGTCAGTTACGCACCAAAGGCCGCGATGTGCGACTTTGCCATTTGTTACAAATGTTAGCGTTTAAAATGACATAAAGTGAACTATGTGTGCACTGAGGAGACGCATGCATTATCCATCTGCAGCAGCAAAAAGGCAAACATTAAAATATTATTACCTCTTTCTGTGCATATCCTGCTGCTGGAGAGGGAACGTCACGGTTTTATAAAGTGCTCTGACACTGAACTGCAAACACGCATTTGTCACAGAGCCGGAGATGCTGTTGTGTTTCCCAGCCAAAGGGCTGGAGAGGCACAATCTGCAATCTGCTGAACGACGTCGGCGGACTGCTGGTCCGACGCTCCAGCTGGCTGCCGGGGTGGAGCACAGCTGCACACAGGTTGTTTAGTCCCAACAAAACTATTTCTGACAGGTTAAATTGTGAGAGGGTTTGTCTGCCTGGCCGCACAAGCATTTATCGAGTGTGGAATGAGTTCTGGCAAGAGGGTTCATGTGTGAAGCCACGGAGCGTTAATGTCGGTGTGTGTTTTCCTAGCGTGTGTTTTCAGAGTGTGTGTGTGTGTGTGTGTGTGTGTGTGTGTGTGACCTCTGGCTGCAGATTAAGGTCACAGCCTCTCTGTCAGGCAGCACAACATGAGTAATGTTTTAATGTGAACTTATTAGGCCCTCTATGCTTTTATGGACAGTCTGAGGCCGGAGATGGAGAGGTCGTTTTTCACCCTGATTGACTTGACCCTGGACTTGAACTAGCTTTTCTGCCCGGTCAGTCTTTAATCCCCCCCAGTTTACAAAACGGTCGAAAGAATCATCAGCTTTATTAGAAAATACCGTCTCCGAATGCCATAAACATTTGTGCTCAATTATATTAATAGGCTAATGACTGATAAAAACTATTTAGGCTTTTGTCAGCAGTTGGAATGGAGATGTGGTAATTTACCATTTTAATTAACTATTGAGGATTTATTAAGCCCAGAGAAGTTGTAAATCACATTTATGTCCATGTAGCATGCAAATGCCATGCATGTTAGCTGTGACTGATTAATAAAAGACGTGTGGAGGATTCGTAAACGGTGGGCAGGAGTGTGCACATGCTGGGGAAAAATAATGGATGACTCTAAATAAAAGTGATTTCTGTGTAAACAACAACAACCATAGTACTACTAATAATAATAACAGTGTGGTATGTTGCTAAAACATGTCAAGTTTAGGTTAGCAGGATTTATCCAGGTAACTAAATGAACTGTGAAACATTGGATGGACAAAAATTTGACAAACAGGGAAAGAATCAAGATATTCTAATGAATGACTACATGCCTATTGTTAAGGAAAGCAAAATAAATCCAGTTGTTTTTGATTTAATATAATACAAGAAAAGCACTCAGTGTGCAGTACTCCACCAAGGCCGTTCATTCCCCCATATGGCATTTTCAAAAATGCAGCATTTTTTTTTGAAATGCAGCATTTGTTTATTAGTTACTGATGATCAGAAATCACAGCAACATAGATGTACCAACAAACAAAATGACCTTGTGCTGAGCACAGGTGTGTGTTCTCCATGTGTACGTTATGTACAGATACCAAATCACGTGACCTAAATATGTAGCGGGTGATTTATGGAACTCAGAAACACTCCCACAATTTAATCAGTTGTTCCTTGGATCATTTCTGATGGATAAGTCCTGATAAGTCCGCAGCGGTGGATTTGTAGTAGGATCACAATCATGTGATCATCAGCAGGCAGCTGATGTAGTGTTCACTTGTTCCCATAGTTACAGCGACGTCATGCTGCTATCTTGCAATGATACAGAAATCATTAACAAATCCATGGATCCAGACTATAAGCCACATCCCTGTTAAAATCTAATCACTTGATCCTTGTGTCATTTCTGATCTTCCCTGAAAATTTCATCCAAATCCGTTGATTTGTTTTTGAGTAATGTTGCTAACAGACAGAATAACAGAAGGACAGACAAACGTATGTCAATCATCACATAACTCCGCCATGTTTCTTGGCGGAGTAATAATGGTAGTAATATAACTAGCAAACACTTTACACTGTAGAGTGTATGTTACAAATAACTGCAAATGAATAATGATGACATTGAAATTTGATATGATTTAAAAGCATTTTTTTGTCATTAAACGTCAGTAAAATCACAGTTACATCAGTTATATAAAGATGGAGTCTCAACATGTAGAGATAGTCAGTACTTATGGGGCATTTCATAATTCTTCTGTCATCTGAAAGTGCTTGAAGACATATAAATGCACCATAAATTCTCCTTGTAGTGATGTCATCCTTCATTATGTTGAACAGAGTGTAGATCGTGCCACTGATCATGCTCAGTGCAGGATTCCCTCACGTTAAAACACTAACACGGAGATGGGAGCTACAAAAGATGAACAAGATGAGGGAGGTTCAACATGCAGACTGTTTTCTTCAGCCTGCTGCTGCTTCAAGCACCTACTTTAATGTACTGTAAGTTTCATAATAAAGCAAATCAGAGCTGTATACAGTAGTTCATTTTGCCGTTATATTAGGCTCAGATTGTCTTATCTAATGACTGCAGATGCTGCTCTGGGTCAGATGACGAACGCTTTGCCTCAGGAAGCTGTAAAGTCATAGACAAAACAAAATGAGCAGAACTGTATCACACTGACTGTACGGCAGCCGGCGTAGTGACGGTGCATTTTCATGCGACGGTTCTCAAGCTGCTGTAGGTCGCCCGAAGCTGCTCCATTTGTCTTTTTTAAGCTTTTCAGTGGGGAACCAAATGAGAAATCTGGTTTTTACCCCGAGACCAAGCAGAAGACATTTAGCTGTGCCCGAGGCCACTGCTTCATGAGGACATATTATTACTTTTATCATCTGGAGAGCCATCACAGACAGTCCATTTCCTCTCTCAACTTTGTTTTTTTTTTACTGATTTGATGCAGTGAAAGTTTTACAGTAGTCTTGCTGTAGGGTGGTGACAGCACAGAGAACTCCACAAAGAGTTATAACAAATTTAATTTCATTTTAAGACCAGAAATGTTGTGTTTAATGACTAAAGCACTGACTGCAGGACAAATCTGGGGCTCTTTTTTGCTATTATGCCATCAAATACACTTTCAAACTACTTGGATTTGAAGAACAAAGTCAAAAAGAGTCACTTTTACCAACCCAGAGAAGGCCAAGAGCATCTAAACCAATGAAACTAAACAAACAGAAAGGAATACATGAAACTTTAACTTTAGTTGAAGTCAATTTATAGTCCATCTACTAGTATAGTTTATATACATTTTCACTAGCTGCAAGTAAAGTGGAATTTGATGCAAAATGGAACAAAAATGCAAAACAAATTGGTTGCACCGTGGAGTGGCACATATTAGATCAGACATTTGAAAGCACTTTAGCAGATAAAACATCAGAGTTGTGGTTATACACCTGCAGTGTAATTGTTTTGACTGAGTCTCACTGCTGTCAGAAGTGTTGTTTTCCAGCAGACAAGCCAGAAAAATATTGGATATTTTCCCAAATATATTAAGTCAAATGTAGTGCAGATAATACCAGGATCCACAACATACTGCAAAAGCAACCAAAGAGTTTCTGTCATCAAAGAGGTGGAATGTTCTGCAATGGACAAGTCAATCACCTGAGCTGAATCCACTGAGCATGGATTTTACTGATGAGGACAAAACTGAAGGGAAAATGCTCCGAGAACAAGCAGGAAGTGAAGACATCAGCAGTAGAGGCCTGACAGAGCAGCACCAGGGACCTAAACCAGCCTACAGTGATCTATGGGTTCCTGATTTCAAGCAACCAAATATTAAAACCAGACTTGAGGCCGGCACACCACCAGGCTTTTCAGGGGTTTTCTAGCTCACCCTCCAAAGATTCCAGTCCAATAAAAAAACCTGACCTGTTCAGGTAAACATGTAAAGAAAACAGGTAAATGAAAAATAGTTCTAATGTGCAAATCTGGCTTTCTCACGTCCGGCTGCCTCACCATCCATTCAGCAAGTTGAAAACACTGAGCTCACTGTTGAACTGAATGAATGGGTTTATAGGTGAATTAAATCTGAACAGCTTGTTGTTGGAGTACGATGTGACATGAGATCCACTCACCACTTCTGTTGAGGTCTGTATGTGAATCCAGGTTCCAGTCTTTAAATAAATATGAGGAGTTAAACTATAATTTGAGGTCAGAAACGAAAGCTGACAAGTGTGTGAAGGAGTAAGTAATAGCCACTGAGCAGCAGCAATAAAAATGAGGCTCTCCACACCAAGTTAGACCATTTGTGACTATTCTGCTCATTACTGTTTAGTCTGACTTGGTGTAATGATGCCAGATAATGACAAGATACCCTGAATATGTTTAATGTTCTTTATATTACAGGCCTATTGCTGAGGATTATTATTCACACATGCCAACAAGAGGTCAATTTCCAGGAAATTGTATATATTAGAAATAAAAGTCTAGATGCATTTGAATAAATGTACACTCAAGTATTTTTTTCTCTTATTCTCCTCGCTAGAAATCATTTGTGATGCTGTTTGCTGTGGGTATGATTCTTAGCTTGTGTTTCTTTATGAACACACACTCAGGGGAGAGATGACAGGCAGAGATCAGGCCAAATTACTGTTTTACTTTTCCCCCCTTTTGGGTATATATATCCATTTAGTCAGTGCAGAATGCTTTCCCCCCCTCTGTGTTCTTGCACTCCATTCGTTTCCACAGACGTTCTGTGAACTTCCTCACCTCAGGCTCAGAGCACCGACTAACTAAAGCCCTGCACACATATCTCAGAGTTATTAGGGATCAGATGCTCTCCGCTCGCCTCCCGACTGGAGATCATCCCAACTTCACAAAGAAAAAGACAGAGAAATTAGCTTGACAGCTCAGTGGATTCTCATCTGTGTCCCTCTCAGGTCAGAGTGGGCAGGTTTTATTCATCCGATCCGATCTCTAGCAATATAACTACTATAACTACTGCTGTAGTGACACTTAGACAACACATGCTGGGAAAGTTGTCAAAAAATGTGATGTAGAAAAAGGAAAACTTCTTTTGCTAAAGCTAATCTTACTCACAGACATACACTACCGCTCAAAAGTTTGGGGTCAACCAGACAATTAGAATTAGAATGGATTTTATTGTCATCATACATGGCATGATGAAAATGTAAATATAAATATTTAATGATTTCCATGAAAACTCACACTTTTATCCATGTGCTAACATAACTGCACAAGGGTTTTCTAATCATCAATGAGCCTTTCAACACCATTAGCTAACACAATGTAGCATTAGAACACAGGAGTGATGGTTGCTGGAAATGTTCCTCTGTACCCCTATGGAGATATTCCATTAAAAATCCAGCTAGAATAGTCATTTACCACATTAACTATGTCTACACTGGATTTATCATTCATTTAATGTTATCTTCATTGAAAAAACTGCTTTTCTTTCAAAAATAAGGACATTTCTAAATGACCCCAAACTTTTGAACGGTAGTGTATATGCTGGATGTTACTTATATTTTAAGAAATGCTAGAAATTTGGAGATTATCTGTGTAGTTTTAAAGGCAGAGCCACTACATGAGTTGCCAGGACTTGTTTTCTATTCAGGCCGAGGTTTAATCAGTCGAACAATAACAGTCAGTTGACACTCTGTTGACTTTTTTCATTTTTTTGACCCCTAAATCCACTTCTCCGGTACTGATAAAAAAGTGAAGTACATGTGTATTACTGAAGCGCTCCTGTTGGCAGAAGCTAATTGAATCAGCTGAGTAGCATCAAAAGCACACGCTCACGCATAAATTGAGGAAAATTCTTCTATTACTGATGACCTCGGGTCTTAAAGGGCTTCAGAGTCGAAAAACACAACTGAGAGTGGAATTAGTGAAGATTAATGCAGGAAAAAACTACAAAAAAAAGGCTCCCTCCTCTTTTGTTTTCCTTCTGCTGGAAGCTGCCTGCCAAACACAGCGAGCAGCTCAGCCAGCAAAGTGCACTGGAAGCCTCGGCCAAGCCAGAGCCCTGTGCCTGCATTGCAGAGGCTGTCCGGGCGCAGATTGATTTGTAGCTATCGAGACAACACTGATACGTTACCGAGAGCACCGACGTCAGCAATCGCCTTCCGACTTTTAAGCGAGAGGCTGGACTGTCGAAGAAGAGAGTCGCCAGACAAAGAGAGACAGGAAGAGGTGAGGAGTTCTCACACTGGAATACCTTCACCTCAACGTCTTCTTTGCAGTTTTCCATCCGGCATACTAACGCAGACTGTGCAGCGCATCCGTTATCGCGGCGCCATTCTTAGTGGCATTTGAGAAATGACTCTGCAAAAAAAGAAGCACTCACTGTGAATTTTAACCAGGACGTAGCAGAGAGAAAAGAAAAAAAAATACATGGTGTGTTTTATTTTTCTATCAAAGCATTGTAAACGGAACAAGGACGAAGCAAACTGATTCTGAAGGCTCGTGTCTGGCTGTACGAGCCACGCGAGGCTACCGAATGCAATCAGCGGTAAAAGCTTTATTTTCAAGATAATGAACCCTCCTCGGGGTATGTGTGATTTATGCTCCCTATTCAAACCACTTTGAATCACCCAGAACTGCCTCTGATTCAGTGCTGACCTTAAAATACCTTTTTGCTCCGCCTCCCGCAAACCAACACAAAGATATTCTGGAGCTGCAACTGTAGCTTCGACTTGGGCGTCCTTTCCATCTGAAGAGAAACGCTGCCGTCCTGACCTTCCTGACCTGCAGAAATAGCCTAAAAATATTTACTTACAAAAGGACATGCGGCTAAAAATCGTGTTTCTCACAGCAATGCGGCTTCTTTTATCGGATGACAAAAGGTAGACTGATGACTGTCTGCAAGGCATGGCAGGGAAGGTACAAAACAAATGAAAAACATCTTTTCATTTCTCTGTCCTTGACTATCTCCGACTGCATGCGCGGAGCTTTGAGCCGTGAAAAATACAGTTGCAGAGGATCAACAGTGATAAACCCTGCTCTAGTGTCATCAGAAGAAAACATGGTCACACAATTTACGTATCCTATCTGCATTATCACTCAGCTGAATGGAAAAGAGAAATGCATTGCTGTACGGTTAGAAATCAAATCAGTTTCGTGACACCAAACTCCTCTTGTATCAGGCATTATGGATGCAGATTAAGATGAGGCGCAGGTGCCGGGTGGAATTACTACATCATTTCTGCTGGTTTCACTGGTTGAGATGATAAAAAATAAATAAGTGCATGACAGTTTTGTTTGATAGTGTCTCCGATGCTGATGTAATTTTCTGGTAGATGGCCCGGGGAAACACTAGATGTTAACATCCAGCTGAGGTCCATAAATATTTGGACACTGAGTATACATTGGATCCACAATGGATTTAAAATGGAACAATAGATGTGCTTTAAGTGCAGATTTTCAACTTTAATTTGAGGGCATTTCCATCCAATTAGGGTGAACAGTGGAGGAATAACAACACATTTTAGATGCGGCCTCCACCTTTAAAGGGACCAAAGGTAATTGGACAATTGTCTGCTCAGCTGTTCTATAGCCAGATGTGTGTTATTCCCTCATTGTTTCATTTATAAGAAGCATATAAAAGGTCTAGAGTTCATTTCAAATGTGCTGTTTGGAATATGGTGAGGTCAACTCTCAATATGAAGTCTACAGAGCATCACTATCAGTGAAGCAAGTCACCATTAGGCTGAAAAATCCAAACAAACCCATCAGAGAGATAGCATAAACATCAGGTGTGGCCAACTGATTAGTACAGTCTTAAAAAGAAAGAATGCACTGGTGAGCTCACAAATGCCAAAAAACCCCAGAAGATCACGGAAAACAAGTGTGGTGGAGAAAAAGCCCCCATCACAGTTGGCCAGATCAAGAACACTCTCCAGAAGGAAAAAGTCAACAATTAAGAGAAGACTTCACCAGAGTGAACACAGAGGGTTCAGAAAAAGGTGGAAACCATTTATTAGCCTCAACAACAGGAAGGCCTGATTAGAGTTTACCCAAAAACAACATCTAAAAGAGCCTATGCAGTTCTGGAACAACTTCCTATGGACAAATGAGACAAAGATCAACTTGTAGCAGAATGATGGAAAGAGAAGAGTCTGGAGAAAAAAAGGAACTGCTCAAGATCTAAAGCATACCAGCTCAGCAGTGACAAGAGCAGCAGGATGCATTCTGAAGTGTTTAGTTCACTATTATCTGCTCATATTCAGCCAAATGCTTCAGAACTGATTGGACGGCGCTTTGTGGTACAGATGGACAACGATCCATAGCATAACACAAAAGCAACCAAAGAGTTTCTGTCATCAAAGAGGTGGAATGTTCTGCAATGGACAAGTCAATCACCTGAGCTGAATCCACTGAGCATGGATTTTACTGATGAGGACAAAACTGAAGGGAAAATGCTCCGAGAACAAACAGGAAGTGAAGACATCAGCAGTAGAGGCCTGACAGCATCACCAGGGACCTAAACCAGCCTACAGTGATCTATGGGTTCCTGATTTCAAGCAACCAAATATTAAAACCAGACTTGAGGCCTGCACACCACCAGGCTTTTCAGGGGTTTTCTAGCTCACCCTCCAAAGATTCCAGTCCAATAAAAAAACCTGACCTGTTCAGGTAAACATGTAAAGAAAACAGGTAAATGAAAAATAGTTCTAATGTGCAAATCTGGCTTTCTCACGTCCGGCTGCCTCACCATCCATTCAGCAAGTTGAAAACACTGAGCTCACTGTTGAACTGAATGAATGGGTTTATAGGTGAATTAAATCTGAACAGCTTGTTGTTGGAGTACGATGTGACATGAGATCCACTCACCACTTCTGCTGAGGTCTGTATGTGAATCCAGGTTCCAATCTTTTCCAGTTTGTTCCGGTAAATGCAATTGTTTGCTGGTGGTTTTGGTTTGGCTGTGTGGTCTCTCACAGCTTGGCATGACTGAGTGCATGCATACAGGTGTAGGGTGGGGCGGGGCCATGCTGCCATTGGTTTATGTGCTTGGACTGACAGCTGATAGGCTGATTGATGGCCAACAAAAACTATTGCAGAGTGATCCAGTTCTCCTGGGTGACAGGTGATCAGAGGGGCGTGGCAGACCACAGAAAGGAAAGTCAGTGGACACAGGAGCATGTTTAAAGCACTGTTTTGTGCATGTGCAGCAGCTATAAATGAGGTTCTGATTTCTATGATGCTGAACATGTAGTAAAATCCTCGGAGAAGGGTTTGTGATGGTTTTGGTGAGCCACTAACTTGCTGCACCATCGTATCAGAATTTCCACTCAAACAAAACAACAGACAAACTACAAAGCACCCATAAAGCCTGCGTTGATTCTAAAAGAGGTAGAACCCGTTAGATTGTGGACACATTTGATTGAATCTTTAGCCAGGCAAAAGAAAAATACAATTTTTGTCAAAGAAGTTGTGATAACACTTGCAGCTCCTCTTGATTTCAGTGATGCCGTGACCTTTCATGTAGAACTACCACTGCAGCAACGTGCTTGATGACAAACTCATCAATTTGAGCCTGAACATATGAAGCTATAGGAAAAGCTAAGTAAGCCCTTGAGTGAAACACTCATCATGTGTGCTGTAATGACCTTTGTAGATTCAGATCTTGTACTAACAGAAAACCACAGCGTAGAAAGACTCCAATTAAAGTCATGCATTTCAAAGTCAAAGTAAAGAAAAAACAATAGCATCAAAGCATACATGAAGTGCCAACAGTAAAAGCACTCATTATGCAGAATGACATATATCAGAATAATGTATATTATTGCATCAGAAATATTTATGCATTCATTTTTTCACCATTATAAGACTGGAATGGATTGAACTTCTTTAAATGGTTCATCTGCTGCTTGTGAATTTCCCCACAGGTATTAGGAAAGTTTTATTTTAATCTATGATTTTATAGCATCATTTATTGGTTGATTATTAGAGGGGCCGGTGCTCATGGGGTAAAGCGAGTTGTGCACAAACTGTAAGGTTGCCGGTTCAGTCTCCACATGTTGAAGCGTCCCTGAGCAAGACATCAAACCTAAAGGTGCTCCTAATGGCAGGAAGGCACCTTGCATTGGGGGTCTCTATTGCCATTGGTGTGTAAATGCAACACATGTTGTTTAGTGCTATATACACTACCATACAAAAGTATGGGGTCACTGAGAAATGTCCTTATTTTTGAAAGAAAAGCAGTTTTTTTCACTGAAGATAACATCAAATGAATGATAAATCCAGTGTAGACATTGTTAATGTGGTAAATGACTATTCTAGCAGGAAACAGCTGATTTTTAATGGAATATCTCCATAGAGGTACAGAGGAACATTTCCAGCAACCATCACTCCTGTGTTCTAATGCTACATTGTGTTAGCTAATGGTGTTGAAAGGCTCATTGATGATTAGGAAACCCTTGTGCAGTTATGTTAGAATATGGATAAAAGTGAGAGTTATCATGGAAGACATGAAATTGTCTGGATGACCCCAAAC
Organism: Amphiprion clarkii; assembly: GCA_027123335.1. NCBI lineage: Eukaryota > Metazoa > Chordata > Actinopteri > Pomacentridae > Amphiprion > Amphiprion clarkii. Next base: position 32,666,471 of record CM049578.1, on the reverse strand, counting down.
TTTTGAACGATAGCGTAAGTGCAGATCATTTACCTTTATATTTGGTATTATTAAAATAAATCTACAAAGAAAGTTAGCAAATTAATGTTAAAAAAGTGCAAGATTTGCGTCTGAAAGAGTAATGTAGAGTAACAGAAGCATGGAGCTGCAGAGAATGGTAATATTTAAGTAAAGCAACTCAAACAGGTAGGTTTTGCTCTTGTTATCCTTTGATACTACTTTTAGTTGGCTTAAAGAAAGTGACGGGGGAATTAGGTTGGGCTGGATTCTTAAGGTGGTGTTAACATTGGCGTAGGGTGAAGAAGGATGCAGCGGGTTCAGGCTGAGGTGATACGATAAGACGGGGCTAAGTTAGGAGCACAGAACACGACTGATCAAATCACCAGCTTTGCAGCTGTGCCAGTCAAGTTCACAAATAAACACCAGCAAACTCTCCCAGCCTGTGTCTGTGCTCTCTCCTCAGGCGTTATATGACTCAGATCTGCTGATAAAGGAGCTGGAGATGTTATTCCGGGCCGCGGTTAGCTCCAGATTTGACACCAACTCAGAAGACATTGCAGAATTGCGCTCACACTTCAGCTGGATCTCTGTCGGCGGGTAACGGAAAGGAAAAACGGAAAAAGCACTGCAAGTCATTCGCCAATTACTGGATTCTGACTCATAGCTGAGCCATTAATCAAAACTCTGAGCTGTGTCAAAGCTGCGTATCACAGTCCAGAGCAACAAGCTGCACCGCTGAGAGATGGACGGATAGGTTCTCTGCACAGATGGATGGATAGGTAGATATTTCCTGGAGAGAGAGAGAGAGAAATCTGGACAGAGTGGGAGTCATACAGCTGATGAGCAGTCTTGACAGATTCAGGCAAACTGTCCTCTTCCTCCTAATTAATGTCAGACCTCCAGCTCAGCTCCACCTGCGGCCACTGGCAGCCGCAGAGCTCGCTGAAAAATTCCCAGCCACCAGCCGATGTAGGTCAAATCCTCCATTTGGCGCGCTTCCTTCCACTGACAAATTTCTTCACACCATCACCCGCGTGCCAATTAGCCTCTTATTTAGCACGTGTGAAGCGTCGTAGCTCGGCGTGCCGCGAGACGAAAGACAGCGCGCCGCTAGGTGTCCTCATCTCTGGAAGTGTTCCACATGTGGCTGCAGGCCTGAGGAGGAGGCCGTGTTGAGCTGGTAGCCTCTGGGCAGTCCTGCTGGAAGATGTGCAGCCTCCGGCGATGATGCATGCATGAAATATGGCATTTCTGCCGCTCAGCACATGTATCCTTGTTTCATAATAAAGAACAGATCTTTACAGATTCAGGGATTTTTTTCCCCCCATGTTTTAAACAGAAAAATTACACATTTCACACAACAAAACTAAAACCAATGGCAACGCCTGGGTGTGTAAAAGCTCAGGTAGGGACAAAAGCTGAACATTAACAATAGCTGGAGAGTCATTATGGAGCACATTAGCTTCATGCCCTGTCTCTTAATTATTTTGTGTGTGTATATATATATATATATATATATATATATATATATATATATATATATATATATATGTTTCAGTTTTGAAGCTGTGGACAAAGGGTGTGCAGGGTGTCGCCACTGGAACTTATATACATGAAGTTGATCATGCAGAAAATACAAACATGTACACTACCGTTCAAAAGTTTGGGGTCACCAGGACAATACACACTTTTATCCATGTTCTAACATAACTGTACAAGGGTTTTCTAATCATCAATGAGCCTTTCAACCCCATTAGCTAACACAATGTAGCATTAGAACACAGGAGTGATGGTTGCTGGAAATGTTCCTCTGTAAATAAATAATAAATTATATATAATAAATAATAATAAATTTATTTATTTATAAATAAATTTACTGACTAGTGCATTTTACTAAGGCAGTCCAGGCTGTGATTGGTTGTTTGGCTTTTGCACTGATGTGACAATATCAGAATTACAAATTTCCAAGACAGCAACTGTTCCATAGTGTGATCTGTATAGTTGTGGATGAATTCTCTTTTGCATTCTGAAAGTAGATGAAACTGCATTTGTAGTGTTTGGAGCGAAGCCAAGGGGATCGACTGGTGACTGCAAAGGAATCTGAGAAGCCCTATGAGCCGTCTGATTGTTGGGGACCAAGTCTTTACAAAAGAACTATCTCAACAACCACTGTGACCTCCTTTTTCTCTCAGAAGCAGATAGCATATAGCATTAGCTCCCCATAGATCCCTGTTCCTGCTCCATACTGTCGTCCGTTCCTGTAGTCCCTCCAAGCCCCGTGTGTGGTTGCCTCGTTCATTCAGCTGATTTATCTATCACCTGTCCTCAGGACTCCCTCCTCCTCTGCTCTATAAATTACCCCTGAGGCAAGATTAAAGCCTTTATTATTGCCCCGCAGGTATTGGAGCTCCTGCAGCAACCTCTCCCAAAGTCAAAACCCGGACAAAACGCCCCTGACCTATTAGGATTCTGCATCTCCTGGTGAAACATATCAGAATGTTAATTATGTAGCCGTGAACAGTCAAGGGTAATTAAGCATGTGGTAAGGTGAGGCGCTCCAGCTAAATTACGAGGGGGATTTTAAGATGCAGGACGTCTTTAGGTGCTCGCTCTCATCCATTCTCCCCTTATCTCATTTTCTCTCTGCATTCGTGTTCTCTCTCACTGAAACACTGGCTGCTTTTACATGCTTGGATAACCCTGTTCCTGCGTACTCAAGTAATTAAACACAGTGAATTACAATTTCTTGCATATATTCTGATGGCATGTAAAGATGTCCAGTGGCTTTAGTTCCAGTAACGAATCTCACTGCATCCTACCAACAGTTGCACCTGCAGACCAGATGTGTGTTTTTTAATCACATCTCATAGATTAAATTATTTTATTATTACAATTTTATGATTAAAATAGTGTGACATGCATGTGAGTGGACAGATACCCTTAGAGTAGAACATTTTCTTCAGTTTGTAATGTAAATAAAGTGGACACAGATGCAGAAAGTGAAAGAACAATTCAATTCCATAGCAAACTGCAAACACCACTCAGGCCTACAGAATTTTACTCACCGAAAAATGCAAATATTTCAAGCAGATCTTTGTGTAAAACCTTAAAAATAATGCAACGGACATCAGCCTTGGGTTTGAACATTTTTTTCAGTGTAAACATTTCAAAGCATTAGTGAGGAACTGGAAAAAGCTAAAACAAACAACATTAAATAAGATCACGTTCTAACCTTGAATGTCACTTGAAGGCAGCCCAAGAAATGACAGAATATAACCCAATGAAGCCGTTGTTACTCAAACAGTTAGACAAGAATGCCAAAATCGGATGACTCACCAGAAACACACAGAAATTTTACTGATTTTCTGCATAGAATATTGATTCATGCAACGTTAAAGTTGTGTGAAAACTGTGCTTATGTTAAATATAGCAGCTGCTGTTTCCACTCCATCGTCTCAGTCAGAACTAAAATGTGACGTAAACACCTGATTCACTACGAACTGATTCAGTGGTGAAACATTTTCCTTTACACAGGGTTTTACATCCTTTATTCTACAAATAAATTAAACTGCTCTGTTTATTGCTTTCTGTCACTGAGGATTTACGCTGCTTCCAAGCTTTGCTGGCTTCTCCAGTCAGACGCTCCACTGGGAAGATGCACCAGTTGGTGTTGTCCACTGTTTGGTCATTTATGAGCGCTTTTAACCTTACTGGCCATTTTCTGAGTAACAGTGTGTCCTTCCCAGGGGTTCCATCTTTAGTTAATTTATGTTTACCAGTTTCAGGGAGATACTGAATCATCTGCTGCCTCCTCCTGTATCTGTCTGCAAACTGTTGCTGCTAAAGCACGGAAATAAACCATTAATGAGACAAAGCACTTCAAGCTGATTCTTCTTCTTCAGATGTTTGGATTTGTTAACTGGTTACTTCATGTGGAGCTTGAACATGGGCCACCTCCATAGTAGGGTACAAGTTGGGTTTAAAAAAGAAGAAATCTCAAGATATTCTATGTTTTCGAACCAACAACAAAGACTCGACTAACAAATATTGTGTATTTGTTTCTATAAGTAACACCTGTTATCTTATTCCACTATTCACAGATCAATTTTTGTCCAAAAACTAATGTCAATGAGTCACACCATGCTATTTTAATTATGATGAACAAACACACTGTAGTTTATCTTGGATCTCCTGACACACAAAAATATGGATAAATCCCAAACTAATGCGTACAATACATGAACACAATCCAAAATACTTTACACAGGACATTAAAACATATGCAACTGAAGACAAACACAATAAAACATTCATATTTAAATTAAAAGAATGCATTAATATAAGATTTAATGGTAAAGAATAAAGTAAATGAAATCCTAAAGCTGCTTCCAGCTGTTATGGAGATAAAATGTTGTTGTTTATATGAAACTAATGTGTTTGGTTGTGAGAGACAGTAACTTTCAGACACTTAGTGCCTTGTGATCGTTTATTTTTACCTACAAGCAACAACATGTAATTTCAACCGAGCTATAATCTCATGCAAATGTTCAAAGATGTTTTAACGTCCACATGCCAGCCAGCCAGTTGCGATCCTTATTTGTATTCCAGACATCTGATCAGATGAATCGCGGCTGTGCTGTTGGAGGATTTTGTTCTGTAAAACCTGCAGTGAAACCTGCCTTTGTCAGCTTTACAGAGCTGCTGCTAACCCGCCAGAAAGAAGGCAAAGCTCTGCAATGATCTAAATGTTTCAGAGGATTGACACCCTGACAAGAATGCCATAGATTTACAGGAAACTCTCAGCAATGGAAATTACTGCTGGGGTCATGAAAACGGTCAGATGCTGAATGTTGGCATCATGTGGGAAGAGAAAGTATCGGCAGCTTAGATTTAAATAAAACACCTTCAAATCAGACAGTTTCTACCTTTTTTGCATGGTCATAGAAGTTTCATTCCCATTATTTCCGTCTAGGTGGCATTGGGTGATTTCGTCTGGTGTTGCACACAGATTCTGACTTACATACTGAACATCTAGATGGTGGAGAGTCATTAGGTGGTGGCAGAGAGGAGCTGCATCGATTGGATGAGACTCTATTGGTCCCTGAGGGCAAAGCAGGTTTGCTACAGAAGAAGCTAAATCCAGTCTGTGGAAAAAAAAGAGAAGAAATATATAGAAACAGAGTATGAAACAGAATAAAACATATCTCAGGACAAGCCGGCATCAAAGTTACACTGAAGACAGATTTTAGTTTTCTGAAGGTGCTGATGGAGTCACTTAAAGTTTGGATCTTCACTGTGGCTGAAGTGGTTTTCATGGTTCTTGGATTACCCAGACTTTGCATGAATATTACTTTTAAGCTCATTGTATTTGAATAATTAAATTACTGTCCTTCCCCTGGTAGTACTAGCATTGCCCAGAAAGCCCTAAAGGTTAAACCTGAGGCAACATAGATTGAAAAAGTTCCTTCGGACTGGACACAGATGGAGCTATAAGTCCCTGAAAATGGATATTTTCAGGAAATAAGATGTTCCGATGTGAAATTACCATTGTGTTTATTGGTGTCTTCCCCTGGTGATGCCACAGATACAGCTTTAGTTTCACTCATTCGTCTGTTCTCTTTAGTCGACATGTTGTAGATTTTTTCACAGAAGGAAGTCAGAGGAGAACGACGGATATTTGTCGGCGGTTCCATAGCAGAAACAGGCCACACAAGCAAAGTGAAATTCATCCAACCTGCAGGGAAACAATGAACAATGAGAAGAGGACAAACTCAGCATTATCAAGATGACTGATGACGTTAATTAAAGTATCAAAGGCTTAGCAATGGGGGTAATCCAAATTCATAAATAAACTTCTTCTCCGGCCCTAATGAGCCTGTTTGTTGCTAGACTCATTTCCGTACTTTCCCTCCACAATCGAGCAACGAAAAGCCCAAAGCAATTCCGCGGGGAGAGATGCCTTTGTTTTAATGCGATGTTTGTGTCTCGGGCAGTCGGCGGAGGGACATTTCTCATCTCCAGCTCCAACGCTTAACCAAATAAAGCGGCTGCGGAAGTGCACTGCCCCCTCAGACGGGGAGAAACCGTCGGTGGTAATCAAGCAGCTTTAATGCGAGTTTGCGGCAGGGGAATGCCAACAATCAGCTTAATGTCAGACGTGCTGTCCAACCTCCAACAAAACAGAATCAGGCTTGAAATCCCTCCGATGTCAGTGTGTTTGTCGTTTTTTCTGCACTTCTGAGGAACAAATGTCTGTGAAAAGTTTGCTGCTCTTCTGCTTCATAAAGGCCTAAAGCACAGATTTTGGTAGAAGCTGCTCGAAGATTATATGGATTAGTCTTAAAATCCACATCTTCCATACGCCTTATGGAAGTCGATGCTAAAACGAGCACCTCTTTAAAGTGAAGGAAAATTTCTGAACTTGAAATAATGAAAAACTGTTTTAAAAAATCCACCATCAAAATACCAGATGCGGCTTTCAAAGAATGCTGAGGCTGTTATGAGATGCCAAACTGCACAGATCCATCGTTTGTGGATCATTACTAGCTTTAGCAAGCTAACATTTACATCCCTACATTTTAAAGAGCCCATATGATGCACTTTTTTGAGTTCATAATTAATTTTTTCTACTTGTATAAGTTTACATGCTTTGATGTAAAAATGATTTCCTCACACTGCTGCATCATCTCTTCCCACCTTATGTCTGAAACACTGTTTTGGCTCCTGTTGCTTTAAAGGTATCTCCAGTCTGCTCTGATTGATCAGTCGACTTGATGAAAGTGGGAAAATGTTGGTCAGTAACCTCAGATCTGGGTAGTAGCTGTAGCAGAAACAGATTAAGTTGAGGAAATAATGGCAAAATCTGCACATTTTCTGTTTGGGGTCAAACAAGCTATTGTTTGGACGTTATGCAAATGTGTAACATGATGACATAGATAAGTAACAAGGAAAAAAAGTGGGTGTTTCATGGCAGGTAAGTAGCAGTGTTTTCTGTGGGAAAGTGGGCTCTGCAAGGTTGCAAACCTTTTATGCTGTGGAAGTTCAGCGCTAGTACACTGGAGACTCAGATGACTCAGGTTGTAAGTTTTACTGATACCAGGAGAAGTGACACCAACAGAGCAGCAGTTCATGCAAGCAACGCCAGCATCAGCTCTGAGGATTCTCTCTGATCTTCAGGTATGTACTGTAGTTGGGAGAAGGTCAGATTTTAGATTACAGATAACTATGGAGACATCTAGTCTGCTTAGTCTTCTCACAATAGACAACATCGAAGCTTGACCAGAGCAGAGAGTCCTGGCAGATCTTCCTCATACAGCGTCTGCCACTCGGGAGATAATTTGGTGTGACATCAGCCAACAGAAACAGGGAAATACCTTAAAGAGAGGAAAGAGTAATTTTTCCTTCACATTTTACTTGCACAAAAACAGCAGCCATGCAATAAAGACTTTCATGATGCGTCAACAGAAATCTATATATTAATGTGATGGCAACACGTGTGCATTTCCACTATTTCATTAATGTTGAGCATCTGCTTTGTAGTCAGTCCGAGCCACCACCTAAAGGCCACGTGTCAGCTGTCAGGTGAACCCGTGACACCGAAGCCATCACTGTCAGAGTGGGCATCATAAATAAAAAAAAATAGCCATCCATGCTGCACAGTTTCCCCCTCAGAGATCAATGAAGTTCACATCATCTCTGCTTCCTCAGCTCTTATTTTCACACTGACCCCCGATCCTTCGTCTCTGGTCGCGGCGAGGTTCAGTATGTTCTCCTCTGACCTCTGCACCTCCCAGCATCCTGGGGTAGTTGGGATTCAGAGAATGAAGCTTACTGCTGGACAAACAAATATTATATTTGTGGTTAAAGCCAAGCTTTGCGACGCCAGGGGGGTGAATAAAGTGCAATAGTTCCCCGGTGTAAGAAAGTATCCCCCACAGAGTCCAGTAAAAACCAATTTACCCTGCACTTGATGAATTCTCAGAGGTCTCAGCAGTGGGCTGGACAGACAGCATTTATCTCCCATTGGGGACCTCTATGAAAGCCCAATAAATTACCTCCTCCTGCATGAATTAGTAAGCACTGTAATCCATACAGAGGACATTAACATACTGAGCCCCTGAGTCCTTCTCCTCACCAAGCTAAATCTCCAGGCAGCATAAGTCAGCATCACTTGGTTCATTTATTCATGAAGGGGCCTGTGGTCTAATGTGGACGACTGGAGGAAGTTTATCAACAGCTGCGGTCTGGCTGCTGTGTAGAGGCGCTAGGAAACGACACACTCCACTAGTGGCGGAGGATTGGAGTGGGCCTGTTGCACTGTAATGGTTGTCATTTATGTGTGAACATAGGATGGGATACATGAGGCAGGGAGGTTTTTGAGCATCAAACACTTCAATTTTCCTGCATTTTGATGAATTTTAATGTACCAAATTGTGCCTTCACTGCATATGTCTGTAAATATTGTTATAGTTTGTTAACATAAAAGTTCTTTGTTGTCTGTTTTTGTTGGACAAATCCATCCAGAATCTAAGCCTATGAGTGTCTGTTTAGTATAGATAATCTAAAACACTGAGCGATGTCTGAATTAATGGGACCAGTTGAGTTTATCAGATTTTATAGTTTGGTGCTTTGTCCACCATAAGTAAGTAAGATTGATTTAACTAGATTTGACTATGGTTTTCTTTTGACCAATGAATGAAAAAAGATTTCCAGCAAAACTAAAATCTGCAGCAAACTTAATTCTGGTGCATCAGTCAGTTCAAAAAGCTGAAAGTTATTTCTGTGACAAAACTGATGACGATGTCAGCCTGAGATGTGGAAGGAAAGGAAATAAGATCTGAGAAGAGAAGATTTTTTTCCTCAAAGAGCAGAGCTTAATAGAGTTGGAGAAGCTCTGAGGGAGGTGAAGTATTTCATGAGGAGATGATATTTCAGCTCATGACAGAGGATGAGGAGTGGATCCAGACTGGGGAGGAAATGTGACTCCCGTTTGGGCAAAGAGCCTCTGGGTGAGTTTGTCTGGAGCTTTCCAAACCGGCCCCGTCATACATATTCATTTCATCAGAACACATCCGCATGGAGACGAGCGGAGTGCGGCGTAATGACCGCCGTCGTTAACGACGCCATCAGTGGAGCAGCTTCTCTGTCAACATTAGCGCCTGTCCTCGGGCTGCGTCATCTCCTTGTTTCCATCCAGATTTATCGTCATTCTCTGCACACTTCGTGTCCCGGCAACGAGGCACAGCCGGCCACGTTTGGCATTATGGACACGTCGCTGAAAAGCGAGAGCATAAACATCAGCAGACACATCAGCCACATATGATTGATGAGCCGCATCCAGGAGCTGTTGCTATGTCACCTTATGCAGCATCACGCCAGTGGGAGGGGCAAACTTCCAAGGTGACCAATGAGATCACTCGGCCTAATCTAGTTTCAAAACTGCAACACGTATAAAACTGGGAATGTACTCGTAAAAAAAGTCCCAGGACATCACTTCTATGGAGGGCGTGAGGACAATGCGCTCATAAAAACACAACAGTAAAAATATAAAAATCAAGTTGTGCAAGTGAAAAGGCATGAGTGAGCAAAAGCAGCCAGAGACGGAGGAGGATGAGGAGGAGGAGGATGAGGAGGAGAGGGGAGGCAGCGATGTGGAGCTATTTAGCTGTTTACCCTCCACTCTAATGAGACAGGGCTGAAGTGAATCACTCCATTAGGACGCTGGCAAAGACGCAGGTTTATCAAGTCGTGCACCAACCGCGCTCCTTTAAATATACAAACACTGACGCTAATTAGATCAGAGGCATTCCCGCACAGACCTAAATAACAGGATTAATAATCTGTTTCTGGTGCTGGAGACGCAAATGTGACACTCGCTCTGTATTTACAAAAAACTGACTAAAAGGAACAAGAAGCAGATGAAGCACAGATCAATTAACTGATGATGCTGTTGTTAGACTGCCAACAATCCACCTTAGGTAAAACCTTAAAGGATCATTCTGAATGAGGTGCAAGCAGGGAAAAGTCAGCCAGTAACAAGCAGACGAGCAGCATGTAGGCAGTAATCAGGTCCAGACAAATGCCAGGGTCAGGTAGACAAAAACTGGCTGGAGGCCTCAGATTAGAGCAGCACAAAGAGGACTCAGCCTCTAAACAGTGAAAGAGAGAGCTGGTATATATACTGTGGGTGGTAAGGAGGGAATGAGCAGCAGGTGTGCAGGTAGCAGAAACCCAGAGGTGACTGCAGGGCAGGAGGAAGTGGATGGATGAAGCAGCAGGTCCTCACTGTGTGCAGACTGCATGCAGCAGTACAGATTATGTAAAGGCAGTTGCAGAACACACTGGAAGTAAACAGGAAAAGTGTCCGCAGCTTATTCTTCACATACTGAAGTAAGGAAAGGAGTAAGGAAACTCTTACTGCTCAAAGCTTGCTCCTCTGTAACTTGGGACACCGAAGTGTGATTCTCATTTTAGCTTCGATTTTGTCTGCTCTGCATATATAAGCTTCATTAAAAAAAAGTCAATAAATCCATGAAAATCTGTAAATCCCATGCAAATGTTTGATTGAAAATACAACCAACTCTAGCAACGAGCAGCCAGATGTTGATGCTGACAGATGAACAGAATGAACAGCAGAGTTCTTCCTGCACCATCCAGGCTGCAGGCTGCAAAGCAGGACGACCACATTTATTGGCGGGAAAATCTGCACATTTGCAGACTCAAGTGTACACAAATACACTGAAAACTCAACATTAGAGCCTCCATACACTTAGCAGCAATACGACTGGGGCTGAAGTTAGGGATTAATGAACAGAGCCTAAGTTGAAGTGATATAAATGCCTTGTTTCCAGGCTTTATGGTCAGCTGAGCTAACCACCTTTTAGATATCGCTATGTATTTATTGATAAAACTTGGGAATAGTCATCTAAAGTCAGTCAGTGTTTTTCAATTCGTTTGCACAGGTTGCACATAAAGAAAATATCCCCTTACTGGAGCAAATACGTTAACATTTAATAAGTTCTGCAGATAGCCAGCATAATCATCTCTATAGGAACTGAACGGTACAACATTTTCCCATTCATGGAAGCTTAACAATGTTTCAGAATGAAAGTCAGACTGAAAGAAGAAAACAAACATCTCCCAGACTGTGGACATCGATAAGTCTTCCTACTTTCTTTCTACAGCCAGATGCTGGCGTGTAAAAGAAGGCGGTTGTCTACAGATATGTGGCTGAACGACTCCGTGCTCCGAGGGCGTTTGGAGAGCGCTCACATGTTTGGAAAGTAATGGCAGTGGAGCTAATAGGCGTATTGATTGCTTTTCAATTGCGGAGCCAGCAGCCTCACAAATGAGATGTTTTTAGCAGCTCTATTTATCATCCGAGAGGCGAGCATTGTCAGGCTGGAGAAGTTTGAACAACACATCACACCGGCTTGATTCAATTGAAGGCAGTTGCGGATGCTGCCTGGTCATAAACTCATGAGAGGTTTGGGTTTTTCACGCTGTGTTTGTCACCACATATGGGGAGCAGTCGGGAAAAAAAGAAGCCTAATTACATCTTTGCCGCCTCTACATTTGGTCAAAATGAATGATGCAGTTTAAATCCCCTTCAAAACACAAGTCAAATCAAAAATAAGCTTAGAGGGTAATTTATGGTGTGAAAAAGCCGAGGTCCTGCAACTCATATCAACTCAATATCAGGGCGCCGTTTTTAATATCTTGTAAACTGTGAAAAGGACAATAAACCCCGGTGCCATAATTATAGGAGCTCAGATTCAATCCTCTTCAAAAAGGAACAGCACAGACGAAAACAAAATCACTCTTAAAGGCAACCTGATTGAAACGTCGCTCCAGAATTTGCAGACTGACTAATCACCTCGATCCATATATAGATGGTGGCGTGTCGCCGATAGACTGCAGCAGGAAAAAGCCGCTCAAGATGAATGTTTTAATTATACTTTGATTAATTTTTACATGGGATTTGTCAATTAGTTTGATGAATATTGAAGAAAAAAAAAGCGCCCAGGCCGGTTCCCTCACCACGCATGTTTTTGATGATTAATCTGAAAGTGTAGCGTTGTTTCATTACAGCATATAATCAGTCACTTTGCAACTTTTGGGAGTATGAACCTGAAGGTTAGCTTAATTTAACCCTGACAGAGCCAGACTGAGCCTGAGGACTTTTGCAAAGTCGTGTATTTACAAGGACATGGATCAGGTGTGACATTCTGACCACTGACAGGTGAAGTGATGAACACTGATTATCTCTTCATCATGGCTCCTCTTAGTGGGTTGGATTTATTAGGCAGCAAGTGAACACTTTGTGCTCGAAGTTCATGTGCTGTAAGCAGGAAAAATGGGCAAATGTGAGGATTTGAGTGAGTTTGACAAGACGACTGGGTCAGAGCATCTCCAGGACTGCAGCTCTTGTGGACTGTTCCTGGTCTGCAGTGGTCAGGATCTATCAAAGTGGTCCAAGGAAGGAACAGTGGTGAACTGGGGACAGGGTCATGGACGGCCAAGGCTCAGTGATGTGGAGAGGAAGACTGGTCTCTGTGGTCTGATCTAACAGACGAGCTGCTGTTGCAAGTTAAAGCTGGTTCTGACAGAAAGGTGTCAGAATACACAGAGCATCAGTTTGTTGTGTACAGAGCTGCATAGCTGCAGACCAGTCAGGATGTCCATGATGAACCCTGTACATCAGAACTGGACCACGGAGCAATGAAGAAGGTGGCCTGGTCTGATGAATCACAAAAGAAAAACAGGCAAATCATGCTGGTATTCTTCCTTGTTTACACTGTTCTCCTCTTGTGCACATCGCTGCAAGTAAACAAACCCAAAAATGGTTCAGGAATGGTTTGAGGAGCACAAAAAACAGTTTGAGGCGTTGACTTGACCTCCAAATTCCCCAGATCCAATCCAGCATCTGTGACATGTGCTAGAAAAACAATCCATGGAGGCCCCACCTCACAACTTCCAGGACTTAAAGGATCTGCTGCTAACATCTTGGTCCCAGATACCACAGAACACCTTCAGGGGTCTAGTGGAGTCCATTAGATGGGTCAGGACTGTTTTGGCAGCAAAAGGGAACCAACACAGTACCAGGCAGGTGGTCAGAATGTTTTACCTGATCGGTATAAATTCCATGTGTGTGCAGACACTGGAACTCCCTGCAGGGAACTTGATGATGCTGCAGTTCCACTACATGCTGAGGTTTGCTCAGGGCCTTCAGCAGATACCTTGCTGTCTTTGAAGCTTTTCAGTGTAAATCTGCCCTCAGAAATCAATTGTCTGATTAGTCAAAGTAAACAGGTTTTCCTGCTACTGACATTTGCATCTAAATATATATATATAATATATATATATATATATATATATATATATATATATATATATATATATATATATATATATATATATATATTTATTTAAGTTAATTTTAAATGTACATTATTCTTATTATTTTCTCATTCTGTGTTTTGTCTACATTTTTCATTTCAGACATCCTTAACCTGACAAACCTTATTTTTCGAGTTCAACAGAAAAACATTCAAATGAACTGTAACCTTTGAAATCGACAACCACTGCAAAAATTACATAGAAAAACTAAACAGTAACCTGAAAGTCATTACTAATTACCATTTTAATGAAAATGCCCTGCAGAATCCCCCACTGCACCCAGTTCAACAGCCTCTACCACCACCCACACACTGCCTCTTGTTCAGAAGTCCACTTCACTACCTCACCTCTTCTACTAAACTGAATATTTTGCATCATGTATTCAGTAATATTATGTTTCTGTCAGTAATGTAATGCGACATAAAAGGTTCTTAATAGGAACGACAAAAGAAGCATCTTCCTTTTAATGCGATCTGATAAGTCAGCTTCTCATTTTCCAGCAATCTTGTAAAAGACGGCAACAAACCCATGAGCTAAAAGAGGGTGATAAAGGTAGATTCCAAAAACTTTAAAGATAGAAAAAATCTAAAAGCATGACAAAGATCTTTAAAATACTTTGACTGAATCTGGAGAATTTCAAACTTGGGAATTGCTGTATTCGTACCTCATCTTAGATGGTGTTACGCCCAGCCTAGGGGTCACCGTGCGTAACACGAAGAGGCATCCTTCCCGTTCCCAAGCATTTCCAACACACGTTTTCGCATAAAATTTAGGTATTTATTACTCAACAAATTTTAAGAACTGAAACAATGGGGACTAGTAACTGAAAGCGGCAGTGAGCAAAACCAAAAACAACAAACAAAACGCCACTAAACTATTAACCCAAAACTGATCTGCCACAAACAAAAGGTAAAAAGAACAACAAAGTCTAACCTCCCTATCCTAACTTAAACATGAGAAAAAGCCGGTTGAACAAAAGATGGCTGCTCACTGCGATTACTCAATATTAAATCTCTAAATCACAGCTGATCACTCGAACCGAAGTGTGCTGACGTGTCGGTTGGAAGCAGGGTAGGATGTAGCCACGCCCTCTGGCCCTCTGACCCGGAGACGACGTCACGGTTCCGCCTTTATATTGTGGTCTTCCTGGTACGGCCAACCAATCCAGTGCCGAGCTCTCATCCTGGCGACCAACCGTGGCCGTGGTGCGGCGCAGCCCTATTTGCATAGGCGATGGGACATAAAAAGAACACACGCAGCACAAGAAACCATATAAACGACCGCAGTCGTAACAAGGAGACAGAAACAATTTTAAAAGTTCAATTAATATTTGAAGACAACATAGAAGCAACTTTGCATGAGTAATTTAACACATAAACCGAGATGCACAGCAGTTTTTATGGTCCTAAAGGGATCCACATCACCATTCTGACATGTAAAAATATCAGAAAAACCAACCACAACTTGCCATACGTGACAAATATCAAATTCTGCTAATGTTAGAAACCTACAAAGTTGGTGAAATATTGAATAACGACTGTAATTGTAGTAGGAAATTTTGAATTACACACACATACAATTACTGGAGCCCATTGCCTCACTTGTTTGAAAATTTTGCACTTTTCTTCCATTTTCAAGGGACAAATTTGGCATCTGCTGAAGCCATTATTCTCCTAATACTACTTTGTTCTGTCTCTCAGTCCCTGGCTGTGGCAGCTATATTTCTGGAGATATTGAGCCTTTAAAATGTCTTCCCAGCAAGATAAGAAAGATATTAAATAAAACTCCAAGTCTGAAAACATATGAAACTGTTAATATTTTACTTAGCTTCGGGTCCCAAACAACAAATAAGTAAACTCTGCGTCTGGGACCTGAATTGTGTCAGCTGTGACCCTACTGTCAGTCAAACCTCATTTTACATTTAGGTCACTGATTGTAAACCTTCTGTGTGTGAAGAAAGTGGATTTATTTAATAATTCTCTGTCGTTTTTCAGAGTATATACTGTGAGTCTGTTTTAGTGGTGATCATGCATGAACAGGTTTCTATTTCAATGGTTTTAATGTATGTCTACCTTTCAATCGTTTTTCTTCATGTATTTCTTTGCTATTGTGTATGAATTGTGCCATACAAATACAATTGTCTTGCCGTTTTTACTTTCATCTGCATGCCTCCATAAAATGTTTTGTCATCAGCTGAGCAGGGAGCCACATTAGGAAGAAGCTGTGGCAATATGAGAGAGAAGATGAAGAGAAAGGATGAGTAATGTCATGTCCCGTGTTATTTTCATTATTGCAGTTCTAGAATGAAACTTTGGGACTGTTATTTTACAGCAACATCAGTTAAATGTGACGTGTGGCACAGCTGCATGTGATTCTTGCTTTGACTCCTGGTACATATATCATTAATATCTTCACTTACCGCTGTATTTTATCATGCTTCTTATTATACTAATATGCTTTTTTTTTCTCCAATGTCTGCCCTTGCTGGGAAGAGAAGAACAAAAGTCTGAATTTACCAATGCCAACCATAACATTTACTGCAATACCTAATGCTGTCTAGCTCCAGGTTTCTTCTGTGAAGTATCCTCACATTCTCTGACCTGAATAAACAGAAGGTCCACGAGCTGATCGAATTTGCTCGTTGTAATGTGTTCATAATTCATGTGGCAGTGTGCATCCTTCATAAGGCTTACTTTCAAAGCTCGACAAAGGGTCATCAGATAATAGGAAAGCCTTAACCTCTTTCTGGGCCTAGAGATGGAGGCTGACGGTAGCGTTGAACATTTTCCTCCGTGTGAAACAGGTCAGCGAGTGAAGCCACTTCATTATGTTGCATTCTGGAGGTCGTCTAAAGCAGATGTGCAGACTACCACAGAACTTCATCACTGAGCTCCATCCGAACAGTGATTTAAGAGAACTGTTTACTCAACACATCAGATCAGGCCCCGCCACTTTCCCCTCCAATACTGGGCGTCCTTGATTGTTTGATAAGCGGCTGAAGCTGGCCTTCCTCCAGCCTTCCTCCTGTCATTTTATCTCTCAGTTTGCTTTGGGTAGTAATAACACTTCAAAGTTTACAAAGCGTATCATCCATACACAAAAAGAATGATGAAGGCACAGAAGATACGTTCAACTTTGGATGATATGTTTAGTCCTGATTTACTGCTAGCACTGCAGCTAACAAAGCACAGAGGAGAAAATTAATTAGTCTACTGGTATTTATCCCAGATATCTAATCAATAACATGAGTTTAACTTTGATCTGACCAAAAACTGAAGTGATTTTCGTGTCTTCATTATGGGACATTGTCATCACTAAATGCACTTCCTGATTACTCTGTTTCAGGATAGTGCAGTACTTCAGGTTTGAAGTTCTAGGGACCTAATGTGCAGCTGAAAAGTTAGAAATAATTCTGAATTCTGAATTGGAAAATAAGTATATTCAGTCACAAGTTTACACCAGTGCCCTGAAAAAGTATTTGCCCCCTACAGAAATCTTCTATTTTTGCATATTTGTCACACGTAAATGTTTCAGACAATCAAACTAATTTTAACATAAGACAAAGATAACCCAAGAAAACACAAAATGCAGTTTGTAGCTGATGTTTTTATTCAGTGAAGGAAAAATGGTGTCCAGCCCATCCTGCTCTATGTGAAAAAGTAATTGCCCCCTTTGCTGCCAATCTACCAAATGACCAAATTAATTAGTCAATCGAAGGTCTTAGGTTTACGGGGGCAATTACTTTTACATATGGGTGATAGAGATTTTCCATAAATCTTTAATAAATCATCGTTTAAAAACTGAATTTTATATTTTGTGGGTTATCGCTGTCTAATATTCAATGAATATAAATGTTAGTTTGATGACCTGGAACATCTGAGTGAGAGAAATTTGTGCTTTTTTCATGGCACTGTATATTATATTCCCCATAGCTCTCCTCCTCCTCAGGACTGAAGTAGGTGCTCTGTGATTGGTCCATTTTGTGCAGAAGAAGAGTTAAATGACTTATCAAATGGCCACTTTTATGAGAGTCTGATGCTGTAATCCTGGTTCACAAAGAGAGCTGATGAACACCATCATCATGCCCATTATCTGACTGGGATTTTGGCTTTTGTTGAGTTGGCTTATATAAAGAAAGCCTGACTATGTTGAACTGGCTTTGTAGCACGGTGCTCTGGAGCAGAGATTTTGCTAATCGCATTAAGAATCTCCATCTGGGCAACATAATACAGCTGCATACAGCGCAGTCTGTGCATACTGATTTAAATGAAACCTCAGTGTGAGTGGTGCAGTAGAAATGTGCTGGACCCACGACCTAGAAGGCGGTGGATTGAAACCATTATCTGCTAAATGCATGCTTTTGCATCAGTGAAAGCTCCATGCTTTGGGTGAATTAGCCAGTGATGATAGAGGAGGTCTCTTGTCCTGTGTGCATCACAAGCAGCTAAATCCATTTAGTGTTAGCTTGCAGTGATCTCTGCCATTTGCAATAATCTTGATCAATGTCTTCATGATAGACTAGAAGAGAAATGAAGGTAGATACTGTGGCAGTCACATAAGAACTGAACCAGTTAATGTAGTGTTTGCAGCTCTGCACCGTTAACTACTAAACTCCATAAAAATACCCTCCATCCTTCCATTATTACCACCAAAGCAAACATGACACCTTTGAATAAACTGCAATCATACACACTACTGTTCAGAAGTCTGGGGTCACCTAGACAGTTCCATGTTTACCAGGAATGCTAACATAATTAAATGTCTTCTAATCATCAGTTAGCCTTTCAACACCATTAGCTAACACAATGTAGCATTAGAACACAGGAGTGATGGTTGCTGGAAATGTTCCTCTGTACCCCTATGGAGATATTCCATTAAAAACCAGCTGTTTCCAGCCAGAATAGTCATTTACCACATTAACAATGTCTACCCTGGATTTATCATTCATTTCATGTTATCTTGATTGAAAGAAACTGCTTTTCTTTCAAAAATAAGGCCATTTCTAAGTGACTCCAAACTTTTGAACGATACTGTAAGTCATTCCTAATTAACGACCTCATCGACCGGCAGGATCACCTTCAGACGTCAAAGAATATAAAAACATTTGTCAACGGGCTACAGCAACAGAACAGCAGACACAGTTCTTCCTGCTCTACGTTTATACACAATTATATACCTGACATTCTCATTTAATTTTCAAACTATTGTTTTATTGCAAACAATAGCAGGAGCAGTAGCAGAAATAAGGCACTAATGGGAGCAGACACAGTGGTAGCAGTTGTTTTGTTTGTCTCCAGCAGCTGAAACAATATTTTCATTTCTACCATTACTATTTATTAGCAGTTCAGCGGAGAACCAATTAATTTAATAACCGGCTTCACAGTTGAACCTTCTCATCATCCACCAGAAAATGGTCATAAACGAGGAAAAACACCTGAGCAGAAAAGTACCAGCTCTTTAATTCTAGTGAAAAAACAGATAAATAGTGGCAGAAACGCTGTGGTTGTAACGCGATTAAGGAGTCCTGCTGGAGCGAGTGTTCAGCCACCACCTTCTGTTGTTCTGACTTCATATTTGAAGGCTGCACCTTGTTTCCAGAATGGCTTTTCCCTTTAAGGTGTTCAGTATTGGCAGCTACAGTCAAACTGCTGATAAACTGTGATCTGGCATCATTTCAGCCACAGCGTTTCTCGCCTCAGTAGCTGCCTTATGTGGGCCAACCTGTGCACCAGAATAAACGACTTTCTGCTTGTGTTAGCAAATAAAAAATAATAATAAAAACCCTCCCTAACATGGCAGTTGATTGGAATTTGTCTGAGAGAGAGAACACGGTGAGGGTTCAAACGATTTGTTAGCTGATTGGTGTCGTGAGCAGCGTTAGCGTTTGATTCCCGAGACCTGGAGAGGTACATGAAAGAGCGTTTGAGAAGATGAGACGTGTCTGTTTTCTGACATGAGAAGCAGCAGTTTGACAGGCCGGGTCCTGCCTTCAGCTGTGAGTCAGACGGCGGTGCAGACCCAACACGACGGCTTCGCCTGCCACGAACACCAGAGTCTGCAGAGGAACCACAGCAGTGTTATCTGCTCCCCTGAGATCAGGTTTATTTTCAAGGGCAGCAGAGAGGATCAGCACCGAGCCCGGGTTCATCACGCATGTCAGACTGTTTCTACACTACTGCAGAACATTTATGAGTTCAGAGGTACTTTAACCGTTACCGTTTGAGATTTTCTAGCTTTCCTCACCTAAATATCAGAGGAAAATACTACACTGTCGCCGAACTGCATTCATCTTCTAGCAAGAGCTGCTTGTTGCTTTGTAGATTTAAGGCTCATTTCCTTGTATTTTCTGCATCACCTGCACAGTAAAACTATTGACACAGGCAGACTTTTAAGGTTGAATGCTTGAAAAATGTATACTTTTTGTATCATTTATGTGAAGTTGTCCTTCATGAAAACTTCACCAATATGAGGAGAAGCTGTGAAATAGTGCATGTCAGGTATGCTCACAGTCTTCCACATCTGTTCACAAACTAGTCAGATTTCAACACTGAGGCAGGTTTTATTTGCTATGATTCCTGCAATTAATAGGCTGATTTAGACATGCAAATGATCCAGATCAAGTGAGTATCTTCATATGTTCCTCAGCTGCAGTGGAAGGACAGGAGCAACAGGCAGCTTTCTGATGCAGGTCTAAAATGGCCTGAAAGTTTATAGCAATGGCAAATTGACAGATTTGGTTCTTTAGGATGTTGACCCTGGCTGCACATTTCCCCTCATAATAAGTCTTTATGCATCTAAAAATGACCATAGGGACATGTTAATAAGGTTAAAGACCCCCTCTGCTGAACATCAAGTGTTTTTACCTTGTTAAAATGTCCATACGTTGTCCTCATTCAGGGTCTAATTTACATATCCACTGATCTGCACACGGTAAAGAAGGCAAATGTCAAGAGTTCAATCTAAGCCATTTCATAGCATGAAGGGATTATTTTCATGGAAGAGCTTTAAAGGATAACTGTGCTGTGAGAAACCTCCAAGGCAGCTGTGATCTTTGCGTTGGAGGCTGACACGCTGAGGTGATTAAACTGATGGTCTCTGTCAGAAAGCTGGACACACTCCTCGGTGAAGACGGATGTCTGTCTGTCTGTCTGTCCATCATTTCTCGCCTTCACACTGAACTGCAGGAACTCCTTCAAGGTGACGATGACCTGACAGTTATGTCTGAGCAAAAAGTTCAGGTGAGTCATTTAATGGCTGCTCCACACGTTACTCAGGTAAAAAGCTTGACATTCGTTCCACCTCAGACACTTTTCAAAGGACGGCTGCAGGTGAGACCTTTACCTGTGTGAGCTTCATTGTCCTTTAACAGTGACTGAGGAGTGTGGTGTTACATCTATAACTAGCAGGCTGCTGGATGCATCAAAAAGAAAATTATCTAAACCATTCTTGACTGTTTCTACTGCATTATTTTGTCAGCAAATTATGGCTAAGAGTTGATATGTTTAATTAATTGGATAAATTAATTCCGATAATGGATTCTGCGGACTTTACCACATCTTGTGTTTCTCAACCTCAACAGAAAACAATCACAGGAGAAATGTTGTTCTTGCATTATTTATTCTTATAGTAAATGAATGAGTCTTTACCCCTGGTTCAGGAAACGTTAATAATCATGCTTTTACTTTTTAATCTTCGCTACACACCACTGTGTGTCCACTGGGTGCTTGTTTTTATTTCTTATGAGAAGCATCCATTGAATCAGACAGTACTGAGAGCAGAGCAGTGCAGAGAATTCCAAACTTGTATAAAACTTTCAGGAAATCAGCCTCAAAACGATTTATTTACTTGTAGCACAGCAGCACCTCCAGTCACAGCTAAAGCTTCCTACATGCACCTGGTTGCAGCTGCAGGCTAAATAAGAGGTAACGTCTGAGGATTTTCTCCAGCACCACATACAGAACATTCCTGTATCTGGTAGGTTTCCTCCCGCTTACACACAAATACCTATAATATGTGCATTACACAGCCAGCTAAAATGACCTCTGGTGATGCAAGGTGTGTGTATGAACAGAAGCGTTCATCCAGAAGAAACCATCTTTATCTGGGAGCAAGTACCAACTTTAAACCCCTTATCTGCCCCTGGCAGAGAGACAGTCTGGGTGGAGTGAATCTGGGAAATTCAATGCTCAGTGAAGCATCTTTAATCAGTGATAAATTGCCATTTTAATAGCGCCACCTTAGTTTAATAACTGTGACCAAATGGCAGCGTGGTGAGGATGATTAGCAGCCTCTGTGGTCACAGTAGTCCCACTGTTACTGCTCAGTATGTCTCTAAATTAAGACCACATCTCCCATGAGCCTCGATGCTTCCTGTGACTCGGTGGCTGAAGATGGTAAAGACCTAAACAAGACCTAAACAAGACACAGCATGCATGGCTAGTCTGTATACTGACTAAGATAACACCTTAAAAGGCAAGAAAGAGATAAACAAAGAAACGTAGAACGCTCAACACTAAACTCAAAATCTAAACCAGGAACTAGAGAAACAGAAAACCAGGAAATTCTAAATAGTCCACGCAAACACAACATACAAATTAGCGAAGCAACTACAGGAACTCGAATTAAACTGAACAACTAGAAATAGTGGATAGGGGAAGACGACTTGAGGAACCCAGAGTGTGTTGGAGAGACTGCAGCAACGAGGAGATATGGATGGACGCCAGAGAGAGTTTCCTGTTCAGGTGAGTTGATCCGAGATGGTGGGCTGTGGAACGGAGTGGACTGGAGATGACCAACGCTGGAACCAGGCAGAAGGAAAACAGGAGCAGGTAGATCCAGTGCTGGAATAGAGGGAGAAGATACTGAAGGAAAACGACCTCACTTATGCATCTAAGGGTTAAAGTTGTGACATATTGATGTGTACCTCAGGTAAGTTAAACAGTTAAACAGTTAGCAAACTTCCATTAGGTTCATAAGGTTTTATTTCATGATATTTTACAGAAACTGGTGATCGATTCATAGGTAAACATACATCTTCTACAATGACTTAAACACTGACTGTCAAACTTAGTGGAAAGTAACTGACTACCTGTGGTTTCTCTGCAACAGGCACCTGTGTGAAGTTAAGGGCATCTGACTTTATCTAACCACTATAAATGACCTTAGAACGGGTTTGAGAAAAGCAACTGCAAAACGGCAAAGACAAGTGAAGTGAGCTCTGAGAAAAGGTCAAGCATTGTTTGGTTATGCTCCATTTGTCAGAGCAGCAGAAGACTTCCGTCCCAACAGTTGGGCAGATTGTGGAAAAGAGAGCGATGCAGTGGAAGCCAGCAGCTCCACGGATAAAGCCAGTGTAATGGTATCTGCATCCGTTAATACGCGAGTGCCTGCTAGGGTGTATGTGATGTAAATGTCATCATCTGCTCTGCGTCTCATCTGCACCTCTCTCCCTTTTCTCTCAAAGTCAAAGCCCGGGCTCTTACTTTGAAAGTCTGCCTGTTCCTCCTCCTCTGCAGCTGTCCAGCGCGGCCCAGTGATGTGAGTGGACATGAGGCTGTGATTAATGGTGGTAGTAATGCTTTAGTCAGTGCAGCATATGAGTCCAGCTAACGGCTCGGCACTGTGCTCTGATTGAAGTCAACAGTAGAGTCACCTCTACGACCTCTGACACTGCGTTCCTAGCTCTCTCTACCACACTCTCTCTCTCTCTCTCACACACACACACACACACACACACACACACACACACACACACACACACACACACACACACACACACACACACACACACACACACACACACTTTGTATTCTGATCGGCCGTTGCTGTCTGGATCTCATTTCTTTTCTTTCTCTCTCTTTTTAAATGAACACCGTCTTAAAATCAGAACGGCTGATGTTTGCACACAAGCAGAGACTAAGAAGCGAAAAACACTTAAATACAAACAAAAGCCTGAATCTGAATGTCTGACAATCATCTGACTGAGGTATTTTAATCTAAATAGAGCATTGTTTAGCTCGTTTTGCTCACTGACTGCTTTAACTTGCGTTTGGTGTGTTCTGCAGAAACACATTCTTTTCTCTGACTGGACTCACTGATTGCTTTCAGCTCAGACTGCTTATTTTGTTTTCTTCCTGCCTGTTCGTTGTTTGCGAGGAGACTCGCTGCCTTCAGCTTCAGCAGATGCCTCTCCTCTGTTTCCCTCTGTGGACTCATCTCTGTCTGTTCTAACTGGTGATTGTCTGCAACTTGAATTGATTTTCTTTTTCTTTCTTTCTTTCATCCAATTCTAGGTAGCAACTCTTTTTTAAAACCCATTACGTTTTTCACTTTTGAAATGTGTTTGCGTTCATGTGTATATGTGGTAGTGTTTATTGGCTCTCCATAATGGTGCACCTGCATTGACTGTTGCTCTCACCGGCCTCCAATGTGTGATTATTTGCAAGAGCAGAACTTTCTAAAGGATCTGATTGGTTTAAGCGCTCGGCTGAAGTGACCTGTGAAATGGAAAGAGCCCAGCCAAGCTGCTGTTTAAATGTTTGAGCTGCAGAATAAAGAGGGCAGCTCCAGTTTACCCTGCAACCCTGAGCGTGTTAGTGTAATGTCCAAGCACCGCTGCTATTAGGAGCAATTCACAGTTCAAACTCTGCACTTTTTTATGTTTACGTATGTATCTTTTAGAGCTGTGGTCCACCAAAGGAAACCTCAGGCTACAGTTGGCTTTATTAGCCTAAAAAACCATCTAAATCCATATAAAAATGCATGTGCAACATATTAAATAACTCGAACCTTATGTTAAATGAAAATGACTCTGAATATAGAACTATATCAATAGTTGATCCCAGCACAAACACTACTAAGGAATAAAAGGCAGACAAGTTAACCACCAACTGTGCTACACAAACTGCTGCTTTTTGATAATCTATTCTATTTGGCTTCTATGACTGGGTGTCAGTTAATTTGTCTGCTATTAAATTTGCACCCTGATTCCAACGCAGACTGTTTTAGTTCACCAAAAATAAATGCTGGGCAGTCTGGATAAAACATGAGCTGAAAACAATCTGGAAGCCATTTTTTAATGTTGAGACCTGAATTATGTAACAGTAAAATAATGTAACAGCTCATTTCCATTTGGGCTGACACGACTAAAGAGCTCATATGTCTGTATTTCTACGTACATAAACTCAACTGTGCTTTTCAGTCTGAATATGATGATTGACCTGTTCACCTACTATGGATTAAATCCTAGAAATGAACAATAAAATATCTTAAATTTTTCAAAATGTCTCTAAAGAGCTCACACAAGTTCACAGAACACTTCACCGACCCATCATTTGTCTATTTTATCATTGTCAAAATTGAAAAAGAAAACAATAAAAGGAAAAAAACTGCAGACTATTGATTGCAAACTAATTAAAACTGCTGGAATGAAACAGCAGAGAGACGGCGATGCAGCCATCCAAGGCTGCGGAGGATGATGGATGGGGAGCAGTTTTTTGTTTCGTTTGGTTTTGATTGGCAGCTCATGGTGCTCCATGGTTATTAGGGTATTTAGACAGCTGTTGGTGGCGAACGCTGCGTTGTTTCTGTCTCAGCTGCTAAATGTGAGTCAGGAAGTCAAACAGGGAACGATGGCTTCTCCCTGAGGCTTGTTTTGCAGATTCACTTTTCTTATTGGTGGAGATTCAACAGGACGCTACAGAAGTCCGCTGAAGAACTGACACATCTTTGTCATGGAAATGGAATGTTTTTTTGGAATGTTTTGTGTTAGTTATTGACATTGGAAACAGAAAATGTGGGGAAAGAAAGTTGTGAAATTAGATGCAGGTTTGATCTTTCCATCCAACGTTCCTGAATTTCCGTCACATGGCTGCTGATCACAGCTGAATCAAAAATAGCTTCAAGGTGGCACCAGTAAGGGCAGAATTTTTTAATTCAGACAGAATCTGGGTGGAACAAACTGTGTATTTTTGGGCAATTTTTAAATGAGGCCTGTAGAATAAAATTATATCAAAGATTTAAGTTTAGATTTGTTCCTTCAGAATGTCACTGATAAGGAGTCCGGTGAAAGATGAAATCTAAAAATCCAATGATTCTTTGTTTTGTTTTGTTTTTAATTGTTTCTGGCTCTTTTTTGAAAGGCAGCATCTCTTTCAAATTTCCTGCTGTTTTTTGTTGATTACCTCCAAACCAGCATCAAGTTGTCATTTAAACTGCAGTTTTGGGCACCTCCAAATGTGCCTCATTCTTTTATTTGAATCTCTGGAGCACTAACGCAGTACAGCTGAGGATGATGATGATATCACCATTCATTTGGCAAGAGTTTGCTCATAAATGAATTAAAAATCTGACCCCATAATGGCAAAAGTCAGGGGATCACCAAAGTTCTTACTTTCCATTCTGACGGCAGCGTTAATATCTTTTACTACAGTTATTATCGGCAGTCCAGTCAGCAAGAGGAAGACATTTCAGTCAAACCTTGTTGTGACACAACAGGAAAATTTAAGTTTGCATCAAATTCATTGTAACATCTTCATTGGGGCTCACAAAGAAAGTACAGAATTCTGTACCAATCTGTCAAGCAGATGCTGAGGAGTTTGACCTGTATTAACAGAAAAACATCATCTGCTGACCATAAATGTTTTTTACCAAGTTTAATACCAATCTTTCATGTAATTATTAAGATATTTCAGCCTGGAACTGCCTGACATTGCCGTTCTCAGAGCCATGCTGCTGGCAAATAGTGACCTTTTCTTTTATAAGTAATGGCATGAAAACTGACAACCGCTGAATTTTGGGAACGTTTCCATCTAGTTGAGCCAAACTCCTCAAAAACACATCCACTAACCAGGAAGAATGTGTTATTAATGGGGACTTTCAGACTTTGTTTTAGGGAGTAGATGCCTTCGTTTTATTTAATTGTTGAAGCATCAGACTGTACGACATGTTTACTGACACGGAGAAATGTCCCTGTGCTGAACAGAAGTATAAAACCTGACTGACAGGTTGCAGCGATAGCATCCTCATTGGCTGCTGGCATTTCTTTCCCCTCGGCTCGTCTGTTCCTAAAGTCGGAGAGTCTGAGGGAAGATAATGTCTGCAGGGTTCCACTTGTGATTGACAGCTGGTTGCTGCTGTACAGTGAGTGGGCGAGCAGCCAGACACACATTCTGGGTTTCACAGATGAGCTAATGTGTGTAGGAGGTTTAGTATATACACAATGAAGTACTCCAATGCATACAAACTTATACAGCTGTGCTCAGAAGTTTACACACCCTGGCAAAATTGGTGAAATTTTTTTAAGGTTAGGAGACTCTTTTTTCATTAAAGAATGGTGCATAATTTACTAATTCTGCCAGGATATGTGAACTTATGAGCATAACTGTGTGTACAAGTGCAAATGTTTTACACATCATGTAGAAAAATGCATAGCAGTACAGCTCTATTTATAATTCAGCATTGATTCTTGATTTGTTTCATCGAATGCACTCTTTGAATCCACCAATTTTAGAATCAGAATCAGCTTTAGTGGCCAAGTATGTACACAACATACAAGGAATTTGGATTCGGCTGTTGGTGTCACTCTAGGAATAAGGAAAGAGAATAATAAAATAACTATAGAAAGAAGAAGAGTAAAATAAATAAATGATGTAAAATAAATAAGAAAAAAATTCTATTGAAATAAAAAAAATATATAAATATGAAAATAAAGTCAATAAAAAATTTCTTTTATCACAGGTTAATTATTAATTTTCCCTCCAGCTGAAAAGAAATAAGCATATTTTCTATTTTCTTTTACCCATCTAATGCAAGAAAGCAAATAAACAAGTTTATTTACAGAGGATCTTATCATACAGGTTATTATAATAATAATAATAATAATAATAATAATAATAATAATAATAATAATAATAATAATAATAATAATAATAATAATAATAATAATAATAATAAAGTGCTTTATAGGCAAAAAATTTTAAAAAATCTGTAAAAGAAAAAATACAAAATACCACAGAGTAAAAAACTATTGGTTTAGACTTAAAACTGATTGAGCAAAACACTAATAAAACACAAAAAAGATAAGAAAAGTTAAACATATTACAGATTAAGCATAAAAATGCAAATTTAATTTAGACCAGACCTTCTAAAATAAAACTGATCATTCATTAAAAGTAGTGAAAAAAATAACTGTCTTCAGCTTGCTTTAAAAAAAAAAAAAAAAAAAGACTACCTTTGGGGTAAATCTACCTTTGGGGTAAATCTACCTTTGGGGTAAATCTACCTTTGGGGTAAATCTACCTTTGGGGTAAATCTGCCTTTGGGGTAACGCTACCTTTGGGGTAAATCTAAAGGGAGCTGCTTGACTAAACACTACTTTGTCTTTTCCAGTGTGAACTTTGGGCACCACTAGCTGACCAGTCCCTGCAGATCTGAGACCTTCAACACTCAGCAAACATCTCTACAAATATATTTCAGATTCATTCCCTCTTCTTGGTGTTTGTCAGAGTTCTAGCAGCAATGTAAATGTCCAGCGGTTGTCTTAGTGAGGCCAGTAAGGAGTGGGCTTTAGAAAGCAACTTACTTAACTAATAAATGCCTTTTTCTAAATCTTGCTAGGAGACAAGGTTTCTTCATTTGTTTTTAAGATGCCAGAATGAACATTTAGCCACAGCTTTGATGTGGAAACTAAAATTTAGATTCTCATGAATGATTATTCTGAGATTCTTGACCTGATTGTTGTAGGAGCGAAGATATCTCACATCTGTTACACATAGAACCGATATATAATAATAATAACAGATATATAATAATTAGGTCCCGCTCTGACCGGTCCTATGAGAAACCAGTGCTTGTAAAAGGTTCTGAGGTCCGTATTGAATCTGCACAAACCAGCATTGGGGGAATGGATACGCTATCTCTGCTGCAGTCTGGATGAAAGTGGTATGATGCAGATTTGCCACAACAGGCATCAAGGGGTTAAATTATCTCTCCCTGTCTCCCTCTGTGAGTCGGTTACAATGTGGCAACTATACTGTACAATTCTGAGAACTGTCTGTGAAATCCAGGCCTTATTTCATTGGTTTTCATGATAGGCAAAAAAACCCCCTATTAACAGTA
The DNA here is from genome assembly GCA_027123335.1 of Amphiprion clarkii. NCBI lineage: Eukaryota > Metazoa > Chordata > Actinopteri > Pomacentridae > Amphiprion > Amphiprion clarkii. The sequence continues at coordinate 32,637,956 of CM049578.1, read as the reverse complement.
TGGACCGATATTACATTTTTATGCCGTTATCGGACCGATCATAACGGTGGGCCGATATTTTTGGACATCCCTAGTCCTGATGACTGCTAGGTGGCATCTGAAGCTCAGTCTTCAGCCAGCTGTAAACAATATAGTCTCCAGAAGCCCTGCAGACACACAGAAGCTCTACAAAGTCCATCACCAACCACGAGACTAGCAGAGGACAGAACAGTACTGATCAGAGACTGTAGCAGGCACAGTAACGTCTTGTTCTTGTATTGTGGGAACGCACGGTGGTGTAGCGCACTCAGTGTATGTATGTGTGTGCATACATTCAGATTTGTGTGTCTGTGTTTATGTCATTATGTGTGTGTGTGTGTGTCCCACCCCAGTACACACAACTTGAACTGTGGATGTTATTTAACTGGTGCAACAGCCGGTAAGCGTGAGAAACACAGTTCAGGGAGGCTGGATGCCTTGTTCTGTATACGCGCTGCTTCCTCGCTTAATGTCAAAGCCGCAGTTAGCGATTTGCATATCCAGATGTTTCATATTACGGCCTTCTCTCAGCCGGAATAAGATGCTCATGATGAACGATCATTCCCTCGGAGGAATAATTCACATCAGAGCGGTGCAGCTTTGCAGACAGCTTGGGAAATTAAGCACTTTAGAGCCTGAGTAAAAATAGAACTTTTTTAGACACGGATATCACAAAACAGCAGAAAAGCAATAGTTTACTAGAACATAAGCAACTCTGCAGGTTGTTATTTGTAGAATAAAAGAAAACCTGAGCTCAAAAGCAACAAAAACAATATTAAAAGTTCAGGAGCGCAAATAAAACAATACATAGATGGGGATGTCTGACAGATTCAGCCAAGCAGCTATCACGAAGTTTAGCTAAAAGAAAGGAACCCGACAGCTGAGAAAAACAATCTCCGACTCGCCTAATGGTCTGCTGAAGTGTCAAACAGAGCAGAGAGTTTCAAAAGCCCATTAGAGATACCTGCATGTCAGGCCAGCTGTTGTACAGCTGTCGGTCTGCAACGCTACAACAGCTTAGAACAAGCAAAACTGACTGCTGCAGAGTTCTTTAAGACGAACAACCTGGAGATCATGGAACGTACATGTTTGTATTTTCCTGCACGATCAACTTCATGTATATAAGCTCCAGTGGCGACACCCTGCACAACTTTGCTTCTACACCGTAACAGTAAAACCACTAAAAATGCTGCAGACTGAGAAACATTCCTCTGAAAGATAACCATCCGATGCCCTCTTTTCATATTTAATACAGCCGATCCGGGTTGGATCTCATTATTCTTCCATCTTTTTCATGATTATCGTTCAGCACCTTTAAAAAAAAAAAAAGAACTATTCCTGATGTAAATTTTAAGTTTCCTTTGACATGAAATGTGCTGGAAGACTGTGGTGATTAATCTCTGTGGGAGGCCACTTCTGCCCACAGGTGTCACAGTCACTCTGGCTTCAACGGAGAACCAGCTCAGTGTTTATGCTGGTTGAAGTTTCCCAAAAATCTTCCCCGCATTCATTTCACACTCTGCATTCCATTAGATGGCATAAATACTCATTAAATGCGCTCAGCTGTAACCGGAGTCTTCTTGCTTTTTAGATTAATTCTTTTTTTTTCTCCTCCCTCCACTGCATAAGCTTGTTTGCCCTTGACTCATTCAGTTTGCACAGGCCCTGAATGAGAATAGCTGCCCATTGGTATGTATGAGAGCAAAAGGTGAGATACTGAGCCAGCAGCCGGCGACACACAGGCCATTATATTCAAACACCATGGGGCTAAACTGTCAAATGCTATTGTCACTCCGATACTCCATCTCATACACTCACTGGCTTTCTGACTCTCTCTCTCTTTCTAACACACACAATTCATTGGTCTCCCTTTATGTCGCTCTCTTCTTGAAGGATTTACCGAGCCGGCAGCTGTTGAATACGCAGCACAGGTTCACATGCACACACACACACACACACACACTCATCTATCATTTAACACTAATACAAAAATAAACATCTGGGTGAAACAACAAACTGCAGCCGTCAAAGATGGCTGAAGCTGAATCAACTCCTCTCTGAATTACTTTCAACGAGAACAGATCATTTTAACCTGTATGAAGGTGGGATTGTTGCAGTAAGTGCACAGTCATATATATATATATATATATATATATACATATATATATATATATATATATATATATATATGTATATATATATATATGTTGAAGCTGGCTGAGAGAAGGCCAAAAGTGTGCAACGCTGTCATTAAAGCAAACGGGGGCTACTTTGAAAAACCTAAAATATAAAACATATTCTAGTTTGTTAAACACTTTTTTTGCTTACAACGTAATTCTGTATGTGTTCTTTCATAGTTTTGATGTCCCCAGTGTTAATCTACAATATAGAAAATAATGAAAATAAATTAAAACCATTGAATGAGAAGGTGTGTCCAGACCTTTGACTGGTGCTGTACATGGACAGTATTTGTTAAAGCCATTAAATGTCCATTTGCGTGCCTTGAAGAATTTAATCGGAGGATTGATGAAGCAGTTTTACCTGTGGTGAAACGTCTAATCTGCCAGGAATAGAGCAGAAGAATTTACTGAGAATCCATTCAGTTGAAGAAAATGACCACGCTGGACCCACATCGTGTCCTGGGAATGATTTTAGTGTTTCACATGTAATAACTTTTCAACAGTAAACTCAGGCTCCTTCCTTCAGGAGACAATAGATTAAAGTCTGAAAAGGAGATCAGTGGCAGAGAGTTTACTGATCGGGACTAAAACCTGTGCAGAACAAATCCATTTATTCCATATCCAATGGAAGCAGTTGGATAATTTTATTTACAAGGTTATTAGGCTCTAATGTGTTTCTAATGAGCGCATCACTGGACATCCTTGTTGGACCAGTTTGGTCTCATTAAGGTGGGTTTGTGAGGGATTTAAACTGTGACAGAGATATTATTCTGATTATGTATGTCCATGCAAATGCAACTAAAGTTCTGAATGATTTAGCACGCAATGCCTCTTCTGAAAAACATTTAGCTGAACATACAGAGGGAGAACTCTGATACATAAATACAACTTTCACCTGACTTACTACTGATGTTAACCTCAGATTCCAGCTAAACACGGACATGTAATACAGATATAAGATGCAGTTAAAGTACTCAGGCCTTGCTGTTCTGGGCACATGTGCAACACATGCGTTAGTCATATGTGTTACCTGTTAGTTAGTGCTACTTTTTGATAGATGCATTTAATAAACTGGCAACTTGGTTACATTTAGACGAAGAAAAAGCAGCCGAACACTTCATCTCTAACTCAGGAGCACCTTCAATATGCTACATGACAAACTGCCAACATTTTTATGTTTTCAGCTACTTTTAGTCCTTGTGTTCACAGTGTTCATAATTCATAAGCAGTCAGGTGTGTAATTTTAGACAGTTGCTAAGGTGCTACTGTGTGTTTAGCAGCTCCGGATTAAAGTGCTTTTACATTTGAATGAAGCTTTTTCTTGCATATGAAGTCTTTTTTTTCAGACGCGGAACACATAACGCCGCTGAATTCATCAATCTTTTAAAAATGACGGCATTCTGTCATTCAGACATAAGTCACTTTTATGTTAATTTTCCTCACAGCTTCACTCGGAAATGTCCACCGCAGTGATGGAGGAAGCCACGGCAGGCTTAGAACATTCGTCATTCGCTTGAGATTGGACAGTACATCAAGAAATGTATAATTCATGAGGTGAGAGCCTCGCGATGGAAGAGCAGCTCCTTGGTATCAACATTAGACCGATTTTCTGACATGCTGTTGCTACAGAGTCACTCAAAACAGTTAATAGTTGCAGTTACATCGGTGGTTTATGAGGGGTATTTACAGAGTCAGTTTGTTGATAGCCAGATCTTCACAGCAATGTGTAGAATGGTCTGGCTGCACCTCATTCTACTCTATTTTATTCTTATTTATTCTAGGAACACCCTAGAAAGGTCACCAGTGTCTCACAGGGCTACATATACAGACAATCACACTCACATTCAGACCTACGGGCAATTTAGAGTTACCAATTAACCTCAGCATGTGTTTGAACTGTGGGAGGAAGCTGGAGAACCTGAAGAAAACCCACGCATGCACAGGGAGAACATGCAAACTCCATGCGGAAAGACACCCTGGAAGGTCTTCTAGCTGCAAGGCGAAGTGCTAACCAGCAAGCCACTGTGCAGCTCGAACACAACTGTGAATGAGCAAAACGAATGTAAAAATATTTATAGAATAATGGGTGTCCATGGAGATAGATGGGTGGGTGGATCAGTGTTAGCAGGGTGGCGCTGCGGAGGTCGCCGCTCTGCACCGTCTGCTTTTCATGCTCATGAACACAGCTAGAACCTCCAACACACACTAGGTGGAACATTAATGCTGGAAGAACAAGCACGGCCCAGATACAGCGTGCACGGCTGGTCTGTACGCACATTACAAATAAGCCACATTTAAACTTGAAAAAATGTAGATATTAAGAGTGCAAAGCGATACGAACATATTAACGTCAGGGTCAGCTGGGTGCAACAACAACAAAAAAAGATGTTAATGGTAGAGTACGGCAATTTATTGCTTAGTGAGGAAACTGCCACAGAAGAACAGCAATGATACAAAGAAAACAGGGCTGGTGGATGCTGCTCATTCTTTAAACCTATCATGACTGTCTTGGGTGTTGCTAAGTTCAGGATGTAGGAATCGTGTCCCTGCAATACTGTGGTGGGAGAATTGGTTTGGAGGAACTTTTGCAAGCAAGAAAGTGAGCATGAACATTAAAAAGGCCAAGTCAAGTGAAATAGGTGGATTCTCAGAGTGTGTTGTTTCCTGTAGCGCAGGAGATTTTCAAAATGGTAACCTGTAGATAGTGGGAAGGAAGGACAAAACCAGGTTAAAACACATCTGTACAAACAGCTTTGGCTTTGTTTATACTACCAAACTACTTGCTTAACTTTATGCACCAAAATTGCTTGGTTATAGGCAAGGCCAGGCCAGGCCAGGCCAGGCCAGGCCAGGCCAGGCCAGGCCAGGCCAGGCCAGGCAAGGCAAGGCAAGTTCATTTCTACAGCATCCTTCATGTCTAAGACAGCTCAAAGTGCTTTACATAAAACATTAAGAGCATTACAGTGAGGTGCAGATAAAACATTAAAAAGCACATAAGACATTGCAAAAATCATAATAAAGTCATGTATAATAACTAAATTGAATTATTTGCAGCATTTAGAACTGTTTGTTGTATTTAGAAAAAGGCCACGGCTTTGGTTTATGCAATCATTAAACATAAAAGCTCCAGTTGGTGGGTTAGCAAGTCTAGAACCAACAATATCCCCTCACAGCTTTACAGCCTGCACTTTATTTGCTAGACAATGAGGTAATCTGGCAACATTCATGCAAAAAATGTTAAATTACCCATTCAATATTGAAAGGCAGCACCGATAAAAAGCATTTCTGTGACTTTCTGCATCAATGACAGCGTTCTATGGAGAGCTTCTTGGCGTTGCTGTTAACCAACAACTGATGACCTCCAAACGGGCTTCCTGAGGGTGTGTTACATCACCTGAAAGCTCTCTCTGTCCAACCTGGCCTGAAGGCTGAACAGATTGCTTTTCAAGTGCTGTCTGAAGTGGACATTTTCACATTTTATCACAATTACGGGCCCCAGCATCCCACAATGAGGAGCTCACGCTGCGTGGGGACCCCCCCGCTCGTTGAGCTCGTTGCCAGGGAGTCAGTGGGTGTGTGTTGTGTGTGTGAACACTTCAGCAGCACCGACAACAATTAAGCTATTAGAGCAGCAGAGAAAGAGACTGTCTAGACTGACAGTTTCAGCCTTGTTTCCAGGCCTGTGAACATTAGAGAACGAAGAGACCTGAGGGAATGCATATATGATGGATGGATGGATGGATGGATGGATGGATGCATGCATGGATGCATGAGCAGGTGAATGGTTCATATTTCATGTGTGAAGCTTTGCACATTTCATACATGTAGTGCACTTCACAGATGTGAAAAAACAAAACATTGAACACGAAAGATAGCAAAAAAATAAGATTATCTAGGAAGCAGGAAAAGAACTAAATTTGATTTAAAAAAAATCCTAAACTGCTCTTACTTTTGTTTGCCAAACATCTGATACAGACCCTTAATTCTTCTGCTTCTTTCCAGTGTCTTCGCTGCTCTTTCCTGCAGGGAAGATGAGTAACTCTGGAACATTTCCTTCCTTTTTTATGTGTACTACCCCTGTCAAATAAAAGAAATCAAGAAAATAAAGTTGAGCCCTGAGGTCGAAAAGTCAAACTACTGTGGCCACAGAAGCTAAAAGTAACGTTTCCGTAGGCTTTTGTCCTCTTTGTTTTTCTATACTGTATCTATAAGAGTCCAGACTGCAACAGGGATATATTTAGATTGAAGCTGTACTCTGGAGTATCTTCATATATGCAAATGTTGAAAAATCATTAAAACTAAAAAAGAAAGAAATAAACTATGAAGACAACATTGTGTTCCATTTCTAGCACTCACCCCTGACCCATGGTGTTAGACTATATGTGGATGTGCAACGTAGCTGTGACCCATTTTAAACTGCCGCTTGGGAAAACCTTACAAATAGGTCCAGACAGAAATGACCAGTTTAAACTAAGAAGAACTCAAAATGAGGAGCAATACATGCATTTCAATGTGATTTCTGATACACCGGTAGCTTCTGGTAACCACTTATCTTGCACATTCTACCTTTAAATGATAGTAAACGCACAACGAGCACATTCCTTGCAAACAAATAGACTGATTAGCTATAATATTTTAACCACCCGCCTGATGTTCTGTAGGTCACCTTTAAGGGTTTCTGCTTTGGGTCGATGCTCAATCCAATCGAGATCTGGAGAGTTTGCTTCCTTATAAATATAACACATAAATATCACCATATATTATACAGCACAGTGCAGTACATACACTATATAAATACCACAGTATAATATTGGAAGGTCTAGTATCACAGAGTTAAACAGTAAGCTTCATATTCTAGTGCTGAGTGATCTAATCAATTATACAGTCATTACCTTTTCTAAATGAACATTTTGGACAACAGCTGCCAGTGTTTTACTGCAAACTTAGAGCCAAACATTTACAGTAATTATGTGTTGATATAAACTACAAAAGCCCCACTGTAAAAACACAGCCAAGTCATACTGACATCTCCCATCATTTTACTGCTATCTTACAGCTTAACACTCACTTTCTAGCATTTTTACAGAACCAAACCATTTACTATAAACAACAAAACACACATACACTGCACTAAACTTCAGAAAATATAATCTAAAGCAAGTAAAGTTCATTGATGTGTACAGAATTACCATCTAATCACCAAGAAAGGCCACTTCAGCCACTTTAAAATGTTCTTCTAAGCCTAAAAAAGTAAAATATACTAAACAATGGTGCGCAGTTCATTGAAATTCTGAGCTGTGACTTGAGTCTCTGTGTGGATGCAGATTAAATGAACTGATCTGTGATCTCTCTATGAGCCTGGGTGCAGAGTGAGCTGATGTTTGGGTGACGGGGGAGATGGATGGATGGAGGGTGAGTCGGGTGAGGGGTTGATGGATGCTTCTGTGGCTTTTAGAAAAAAAAAAAAAAACACAACGAGGAGTAAATTCACCTCACGCTGAGCGACTGGTGAGCCGGCGAAGCACACCTGAGCTCAGCGTGTGAGAAATGCAGTTGGTGAGCAGCACCTCGGTGATTTGTGTCAGGTGTGTGTGTTTAAAGACGGTCATGTGTGTGTGCGTGTTGTGGTGCTGACTGTTTCCTGGAACGCTGCGATCAAGCGTTCCCATGTTGGTCGGGGACTGAAAAGGAAAAGATTGATTATGGAAGAATATGATAATTACATCTAGTTGTGATTGAAGTCGACATTTATTAATTTATTCTCTTATTAAGTGTTTCTGTCACTTCAACAGATACTTTTTCATCTGTGACGTGAAACAAAAAGTCTAATTGCTGCACAGTAACTTTCAATGAAAGGTTGGTTTATAGCAGAAGAGAAGAAATAGATTCGGATAAACTGGGTGGAGCATTCTGGTCTCAGAGGATTTTGCCGGCACTCAGTAATTTGTCGGTCGGTTTTTATCTCTCGGCTCAGCGGGGGTTTGTGGACCCACACTGAGAGGAGAAGGAAAAGGTTCTGTGTGCTTTGGGGACAACAAAAAGTGAAATTTTACGCTTGAGTAAGTTTATAAATGCAGCCTTTCATCAGCAAATACTTCCAGACAGCAGGGCATCTTCTTCTCCGCTCCCTTTGGACTTTATAAAATACTGAGACTGCTCAGTTCTTCTGAAGTGTCTCTGATACTGCTGCTGCTGGCTGGAAGTTTGGGAGTTTTTGAAGCGGAGACTGAAGTTGAGGATTCATCTATGTGCACCTGTGCTGTTAGAAATCCCTACAAATGCTGTTTTATCCACCTTTCTATTCATTCACAGACCTTGGCAGTGAAATGTGGGTCAAATAATCAGTCTAACTCTTTAATCTAGAGTAATTTATATCCATTTCAGATGACCAGATTAGTATATTTGGTATTAAAAGTTGGTTTTTCTGAGCAATATTTTATCTTTGTCACCAGCAGCAGAATATAAAGCAGAATTATTTTGTGTTTGCTCAGTTAAAGTGTTTTTGTGGCCTCCATTTACTGTATTTGCTCCAGTTATTAATTATTCATTTTGCATTAGAGATTCGAGACATGAAAACGTGGGGCTTGACAGTGTATCGTTTTATTTATTTGGTTTTTGAATTTTCACATTTTTAAAATGAGGTAGCGGATAAGAAAACACCACTTCTACTAAAATAGTTTGAAGTTGTCTTATATAACTTGTTTATTTTGTAAAGCTACCCAAGTATTTGCAACAATAAATAATATCTCCAAGCATGAAGGTTCACTGAATGTTACTGTTGCTCGTGTGGCAATAGTCGATAAAGTTTGTTGGTTTGTGGAAACAAGGCACTAAAAAAGTATGAAGAATACAAAATTAGTGCACTAAGTTCTCTTCTTGTACAGCTAAACATCTCAATTACAGTTTGAGGGAAATGCATTTTCTTCCGGATTATATTTATATCTTTATATCTTTTATATCTTTGCCTTTTTATTATTTCTTTCCACTCAAGCAAACATATAGTAGATGAAGTTTGAGAAGTTTCAAAAACATGTGAAAAAGTTGTTTTACCTAAACCCAACCAAGTCATTTTGGTGCTCAATAAATAAAAGTAAAATCGATAAAATCTGTAAATAAAAATAAAATTTGATCTGTGGAGTTTTTGTGTTTTGAGTGTTTGCAGCATTTCGCATGTGGCTTCGACTTACAACTGAACCCACTTTGTAGAAAACACAGAGAAACACTGCATTTTGCTTGTTGCCCTTCAGCCTTTAAATATCAAGCTACTATTTTTGGGCCATATCATTCTCTATCCAGAAAAACCAGGCCTTCAGTGGCCTCTAACGGCTCCTAAAGCAGCATTGAAGCCCTCCAAGGCAAGTCCACGCTCTTGTTTCCTTGCTACTGCAGCTAGCAGCAAAGAAAGCTTTCTAATAAAAATGCAGCTGGGGAGCATCTGGAAGCAGTTCTATGGTAATGCTAGAGAAATCATCAATGTGTCGCTTTATGCAGCACAATCGTCATTTTTCTGCTGTTTTGAGGCAGCGTCTTAATCTCAGAAACAGTTGATTATGAAATGAATTCTTGAGACATATGTGAATGATAAGATAATGAATTGAACATTTCACTGCTGTTTGTCTTCGAATGGTTTTATCATTTGCTCTCAGTGCACTTGAGACACCAGGATTTTTGCCAAGAGGCTATTTAGTCTTAATACAGTTTACTCACATTCGGCTGCAGTGTTCTTTATGGTCTTGGCTGCTTTCTGTCGATTCTGAAAGGGATTTTAGGTCTGTTTTAATTTGTGTCACCTGTTTTTAATGTAACTGTGAAAGAGCCTCCACGATGTTATTCAACTGTGTTGCCTGCCATCGATTCTTTCCGTGCTGCACACTGCACTGAAGACGAAATATCAATAGGGTGTATTGTAACACTGTGTGTTTTCCACCGAGACCAAAACCACTGAGGTTCTATCCAGCTGAACCTTTAGGTTTAACATGGCAGCACACGTACATCCTTTCTGTTCATTGTTCTGGCTGCAACACACACATTCCTCGTCCTTTTGTCTCTGAAAACACAGATCATGTTGCTCCCACCAACAGGGAGGTTTATCCTGAGCTTTGCACACATTTATGTAGTTTGTTTTCTAGCTGCCGTCCTATTCCCTCACCCCGACCATTCAAGGCATGTGGCCGACCTCCCTGAGCCTGGTTCTGTCTGAGTTTTATAGAAATGGAACCCAATGGATGCTTTGGATTTGCTGAGTTTCTCTTTATGTTTTAATGTTACTTTGTGAAGTGATACATGCTGTGAAATAGTGCTATATAAATATAACTGGAAACAAAACAAATGATGTAAATCACGCCTTACATCTCCACCCAACTGCCACCTACAGGAGATGCTGCACCAATTTGTTAGACACTGCTCTCCACCACCACCATCAAAACACCCATTCATCCATCCATCCATTATCTATGCACTGCTGAATCCTCCTTAGGGTCAGGCCCAAGGCAGGGTTCACCTTTACAGGCTGCCAGTCTATCACAGGGCTACATATACAGACAAACAATCACATTCACACCAGAATCTTCAGTTAACCTGAGCTGTAACTGTGGGATCAAGTCGAGTACCTGGAGAAAACCCACACATTCACAGGGATGCAGAAAGATCCCAGGAAGGTGTGGATGTGAAGCAAGGCGAAAGTGCTAACCACCAAGCCACTGTGCAGCCCCATCAACCCATGAATAATTCAAAAGAATGTTGTTCATCCCTTCCAGCAGACTTCCAGAGACCTGGAGAATCAATGTCAAGGAGCACTGAAGCTGTTCTTATAGTATGTGGCAGCCCAACACCTTTAAAAGACACATCACTTGGCTTTTCCTTTCATCTGTCACCTGATTGTATACTGTATTTATGATCAGCGTGGTGTTACTACCCAGCCACTAGGGTCAGCCAGGTGTCACGAAGAAACCAGATGTTCTTGGTTAGGGTAAAGCAATTTATTGCTAAAATTAGCACAAAAGGACAGTGATACTACAAAGAAAACAGGGCTGGTGGATGTTGCTAAATCAAATAGAACCAAATGATGGTTAACAGAGATATAAAAGCTCGCTAAACAAAAACAAAACTCCTGAGCCAAACTCAAGCACCATAGCAACACCCAAAACCAACAAAAGAACTTAAACAAGTGTCTCAGAGCACACAGGACAACAAGCGACTCCTAAACTGAGCTGAACAGCTGCCAACTGAAGTTTGAGTCTTCACCAAGACACAGGTAACCTCCATGCTAAGCTAACAGCTACTAACCAAAGCCACAAGCTACATACACAAGTTGCTTCTTCACAAAGTTGACAGCAATTTACCACAGTTACAATAAAAGCCACCACACAGACAACCTGCTGACATTAAACCCCAGGCACCTGACTGAGAGTTTGGTTGTAGCTTTATACCCTCCAGTATGACGTTGGCTGCAGGTGATTGGTTGAAGCTGGAGGGAACCAGGTGGTGGCCCAATCAGATGAGTCGGGAGGCGGGCAGAACAAGGGCTGGAGTGCAGGTCAGGCTCATCAGCTGAGATGACTGCCAGCTGGAGTTCTGGAGGAGGATCTAAAGCCAATCACAAACCATCTCCCCACGCAACGGCTTCAAAAGTCCACCACAGAAGCAAGAGGTCATACTGTCACCAACGATGGCTTTAGATTCAAGTCCAATTCCTGCACTAATCAGACATTACATTCATCAAACAGACATAAATGAGACTCCACTGGGACGTTCAGGTCACTGTGTTTACTGGATGATCACCTTTAAATTTATTGAAAAGACGTTCCCTTGAAATTTAGCATCTTATTCATTAACTCACAAATACAAAACACACACAGCTCACCAACCCTCTCCTACTCCACAACTCAGTTACTGAAAGAAAAATAGGTTACAAAGCCCCAGATAACACAACAGTTGCATCAGCTTTTGAAGCAGTTTGACTTTATATTATTCGAGGCACTAATAAACAAAAATTTAAAGTTCACACAGCTTTAAAAGTTTAAAAAATAGAAGCGATAGATGTAAGAAACACTGGAAGATTATTCCATTTGTACTGTAATGACTTCTTTGAAACTTCTCGAGACAAAGAAAATACATGTTTAAGTGAATAAGAAGATTCCCATGGGACCAGAAACAGTTTCAAAAAGAAAACAGAGGGGGGAAAAAAAACATATTTGAGAATGAATTGAAACCAGTGAGACTGCCTTTTGATGAGCAGCTCTGGTGAAAATGATCGTAAAATTTGAAAAGTAGGGAAACACAAGAAGCAACCAAACTAAGCACACATAGACAAAGAGACAACTAAGGGTGGACAGGAGACACAGAGAGACAGGAAACACTAACAAAACATGTCCACAGGATTCATCATTTCAATGCTTTCCATCTGTTGTCCCTCTAATCAGCCCTGCAAACATTCTGGTAGCTCTTCCATAGGTTTTAAGAGACGGCGCCTCTCGCTGGCCGCTACTTATTTGCATAAAGTTGAAGTGGAGGCTACTTTATGCAAATAAGGGCCATCCAGGCACAGAAACTTGTGAAAAATTAATCACTGTTGATCTAAAGTGAAGACAAATGCAGCAGACGCATTTTCTGGGAAATCCTACATCCAATCAGGTGTAGCCAGTGTTTGTGTGGTTGTAGGAGGATGCTGCTCATGTTGGTTCCCCGAGGGAGAGCACCTGTCAATCATCTGTCGAGCCCATCAAGCATCCGACGCTGGAAAACAGTTTGACCCCTCGGACCAAAAACAGACACGTATACCAAGAAGCACACGAGAAAGGCAAGATACATCCGTCTGTCTTTACCATCTCCATGATTCCTTAGAACAAGAAGACTCCTCGGCTGCACAGTTCACACTTTGTTCCACAGTCTTTCTGTTTTTAATTTCATTTAAACGTTCGCAGACATAAACTTAAATTCCCAGAGACCTCCACCTGATTTCCAACAGCGAAAACGAAGACAGATGAAATGAAAGTAATGCAGTGTGCTCGCTTTTTTTAGTTACGAAACCAAATTATCTTTCTCCTGGCACTAATATCCTGTGGAATGGGTTGCACGCACACACACATGCACACACGCACGCACGCACACGCACACGCACACGCACACACACACACACACTCTATAGATTATATGCAGCAAAGAAGCACATATTGCACAGCACAAACTGAGACAAACACACATTACAAACACACTAAATACACACGATTAAGGTAATAAAAACACATGGCTACACAATCCAGCTCACAGAATACACAACAAACACTGATCTCGCACACACAGATACTCAGCTCTCAGGCAGGAGTCGCCAAAAACAGAAAAATAAACACACAAGAATAAACATGAGCAGAGTTCCAGAGGCTGCATAACATCCGGACATGCTGCTTTAAGGGTGTGTGTGTGTGTGTGTCGTCCTAGCCTCCAGTCACTGCTGGCCACACTGAGCATTACACTCCATCTATCCAGTGTGTGTGTGTGTGTGTGTGTGTGTGTGTGTACACCTGTAATCACGGCCTTTACTGGGATCTGCTCTGACAGTTGTGCCTCACAGCAGCAGCTTCAGTCTCACTGAGAACCAGGAAGCCCTTCATGTTAGACACACACACACACACACACACACACACACACACACACACACACACACACACACACACACACACACACACACACACACTGGATCACAAATATAACCAAACCCGAACTTTTTGTGAAGGTTTGATCTAAACTGCAACCGGATTATGCAAACTAATCCATTTACAGAATCTTTTTGTTTGTTTTTCTTTTTAACAATCCATTTTCGCGATTTGATCCAATCAGATTCCTTTCAAACGGCCGAACACAGGATTAGTCAGCAAACACATGACCATCAATGTGCTAAACTGTAGAGCAGCTGAAACAATAAGAAATGTTCTGCCGTGTGGCATTTATAAGGTTTCTTTGTTTTATTTTGAACTGTGATGGATCCACGTGTGAGATATAAGGATAGACTTCAGATAACCAGAAGACTCCTGGATACGTATCAGCTTTCACATAGAAAGCTGATATGCTCAACAAAAAGCCGAATGGACCAAAAGCTGCAGAGAATCCCCTCCTACAGCGGTTGTTAAATGTTAAATCTCTCTCTTAGCCTTGATAAAAACATCCCTGTTAGCAGCCTAATAGACCTGCCAGCTGTAAAATACCAACCCAGCACGACCATTTGGCATCGTTCTCACTCAGATTGTGCATTTTTCCCCCCATCTGTCAATTGAGTGGAATTATTCAGTTCAAAAAATGCTTATTATCGCTTATCTGAGCAGAGAACAGTGTTGCCAAAGCACAGAGAATAAAGATTTTTACTTCAAACCGCTTCCCTGTTTTGTAGCTTTGTGTGTTTGTGTGTGAGAGGAAGACATTTCAGCTGCTGTGTAACCAGTTTCACACACTCCTATCAGCTGTATGTGTGGAGGTTAATGGAGTCGATGCAGTGATATAGAATGAATTTGCACCTCAAAAACGCCACAGAGGTTTACACAGCTTTACTTTTTTTATTTGTAAGGAACCTTTCTGACATTTTCAGACTTTTCTGTGCTCCTCTGGCAGATGTTTTGAAGCTGGATCTTCTTCATCCAGCTTTCCCTTACGTACATGTTGCCTTTCTTTGTTTGTGTGTTTTTATTTTCTATCCCCTCTGTGTGTAAAAGATGTGGTAAACCTGCATTCTATCTAACAGCCAGCAGGGGGAGACTCTTCTGGCAGCAAAAAGAGGTCAGATTGTACATAAATCGATGAGAAAATGACTCGACTGTTATTATCTCAGCAAACAATTGGATCATTTTATGGATTAGGTGGAGTACGGCGGAGTGAAGTCTTTCCAGGGAAACTGAACTGACCTTCAAAACTGATGGATGCTGCCACAGAGGGACCAGACAGTTTCAGTGGTTTGCATACATTACACTTAAAATGGAAATTACCAGCTATAAAGTTTTGCATAAAAGTAAGACTTGAAGGCAATTAAGTGTAAAGTTAACCTACTTTTCCCCAAACCTCTATAGTTAAGTTGTTACAATAGCATGGATATTCAATAAAGGGTAAAAGTGAAGGTAAAATAAATTAAATTAAAAAATGAAATGAAATCAAACAAAATACAGGGGTCCTCGACTTACACTGTCCTCGCCATTCCTACGATTCGACCTAATGCTATTTTCGTCATAAGTCAGAACTCACATACTGTACATACGTGTTTCGCCCTTTTCCAAGTGTTTTATTATATCTAATTTCACTTCCATGGCGATGGCTTTTCTTTTCTTCAAAGCACTGCCATCAGAAGAGTCTGACTTATGCTTGGGAGCCATAATGAAGGACAAAAAGTTTTAAAAAAAAAGCAGCACAAATGAAAGACAGTGAATGTAGCGCAATCCAATGTTACAACAACTGGCAAATGCAAACAAAGTCGTCTTCCTCGTACAGCACCGCGTGACGACGTATTCGTCTGCTCTACTCACCGCCTAGTTCCTGCACAAAACCTGTTTTAATGTTGCAAACGCCATACATCAGAATGATGGAACCAGACTTTCCTAATAAATTCATGGGAGGTGGTGACGCAACAACGAAACACCGTAGATCGAGGACGTTGTAAACACACGACCTGGTGTCATATAAAACAATGCGAAATGAGATCAATTATATAAAAGATAATATAGACAAAGTCAACAAGAATATTCTTGGATGTGCAAACGCAGACAAGTTTGCAGATATACTTTTTGTGAACTTCTTAAACTTGATTTTCCTCCAGTAACATCCTTACTTGGTACAAGCATCCACATTCTTCAAATCTTCAAATCTAATTCACCATCAGTCCTCACCAAGGACACCCAGTCACTCGTATAATCTCGCCTTCATTTGTAATTCTTATTTTATTTCCTCGTGACTTGGCCACATGCAAACGTTCCGCTCCACCTCTCTGCATTGCACATGCAGGACGTTTCCAGGTCCAGCTCCAACCTTTTGCACATGCAAATAGAATTCATTTCAAGACGGTCTCAAACATATTCGGCAGATAAGTGAAGAAAGGAGGTGCGCTATCTTTGCTGTCTGGGCTGGAACAGAGGCAGACTGTTAACAAAACAATGCAATTTCCCAGCACAAAGGCAGAGAGAGAGCAATCTATCATCGGCCCATGAGAGTCGGGCAGGCAGGCAGCGGCTGGGCTTGAAAATGGGCAGAGAGCCCTCGTTTGTTGCTGAGACTCCGGCTTCAATCTGCTGCAGCGAGGAAGTGTTAAAAAAAAGAAAGAATTAAAGCGAGTGGAGGTTTAAACACTGCCAGTCTGTATGAAGACTCCTTGGCAGGCGGAGGCTTCCTGCTTGTCACCGTCTCGTGGTTGAAGCTACAGATCGAGAGCAGAACAGATTAAGAACGAGAGAAAAAACACAATAAAAAGCAGATCTGGTGTTTGTTCCAACTCTGGTTGTACATCACGGCTCGGAGAGGCTGATTGGGATCATTGGTAGCAGCACATCGCGCCTCTAAATCGATGTTTCAAACACCTCTGAGAATATTTAAAGAGGCATTAGGTAATATTTTTCCTTCCCTGGTCCACAAAATGACCACAATATATTATAGCTGCCGGGGCTGATGGGGTTGTTGATCAATACCAATGACTCAGCAGTTACTTTGCCAGCTGCTGAGATTTCTCCCTTTCAACATTCATTCTCTCAGTAATTTGAAGGCATTTACAATCTTCCTTGCTCAACAATGTTGAAGGACTTTACGATCAGGCCGTCGCTCCACATTTCAGCTATTAAGATTGAAAAGCTTTGAATGGCTAAAGCGCAGCATGGATGCCTTTTATCTGCATGTTGATGAAGTAACTAAATGGAAATGAGGACTTTGAATTAAACAGTGTTTCATGAAAACATCGTGTTTAATCTCCTCATTGTTCGACCATCATCCGCACAACTTCTATCTCTTGTTCCTACGATGATTTAATTTAAGTTGCTTTGGGCAAAAGTGTCAAATGAATGCAGAGGATGTCTCAAATGACAAAGCAGGCCAAAAACTAAATCTAATTTATTTGGACATAGTCCTGTGGGTACTTTCTGTGGCCACATTGCCAGCATTTTTTATCCAGGCTGATTCTGAAAACTCAGGAATAAGCATGAAAGTCAGAGTCTGTGCAGGAAACTGAAATGATTTTCACAAATCTAACACAAAATGACTAAACTTGTACCATTCAGACCTTCTGCTATGTGGACACAGAAGGTATAGTTCACAATTTAGAAAATGGAAGCATTAACTTTAGATCTGAATCCAAGAAAAGAATTAATATATTGCTGAAAACTTCATACTATCACAGTGTCATGGCTGTAAACTGGGTCTTCATGGGGCTAAACATGGTTCAGTATCAGTATTTATTTTTCAACAAGTGGAGTCGCCCCCTGCTGACTGAATTTTTTTCAAGAGTTCAACAAAATTCATACAATCACTGAGCAGCCTTGGAGGAGTGCTGCACTCTCTGAGTTCTTTTCTGGTATTATGAATACTTTTATTTTACCTTCACTTTATACCCTAATATTCTGTGTCATCTTATTGTTTACCCCTTTTTTGAACATCCATGCTGCTGTAACAACTTCATTTCCCTCCAGGGATTAATAAAGTCATCTAAGTCTAAAAGGTTGGAGATGGAAAGAACAACCGGGTTAGCTTTGTTGCAGGGATATACATACTGGCTTTTTATGCAGTTTTCAGCTGAAAATATATTTCTCACTAATTTAAAGCTCAAGAAGATTTATTGCAGTTGGTTAATTAAACAACTACTGCATTGAAAACCAAACACACACACACACAACAACAAATTCATTTTCTTGGTTTAGTTGGATTTCCAATCGCTTCGTCACGCCTTCTAAATAGGAAAAACCGCTGAGGTTTACAAAGTGCAAAACTGCGTTTCAGTTCTGAGAAACAAATTTCTAGATTCAGTCTATAGCAGAAAAATCTAATTGGATGTGTGGCTCAGTATCTGTAGAGGCTTATTTTTTTATTTTTACCTAAATGTAACCGACGTGAAGCTTCCTGTCCTTCCTTTCTAACCGTCGACGGTCTCCGTCTGCTTTCAGCACTTATCAGTATTACTCAGAAGCCCCGGCAAATACAGATAAAGTGAACTTTGTTGATCCCCGAGGGAGAAATTGGGTCATTATGGCAGCGAAGAATAGCGGAGGATGATGGAGAGCAAAGAGTAAAAAAAAAGATATTAAGTGATATGAAAAAAATAAATAAATGAAGGATGGCGAATCTGTGAGCGAGATAAAACTGTTTCTCCACAACGGCTGAAATTGAATTTGCGGCACGGCGGCCGTTCACGTATGAACCGTTTATGGGAGCCCGCAGTGAGCGGAGGTGCACATTTTCAAGACGTCGCCGGTGATTCGGTGACATATAAGTGCACTTAGAGGCCTGTCATATGGAGCCGCGCCGTGTGAAGGCTTCATCTCCTGCTTTACCTTTGCAGGGAAACACAATGGATGTGGCTTGTTCATGCAGTGCTGAGGGAAACAATAGCTTATAGGAAAACAGCTTATACTCCATCGCAGGGCCTAATTTCTCTCCATCTGTCAGTTCCTCTCTCTCGCTATGCTTTGCCGCGTATTTATCTTTGTTTTCCTCCATCTCCTGCATCATTTTCATGTCTTCCTCGCTGCTCACACGCACGGCCTCTCGTCTGCGTCGCACGGTGACAGAAACGCTCCCCACAGGTCCATTCGTAAACGGACACGAGTTAGATATCGAGCCAAAGGGAGAGGGAGGGGACAAATGAGGGAGGGAGTCGAGGAGCACAGGGACATCAGCCAAGTGTGACAGTGGAGTCGTATTTCTTTCCCCGGCCGTCCGCTGTGGACTCTGAGCTGAATACTGAGCGTGCCCACTGCAGAGCCTGAGGACAGACCCGGCCTGAAGACTAGGATCAACCACATCTGATGGGCTCCAGATCGGCTCCAGGCCTGAAGCCCAGCTCAGCTCGAAACCCAGGTGGAACTGGAAAACACTAGCTGTAAATATTGACCCTCTCTGCTGCATCTTACTGCATTCTTCTTGCTTTGCAGAGCATACATGGATCAGCCACAACATTAAAACCACTGACAGGTAAATGTGAATGAAGTGGACTGTGGTGCAGAGACGGATGATGATTCAGTCTCCGGTTTCTGATTTGTAAAACTGTTATTCTATTTGTGAAAATGTCACCTAGTTCCACATAATATTGAGTGTATGTCGCCGATAGACTACCACACTGAGAAATTCTCTTTTCACGTAACCCACTTGGGGGAGCAGGATGGTTAAGAGCCTCCCTTATGACAGCTGTAGGGCCTGAAATCGTGGTTTCTTCTTGTTGAGAGTTCAGCTGCACAGAAACTTAATATTATGGAGACAGCGATGAGTCTTTGGGTCTTTAACAGTGAACATCGGACCTCTGAGAAATCCACTGTCTGCTGGAGGGTCCTCCATCCAAAACCTGCAGCTAGCGGAGAACTGGTTCATTTCCATGCCATGATTACAGAAACAAACATGCTATCAAGTCTGCCTGTGATGAGATATCATGCCGCCTCCACCAGCTGCAGTCCCAACCCTATTAAAGAGCCCTGAAGCTACTTTATCTCCAGGGTTCCTCTGCTCACGATCCCGACCTTTGACTTTCTGTGTGGAAGTACAAAACCAGAATCTGACAGTCTAAAGTATCTGTTGTTGTGTAATACCACTCATACTGAGCCGTCTATAAAACGCGCACGCTTCTGAAATAATGTAGTTTTGTTTTTTGGAGAACAGCCCTTTTGGACCAGGCTGTTTGCTGTGGGCATCTTGATGTCCACTATGGGTATTTTGCCAGTTCCATTAGAGAGCATCTGTGAGTTTGGGCATCACAGTTTTGGGGGCTGATGTTGCCAACTGTAGTGATTATTTGGAACTGATGATAAAATTGTCTGGACGGCAGGGGAAAGTTGTTTTCCAGCTTCTATTCCCGACCAAATGAACAGTTATTTACTTATTCTGCAAAAGGATGACACAGAACACAGATAAAGGAGGAAAAACTGTGGTATGGAATGTTTAGAAGAGGGGTGTCAAACTCATTTTAGTTCAAGGACCACATTCAGCTAAATTTGATCTTAAGTGGGTCGGACCAGTTAAATTACAGCATATTAAGCCCTAAAACTCCAAATGTTTCCTGTGTTTTCATGCATAAAAGTGTTCTTCAAATGTTCACATTCACATTTATTGAACAAAACATTATGAACAACCTGAAGTTTCCTCAGAAAAATAAATTCAATTTCAGCAAGATTATGCCTCAGTTTATCATTTACACATTACAACTTCCAGATCACAGTGTGTCTACAAAGGCACAAAACATTTAGTCATGCTCAAAACAACAACAGTCGGACAAGAAAAGACAAAAAACAAGACAAAATATTACAAAAATGAGACACAAAATGACAACTACGAGAATAAAACGACAAAAAATGAGACAGACGACATGAAACAAAACAGAAAAGAAACAACAAATTAGGCAAAAAAATTACAAAGCGCCCATGGAGAAACAACAAAACCGACACAAAAATGACACAAATGACACAAGCAAGACAAAAAAGCACAAAACGGTACACAAAACAATGAATACAGTGAAACACAAAATGAGAAAAATAAGACAAAAAATACAAACGTGACAAAAATGAAACATGACAAAAACATGAGACAAACGACAAAACTCAGACCAAAAACAAGACAAAATATTGCAAAAATGAGACACAAAGTGACAACAGAACAATGAGCGATACAATATTTTACTTTATGATCAAAACAATTTGTCCAGAAATTATTTTAAATTCATAGTTTTACAAATTTACAATTTGCAGTTAATGTCTTCTCTGTAATTTTTACTCTTAACAAAACCGTCCCACGGGCCGGATTGGACCTTCTGGTGAGCCGGTTTTGGCCTGCGGGCCGCATGTTTGACACCTCTGGTTTAGACGTTCTGAATTGCACCAAGAAATAATGAAAGTCTATAATTAACGGACTATTTGTCATCTTGCGCTGCACCATTATGTAAGGTATCATTAGTATATGGATCACTGAGTCTGAAATGTGTCTGCACATTCAGTGGAAAACTTTTACTTTCCCCTGCAGAAGTGATATCAATCTCCTGCCAAACAGGTTTATCTTAATACAGCTTCCTTAATGTTCGTCTTAATATCTCTTTCTTTGTGCTCTAATTAAGATGAAGCGATACGGCTGCTGAATGGAGTTTGGTAAAGTGAGACTGATACTAGAGGAGGCTGTGCGGTTCTGTCACGGCGATGTATTGATATGAATATGAATAAGATCATGTGTGCTGCAGTGTTTTTTTACAGAGTTTCTCTCCTCTACATGGTGTCACGGTATTTTTACCGTTTCCTATATTGTAGCCTTTCCACACACCCTAACCGCTCCTCAGCGTTTTTAGTCATGCAGATATGTTCTAGATTGCAATGCATTCTGCAACAGTCATTCATTAAATTTGGATTTTTTCACTGATAATCCCACTCGACCTCCTGAGAATCATCTGATCTCTTCATACGATGAATATATTCTCAATAACAGGCCGTTGAAGTTCATAAAGTTGGGCCAACATTTAGTACTTTTTAATTTGTGGTACATTTTTGACCATCACACCTTCAGAAGTATGTTATTTGCTACCAAAATATGCCTTTATGTGGGAACTATTTTGACATAGTAGGAATAAAGGCATGAAGATGAGCCTGGTTAGCTATCCCACATGTGAAGTGATTGGGTAAAATTTGCTCAGATGGACTCTAAACATAAGGTTTTCTCTCACGAATTATCAGAAAATAGAGGAATAGAAACAAGCATTAGTACTCTGGATGTATTATCTGTCATAGACATTAAATTGAAACTATAAATATTGAAATTAAGATATATTCCATGATGCTTAAAGTCGGGTATCAAAAAAACAAAACAAAACAAAACAAAACAAAACAAAACAAACAAAAAACAAAAACAAAACGGGATTATCTCCTGTACTTGTGAAGTTATGAGGGCTCAAAAGTGCCAGGAAAACTACATTGATTTTAGATTTTTGTGTAAAAATAAAATGTTTGCAACAAATTAATCATTCATAGTTTCATAATAAATAGAATAAAATGTAGAATTTAACCTTATGAAATGCCATGATGAAGAAATAAAACAAACACACACAAAAATAGGTATCTAAAAATGACATAGGTATGTGTGAACTATGAAAAAGTAATTTAATTATCCTGAATTCGATAAACCTTTTATGCTGCAAACATTTTTAATGGGCTGAGTTCACATAATTTTAGTAACTGAATCAACTTAATATAGTGTCAAATGTAATTACAATTTTGCCATTGATTGATTTATAACTAACTTCAAGTTGATATAATTTAATGAAATTCACTTTTTCAAATTCACCGTTTTACCGTATACCTGCCTTTCTGAAGGACTGTTGATCATTTCCACATCCATCATACTTCTTGCATCACCGCTCATTTTCTAAAAAAAAAAATAAGAAAAAAAAGCTGTGAAGAAGTGAAAGTGATTTTCTAAATGTCTCATTAATGAGGAGGCAGCAGCACATTAATAGAGTCAGCAGAAAGTTCTCTTCCATCTGCTGGAGTGTTGACAGGGTAAATACCATCAGGACTGCTAAAGTTCACTGGATTAGCAGCTCGTTCATTCATGAACTACACCGCTTCCAAATCTTATCACTGAGAGGGATCAAGACTTGCTGCCAGCTTAATCGCAGAGGGGTGGGGTGTGGGAGTGTTATCTGCATAAAAAAATACAAAAAAACCCCCAATCTACCACGATTATATACAAAGTTAATTAAAAACTATCCTCCTCTTTGTTCAGCCGTGGAAATATTAATCCCGAAATATGAAAAAAATAAACGTTGCCAATTTTCTTTGTACAGAATGACAGCTGAATGTGCTCCGTAAAAAGCCCCTCTGCTCTCCAATAATGATGTAGGATCCAAAGCCTTCGGCCGCTAATTGCGAGGCTGATGCTCCACCCACCCTCCGTGGTGCGTAACATTCTGCATAATTAATTGGGGGGTTTTAACAGTAATAGAATAGCCAGAGGGCTCCGACAGCAGCCCTGACACACACCATTAAAATGCAAATCGAGCTCAGTGAAATAAAAAACTGAGATCTATGTCAGCGTGGAGACTGAGGGAGATGAACACTGAATCACAGCAAACTCAGCCTCCACCTCCACCTCCTCCTCCCCGGCTCAGGATGGAGCTCCAGTCCGGCTGCTCTCCTCGCTGCTGTGGCCATCCATCTCACAGAGTTCTATCAATGAAATGAGTCTCGGCGTTTCACCAGACTGTGCAATGAGTTCACGCTGCCGTGCAACAAAACCCGACTCAGCCGGTGTGGGAAGGTTTTTACCAAGGAGGATGATGGGAAATGTTGCACCAGGAGTCGAAAGCAACACTTAATGATGTGAAAACCCAATTGTTTTTACCTTCAAAAAGTTGTTGATGGAATATGGAGATGAGAGCCCATTTCATTGTTCTCACTGCATCATGGGATGTCTTTTAATTCGGTTTGTGTGATATCCACACACGTTTAAAGTATAAAAGACATGTTTGTTTACATATTCCACTACACATCAAGGTCTTGTTTGAGTACTGAATGGCAGATATGAGCATTTTCTTGGCATGTAACTGTAGTAGCTGCTGTTGGTTGTGCTAGTATGAAGTACTTTATGTGCAGTTTGATGTACTGGGACATCAGATAAGTCTTAAAGTTCATCACATTATTAATTGGAGAGGAAAGAAAGAAAAAACAAACCTTACAAATCTGTTTTCAGCTTTTGAACATCTGAAATTTGAACCTGATGCACTATAGGCTATGGATTTCTGCAATCTAATCAGGTACACTGGCTACAAACTGCTGCCAGTTTGACACGTATTTAGGTATTTAAAGGGACCTACAACCATCACTTGAGTAGATGCAAGACGAAACTGTGACTTAACCATTTGGATAAACTTGTAAAATTGCATTTAAAACCATAGTTTGACCGGTTGGGTTGGGATAATAATGTTGATAACTGCATCACCTTTATAACGTGTGTAATTTAAACTAAAGTTACCTTGCATGACAACTCTTCCACCATTGGTGTGTGAGCATCAACCTCTGATTCAGGAGGTCACAAAACAATCCAGAAAAGTAGAATAGAATTCCTCCATGGTGACGTAAAAGACTCATCACAAGCTGGAACAAACATTTAAGTGCAGTTGTTCCTGCTAAGAGACCAACCAGATAGATGGATAGATGGATAGATGGATAGATGGATAGATGGATAGATGGATAGATGGATAGATGGATAGATAGATAGATAGATAGATAGATAGATAGATAGATAGATAGATAGATAGATCCTTCAATAATCCTTTGCAGGAAATTACAGTGCTACAGCAGTTTCAAGACAGACATAACAGAATACATTTCCTCAAATAACTTCCGTTTCTGGGTTATCTCTGTCTAATATTCAATAAATATTATTTTGATGATGTGGAACATTCAAGTGATTTTTAGTCTCGCTTGTTTCTTTTTTTTCTTTTTTCAACTGAGCGAGTCTGTTCAGTATTTATAAAGAAGAACCAAGAAGCCTTCTCAGCAGGTAGCTCCAACGCAGACATGACAAGCTCTCACTAGAAACAGCGCTTGTGTAGTCGTGACTGCAGATCCAGAGAGATATTAGTGGAGAGGCTTTACAACACAGCAGGGGCTGATTCATCACTCAGATCGGGTTTGTCTTTAAAAACGTAAATGAAGGAAAAAAGTTGCGAGGGAGTGCATTAGCCCAACTAGCAAAAAGAGTCCATCACGTTGTGTGCCGTGAAGCCGTTTGTTGAGTCATGACGGATGGAAGCGGTGAAAGGGCAGAGCTAATGAAGGCAACTTTGATATGACAGTTGGCACTCAGGGGACCCCCTCCTTACCACATCAAGGGGGATTGTTCACAAACACCACCGGGTAAGAAAAGCCAAGGCAAATATGACACTGATTAATGACATGAGAATCAATTAGTTCTACAGCATCGACGTTTGTCTCGTTTGGTTACTGGCACTCGAGTGATCAGACGATGGAGGATTGACTTTGAAATGCAAACGAGGCACCTTAGGAAAAAAAAAGCCTACAGAAAGAGTGAGCGCGTGTCAAAACACAACTAACATCTCTGCCAGTGGTACGAGCCGCGGCGTCATCTGCTGTTACGCTCGATGTAGCTACAGTTAGCTCATTATTAATGGGCCTCGCTCCATGAGTGTGCAGGGAGCAGATGGCAAACTCTCAACAGATCGTGAGTGTACATGGGAGCATCTACTCTCGATGTGCAAGGAGGAGAATGAGGAGGAGGAGGAGGAGGAGGAGAAGCACAGGGCCCCTCCTGGCTGCTTCGAGGGAATCCAAACGTGATGTCACTGCTAATCCCATCAGGAAAACACAGCTAAATCCGCCGCCACCGGGCCACAGTCACGCAGATTGGCCATGGCAGCAGCCGTGGTCGGGATAGGCCTATAAATAGGAGCGCAGAGCCGCAGCCTCTGGTGCTGTCAACGGGGGACTGGGTGGCAGACGACTCTCCTCTGACGGTGGGGGGTGGTCACGGAGAGGGAGGAGAGGATTCCCCCTGTGACTCAATGCCAAAACGCTCGTCCCCAATGTCATGCACTCGCTGTGACAGACTCGGGCAGAGCAGCCGCGAGGCGCAGCATCAGCAGCAGCAGCAGCAGCAGCAGCAACAGCAGCAGCAGCAGCAGCAGCAGCAGCAGCAGCAGCATCAGCAGCAGCAGCAGCAGCAGCAGCAGCAGCAGCAGCAGCAGCATCATCATCATCAGCAGCAGCAGCAGCAGCAGCTACAGCTACAGCTACAGCAGCAGCAACAGCAGCAGCAACAGCAGCAGCAGCAGCAGCAGCAGCAGCAGCAGCAGCAGCAGCAGCAGCATCAGCAGCAGCAGCAGCAGCAGCAGCATCAGCAGCAGCAACAGCAGCAGCAACAGCATCATCATCATCAGCAGCAGCAACAGCAGCAGCAGCATCAGCATCAGCAGCAGCAGCAAACACGGCGCTGGTTGGCTGTGACTTTGCATCCTGCCACGCCGCTGAGCTGCAAGTCAGAGGGTGAAATTATATTTGGTGCCACACTTCATATATCACAACAGTCGGGTTGCTGGCATGGAGTCACGTATCGCGCACTCATGCTGCAGGTGTGTTCTCGTTCAAGGTGTCATTGGAGCTGGGGGACAGACATGAAGACCAGAACAAAGACATGCCCGAGTCACGCCAGGTTATTACAGCCTTGGAGTCAGAACAGGAGCAAACACTTCACAACAAAGTAAACATGCCTTCAGAGTAAGATGTGGAAGAAATTTACCCTGCTTTGCGTCCCCGCCTGAGATCTTTCTGCTTGGAGTTTGCATGTTCTCCCTGTGCATGTGTGGGTTTTCTCTGGCTTCCTCCCACTGTTCAAAAACATGCTGAGGTTAATTGGTGACTCTAAATTGTCCGTAGGTGTGAATGTGAGTGTGATATATTAACTGTAAAAATAAAATGAGGTCAGTGCAAAACATATGTCAGAACCAAGACACGGTAACACACATGAGCGAGGCCCACGCTTTAAAACAAACTTATCAAAACACTTTTACAGCAGCTGCAAACCACTCATTTGTCTTCAATGTGTCGCTTGTTGTAGCAAAATTTCCCTTGGATGAATTGTATTTGTAAAGTGACGATCATAAACAAGTCTGTACATGACTGTTAACCACAGCACATAATAGACCTGACTGGGAATATATGTGTGTGTGTCCCTGAAGTCTGACCATCGGAAATCTCATTAACAATTTACATTTTTTTTGTCTCCACAGATTAAAAGAAGAAACAGTTGAACTTCTCAGTGGACGTGAAGGATGGACATGTGGAGAGATAGAGTTAGGGTTGGGGAAGTGATTTTTTTGGGGCTAGCATGAATTTTAGCCATGACCAATTCTTTTGTTTCGGCTGATACATTTGGTCGTCCAGAATGAGGTTTGTCCATGACACTGCCCGTTTCTTTAAACTTTTTAACTACTTTCACCACCGTGATAAAGCCAAGTGGAATCCTTCTTGGATGACGTGCATTAGATCCATCTGCTATCTTTCCATATGTCCATCCTTCACATCCACTGAGAAGTACCAGTTCAACTCTTTCTTCTTTTGACAAAGCCATATTTAATCTGTGGAGGCAAAAATATAATTAATAAGATTTCCTATGTGTCCAGACTTTAGGGACTCCCTGTATTTTGTCATGTATGTGATTATGTTGTGACCAGCGTCAAGCACTGAGGTCTAATAACACCGAGACCGTGACACTCCTCAGCTGTACAGAATGTAAACTAAAGCTAAAAACTGTGTAGATGGTGCGCAAATAGGCAGAAAATATAAATCAATTAACAATTGTGTAATTATTAATGTGCAAATAACCAGAGATGTCCATTTACACACATGTATGCATCCAGTTAACCAACATTACACGTGCTGCTTCCGCTGTCTAAAGCTGTCTGCATTTTGGACTTGAACAAAATGAAAGAGTCAGAACTCTAAACTAACTAGCTGCTCCATGAAGCTGCTGCTGCTGAGTGACAGCACTGAATCTTCAGTGTGTTTAAGAACCTACATCAAGTAGTGTGATCCTTCCAGCCAACGGATTATGCAGATCCAGAAACATGCATGACAAAGCCGAGAGAAAAAGGCTTCCTGGGGCAGAGTGTGTCTGCAGGGGGCTGAACAGCAATCACAGTCATGTGTCTTCTCATGACTGCGGTCATACATGACTAAGTTGCTGAATGGATTATGCACATGCAGGCACATGTGACTGGAGAAGTAGAGCGCTCAAGAACTCACACATGGAGGTGTTCATGCTATAAAGGGATTATATTCTTTGGACGGGAACTCTCCCCCAACAAAGTTGCACACTGCTGTCAGATTACAAAAACCCTGCAGGAAAATCCATTGGTGGCACTAATACGGCAACATATCAGCAACTCACACCGCTGTGACGGAAGCTTCACATCTTCATGTTCGCTCACGGTGCTTTCAGCTCTGCAACCACTGGGAATGTTTAGAAAAAGATGATTTACGTCCTGTCAGCCAACATGGGTCACAGTTTCACCCACACAAGCATTTTCACTTTCATAACAAGAAAAGCACTCAGAGAGCGCAGTACTCCGCCAAGGCCGCTCGGTCATTGTGACATTTCTGACATATGAAATCTTTAGTAAAAAATTACCTTGCGACGAGCACAGGCGTGTGTCACGCATGTGTACATTACATACAGATACCAAATCACGTGACCTAAATATGTAGCAGCGGGAATTGATGGGACTCAGAAACACCCCCACAATTTAATCAGTTGTTCCTTGTATCATTTCCAGCGGATAAGTCCTGATAAGTCCACAGTGGTCGATTTGTAGTAGGATCACAATCATGTGATCGTCAGCAGGCAGCTGATGTAGTGTTGTCTTGTTGTCATAGTTACAGTGACGCCATGCCATTATCTTGCAATGATATGGAAATCTTCAACAAACCCATGGATCCAGACTATAAGCCGCATCACTGCCAAAATCTAATCAGTTGGTCCTTGTCTCATTTCTGACCTTCCCTGAAAATTTCATCCAAATCCCTTAGTCTGTTTTTGAGAAATGTTGCTAACAGACAGACGGACACGCATACACTGATTGTTGCATAACTTTGCTGCACTTCTGGGGGGAGTAACTAGATGTCAAGTGATTCCCAGTACACTTTCTCCCACCTCCAACCTGAGCACAGTCAAGTCAATAAAGAAATAAAAGTATATATTCAGATATAGGTTAGGAAGTTATTTATGTTACATCATCATCTAACAATTATGCCTGTAAATCATGTGGTGGGCACACTTTCAACTTGAGGGGAAAACAGAAATATCAATAAAGTTTTCATGCTTGCTTGAGGTAGAAACGTTGGTGCATTGATAAAAGCAAAATGTGACAAAATACAGGAAAGACCTGCCACTAATGTTTGCTGAGCTTCTGCTCTAATAATGACATGAAAGAAGAAAACATCAGATTTGTGTGGAGGGATGAGGAGATGGTATTCTACTTCAAATAAATACATGAAACTAATATAAATGCCACATTTGAATAACTTTTCCCCTGTGTGACTTTTGACTGGCACATTTTTATTTTTGACATGTTTTGCCATCTTCTATCATCCAGAACTTGCTTGCAGGTCTTAGAAGGATGTTTTCAAAAAATCTAAAGGGAAGTCTTTTATTAGCCAAAAACTGTATGAACAGGGAATAAAAAAGACTCCATAAAGGTGCAGTGGGTAAAAATGTGACGGGCGCATAAAAAGAGGGTTAACAGTGGTGGAAACGTGCATTAATTCACCATTTCTTTAGCTCTATAGTGCAGCAGATTGTCTTTTTTAGTAGCATTTGTCACAAATCTTGTGATTTGTCTATTTTCCACTTCCTGTGACAACTGTACAGATATTTACTGATTAAAAAGCAAACATTACTGAGACTGCATTGAAATAAATAGAAGAACTAGCAGCTGATGAAACACAAAAAAAGTTAAAGCAGCGAGGGCAACTAAAAGTGCACCGGATTAATGCTGGATAGGGGCCATATTTCAAATGAAAATGAGTAGATCTCCTTAAAGCATTGTTTAATATTTCATTTTAAGATAATTACAAACATTCAGCAGCAGGAGCGGAATAGAGATGAAGAAATTTAACATATAAACAAAGAACAGATGACAATAAAACCCTGCTTATGTTGGTGCTGCAGCTCCGAGCTGCTGTACTGTTTGAAACGTCCACTAATGGAGAGTGATGCTTATAAGCAGCTGACCTCTGCAGCTCCGACCCCCGGTTCACCTCCAGCTGCTGCTTGACACGATGATGGCCACCGAGACGAGTGACAGAACGCTAACGATGTGCCAGGAGAGCTTCCTGCTAGCTCCCATTAGTACCTCTATCTACACGACGAGCACAAGTTCAGACTTTTCTCAGAGTCATAACATAAATTCTGATCACAGATTCCACGTCAGCCCCGGTGATGATCGAGTCCTGCATGAGTAAATGCTTTTTACAAGCTCTCCATCAAACCCCTGAATGTGGAGTTGTGCACAAAATGATGAATAGATTTCATTCTTATTATTCTCGGGGTGAGCTGCTAATTTGTTTGTTGATTCCTGAATATTGCAGAACGAGCCTTAATGAGCTCTGGGTCTTTCATGGAATCTTCCCTGAGGGCTTTGGAACTTTGGAAGTTAAGAGCAACAAATAAACTTTTATACTCACTGCTCTTTCTACTACCAATACTACCACTGCACATGCTTCTATCATGATTTATAGTTTTAATCTTTGGCCTAGAAGTTGTTTTTTCTCTTTGCTAACACGGTTTGCACCTAGATGATCTTTTATCATATCACAGCTTTCTCATGAACAGCAGCAACTTATGGAAAAATAAATCTTGGGTTTAAATATTTGTCATTATGGTACAAACTATTTCTATATTGATGCTCATGCAGATGGATTTCCAGTTAATAGATTTTTATTTTGAGCATGATGTCAACATTGGTTCACACTGAAGTATCTCAACAACTACTGATGGATTTCAATGGTTTGATATTCACTGTTCATGTTGTAGCCTGATGACTTTTCCTTTTGTGCTGCTGTGTTGTTCACTTTGAGTTTTATGTGAAATTTCTATGCAACTATCAAATGCAGGGAAGAGATTACAGACACAGATAAAGTTTAGAATGCTTTATTTACAATACTATAAAAGAAAAACAATATTACTAGAAACAAGGAAATGGAAATAACGAACCCGGAATCTACGGGACAGATCGAGGCCCTCTAGTGGACTGGCAGAATAGTTACAAAGAAACACAAAAACCCACATTTGGTAACACCAAGCCAGAAATCCTAAATAATATAAGAAAATTAGACACAACCAGAATTAACGCTCACAGTAATCCTAAACCAACTAACCCCAGAACAAATAACCATCTACAAACTACAAAATTAACCAGAGAATATTACAGGATACCAATTACGAACGACTGTAAATACTAACGTAGGAAAACAGTAGTCTGGTAACGCTCAGGAACAGAGGCTTAACTGACTGCTATGAAGGGACAGAGTTGGGAATGGAGAGGGAGACCAGGCTCAACCAGTCCAGGTAAGAGAGTCTTCTCCTTAGGTGTTTAAGCAGCAGTGGAGGGGCTGAAGTGGAGGTGTGGGCTACAGAGGGAGTCCTGGCTTTTCTGATTATAAAGCAGAGCAGGAGTAGCTTGATTGCACGACTTCCACCTGCACACAATCACCCAATCACTAACTCCAAACACCTGCTGCAGCCTTCTAGCCAGCGCACACCTGAGAGAGAGAGAGAGAGAGAGAGAGTGAGAGAACAGCTGGAGGAGGAGGGAGGACTGCCACTGATCACAGCTTCAGGCTGTGTTCATGACAATATGTGACGTATCTCCTGAAAAACAGTGTTTTTATCACTTTATCCATATGAACACATTGAGGCTACCGCACCCTGAGTAACTTTGTTTGTTGTGTATTTGGTGTGATCTATAGGTAAAAATTGCAAAACCACACATTTTGTAACAATTTATTTGGGCAATTTATTCTCTTTTTCTGGCACTCTCGCTAATAGAATAATCAGTTTTCTAAACTCTGCTGCATCAGCTGCAGTACCAGCATGGAAACGGACTTGGCAGCAAATCAGGATCAAAAATAAAAACATATTTATCCAATTTCTGCATCAACAACTAAATACATGTAGGTTCCCATGGCAACGCAATGCATACAGTGTGTGACACTGTAACTACACAGTTTCATTTAGTGGTTTTAGTGGCGTACAGCTCAACATGTTTACAGATAAAACATTTTCCTTCAGCTGAGAATCGCTCATAAATAATCGTCAGGAAGCGATTTGGTTAAAGGGAGACGCTTCTTAGTGCTAAATTAAAACCGAAACTCTGAACAGAACCTGCTCTGCACCAGGTTAGCTCCACAGCATCTGTTACCATGGAGATCTAGCAGGTATAAAGAACTAAAACTCTGACTTTTGGCTCATCATACCTCACTAAGCCACTAATCTCGCTAAGTAGTACAGCCCTCTGCTCATATGATACCAAAGTCATCTTACCTGTGAGGTTGGTTGTAGATTTATAGCCAGGTGTGGTGATTGCGGCGGTGTTGTTGCAGGAGGAAACCAGGTTTAGGATTGGTGGGTGGGGAGAAGAACGAAGGCTGGAGAGCAGGTAGGTGGAGTCTGGAGTTCTTCAGCCAGCTGTAATCAAAGTCATGCAGCTATCTCCCCACACAGAGGCCACACAGGACCCAACACAACAACACCAGGCATCCGGCCACCAAGGGTATCAAAGCGTGAACTGCCAGCAGGGTGCTGGGGGAAACGCTGGACCAAGGCTCATTTACAACAACTCATAACGTACAGGATCTGCTGCTGTTGTCTTGGTGCCAGACACCACGGGGCACATCCAGAGGTCTCTGTAGAGTCTCAGCGGGTCTTTCTCCATGTGAGGCACCAGCAGCATACATGGCAGAGGATGTGATAATGTACTACTGCTGCACTTCAGCCTCATAAATCTGCATCTGGATCGAGTTCTGCATAGGCGTAACGTGGACCGTGCAATTAAAAATCACTGCACTGACATCTTTTTTCCCCAAAATTGGTGTTCCTGTCAAGTTCTCTACATTCACATTTCGGTGGCATTTCGGTTTTTCTTGCAGCCTTTTAAGACCTCTCTCTGCTCCCACAGCTTGTCGCCATAAAAACAGATGGCTCTCCTGCAGACCAGAATTCCTCCCGCGCTCGCAGACGATCGTAAATTGAGCCGCAGTGGATGCGACGCACTTTCATCAGGGCCAGAATATCTTGTCATGCGAATACAGCGTGGAGCTGAATAACAATACGATACAATGTCAGGCAATGACAGACGCCTCTCCGGGGACCAGTCGTGTGACCCAGGAGATAGAGAGCATGTGAGTGTGGGGTGGGAAAGCCATGTGAGGCATTAAAGGAAGGGAAAAGAAAGACAGCGGAGGGATTTTATGCAAAAACGTTGATCATTTGTCTTAACGCCTTGGCGGCGTTCTGCATTTTAATGCCAACGAGGCGCTCTGAAATGAGATACAAATGAAGGAACGAAACCGTGTCTCGCTGCACACTTTACACCGCCTCTAACCGTGTAGTTAAAATCAATAAATACACCAGACCTAAGCACGATGCAGATGTTTAGACGGTGAGATCTTTGGCGTTGAACTCGTCAATAAAATCGATGCTTTCGGGGTAAGAGCCTATAAATTGCAGCCACTTGTGACGTCTTGCTGTGGGGAGCTGTGGATAGGATGTGACACTGGAGGAAGAGGAAGAGGAGGAGGAGGAGGAGGAAGAGGAGGGGGAGGAGTGAAGCTGCATCCGCTGCAGCAGCAGTAAAATGACGTATTATGCAGAGTAGTTTAAACTCCCTACAGCTTACATGATCACTGGCAGACAGAAATGCCTGCAAACACAGAGCAATGCAGCGAGTTACATTAAAATACAATCATGTCGACGGTGTGTTTTCTTTACGCGAGGTCCTTGAAGTACACAGGTGGGTGGGTTGAATTTTTATGTTTGACTTTTTCCAGCATTTTCGAGCCTTTTGAGAAATTCTGAGAGCTGAAAACCTGATTTGAGTTCAATTTAACATCCACTCCAGGTGTCACAATCTAGGGCTACAATCTTGTTTTTGTTCAGGAAGATATTTTCTATAACCAAATTTAAATTATGGGATATATCACAGTTCCAAGA
This sequence comes from Amphiprion clarkii, assembly GCA_027123335.1. NCBI lineage: Eukaryota > Metazoa > Chordata > Actinopteri > Pomacentridae > Amphiprion > Amphiprion clarkii. Next base: position 32,603,835 of record CM049578.1, on the reverse strand, counting down.
CAGAAACTGCATCACCTGAATGTCTATGATTCAGACTACTGGATTACTGATCTGATAATTCAATAGAGAAAACTTGAAAAAGCGCATTTTGGTAAATATTTCAAAGGTAAAATCAGCCTGTGATAAGTCAGAGCAGAAGAAAGGTCTCGTTTTTCAGCATTTGGAGACCAGGATCATCTTCTCGTCACGATTCTTTGTGGCAAAACAATATAGAGCTTAAATGTGTTTTTCATTGAATAACATTTCATCTGACTATCATCTGTACTTATGAAGTTATGAGGGTTCAAAAATGTGAGGAAAATAAAATGCAAATTGTAAAGTTAATGCAATTCAAGAGTTGCAACTTAGGAAATATTCATAGTACAATAAAAGGTTTTTTTTTTTAATATACTAAACTATTGCTGATTCTGAGAGGTCAGGTTCGGGCACAGACGGACTTTCTTCATGCAGTATTTCTTCCTCATTCAACATTTACAAAGGAAATTTGGTGAATCTCATTAAAGCTGGAAAACGATCATGTTGCAAAACATCCACAATCTTACTAACAAGGCTTTAATATACTAATCAAGAGAAATATAGTCAGTCAGAAACAACTGATGTACAAAATCTTCTTTGGCTCTGAAGGGGCACAAGTCTGGGAAAATAGCCCCGATGACAGTAACCAGCATTATTTCTGCTTTGGCTTGGGGACTATATATATGCACGTTTTTAAGCAGCCTGTGCTGCAAACTGGGAATGTGGACTTTAAAATGAGATGGTCAGCAGGCAGGGGAGGATCTAAATAAAGACGCAATGGGACTCGACTCATTCTAAAAGATATTAACAATCAGATAATCTTGGTCTTTGCTGAATCTCAGTGCTGCATGTTCACAGAAGTGCCGTACAAAATTACTGTGTTTCAGTAATTTTGGACTGATCGGTCAAGGAATGAGGTTGAACTTGTTAAAAAATATTTCGTATAGAACTACATGCACCAGCTCCAGTTCTTACTTCACACTTGAAATCTCGACTTCTAGGAACACTTAAATAATAATAAAGTAAAACACTGGAACGCAAAATTGTAACTGCCACGACGAGAAGCAGACTGAATTATTGTTGTGGTATGAATCATTTGATGTTCAGCTCTGCACAGAAGCCGCAGACATTCACAGTTAAGTGCAGCAACAAGCCATGCGACTCTAAGCTAACACGCATCGACACAGAATCAACAATCACATCCCGCTGCACAAATATGGAGAATGACTCGGAGCAGTCCTTTTCAGAAGAGACGAACAGAAGACAGACAGAGAAGCAGTAATGTGTTTTGAAGGCTGTGAGTAAGTTGATGGGATCATTGCAAAAGGCACAAAGCTGCTGGAAAGAAGCCCGCGAGCCAAACAAAGGCCCCCGGCTGCCGAAGAAACGGAGTTTCAGCGCCGTGACAACCCAGAAAGGGACGAGTCAAAGCGAATTCCCCACGCAGTGATTGACCCTCCGCTAAACCTGTCAGCTTGGCTACTGCGACGTTAAGACAACATGGATCAGACATGGCTGGGAAAAGACATCTAATCGCTGGCTAATAGAAGAAAGGAATATGGAGACATGAGCGAGACACAGCAAAGACGGTCTGATTTATATAGTTTGACGGAGCTTATCAGTGGCAGGCAAACAGTGAGGAGACATCAAGTTGACAAAGTAAAATTCAAACTGGGAGTCGTTTTTGGAGCAGCTTGACAGTTAATTCCCTCAAGCCTTTTTGGAATTGTGAAAGTTTGGGACTGTGCATGAAATCTCAAAGCGAGTCGATGTGATTTTAACACTTTTGTTTTTCTTTTTCGGCAGCGGAAATCTGTAGATTCAGAGCAACAGCGGCCGTTGGGTTGGTGATGAATTCTGACGCTCGCAGCGCACATTAAATGCTTCTCTCTCGGAGCCAAACACAAAGAGGCAAATTAGAGCCAAAAACCAGAGGATGTAATGAAAACTGGTGACCCTGAGCTGCTGGTGCCACAGTCACAGCTCCAAATCAAAGTAAGGAAACAGACAGACGTGACCGAGGAGATTATATCATACAAAGCATCAGAAAACATCTAAGAATAATCCTGTCAAAGTGCTTCTAGTTAGGTCACTAAATAATAATTTGGTTGTTTTTGACTACAATGAAGAGCCTGAAAACACAATTTCTATTAGACGTCTTAGCTGGATGTTTTTCTAGGTGCTGTCTTTGTCTGTGTGGTGACTCATGGTTATTGTGGATCTAAATGCAGTACACAGATTAAATTGTACAGTTTAACAGATTTAAGGTACAGTATTTGTGGAGGGAGAGTGGAGGAATCCAGAGATGAGGAGGCAGAGGCTGGAGATTGGTTAATAAAGAGTGTCACACATGTGGCTTGGTGGATGGATGACTAACCAACCAGCATAGCATCCAATGCAGGGAATTCAGGCTGCAGCTCGACACTTCCTCCTCCATATCTGACAGTTGATGTCACACACTGAGGAACCATCCTTTCTTCTACTAAACAGTGTACAAAAATCCTGTGACGAACCAAAGATTTCAACTTTTGATTCATCAGTCCATAATACCTCCGTCCAGTCTTGGGTAGTTCATTGGTGGTGTTTCATAGCCAAGGCAAGCCTCTTCTTATTCTGATGTCTTTTGACCAGTAGTGTATGGTGAGTCTAAGGTCAGTTTAGGATTTAAATCAGGTGTAAGAAGCGCCTCAGTTTCACTGATTCATTTCCTGACGATTGTCTCTGATTGATTGATTCTCAGTTGCATTGTATCTGCAAACCTGTTGAACTGTGTATTAATGAGGCCCCTGACTGGAACTACATGCATTCAGTTGGTGATGCAGAAAAAAGCATAAATATGTTTTTATGTTTGGTTCTGATAAGCTGCCATGTCTGTTTAAATCTTCTGGTGTTGCAGGAGAAAGAAGAAACGAGATAAGAGAGGGAGGATGGTGGTCTGACAAATCCAAACAATGAGCTAAAAAGATTAAAGAACAACACAGAGATGATGAGAATCCCACAAGTGAAACTATTCACATTGCGCATGTGGCAAGTTGAGCCATTAATACATATAAATACTAAACATTTTTCCTGGATATTTTGTGTTTCCTCTAAGCTTATATCCCTTAGACTGCAACTTTCAGAATTACAGTCATTTTACTGCCACATATCACATATCAGGACAGCTGTAATCACCAACATTAATGGCAGATGAACACTTTCTGTGACCTTTATATAGCATCAGAAAGACTTTTAGCAGCAGACTTGTTCATTTGTCGAAGCAGTGAAAACACCAGAGGAACTAATGGCATTATAATGATGGCTCAGTTCCATTCAAGTGGTCCCCAATGGGGACTGAGTTAGATCCCTACTGAAGCACTGTGTGCTGTTGAAGCAGCAAAAGTATCAGGATTTAGCAGCGAAAAGGACAAGCAGAATTTAAATTTAATTAGAAATCACTTGAGCGCATAAATGCGAACAAGGATGTATAATCTTCTGTTCGACTTTAATGGAAAATATTTAGAATTTTTGGTGGTTTGCATTTACGCTGTCAGAGTCAGTGAAGGGGACTTGTGAAGCAGCAAATGTGTCAATGTGATCAATCAAAAACTCTTTAATATGTTGGAATGAAAAGATTCATCATGGTGCATCGTGTAATTCTCCTCCTCTGCAGTCTTGAAGCTTCACTCTCTCCGTTCTGCACATGGACGGCCATATTCCCCCCCTCCTCTCCTGATAAGATGCTCCTCTTCATCCCCAGGGATCCCCCTCACCTCGCCTCCCCACTCTCCTGTTACAGTAATACATCGGATTGATCAGGGCAGATCCATACAATTAGCCAGCAGTCAAACCTTTTAAGTTAGTGTCCTTCATGTCCAGAAATGCTGACTCAATGAAGCGCTGATGAGAACGATCAGACCTCATCTCCACTGCGGGGACAAAACCAGGCCGGCTGGTGCTTCAGGAAAAAAGGGCATTTCTTCTACTTTACAGTTTGCAGTTGAGACATTTTATTTATTTTTTTTTTGCCATTCTTGAGTCTTTTAACCGAAGAAGCTGATCTTGGATGTTCTGTTTGTGCAGAGCTTCAGGTTGACATGGCTGTAAATTACCAGCCTGTGTTGAATTCTTGCTCTGATTGGGGTTCACTGGGTTTGTGTGCGATTTCAACGCATTTTAAGGTGTTTTGGAAGAAAACTTGTTGCTACTTGAAGGAATAACGGGCTTAGTTGTGGTGCATGGTGGCACTCTTCACACTGCAGCAGGTGTGTGTTCTGCATGTGCACGTTATGTACGGATACCGCATCCTGTGACCTAAATACGCAGCAGGTGGTGGGAATTGATGGGACTCAGAAACACCCCCACAATTTAATCAGTTGTTCCTTATGTCATTTTTGACAGACAAGTCCTGAAAAGTCAGCAGTGGGGGATTTGTAGTAGCATCACATTTGTAGTCATGGTTACAGTGACGCCGAGCCGCTGTCTGGCAATGATACAGAAACCTTGAACAAATCCATGGATCAAGACTTTCAGCTGCATCACTGCCAGAATCTAATCAATTGGTTCTTGTGTCATTTCTGACCCTCCCTGAAAATTTCATCCAAATCCATTTGTTGTTTTTGTGTCATGTTGCTACCAGACAGACGGACAGACAAACCAACAGCGATCGTCATTTAAATATGTGAAGTTTAAAGTTTAACAGCTTTATTGCGCAGCTGTCAGAAATAATCAGCTGCATTGGTCATTAAAATAATATATTACCACACGTTTAACAGTTTTCTACAAACATTCCTGTCATGCATCATTTCCAGTAGCAACACTTTTTACCATCATAATCTTAACAATCCGTTGACTGAATCAGCTGAACACCATTGTTTCGTTTTGTGCAGAAGAAGAGTCACTTGACGCATTAAACGTCCTCTTATATGTGAACAGAGTTTGAAGCAGAAAGTCTGAGTTGACAAAGACAAGTTGAAAACCATCTTCATGACACCCGTCAACTCTGAGTGAGGTTTTAGTTTTTGTCGAGCCGACTTAAAGAAAGTGTGGATGTGTTGAACTGGCTTTGTAGTGCAGCCTTCTGTCGCTCCCAAACTACATAAAACAACTGAATACATAAGTAGACAGTAATACAAGACAACAGCTTTGCAGAGATGTAACATTAAGAATCCCTAAGTAGAAGTGTTAGTACTTAGCAGTCTAACATTAACATCAGACGGTGAAATATTGTTTGCAGAACAAGTCGAGATCAAGCCACACCAAAATCTAATCAGCATGCATTGTTCTCAGCTCTGGCTCATCTCAGACGAGACTAATCATTATTTATGACACAGAGGAATAGGCTGTTCCCGGCTTCAGCCAGACAGACAATACTGGCTGGATCAATTCATTGCTGGTTTTGGGTCTTTTCATAGGAGTTGTTGTCAATAGTAATAAAAAAATAATTACAGTTCCAGTGTAAGACTTTAATAAAAGGAAAGTTAAAAACTAATTAAAGGGCTAGAAAGTGTGATGATGGTGAAAGAAAAGTAGACAAATGAGAAAAAGTTTGAAGAAAGAAGAAAAACAAAACTCTCAACAACTCAGAGCTATTCAGAGTTCCATTTTGATGTTTTGCGATGCTCCATCAACATCCCTTATCTGCTGCCGCTTTTAAACAATTTGTGAAGCTTTTAGTGCTCGACTCGGCTATTAAAGCCTTCTGTATAAGCAATATCCCGCACTTGAGCTTGTATTCAAATTTTGAGGTAACAAAGTGAAAGGCTCAGACAAAAAGCACATTTGGTTGTAAACAGCTTTTTGTGATCAGGCAGCAGCTTTTTAATGCATTAGTACAGATATGCTTGAGTATGGATATTTGTTTACCTCCGTCCTAACGCAGACAGAAAGCAGGCAACAACAACAGCTCTGATTTATGCAGTTTGGAGAAAGCCATGCATTTATTAGAAGTAATATTGCTGCCATTAATTTGCTGTGTGATAGTCTTTGGAACCGCCTGCCAAAGGAGTTTAAACTGTCATCTCTTAAATGACTTCTTCCATGTCACTCCATGGACTTACTTTCTGAATTACACTGAAAAAAGTTTGAAATCTGGTAAAACTGATGCATGTACAGTTTATAACGTCGACTTTCAGAATGAAGATGTATGTATATGAGACCTACAGCTGTCTCTCAATTCATTTCACTCAGTTGTAGTTGTGTTACGGTGAAATATCTAAATTAATGACCACAATTTCTGTTGCTGGTTTTCATTTTATATTGTCATACAAACATTCTTACTTATATGTTCTACATGTACTGCCAATCAAGATGACATTAAATTACTCAGAAATACAGTCTAGACATTGTTAATGTAGTACATGACTATTCTAGCAAAACAGGCCTGAAAAGGTGTGTGTGTGTGTGTGTGTGTGTGTGTGTGTGTGTGTGTGTGTGTGTGTGTGTGTGTGTGTGTGTGTGTGTGTGTGTGTGTGTGTGTGTGTGTGTGTGTGTGTGTGTGTGTGTGTGTGTGTGTGTGTGTGTGTGTGTGTGTGTGTAGATGACACTGTGATAAAACATTCAGATCCAAAACATAAAAGTATGCCTGAGCGTTCCTACATTAGTAATTAACAGGTTGACAAACAACTTGCGTCTGTCCTGTTTTTCCTGTTTGCACTGCCTCAGTCCAGACCAGGAACACTGTGTGCCTGCCAGTGGTTACAGAGTATTCATCAAATTAGAATTTGTTATTTTTTTGCATTTTTTTCCGGATGCCAAACCACAACATCTATTTCCACTCCTCCTCGTCATCGACCACCTGCCAGAGCAGGCCCTGCCTGATCATCATCACTGACTTATGACATGTATTTTTGCAAACTTAATGGAGATTATTTTATGTCTGTGAGCTGTTAATTTATATTGTCTTGGAGAAGATGCTGTTGTAAAAGAGCTTCTTTATTCCTGGTTAAATACATTTTCAAATAAACTATATGTTTATTTTTTCTATTGTTAAAAAATGTTTCTTTATATGCACTTTCTATTTGAATGTAGTCTTTTATAATTTACTGCTGTGATGACTGAATACACCAATAATGTTTCAGAAAATGTACGAGTAGGAGTTAAAGATTAAAAACGTGGTATTTTGTGTTTCGTTTTGTTGTTTTTTCTTAATATCTCAGGTTATTTGAACAATGAAGTGCTCCTTTATGCATAAATCAAAAAATAAATCTAATATGTTATTTGAAAAACAGCTGGAGAGACTGAAGCAGAGCTCTTTTTTTCTTCTTTCCAGGAAAAGCTAATATTTTGGAGACAGCGATGATCTTACGTCACCTAATTTTCTTCCAACTCGATTTTAAACGATTTAAATGTAACAGATAACCAGTCGGGATTGTATGTTTCTGGTAAATCCAGTCAATTAAATACCTCCATTTAAAAAGAAATCAAGGTACTTCATCACATAGATGCAAACCTAAAGTAAATCCATTAATGCTTTAGAAGAGCCCTGCCCTCAGATTACTCAGCTGTAATCAAATGTATGATTATTAATAGCCTGGGAAATCCTCCCCGCTGCAGGATCAGTGTTCAGTCGGCTGAACAGACAGCAGGCGGATCAGTCGAACACTGCAGTGTGACAATCAGCGCTACAGATCCATTTAGCATTCGTGTCATTACAGGAGTGTCTTAGTCATCAGGAGAGTCCACTGGAGAGTGTGTGAGAGCTCCATCTCTCTCTCTCTCTCTCTCTCCCCGCCACACTTTACTTATCTTTACAGAGACATTGTAAGTGCAGTGCAATCGTGTCACCATCAGGCAGAGTGAATTACCTCTGAAAGCGGTCATTTTTCAGTTACGCTGATATTTGGCAGCAGAAAGAGCTCTCCGGTCGTTGGACATTTCGGCCTCGTCTGCAGTGCAGCTCTGCACCGTTCTGCTGCTGCTGCTGCTTCGTGTTCGGGCACAGCAGGTAAGAACCGCATGCTGGAGGTGTTAAAGCATTCCACACAGCGTTAGGACGGCCGAGGGGTGGTTTTGGACAATTATCGGTCTAGTTTTGCATACTGAGTCGACATATTTATCTACTTATTCCAAAAAAGAACCCCAAAAAGACAAGAAAATATCCATTCTCTTTACTTACACTGTGTCCAGACTTCTACAAAAATACCAAAATAAAGTGCCAGTTCCCCAAGTTGCACCTGTGCTAGTACAAAATGTCCCTGCGGTGCTCCGTCCTGGTAGTTTTATATACGCAAGGTTCGTTGCCAGGATACAACACTGACGATAAACCTGCAAATAACTGCCAGGATGAATTTGCAACTCTGTCAGCAGACATGAATATCGCTGTGCAAAACCCCAGATTTATGTTGAATGATGGTGTCACATCTAATACCAAGAAAAATCTGTCTTTCTGCAATATCTGCACACGGCAAGGAAAAGTTAGGAGAGGAGCTATTTGTCTTGATAGTAAAACAAAAATAAGTAATATCCCATAAAAATAACTATGGAGAAACCTTTTCTTGTCAGATTCTTGTAAATTTAGATGCTGCTAATAGGAAGTGAAATCATAAAATGGCTTCATAAAGTGTCAACTAAGTTTTTTTTTTTTTAAACTTACACTACCGGTATACCAGGAATGAGTATTTCGTACCAAACAGGGATTCCACTATGGAGATGGGATGGCATATATTTGGTTGGTAACTTTATCCCTCATGAGTCTGCTGTAGTATCCAGATGTTACCCTACCCATGTTACACAAACCCAGCAGAAAACTCCAAAAATGGAAGATACAACAATCCCACAATAAAAGCTCATCGTCTTGTTCATGTTCTGCAGATGCAGTCAGTAAAATGTTACCTTCTGTGGCATGAGATTCAGCAAAAATCCACCTCTAGCAAACTGAAACGTGTAAAATTAACTAACGTAAACAAAATGATGTGCATTTAACATCCACCTTTCGACACAAATGCCCATTATCATCATAATTAAAAAGCCAAAAATTAGATTAAAATGGAAGTTTGTTTAGTTTTAACCGACTTAAACCAAGAAAAATCAGCTGACTGAAAGTTAAGTAAGATAATCACACGTTTAGCTAAAAGCAAATCAACACCAGGTGGCCGTTCTGTCTCTTACGTCCCTACTGTGCCTCTCCAACCATTTCGTTGCCTTTAAAGTACTAAAGTAATTAAAACTTTGCTTTAAAATCTAATTGGCTTCATTCTGTGTGACCACGCTTTAATTCAGCACCGCGAGAAAACAACAGCGTGGAAAGAATGGATAAACACTGGCCTCTACATCCTTCCAAAACAACGTTAAGGGAGTTGCTCCTTCAGAATAACTCCTCACAGTAATAATGGCACTCATGGACATTTTAGTGATGAAGATCTTGTTTGTGGAACATTGCAGGTTTTTAACCCACTGCCCCCCTCTTTCATCACGGATGTGTTTTGTGTGGAAGATGCTCAACCTGCCACCACCACACGTACAGTGTTTCTATTTTCCTCTTCTTTTTCCCGGATGAAAATATCGGGGGAGCTCAATCCGTGTGCTGATAGTGAAATGCCACTGAGCAGGGCTGGAGGGAATGCACCTGAGAGGCTCGGTGATTTATTGCGAGGCGAAGCTGAAGCCAAGTCGCCAACTCTAATTAGAAAATCCTGTGCAGGCAGCTGAGTGCAGCAGCGAGCCTTAAATCTCAGAGCCGTCAGCCTCAGACTGCAGCAGAGATCAGTCCTCAAGCCACTCTGTGAAACGCAGACTGTGCATTTCACATGTATGTAAACATGCACACGAACATTAGACGACATCTTTGTGTGACGTGATGACAGTATATTTGTACCAGGGCTGGGACTCCAACGCATTATTGTCCATGAATTAATTACAGAAAAAATAACGCATTAAAACAAAGTGATGCATTTAGCTGCACCTTTCTCAGTTCCCTAATTTCAGGCACAGTCCAGCCCAGTAGATGGCGCTAATGAACCTAAAGTCTATTTGCCAGCCATGAAGAAGATGCACAGGACGAATTGTCAAAGTACGTGTCCACAGGATCCATCAATTTCTTGCATCCCATTCATTGTCTATGTGGTCCGGCACCTTGCAAAACTTTCGTCAAAGGTCTAAACCAGCCGTCGGATTCAGCAACTGCACAGCTTATTTCATAAATACTTCTTACTGAACTGTTTTCATAATAAAAGAGAAAGTTTGCGACCGAGCTGCCATGTTGGTCCAACGCATCTACCGGACCGAAGCTCAAGCGCTGTCATGTGACCACCTAGTGGCCTGCAGGTGACCCACCCACCAAGAGGGCAATTTTCAGATACGGCTCATTTCCACGTGAGGAAAACACCCCTGTAGCTACCTCTGGTGTCTTCAGCGCACAAGAAAGTTTGGTGAAGTGAAGGAAGACGAGACCACATTGAGCTTGTTGGGCAGAAAGTTTTCTTTTAAAAAATTTCCTAATGACAGCTTAGATAAAAGCGTGGTTGTGTGCAAAAAACAAAAGAAAAAAAGAATGCCTTTCTTTCAAAAATAAGGACATTTCTAAGTGACCCCAAACTTTTGACCGATAGTGCAAATGTGTGTGTAACTGTATGTATGGAGTGTGTGTGTGTGTTTCTGTCAACAAGTGTGTGTATCTGCTTTTGTGTGTTTTCTTTCAGAGGACGTCTGAATGTCTACATGTGTGCACAGACTGCATATGTGTGTGTGTGTGTGTGTGTGTGTGTGTGTGTGTGTGTGTGTGTGTGTGTGTGTGTGTGTGTGTGTGTGTGTGTGTGTGTGTAAAAATCCAGTGTGTTTCATCTTGGACTGCAGCCGAGGTCACCAACGCTTGGATGCAGTTAAAGAAAAGGCCGCACAAAAGGTGATACACACAGTGCATTTCATTGTCAGTCCTCCCACTCACACACACAACGCTACACACAACACTACACACACACACAACGCTACACACACACCCTCACTGATGCAAAGCTGAAGTCTCCACATCGCTCTGAATGGCAGCAACGTTGGCAACTTGGCAAGTCTGTGAAATTATATTTAGATATGTCTTGACACAGACGCACACAAACACGCAGATACATGGCTGACAGCCCCTGTTCTCTGAAAAAACAGCTGTATCAATGCAGGAGCTGCTCGTCTGCTGAATTATGTTCTGATGTCTGCTGGCGCGCAGAGAATACTTTAAACGTCTGTCCCACTGCAGATACAGAACACACACACACACACACACTATTGTTAAATAATGGTCTAACAAATGCAAATTACAGACGGTTTTCTGTTCAAAGCTACGCTTATCAGAGCTGCTCATATATTTATACCTCAGGATCAGAATAATGTTTATTCAGCATGAGAGCCCAGCCAACAAATTACCTCATTCATTATTCTGAGGATTAATTTCAGTTGTATTAGGCAGCTTGACAGGGGGAGCGCCATGGGAACCGGCAAGGCCTGACCGATGCACGGACCAGCCAATATTATCAACTGGTACTGACTGGTTACAGATATGAGGACGATGCTGTGCTTTCATATTGGATAGTCTGCCGTGTTTTCATGTTGGACCCTGAATTCTTAAAGATGAACATATCGTGGTTGTCATGTCATGTCATGTCATATTTTTGTATTTTATCTTTTATTGCTCTTATAGAGTGCTTTGTTTTGGACATTTTTGTACTTCCTATTTTAATTGGTGTATATTTATTAATTTTCTTTTTTACTCAGACTGTCTGTGCACAAATGACAAATAAAAATCTTGAACCTCTTGAATATCGAATTTTGTATTTGCATCTTTACAGAAAGTGTTTCTAATTGCAATTACCAATCATGGTTACTGTTCAGCTTTGCTCAAATTTTAGTTTTAGAACGATGCGTTGCTTTGTGTCACTTTTGCATGGCTAGAAACAACAAATTCAGCTTATATTTATCATTATTCCTGTCAATAACAATTCAAATATTAAAAATTTGCAATTTCTTTTGTGGCACCCTGCATCAGGAAAATGTGTCTTTTCTAATCTTTGAGTTCCTCCATTTAAAATGAGGGACTGTTCTGATCTTACATGGATGCTGGTACCTTCATGCATGAATCATAAATAAATAATGATCAAAATTCACACATGGTCCGTGATCGAAAGGACACAAAAAAAAGAAGGAATGCATGGAAAAATAGTACTCTGTGAATATTTCAGAGCCCTTCTCCTCCAAATTTCATGAATCACATTTTCAGGGTCGCTTATGTCGTATTAAAAGGAGCCAAACTTCCCCAGTGTGGTTCTCACCCTGACAGCAGCTCATATTTTCCTAAGAGGTGACTGTAAAACATCTTTAGAATGACGGATTATGTAAAGTGTGTAACTTCGACACCAGAATCCAGTTTGTCACATGCAGACACAACGTTGATGTCGGTGGTGAAGAAGTATTCACATCCTTAAGTAAAACTACCGAAACACCAACTCAGCGAACATATAAATAGATTCATACATAGCTGTGCCATCATTATATTATTAAGGGTTTAGCATCACTGTGTTACTGCTGGAGCTGCTGCAGGTGGAGCTACGTTCAACTGCTTTATATCCACTGTTATATACAGAGATAAATCTGAGGGCTTCTCATGTCATTAATGGGAGAGGAAAAACAGTTCTGATACACAAATAAAAAGATTTTCTCTAGTCTTTTATTTTTGTTTGAGTTATTGCATCATTAACATCAGGGCTGCCATCAGTAAAACAGCAAACCAAAGGGGTTGGCTGAAATTGCTATTACATTTACGGACATAAAAAGTCAAATTTTTGTTGTGTTTGAGTCGTTTTGGAGCTCCTTTGTCCTCAAGTTAGCGTGATCCAGAGTCACAGTGGAGGCATTTATGGGAATTTTATGAGACAGAAATCGTCCTCATAATTCCAAGAATGTTTTTTGGCGAGTGACATTCTGCTCTTTTACATGCAGATGCTGTAACATCGCATATAAGCTGCCATCCAGGGCCATTCTGGAGACGCATGGGAAGCATGTCGTAGCCTCTGACCTCTGCACACCTGGCGGCTTGTAACGGCGCTCATCTAGAAAGTCCAACGTGTTTTACTGTTGCTCGTGACTCAGAGTGCCAGTTAAACACCTGAGACAGACGAGGCCATTTAAAAAATGTAAATGCTCACCTTGGATCAGCCCGTTAACACGTTCCCTCTCATCTGCATTCATGCACCAGCCGGCTCACCTGACACAGCACCGATAACATCTTTATTGTCTGTCGTGGTGTGACCTCTACAGAGGTAATTCACAGCCGATTATGCTCTTTTCCCAGCTGTCTCGGTTAATTAATATGAGTTGCAGGTGGAGACCGGTGTAAAAGCTCCCTTTCAATTATTCCTCCTGCTCCTGTCCTGCATTATTACAACTGGCACTTCTCTACTCGGATAATACGCCGCTGAGCCCAGTGGGTCTGTCTGCATTGTAAATTAATATTGGGGAATCTTTTTCACTTCATTTTACTTCCATGTGCTGCTGCGATGTTTTGGCACACAGACCTGTCGATCAAACACAGCCAACGGCGTTGCTAACTTGCCGTTTGTTTTGCTTTTTTAAAATTTCTTTTGATGTTTTTTTCACTTATCCGTTTCACTTAAGGGTCTAATGCTGCTAATGCTAATGCGTCTTTTATTCCATGTGTCTTTTGTTGTCTTTTTGGTCTTTTCTTTTTGAAAAATCTTAAAAATTACACCATTTAGCAGCCAGAAACTGCAAAAACAGAAATAATGATTGTTTTTGTGAACTGTCTAATGGTTCTTGAACTACTCATGTCTCAACATGCTCAGTCTGTCCGACTCCAGCTGCACTCAAACACATCTTAGTGAGCACCCAGACCATCCATACCCAAGGCCGTTACACCTGGTGGTACAACCAGGTGCTAAAGTTCCTGGCACTAGTGCTGGAAATGTGGTGGATGATTGTCAACGCCCTTCCACCCACATCCTCCACTGGCAAGGAACAACATTTGTCCGGGAGGGTGAAGGTCGAGCCTGTCTCACAACATCGAGACCAGATCCTGGGCAACTGGAAGATGCTGGCAGACATGGACCAAAAGCTCTGGTTCCCACCAAAGATCGTATCCACCCACGAGCAATGGTTCCATCATAGAAAATTCTTCTTTGAATTGAAGTTATAGGAGTCAATGGAAGCTCGAGGTTGCATTATATCCATGTCATACTGCATAAAACCCATTGTGCTCCCTCTACTTCTAGTCATGGTTGTGCTGTTTCCATAGAGATTTTATAGTATATTGCAGTGAAAAATTCACCACAGTGGGTAAAAATGGCCAGAAACTGCCCAGGGTTAGCTGGTTAGCACTGCTAAAAATTAAGAATGCTGACTTTAAAAGCTAAATTTGAGGTGATTATCCTGCTTTTTCTACTCATTTATTTACTCTCTTCTCAACAGCACAGTTGTTGATCATCTTCAGATTGTACAGAACGCTGCTGCAAGACTCCTAAAAACCACACATTACTCCATTTTTATCTTGTCTCCATTAGTTGCCTGTCACTTTTAGAATTTAATTTAAAATCCTAAGTACATATCCGACCTGTTAAAGCCTGATTCAGAACCCTGTAAAGCCGTGGCACCTACTCTGTGGAGTGCACTTCCCTCATCTTTACATTGCATTTATTGTGTTGACTCTTTCAGACAGGCTTTTAGTTAGAGTTCAGTCTTTATGGTTCTTTTTTAAAAATATTTTTATGTGTCTTTTTGTGTGTGTTTCATTGTTCTGTTGGATTTTATTTTATCTGTGAGGCACTTTTTTATCTGTAAGAGGTGCTACATAAGTAAATTTTACTTACTTGCTTGCCGTTAATGCAAAGCTTCATTTCTCGTCTTTTATTGTTTATTTGTTTGCCAAATTGTTTGTTGATTCTAATGTGTAGTTTCTTCCTCTTTTCCTTGTTAACAAAATGTCAAAGCCTGTTGCAAAATATACTCTTTAAAGCTTCCATGTGTCTAAAACAAGTCAGAGTAGAGAAATGATTCCTCTCAGTCCACATCGCGGGTGGAGTTCAGGAGGAATCCAATTAAAGTTGACTTCGATGGCTGTGTCTCAGCTAATTCAGCTCCTGTTGTGCTGTTCCCATCTGTTGTTTGTACATAACATAATTAGGAACTTTAGTTAAACACAGAGTTCATTAATTATGCATCGTACCCAAATATTCCTTGTTGAAGTTGTGCAAGATTCATCTGAATAATTCAAGGCTAATATGCTGACATCTTATAGGCTGTTTGTGTTGGAAAGATACATGTGAGATGCATAGTTTTTCCCTAAAATTGACCATTTGGATAATTTTTGTTAAACATAAATAAATGTGTCTTTTATAAAACATGCACCACACACTGTGAATGTCTTGGATTTCCCTCTTCAGAGGGCAGAAAGATAGATTGTATTTAACATGTAACGGTTTTCTTTACTCAAGTAGAGGTTTATTATTGCTATCATTGTTGCTAAAGGTACTGCATAGGTGTAAACTTGTACGCTACTGTTCTGTAATTCTAACTCTCAGTTCCAATATTTCATTTCAATGTTCCTGATGATGGTCCCATTATTCTTGTGGATTCTATTTATAAACCACTTGATCTGCCTTTTACTAAGAATTAGAATTGTAAGAATAAGAAAACAGATGAAAGTAGCCTCTCCTTCTTTTATCCACAGACAGTCAGGTTTGTTCTCCTGTTTTGTTTTATAGTATCTTTTCTGAGCTATAATTGAGTGACGCTTACCATATTATGTCGGCATGGTTCAGTGGTGATGGCAAGAACAGCGTGCATCTTTATTAAAGTCAATTAGCGATGGAGCACCCTTATGCATGAATCATACATCATGATCTGCTATGATGAAGATGCACCAAAAAGAAAAGTAAAACAAGGTAAAAAATAGCATGCTGTCAATATTTTAGAGACTCCCCAACTTTCAGTTCATGTGTTTTCAGAGGAGCTCATGTCTTATTAAGAGCAGCCTTACAGAGGTGGTTGGGGAGGCCATGTTGATGTCACTTCACCTGGATGGCCCCCTTTTAACCAGTCAGTCGAATGTGAAGGAATGCTTTGTGACAAGAATTATGGGAAAAAGCTGTGGGATGAAAATGGATCCCTGCGGTACTCCTTTACTTTTTGATAGAAAGACTTAGACTTAGATGACTTTATAAATCCTCGGAGGGAAATTAAGTTGTTACAGCAGCATGGATATTCAATAAAGGGGTAAAAAATGAACAGAAAAAACACAGAATATTAGGGTATAAAGTGAAGGTAAAATAATAATATAAAATAATAATAAATCAAAATTAAAAATAAAATTTAATAAAGTGAAATAAAAAACTGAATATTAGGACACAAAGTGAAGGCAAAATAAAAATAATAAGATTAAAAATATAATAATATAAAATAAAGTGAAATAACATTAAAAATATTGAAAATATAATATAGGAAAAAAATCAACAATACACAAGAGTGACAGTATTTTTAATTTTTTTAAAGAGTATACAGAAATGTGCAAATGATAATGTGCCTGGATGTGCAAATGACAAAAGAAGGTGGAGATAAATTTACAGACATAGTGAGTGACGTTTAGAATTTAAAGTGTGCAATGTGAAAGAGAATTTCTAAGACAAAAGCCTTTCTTTAAAAGACTAGTTTCTAATTTTTTGAGGGGGCTTTGCCAAAATACATTTCCATGCTTCAACATGGTTCAAAAACACCATATTTTTTTATATACTCTACATTGCTGTAGCACCTCTTCCCACACTTTTAGCTCCTGTCCCTTTAGAATGTAAAGAGTACAGAGATGTAACCCAAGCAGATAAAATAATGCCAGCCCTGAGGAAGTTGCTCATCCCTTGATTTAAGGTGTGTCACACTAGCTTCTTGGTAAATCTGTTAAATGATGACACAGATAAGTAACAAAGGTAAAGTCTGGACTTCAAGCAAGGTATTTCAGGCAGGTAGGAGCTGCTCAGGTCTTCTTACATGCAATTTTCTTTTTTCAAAACTTAAAAAATACGACCAAAACTAAACACACTACAAACACACTTTTTTAAAATGCTGTCTACAACAACATTCTGAGTTTCTTGTTAATATTCTGTCAAATCTGTCCGTGTGATAATTGTCTCGTCCCCACTTGTTAATCATGAACCATCATCTGAATTGTCAGTGTTTGTGGGATCAACCAGTCAATGTTTGAGTGTAGCTTCATTCTGTATTGTTGTCTGCTCAAATATTTAGCTGACTGGTTGAGCCTGGAAGTGCTGGGAGAGAGTTAGTTGGGAAAACAGAAAAGAAATGGAAGATTTGAAAAGGCAAATTTGATATTTAACTGGCAATGATGAGGAGAAATGCAGAGAAAAAAAAAACAAAAAACTTGTGGACCTAATGTGAGAAAATGTGGCTCTGATTCTGGGAAACCATTTACAATGCATGCATTTTTTTTTTAGGCAATTACTTGAATTAAGTAGGTAAACTGATTAAGGGAAATTTGTGCAAGCTGGCTCAAACTTCCTGGTGGAACTGGAGAGAAAAGAAAACATTTTAAATCTGATGAGGTGGCTAAAACATTTTCACTAAGAGAGATATTGCCTTTTAAGTTAGAACACAATAATGACAATAAGACCAATAGGAGCAGTGGTCAAAGTCAAAGACAATAAAGAGGGAATGAAAAGAAAAAAGAGACAAAAATATCCCTAATTGGAGAAGCAGAAAAGGGACGGAGGCGCTTCCTTGTGTAACGTGTTCGCTGTCAGGATTAGTCATCATGTCCATTTGTTTCTTCAACCTGAACACACGACCACATATAAATAACACACGTCTCGTACACCTGATGTTCTGGTTCTATCTGAGGAAGTGTGTTTGTGGGGATGAGTCAATGTGGAAGTGAAATATGAGCTTATGTGTGTATATTTTTTTTGTAATGGACATTATAGAGAGCAAACTGTGTGTGCAAAGGTTCTCCAGCTTCTTCCCACAGTCCAAAAACATGCTGTGGTTAAATGGTAACTCTAAATTGTCCATAGTTGTGAATGTGAAAGTGCTTGTTTATCTGTATATGTAGCCCTGTGATAGACTGGTGACCTGTCCAGGTGTCCCCTGCCTTCACCCCAAGTCATCTGGGACAGACTCCAGCCCCTAATGAGGCTGAAGCAGTGTATAGATAATGGATCATTATCATTGTAATATAGAGACGAAATATGCAATAAATGCTAATGAAATTTAAATGAGTGAATTCTGTACACCTGTACAGTTTCCATGAATTATGTAATTTGCTATGGAGACCAAAACGGTTCTCTACCAGCCTGTAAATCTGTTTATTTCTGCTGTAATATTTGGCTTTTTAACATGGGAGTCCATGAGCACTGACTCTCTTTTGGAGCCAGCCTCTAGTGGACGTTCGAGGAAATGCAGCGTTGGCTACTTTGCACTGACTTCATTTTTCAGCCCTGAAGGTCAACGCGTGTTTTGCTATTTCCCTTTTTGCTATGTGGTGCACAGTGGGGACGTCTTGTGGTTTCATTTCAACTCTGCGTTGTGAACCGGACTCCATCTTGTGGGAAATGAATTCACGTCAATGCAGTGACCGTGCACTGTCCAGATCAAGTACGTGTCTGTACGCATTTCTGCTTTTTTATGCATCTGTGTCGGCGATCCAGCACTTTTGAGCGAGCAAAAAGAAGGGTTCTTTGCCATATGACATAAGAGCAATCCTCATTTGCCTGCAAGCATGCGAGGAAAAAGAGCAACACAGGATGTGTGTGCGCTCGCTGAAGACACACTGAAACGTCAGCTATTTCCGAGAGTCCAATATTTTCCGCCACAGTCAACAGTTGCCTCGAGGCGCAGAGGAAGCTCCCATTTGGCTCTGAGTCTCTACTGCCTCCTTCATAACCCTCCAACTGCAAACACACACAAGTAAACACACATACACTCTAATGGGAGCACACATCCTCGGGTCTAATTAAGTATTTGAAGAAACTGCAGTCAATAAAACAAAGAACGGCCGTCTCTTAACTTTGATCAAGATGTCGGGCTGACGAGTCTCTGATGCACAGTCCTGTTTATGTTACCAAGTGGGTTTAAAAACATGACCACACACACACACACACACACACACACACACACACACACACTACACTACACTACACTACACTACACTACACTACACTGGAAATATAATGGCTTCATTCTGGTACCCAAAAATGGTTCTTTAAGCTTACTGACAGCACAGAAAGCTGAAAAGACGATTGTTTGACTTTGGTTTGATTTTAATTGTGCAAGCATGTAAATCATGTGATTTTTCTCTTCAGATTTGAATGTATTTTCAGGCATGTGTAGCTGATAGGATACAGCATGTGGTGGTTAAGCATCTTTTCCTCTTTTTTTTTTTTTTATTGCTGGAGGGGTCTTGCTGAATAAGTAGCTAGACCCATTGACCTGACCTGCACACACTTAGTACAACACGGCTCTACAAGCAGAGTCTTAATTCAATTTATCTAGCCTGAATTATTCATGAGAGAAATCATCTCAAATTGGAACCATCTTTAGCGTGTACATGTGCGTTTCAGTGTGTGTTTCGATGCACCTGCCTGCACTTTGTCAGTGGATATGTCCTACTGCTTCTATATGCAATGCTAATATGTTTGTGTCTTGTGAAACTATACTGATCAGTTTGAAGTGTTGTTACAACACCTCCTGTTACCCAATACCCTCTAGCTGCTTATTCTTTATTAATGTTTATTAAAGTTTCGGTTTATAACAAGAATCAAATAGATTCAGGTTGTTTTCCACCTCCCAGAGATCATCCAGTATCCTCCAAAGCGGTCGCTGGTCGAAGGACAAAGGTACTTGTCTGACTGCACTGAGCTAAGTGTAAAGTTTGGGTGAAGGGGAATTATGGTGTGGGGTTGTTTTTGAGGGTTTGGCCTCATAGTTCAAGTGAAAGGAATGGATAATGCTTCAGCATACCAACACATTTTGGACAATTTCATGCTCCCAACTTTGGGGGAGCAGTTTGGGGATGGTCCTATGCTCTTCCAATGTGACTGACCCCAGTGCACAAAGCAAGTCAATGAAGACATAGATGAGAGAGTTTGCTGTGGAGGAACTTGACTGGTCCACACAGAGCCCTGACTTCAACCCCATAGAACACCTTTAGAATGAAATTTTTCTTAATTCTTGTTGCCACAGTCTGAACTTTTTGATTGCCTTTGGTCACCTTCTCTCAAGTCAACCCTGTAAGAACAGGAGATTAAGAGCAGGCAAAAAGGATGTGTTTATGTAGGAGAAGCATCAGGCAGAGGAATGAGAATGCAGCAGCATTTTCCCTTCACATTTCATAGCAACACATTTCTCGTAATACTAGCAGGTTATGTAGAACCATTACAGGAAAACAGATGGCCTAATATTGTTGTGTATGTGTTGTGATTCTGTTAAGCATCTCTAACTGACACATTTGACTGGAGGCAAATATTGCATCACACAGGACTCAAAGTGTGTTTGATACAGCAGCGTGCACAAATCCAAGCAAGCCAACCCTTTTAAAGTATCTTTTGAATCTCTTTTGAGTGTTTTCTCTATCGACTGCGCTCCTGCGTGGACAGCTGCTTAGCTTTAATGCGCTTCATACCAGCAGATGCCGAATGGCGGGGCTCTGACCGGCGTGTCTCCTTTATGGAGATTGATACCGGGCATTTTGCAGCAGCTGCAGAAATCATGACCTGTGCTGCATCTGCATAAGGCTTATCCGTGTCGAGCCGCACAGGTCACTCCAACTAATGAAGCCGCTGAGGCAGGTTTTACAGCAGAACCCCAGAAAGGTTCGAAGGAGCCGCGCCGAGTTACTCTTCGTCCTTCGGCGTCCTCTGCCAGCTTTTAATCATTAAAATGGAGCTAATAATCTGCATGGCTGTAAATGCAAAACTGAAACTATGTCACCTCACTTGACTCTCGAAACGTCTATATGTCTCCCGGTTCAAATACCTGTTAACTGAAGCTGTCGGCCTTTTTTCGCAGCAGACATTTTCTAATGACTTGATGTAATGAGCCGTGACAGTGTGGGAGCATGAACAGCACCAGGCTCCTGAAACTGGAGCCGCTAAATCGAATTCCATCATTAACAATGCTATTATTTTCATTATTTCCCCACTGTAGTGGTAACATATCATGTGTAAAATAATCCTACACTTTAGTAGCACGGTGGTATGCTGTCATAGAGTGTTCAGTTCAACACTTAAATGCTACCTAATGTTACATTTAGTGCACCTTGCAAAAACAAATAAACACAAAATTTAAATTAAACCACAGCAACTGGTCAAACAATGACCCTTTATATTCTTTAAATACATTTGTAATAGTCAGTGTTTTCTATTCTTGTCTGCTTCTACCGTACCTTGCTAGCTCCGTCTATAGAGGTAATTAATCAGGCAGCTCTTGCATGAGTGATTAGGCATTTATCCAATTCATTCAGCACAATGAGAACTTGCCAAATGGAATTTTATTTGGAGCACATAGCTGGCACAAGAGTAAATTTTTTTTTTTTTTTTGCACAAATTGTTGTCCTTACCTTTGGCCAAGTCAATTAAATTGAGTATGAAATATGAGGAGACACTGTTTTAGTCCACAATCTGCACTATTTGCAAATTAAATGCCTTCTTGTTTGTGTTTATCTGCATGCACCTAATCCCAAACTGGCGTCCGTTCTCTTATTTGCTGGTTGGTTGGTTTTGGTGTGATAAAATTACATACTCACAGTGCATTAACCTGTGCAGTCAAGGTTATGCAGTGTTCTGTTTTCAGTATTTTGTTTTTGAATTTGTTGTGAAATTGAAGAAAAAACATCGAGGATGTATGGTGCATATCACTGGGCTGCAATGCCACAACAGCTGCCAGATGTACATTGTAGGCTATCAAGGAGTGAATTTACCTTGTAACTAATGCAAAACTCATCTTTTGATACATGCTTATTTGATGGGTGCAATGTTCCTGCTTATTAACCAATCCACCTATGCAGCTTTTAGGATACGTGAGTCAATTCTTATGATAGACATCTAGAAATAATTATCTCCTGCAGTGTATCTGGCAGAGGTTTCTGTCTGGCGCGAGATGAAGAAACAGGCGACATCTGAACAAAAAGGCAGACAGCTTTCCACTCAGATTAGGAGCTTTACAATCAACTGGCAGCTCTACAGTCATACCACCGGCTTCTGACATGGGATGCAGCCCAGAGATTATTAATTGTTAGTTTGTGTGAATGAGGAGCGCGTCAGGCTGAGCTGAAGTGATTCTGATGCCTTTTGATAACTAAATATGCACATGTATGTTTACATGGCTTTAGTCTGTGTTGTAGCCACATTTCAGTTAAACCTCAAGAAAGTTCCCAGGACCGACCTGTTCAGGGGGTTTTATCCACGTATTGGAGGTACGCTGACGTTTGGATAGTATTGTTCACATCCAGAGGTGGGTAGTAATGAGTTACATTTACTCCATTACATTTACTTGAGTAACTTTTTGAAAAAATGTACTTCCGAGAGTAGTTTTACTCTTTCTATGATTTGATGTGCTCGGACAAAATGTGAATGCAGAAAAAATCCAAAGGCTGTATGTCAGATATTATATTACAATATGACAGATGTAGCAACTAGTATGTCAAGGTTAAAAAAAATGTATGGAACAATACAAAAAACAGCTGAATGTAGCTCAGTGGGCACACATGTATGTTTCACGTGTGTCCTGAGCACAGTAAGTGCGTGGCCCTCAGCGCTGTCTAAGGCAGCCACTCAGTGCATTCAGTCGACCTCCAGCCTCTCCCTCCACAGATTCTTGCACATCACACAAAAGAGGAGAGTATACTGATGGCCAGAGGCCATGTTATGCAAAAAAAAAAAGAAGAAAAAAACAGCTGAATCACCCACAGTGGGAGTCTGTTGACTGCTCAGATTATCCAGATCTTTAGGATGAACAGTGGTCACAATGTGAAAGGAAAGACAAGCCGGCTGGTGAGCAATTTAAGTAACTGCTTTTTTGTTCATGTTGTTTCGTGTGAATCATACAGGGTGTCACTGAAAGTCATTCACTGTTTCATCCAAAAAGAAGAAAATCTGTCACAAATAGTTGATGTTTATAGAAAGAACACATTAGCGTCAACTAGCTAAGACAGCAGTTCTCCAGTATCATCATGGACTTGTCAGGGCAGCCTTCTGTCACGAAAAGACGAGAGATTTAACAGCTGAGAACAAACACATGACCATGTTTGTCCTATACCTTGATGTGTTTATTATTCTAACCCATGCCAGATTTATGACTACATTTCTACTACTACTACTATTACACTACCTACTAAAGGCAGTGACAAACTACACCTATCAGTCCAAACAATGAAACTATAGACATGGTAAATGAATGCTATTACTTATTACGTCAAGGAATGTAGCAGAGGTATGTGACGATTGCCGTTGGTTTGTCTCTGTCTGTCTGTCTGTCCATTAGCAACATTACTCAAAAATGGACTAACACATTTGGATGAAATTTTCAAGGAAGGTCAGAAATGACACAAGGACCACCTGATTAGATTTTGATAGAGGTTCCTGTATCATTGTGATAGCGGTATGTATATTTCTGTCATTTTGTGTTTCCTTTTTGTCTCACTTGTGTTTTTTCTCTCATTTTTGTCATTTTGTGTTTTGCTTAATTCATTGTTTTGGGTGTCATTTTTGTCATCGTTTCATGCTTTTGTCATTTCTTGTCTCGTTTGTCCATTTGTGTCACTTTTTTGTTTTGTTTCGTGTCGTTTGTCTTATTTTTTGGCAACTTGTTTCTTGCTTTTGTCGTTTGTGTCTCATTTTTGCAATGTTCTGTCGTTTTGTTCCTCCTAGTTGGCAGCTGCTGTGTTGCTGCTGTGTGACCTAATTAGTGCAAACAGCTGGTGCCAATTAACACCTCCTGCAATAAAAGAGCCAGTCCAAGCCTACCTTCTCCAGTAGAATAGACTCTCCTACCAACTGGTCACCAACCAGGCTCTCTAAACTTCTGTGCTAGTTGGTAATTGATTAGCTTCTAACTATTGTTTGTTCTACTGCCAGTCCACTGACCAACCAGTCGAGTCAGATTGCTGCTTTCCTTGAACCTGGTTCTGCTGGACGTTTTTTTCCCCCTCCCTATTGTAGCTGGGGTTTTTTTGTCCCTTCCCACCATCGCTGACTGCTTGCTCATAGGGAATCTACAACTCTGCATTGTTAGGATCTCTATTTAAAATCCGTAGGGTCTATACCTTATTATGTAAGGCTCTGTGAGATGATACATGTGTTGTAAATTCACACTATATAGATAAAATTGAATTGAACTGAATTATCATTTTCCAAGCTGTGTTATGAAAGAACGAACTGGATAGACCTATAAGTAATCAGAGCAACAAAACATGTCGTATAAGTGCATTGTATTAGATAAGTGGTTGTAACTAGGTTAGAGAGGGCCAGAAGGAAAGGTATTTGAATGGTAGAAGGACAGACTTATTTCTCTGATTTGTCTGGTTCCCAGGCTCAGAGTGATAATTATTCTCATATTAAAAATCACTGCCTCAGCAACATACGAGAAGCACGGCATAAGAAGAAGCAAACAGTAATCAACAACGTGAGGACAAGCCGATGATAAACTGCCATGACAAGTGCCTCATCAGCACATCTCCCTCACCGTTAATTAACGCCATAATTAACAAAGGCTTCTGCTCCCTCGGCAGCGTTCACCTGTGGGACATTACACTTACTTTCCCTCGTTACTTCCACACTTATTGTCTATCGCTAGTGTCTCTCTTTGCTCTCTTTCCCTTTTTGTCATGCTCTTTTATCCACTGCAGAATTTCTCAGAACTTAAGTCACTGCTCTGTTCATTTTCTTCTTTCTTGATATCTGCCGTCCTTATTTCCATTTCCAAATCTCCCTCCTCATTTCTGCACTTCTTTTCTTCATCAGCTTCATTTATCTGATTTCCTTTTGCTGCTCCCAGTTTTTCTTGTCCATCCTTGTTTCTGTCAGCCGTTGCTCTCTGCTGCCCAATTTAAGTTTTTGTAAAAGACTCAATTCCTTTGCTTTTCTCTTACATATTTTCCTCGACTTTCTTCTCATTTAAGCCTTTCACTCCTCTCCCATTTCATTCCTCTGTGGCTTGACTTCTTCGTAGTTTGTTTATTCTCCTCTTTGTGAATTCACTTCTTGCATCTCTTCACTCCGCTGCTGGATCTCTGCGTCTCTGCACTTTTTGATCTCACTTGTTCCGTCTTTGTTTTTCACTGTTTTTCCTTGTTATTCTCTGCTCCAGCACACCCTCTGCATTATTCTGTCTTTTTTTTTTTTTTTTTATCTTTGTCATACTTTTTTTCCTCTTCCCGGTTCCCTACGTGCCCTTTTCCAGTTTGTTTTCTTCTCGCTGCATGTCTCTAGCTTCCTTCTAATCTCTCTCACTTTGCCTTCCTCCGTCTTCTTTATCTCCATCCTCTCCTCCATCCCTCATCCTCTGCCTCTTAAAGTCATCCCTCTCTTTTCCATGATATAGACGAGTGTTATTTCCCCTGCGGCAAGCCTTCACCTGAGCCCACCGGCGGCTGCTGTTCCCCAGCCTCCCTCGCGTTAAAGCAGGAACGGTCCAGAGCTGCTAAACAAGGCCTCATTCTCTACGACCTCTCCTGAAATGCAACGGGTTTTTTTCCTCCACAGAGACAAGCTTTTTCCTTTATGTCTCTTTTTCTGTTTTGTTTTGGTTATTTCTCAAGATCTGGCATCAATATGTTCATTTGAAAACAGGCTATTACTGTTGGGTAAGGAGGAGATTAATTGAAAAGTTTTATGAAATCATATGAAATCTAGTTTATTGATATGGCACGTTTAAAATAAATTGAGTTTACCAAAGTGCTGCACATGCGATCGGTCGTGGAGCAACAAAAACGTGAAAAAAAGAAGGAAAAAAGTCTTTTTTTCTGGACTTGTCAAATCAATTTGTCAAGCAAAAATGAAGTTGGATTTTAAAAAATCTGACAAAATAAACAAAAAATAGTCAAAACAGGACAGCAAATTGTAGAATCAATTTCAAGAATAGAATAGAAATATATAATACTGAAACAATGGGACCATTAAGAGGAACCACAATCAACTGCAAATGTGTCTTAGAATTTTTATTTTGTTATGTAATTTTATATTATTTTGTTTCATTTTATTGTATTTCATTTCATTTTATTTTATTTTGTTTAGTTTATTTATTTTTAATTTAATGTATTTTTGTCTTATTTCATTTTGTTTTATTTCATTTTATTTTATCTCAGTTTTTTTATGTGTGGGTTGTCTGTCTGAGACTTTAAGTGACTGATGATGGTTGTTGTTTTGTTTCGGGACCAAACACTAATTTTCATTTCGTTGAAGACAGTTTTTGAACATCCATTACTTCTTCTCCTGGATTATTAAATTACCAAATGCTTTATTTCATCCTGTTTGACATTTCTGAGTCTTTCTGAAGATAAAACTACATTTTTGTGAAGGTTTTTAAAGAGGGAAACCAAACTGGCTCAAATTTTTAAAACTGAAAAGACACATGAATTCATTTTGGGTTTTTGCCCTTGACAAGAATTTTCATGAACGAAAACCTACAAACCAAGCCACAGTTCGCACTCAGGTTTGAGTTCTTTGTAGTCAGACATTTCATTAGCTTGCTGGACCTGTAGGGAACATTTGGAATCAGTGCTTGAGAGAGTTGGAAAAATAAAACGACTGAGAATAACCTGTAGACACATTTTATTTTTTTAATGGTGGTGAAATACAGACGCTGCCAAAGCTTCAAATCTGCAGTCTGAATTCTGCACTCAGTGTCAATTAAGGGCACTAATTATCACCTGAAGTGCATTTGGGCTTTAAATCCTCCCTTTCAGGGATTGGATTAACACTGACCTTGGATTGAACCAAATGTTGCCTTAAGTTTCCCCTTAGAAATAAAGTTGTCCTCAGTCTTCACCGTAGAGGTTTCTTTCATGTGTTGGCTGCGATATTACAGCTGAGGCATGTCTCTGACTGAGACATATTTACACCTGAAGTGCTGCTTTGTCGTCACATCACCATTAAAAATTGGGATGCCTAAAGCCTTCTGTTATCCCTGATATCCTGTTAGTAAGCATGGCATTTGATGCCTTTGGCAATCTTCTAATCTTAATTTTTATTTAAAACTGAGCAGACGGACTAAGAACGTCTAATCGCACTGTAGTAGATTGTCCTAATTTGGGATAATCACTGCATGAGCTTGAAGAGTTTAAATCTGCTTGACAACAAATATTTCCATTTGGGGAGGGGCTGTTTCTCTTTGGAGCATTATTTGAATTCAACAAGTAATTCTTGTTGCATTGGAGGAAATGCTCCGAGGCAGATCCAGGGGAAAAAGAGGATGTCGATAAAAGAGAGGTTAGGTTTTCATATTATGAAATTTATGACAGCATGTGACAAGAAAAACAGATAAACGTGCAGCAGATGATAGGTTGAACCCTTTAAAATATACATACACTGATCATGCATCACATTCTGACCACTGACAGGTGAAGTGAATAATACTGATTATCTCTTCATCATGGCTCCTGTTAGTGGGTTGGATTTATTAGGCAGCAAGGGAGCATTTTGTCCTCGAAGTTGATGTTAGAAGCAAGAAAAATCGGTAGATGTAAGGATTTGAGGGAGTTTGCAAGGCGACTGGGTCAGAGCATCTCCAGAACTGCAGCTCTTGTGGACTGTTCCTGGTCTGCAGTGGTCAGGATCTATCAAAGTGGTCCAAGGAAGGAACAGGGGTGAACTGGGGACAGGGTCATGGACGGCCAAGGCTTATTGATGTGGGGAGGAAGACTGACCCGTGTGGTCCAATCCAATAGACAAGCTGCTGTTGCTCAAACTGATGAAGAAGTTAAAGCTGGTTCTGATAGAAAGGTGTCAGAATACATCAGAGCATCAGGTTGTTGCGTACAGAGCTGCATAGCTGCAGACCAGTCAGGATGTCCATGATGAACCCTGTACATCAGAACTGGACCACAGAGCAATGAAGGAGGTGGCCTGGTCTGATGAATCATGATTTCTTCTTATTATTATTCTCAGCAGGATAATGTGCCATGCCATGATGCAAAAATGGTTCAGGAATGGTTTGAGGAGCACAACAACCAGTTTGAGGTGTTGACTTGGCCTCCAAATTCCCCAGATATCAATCCAATCCAGCATTTGTGGGATGTGCTGGACGAACAAGTGTGATCCATGGAGGCCCCACCTCACAGCTTCCAGGACTTAAAGGATCTGCTGCTAACATCTTGGTGTCAGGTACCACAGCACACCTTCAGGGGTCTAGTGGAGTCCAGGCCTCGAAGGGTCAGGACTGTTTTGGCAGCACAATATTAGGCAGGCAGACAATGTTATGCATGATTGGTGTACATAGATGCATACAAAATGCAAAGATGAATACATGGGCATTGAGAAACACTCTTCAGAATGTGCACAGCTCTGTGGAATCCAGGTCAATGTAGCAGGAGGTGACTGTTCTTTTTCCAACTGGGAATATAAATGCATGATCCAGAAAAGCAAAACGGATTTATTTTCATTTGTCTGTTTGTTGATAAAGGCTCAAAGAGGTTTGGTTAAAGTGATATGTTTTCCAAACTTTTAGTATGAGAAGTTAATGCTACATAGTAATTACATGGGATATAACGTTCCAACATCTCTACATAAACTTAAACACTCGAGAGTTTAACACTCACTGAAAACACTGTGATCATGTTTATCTAGAGTATGAATGAATGCAGAGGGGAATGAAAGAGGCCAGAGAAGAGATGAAAATGAAAGAAGGGACCAGGGGATCCTTGAAAGTGTGTGATGAACGACTGCAGCAATAATTTCAGCTTCCCTGAAAACTCTTCACGGCTCATAAACTTCCAGGAAGAACAGAAAACGTCTCTGTGTTCTCTCACTCTCTCCATCCCATCATCCGGCCAACCAACGGCTTTTTTTGGGGAGGGTAAGGACAAGAAAGAGAGGGAGAGAAAGAAAGAGAGAGTGAAATGGCCTTCTGTTTCATTCTTTTATTTTATTACTTTCATTTTCTTGTTTTTATATGTTCTTTTCTGGGAGGAAGGCGATTCATCACCACGGAGGAGAGCAACAACAAAACCCAAACTCGGACGGTGGAGGATGATTTATCGCTCTCCTTTCGCTCTCTGCTCCACTTTATTCCTCCCTTTCTCTCTTCTTTCCACTGCTCTCTTCCTCTCTCTTTCTCTCTCGAGTGTTCGAGTAGAAAGACAGAAAGTCAGAAGAAGGAAGGCGAGGCGGAAAAGATGGAGAAGAGCTGAGAGTGAAATGAAAGGGAGCTCGGTGTGTTTGAAAAGTTGGGGAAATGAGCTCAGTATAATGAAATGTAAATAGGTAGCTGAAGTAAGAGATACTGTACATTTTCCTGACAGTGGGGGTTGATTTTTGACCCAACTTCATATTATTAAAAGTGGTTAATGCACAAACAAGGGCTCCATCATATCGTATGACTTTGAAGGTAAAAGGACAAAAAAGGCCATGCATTTTAACCCTTTTTTTTTTAACCTTGTGAGCTTTATTTTAGCTTGCTGCCTTTACTTTTTAGCTCTTAGCCATACATGCTGTATCTTGTTTTCTGCAGAATATACTAGGGTTTTCATATCTTTCATTATTTGGTATAACACTTGTAGATTTTTCCTAAATTTGCCTATACTTTTATATAACTTTTTGCATGTATTACAGCACAAAATGCTGGCAGTAGAGGTATCTACTCATAACTGGGGGAGATTGCCTGGAATTTAGTAATATCAGAACCATTTTACTATTCTGCAGTTAACGTTCGTGGATTCTATCAACTTAAAATTACACTTGGTACCCTTATCTGCTCCTGTATCTTTGCACCTGATGTCGCAAATCAGTGGAAGTCCATGTCAGTAAACACTTACACCTCTCAGTAAACCAAATCAAATGTCACTGAGCTTTTGCTGTTGCCTTCCATAAGGAGTGTCAACAACTTCAGTGGTTTCTTCGCTCAGTTGAAAGTTTTCCAATGGACCTGTGGACATTGCTTTAGCTTTCTTGATGTTGAGGCTTTAAACTTGCCCTTCTCCGATCAATATTTTCGAGTCTTCCTCATTCTCTGCAAATGAAGTTGCATCATCTGCATACTGAAGTTGTTGACATTTTAATCGCCTATTTTTATTTTTCAATTATTTTTGAGATTGTCTTAGCTTTAAGACAAATATAGAACAATTTATCCTTAACATAAAAATAGATAAAGTAGAAGCCATGGAAAACACATTTTCTTCATAATTGTTTTCATTATAAGCAACAAGGCCTGAAATGCACTTTTTGGAGTCTCCATTGGTTGCCTTACAGCTTCGCAATACTATCAAGACTCCTCAAAGTCACTGTTGCCCTCTGAAATTGAATTATACATGCACATAAGCCTTCTAAATATGACGCTTTTATATTTCAGCCACAAAACCAGCTGCAGCATGAGAGTTTTAGTGATGCTGATAGGCAGGTTTTGATGCTCCTCGGTTGAGTCAGGCCAACTGTTTCCAGACTTTGTGCTAATATGAGCTAGCCAGCTGCTAGTGGAGCCTCGTACAGACATGAGAGAGTTGATCTTCACATAACTCTCAGGAAGAAAGCCAATGTATACATTTCTCAAAATGTCAAATTATTTCTGTCAAAGAAACATGATTGTTTGAAGTGATTACTAGGAAGTCAGTGTCAGTAAACATTTAAACATCCCAGTAAACCAAATCATATGTCACTGAGCTTTTACATTTCTACCACCTATTTTCATTCCAATTTTCACTTCTTGGAGTCCTGCCACTGTCATAATATGCTCACACACAGATTAAACAGCTATGGGGACAGGATGAATCCCTGCCTTTGCTTATACTGAACCAGTTCATCTCACCAGACTCTGTCAGAGTTGAGTCTTGGTCAAACAACTAGTTGCCCAACTTAGGAAACAAAAGGACTGTGGTGGTTTATTGAACTGAGGTGCAGGAGTTTGGAAATGAGTGAAGAAATTACCGACAACAAGACTTTAGTCAACAAAACTTTGCAAAACTGGTCTTCACAATGTTATTATTTTCATTTACATGTAACGAGGCATTACTGTAAAGTTCCATTTAACATGCAATGACTATGTTACATGGATATGTCCTATGGAAGTATCTATGCAGTGACTAGTTCACTAGTAATATAAACCAGAGTGATGGATGTAAAAATTTAACTGACTGCAAGTTCTAAATATCTAAATCTAATGTAAGTTCAAGATATTTTTTTCGCCAAACTTTCTCTCACAGACAATCAGCCACTAATAATAACAAGTCATACGTCTGCATTTGATATGTGCTACGCCTTCCTGCAGTAAGCACTAAGAGGGCAATTCAACCAAGAAGAAGGATATGAATTTGTTGGGTTCAATCTGTCAGGACAGAATGTTCTGCTAAAAAATAATGTATCTAGTCTAAATTATTCTTCTCTGCACAGTGTTTTGGTTGTACAAACAAGCATACTGTGTGCCTGCTCCTATACCTCTCTTACCTTGCTGGGATAATGCATGAGGTATGACACTGAAATGTCAAGCACACTCGATTGCTTAAACACTTTGCACACATGCAGTGAAGAAATAAGCATTTTCTCTTTGGATTTAACCTCTGTAATTCATGTGAAAAATGAGTTTATTAGCCTGTATTGTTTATGATGCTGCAGCTACATGTGATACTTTGTTTACTCGTCTCACAGAGCCATATATTAAAGATGGCGTGAGTGGCATTTTCTTTCTTTGTGTGCCTGAATTGAAATGGATTGGAACCCACAGTACAAACCGGCAGTGGGCTTGCCAGGGTTTTGGAGCAGGCCCAATGTTATCCGACTAAGACAGGTGTATAATATTTGGCTGGGTTTATAATTGATGGTTGATACAGCTCCTCCTGCCAGTACATCGGAGACCTCTGTCTGTCTGTGCTGTTGGAAGAGAGATTTCTCCTCTCTTGTTTTGTCTGAGATTTCTCCCTTTTGTATCTGGAAGCTTTAGGAAATAATTTGGCTTGGTCTTGCTCTCTGTAGATTACCTGCTTTAATCGACTTAGCCAAGTGGTATAACTGATCAATAAAAATATATTTTGCTCTTTATTATTTGTTACTTTATTGTAAACAATTCTGTATTGCAAGGCATCTGATTTGTCAGTATATCAAGCTGAGTCAAAGTTAATTGATTCTTTTAGAGCCCATTTAAAACAGCAGGAGCTATATATGCTGCACTGTTAAAATAGTAAATAAACATTATAACTAATGGCAAAGAAACTACAGATACAGCTCTTCTATCATTAGACACAGAGAACACCTTTGATAGGGTCGAGTGGTCATATCTGTTCCATGTATTGGAAAGGTTTGGGTTCTGAAAGAGCTTTAGAAAGTGGATCCATCTAATTTATATAAAGCCAACAGCAGAAATCTCACATCCATTAAACATCAAACGAGACTGTCGCCAGGGTTGTCCACTGTCCCTGCTGGTTTTGCAATTATTGTACGGTTACGTCCACAAATTCATGGAACAACAGTCAGACAGATTGAGCATTAGCTGTCACTGTATACTGATGATATAATTGTGTTTATCACTAAATGTGATTAATCAATTCCAGGTCTGTTACAGTTATTAAAAATATTTAGTGATATCTCAGGCTATGAAGTGAACAAACCTAAATCGAGAAGATCGTTTCAAAAATAATTTACTTTAACCTCGAGTTATTTCTGCTTGGTCTGTATCCAAAAGAATATAATTATAATAAAAATGAGCAACTATTGATATACCTCAGCTTTGTAAGCACCAAAAGGTTGAGGTTTCTGTTTTGGCAAATAAACTCACAAACTTTTACACAGCAGATTAAAAAGAAAAGTCTTCCACTAGAAATGATTGCTTATAGATTGGAAGATAAAAAAAAAAAGGAAATTTGGATTCCCTGAATGAACAATGTAAAAGACCTGGATTTACCAGAAAATTACACCATTTGCTGTAAAGAATAAATCAAGAAGTTTCTGACTGACTTGTACTTGACAAGACTGAAGTCGGGTTATGTGAGCGATGCCTCTTGTTAGTTGGTTTCAATCCTGTGCAGGCAGTATGGTGGACATCAAACAAAGCTGTAAGAGGCTGAGAACAGTCGGGAGGAGCTGCACTGTTTGGAACAGCAGAGACTCAGTCAGCAGCTGTAGTTGGCTCCAAAAACTTCACTCATTACCAACAAACTTCTCACTAGGAGTTTCCTTTAAAATGCCAGCTCATAATTAGGAGTCTCTTCTCAATGGAAGGTTGTGTTACACAATGTTTCGGTAGATTTAAAAAAAAAAAATTATGACCAAAATACACTACCCGTCCAAAAAAAATTGCACACTATAATATTTCATTGGACCTCCTTTAGCTTTGAGAACGACACACTTTCGCCGTGGCGTCGTTTCGATCAGCTTCTGCAAATTCACCAGAGTTGGATTCATTTTCACCAAGATCTTATACTGATGATGGGAGTCAGACAAAGTCTTCTCCAGAACATCCCAAAGATTCAACTTCAGATTTATTGTCATTCAGCAACGTACGTAGTACACAGTTAAACGAAATGTTTCTCACATGCATTTCACAGTGCAGAAATGAGGGTAATACTATA
The DNA here is from genome assembly GCA_027123335.1 of Amphiprion clarkii. Lineage (NCBI taxonomy): Eukaryota > Metazoa > Chordata > Actinopteri > Pomacentridae > Amphiprion > Amphiprion clarkii. The sequence continues at coordinate 32,570,141 of CM049578.1, read as the reverse complement.
AAAAAAAAGTTAAGAATAAATACAAGGTAAAAATGAATATAAGATCATTTAGAAAGACTAAACTAGATAAGAAAACAAAACCAAAGCACAAGCATACATCAGACACAATCATACTCGCTACTGGGGTGATAATGAGTGAGATTAATGTGACTGCAGTTTTTCCAGTGTCCAATCTTTATGCTACCTAGCAAACTGAAGCCTTTTTTTCTGACTAGCCTCACTGATCAGTGTTTTTCTTAGAGCTACACAGCTGTTTCGTCCCAATCCCTGGAGTTCCCTTTACATTGCGCATATGGAAATGCTCTTACTTTTACTATTAAACATAGCCGTGATCATCTAAGAGTTTGTTCCAACCACATTTGTTTCTGAAAGATGATGGTTCTCCACTATCCTTCAGGTTTTAATAATGCATTGGACGGTTCTTAACCTGATTTTAGTAGTTTCAGACATATCCATAGTTGTTTTCTTTGCTTGATGCAGGGCAATAATTTGACCCTTCTGAGACAGATTAACATCCTTTCCATGACCACAGGATATGTCTTCCAACATGATTGTTTAAGAAACGAGAAGCTCTTCACTGCATCGTCTAGGGTTAAATAAGTTGTTGCAGCTGAAACATATTCATCACTGCAGTAATTATCCAATGGAAGGCTCTTCCCTACTTGCTCAGTTAAATCCAGGTGGTGACTTCTTTTTTTGGCAGGCAGTGCACCAAAGGTGGCGGCAATATTGATGCAAAAGGTTTCCTTTGGAGTTTCATGAGATCCAATTCCACAAGCAACATGGTGACAAACGCGCATTTATTCTGACTGCAGATGAGAATAATATTGTGATACTACAGGAAGCATCAGAGGTGTCAACATATTCAGCAAAAGTTTTGCAAAAGAACAGAATACAGTAGGATAAACAGTCTATTTTTATTTGGTTTCCCGCTTTGTTTAAATAACAAGCTCTCAGGAAGTACAATTTAATGTCTGCCATCATGCAAGAAATACGAACCGAGCACTGAATTGTTCTCCCTCATTTTTAATTTCACAGACATCTTACGAACTTTCAAGGAGATTTTTGCCTGGAGACCCTTTTAATTTCTGTCCCTGATTCAGTACATGCTTCAGTACAAAGTACAGTGTGAGATATCAGTGCCCATCTCCAGAGGGCCATTGTCCTTAATTAGAAGTGTGGTTATCTCCTTGGTTCTGCCCTTCATCATTAGCAGCTCCTCTGCTCCACACATAGACTCCGGGTCACTTTCAGTTCAGTCCGCTCAGCTGAAGATGCAGAAAAGGCTCTTTCAGTTCACGTGCAGATTTGTTGGTGGCAGGAAAACGGCAGGTAACTAATAAGATATTTTAGCTAACTGCTGCATGCATTTATTGTTTTGTTGGAAAACAGCATGAAGTGTACTCTGTCAAGCAGATAATCACAAATATGAGGACATATTCAGTATTTTTTTCAGGAAAATATGCCATAGAATGCAGGAAAGTATATATTTTTTTAAATTCCTGTTTTCATTATTAGATAATTGAAACAAAGACACCTTACATGCTGTCTGAGATACCTGCTGATGTCTGAGTGTCAGAGACTCCTGTCTCTGACTGAAAAAGCACTAACACCGCTTTTCTAAAGAGAGTCCTCTAAAACTGAAGAGGAAGCTGAATCAATACTTTAACTTTACTGTCATCGTTTCATTTCATATCCAGTGCACTGACATGCAGAGTCAACACTATTAAAAATGCACCAGTGTCCAGATAATCTGACCACATTGTACGTGACCCTTAAAAGACCTGCACACCTCTCAATCATAGAGAAAGTGGACATTTTGTGGCAAGTTTTGCAGTAGCTGGCAGCAGTTTGCATGTTTTCCCTGCATGAGTTTTCACCGAGTTCTCCGGCTTCTTCCCACAATCCAAAAACATATTGAGGATAATTGATCGATAATTCTAAATTGTCTGTAGGTGTGTGTGTGTGTGTTTTGTTGTCTGTCTCTGTGTGTAGTTGTCCAGAGGATTAAGCTGTGTATAGATAATAGATAGATGGGTGAATTTTGCAATATTTCACATTTTGGTACAACTTCACAGCCCCCTCCCCAATCCCTGCATCTGACCCCACACCTCCCGTGACCTCCTCACCCCTTCCTCTCTCCCTCCTTTGTTGCTCTCCCTCTTTATTTCTGCCTTTCCCTGTTCTTCCCTCTCTTCTGTTCTGTTTCTCTCTTGCTCCACTGTGCCGCTCTCTGCAGCGGCTGCAACCAATCAGTCGTCAGCTCATCAGCAGAACTCCATGCAGCTGCAGCTCAGCTCACCTGTCATCACCTCCTCAGCAATAAAAGCCGGTTCCACCCCGTCAGACTGTAGCTTCAGCTTCATGCTGTCAGTTCTTGGCCATTTCACATTTTTGCCCCTTTGTATCTAGTTCACCGCTAACCTGTGTGTTGTGCTTGCAGTTCTGCCCGGTTCTGCCCGGACCCTCTGACCCACCACCCTGCTTGGTTCTGCCCAGCCTCTCACCGGACCCTTAGACCCCCATCCCTTCCCTGCCAGTGAGTTTAGTTTAGTTTAAATCCCTTCTTGGCTTCTCCTTTAGTCCTGGTTTATTGTTTATAGTGTGTAGCTGGTACTCCTTCCCCTCGTCTTAGTTCGGTCTTGTGAAATAAATCCTTTTGAATCCTGACTGGTCTCTGTCTAGTCTGTGCACTTTCTCCTTTGGGTTCTCACCTGTGCTGTGACATACAAAAACAATGTTTTTCACCCAATCTGCAAAGCTGTTTGTCTCATGTTTAGCTATTCAGAGGCCTACATGATCAGCTGAAGATTCCAACTATTCTGCTCAATTAAATGAAAATACCTATACAGATGAACTACTATAATAATACCATAATGTTAATGATCAAAAAAATTGTTCTTATACATTTACATAACTGATATGGTGTGATATATCAGCTGGATCTGTCTGACAGTAATATATCAAATATGGTTCTGCAGATAAAAGGATCATGACCTACAAACACAGTTCCACATGAACAATCATTATTATCTGAAAACTCTACAGCTATTTTTCTGGACATTAAAGAGTGACTGAAGTGGCCTAAAATCAAAAGCAAAAAAAAATATGACTCGAGGTCAGTCGAGGTAAAGAGATAGAGCTTTACCGTGTCTCTGTACTGTCGATGCTTCTTTCTGGGTGGCCCGTTCCCACTTTGGGGGGATAAGGGGCATCCAGGCTACTCAGCCAATCACTGCTCTCGGTTCAGCAGCAGCCCACGGCCCGTGATGAAGCCATTAAAAATGCCTGGCTGAGGCCAGATGGTCCGTCATTGAGGAGAGAAGGAGAGGGAAGGATGGAGGGAGGGAAAGAGGAGGCTGGGGAGATGCAAAAAGAGAGAAAGGAGAGAAGGTCAAGAAAAACAGAGTGAGAGAGAACAAAGGAGAAACAAATGGGGTCGTCATAGAGGAGAAATGATGAAAAGATGTCAACAACGGAAGGGTGAAGGGAAAAGAAAAATTGAGGACATCTAATAAGGACAGAGGAAGAAATAACTGAGACAAGGAGGAAAACTGAGGAATCAAAGAGAATGAGATAAAAGAAAAAAGATGAAGAGAGGAAGAAAACAAACAGCTGGAGAGGGAGGTGGAGAACAGGGTTGAGAAAAAGAGCAAAGGAAGAGTAAAAACTGACTAGAAGAGGAAATGGAATACAAAGAGAGAAATGAAGCGTGTGCATGCAGAGAAAACGGGTTTTCATGTCATTTCTTGGGTTTGCATGAAGCAGCAATCGCCAGAGATGAAACATGAAGCTGATGTGGAAGAAGTGAAAACTGCAGTTCCTCGAATGACCACTTGAGGCTGCCTCTAAAACAGAGTCAGTCTCCATAGACCTCCATGCTAAAATGCACAACTTTAAATGAAAAATAAACAGGTTTACAGCCTGGTCTACTGTGAAGGCATAAACATGAACAGTATGTCAGGGTTAAAGCTGAATCCATGTGCGGTAACACAGGTTGGTACGATCAATAGCTTAGTCTAGTTTTTAAATGCTGTTGTCGATGTTTTTGTTATTATGTTTAGTGTCTCCGTTTTGGTTCTCCGTAGCCTTAAAACTGTCTCCATGAAACCGTTGGATGGTGGAATAATTCTTCCTCTCTGTGAAAAACGTCCAAAGCGAGCCTCGGTTCGCTCCATTTTCTTCATTAGCTCAACATGGACGAAGGACGAGGCAAGCTGTTGTTGTTACACCACTCAGACTGTCCCACTCAGTGGATAAACACACACATTTGGTTTATTTAGTACACATGGATACATGGTAACTGATGGGGCTTTGCACTGCAGTCTGTTTGGCTGTTTGACGACGCAAACAGCAGAATAAAGGAAGCCACATCACAGGATTTGTATTACAAGAATGACAGGATTAACAGAGGAATGAGTGAACGAATGCAGGTTGATTTAAAGTGTGCCACTGAGGACGTGTTTCTGAATGAAGCGAGATGTGATCGAGTGAAATGGATGACTGGAGGAGTGTGTCAGCGTCAAATGATGCTACTGAATGAGTCAATGAATGAATGATTGTGTGGCGTAATGAATTGATGCATCTGTACTTAAGTAAACCAGCTCAAGGCAGCGCATGACTGAATGAAGTCAACAGATGATTAAAGTGATATTAATGAGATAACGAATGAACAGGGATGCAAATGTTTAGACATGCTGGTGCGGCAGCCATATCGTGTTGTTTAAATGGACAATTCAGTGAAATATGAACGTGTAAATGCAATTAATTCTCATGGTGGAATAAAGGTTGCAGATACATGAGTGATCAAAGCACCGCAAGAAAACAATACTAGAAAAATGATGCTGTCATGTGAGTATGTGGATACATATGTGTGACAAATGAAAGGAAAAACAGAATAAATGACATACAGGTGCACTGCCAGCATCAATTAATCAACTAACGTCCAATTAAGCTCTGTGGCATGTATTTCAATTCTGAGCAGGACCAGTCGTGTGTGATTTGATATGAATGTGGCAAAATGGAAAACAATGTTAAAAACGGGTTCATTGTTTTACATTCCTGCTAAACAGCATTTTCAGTTACATTTTAAGGGAACCCATTTGCTTCTGAGGTATCACCAGCATGTTTCAAAACCATCTGTCATCTGTTCATACACTACTATTCAAAAGTGTGTGGTCACCCAGGCAATTTCATGTTTTCCATGAAAACTGTTAACATAACTGCACAAGGGTTTTGTAATCATCAATGAGCCTTTCAACAGCATTAGCTAACACAATGTAGCATTAGAACACAGGAGTGATGGTTGCTGGAAATGTTCCTCTGTGCCCCTATGGAGATATTTCCATCTAGAATAGACATTTACCACATTAACAATGTCTAGACTGGATTTCTGATTCATTTAATGTTATCTTCATTGAAAAAAATGTTTTTCTTGCAAAAATAAGGACATTTCTAAGCGACCCCAAACTTTTTGAGTGAAAGTGTATATTTTGGCATGGAAGTCTCCAACATTCATGCAAGCATCACGTGATACGCTGCTGCTACAGTATGCTTCTGTATGCACTGAGATGTTCAATATGTTTTACAAAGTTTGTTCTTGATCTTGGCTAGTTGGCTCCAAAATCTGCTTTGTATAAAAGTCCAATATTACATGCTAGCAAGCTGTATTGTGAGATGCTGTGAACCCTGGCAGCAACCTTTTTTTTTAACTGTTGTATTGGTTCTTCCCTAAAAGTTATACATAATTCACACATTTGTATTGATTAAACGATCTATAACGCACCATGAAGCCTGCTCTTACTTGAACATAAGGTGGAGGAGTTCAGCTGCACGTTTACGAGGCTGGAAGTGGAGCGCAGGTCTGACTGTCCACTGATTCAGAGGCCAGACGGTGCTTTGTGGCATCGGGCGGCTCCGTGGGGGAAAGGTGAGGCGAAGTGGTTGAAAAATTTTCCTGTTTAACCTCTCATTAATGTTCCACAACCTGCCTGTCTGCGAGGACCTCGTCTGCAGCCAACCTGGGGCCTCTGCTATCACTCTCTGACTTGTGTATATATGTCAGCATTTGGCTTTCTGCGCGCCCTCCAGGATGTGACCCGGATACACACTTATTACATCACAGACCCACGAGGTTAAAGCATGCAAATGGCTAAAAAAAAAAAAAAAAGTGTGTGGTTGCAGGCACAAAATGAGGCTGTTATGTACCAAGGTAGATCTAAACTAGGCTGCAGTGTTTTAGTAAAAAGGTAAACACTGTGCTAGATTTGACATTTGGGATGAAAGAAGCTGCAACTAAACTAAACTAAAACTAACTAAAGCTAAATCAGCCATTTAGATGAACAAGCCACTAACAAATAACAGAAAACTAATCATCCAGCTACAAAAATGTGCAGTTACAAACAAAAATGCATCAAACTGAAATAACTCAAAGATAACTAACAACAAATCATCCAGCCAACAAGATGCAAACTTTCACCAACCAGCCAGCCAGCCGGACACTGCTGGGTCAAAACGTCTTCTGAATTAAAGCGGCATTAATGGAGAAGTTTATAAAAGTGAACACAACATGATAGTGGCTTGAAGTGAGGAACCTGCAGAGAATTATCACCTGAATGCTCCCTTTAGCTCTCCATAACATTTTACCAGGTTGTAGTTCCTCGACTTTATTGTTTTAGTTCACGGTCAGTGATCACATAGCCAGTAATTTCCCTCAGGAGTTTATAGAGACAAAAACTGAGATCTAAGAGGGTAAATATTGGACTTGCATTCATCCAATGGACATAAAGACGACTCCAAATGAATGATAACATTGCTCAATAACTACTAGATGGGTAAACCAGCAACTGTTTGCAAACCTTTAAAAGGTGACGATATTGTTGCTATATAGAGTTCGCAGCTTATTTCTGATGTCCTCAAGTGGCCAAAATAAAACTGCAATTGTAGGAATTTCCAGCAATGTAAAATACTCACCACAACACATTTTAAAACCATCATACCAACCTATAAAATGACTCTAGCACTGAACTTATAGTAATCCACCAGTCTGCCTACCACTAAAGTATGGCCACCAACCAACAAAATAAGGCACTTTAATTTAACTAACCAACCAGGACTGAAATTTTAAAAAGTTAACATTTACTTCAGTTACAAAAGTGCCGGTACAGAAGATCTTTAGATGCTCAAGACACACACTTGCACACACACACACACACACACTTCTACAAACCAGCATTTGTCATGCACAACATCTGCTGCAGCCGCTGATTGTTTATCAACCCTGGAATGATGACAGAATATCAAATCACCTGAAGGCCCTGAAAGGACAAAAGACTCTTTGCAAAAATGGTAATCGAATTTCACTCATGAATCTGATTTAGACCAGCGGACCGAGAAGGCATTCAACTTTTTGTGATATTTATCAATCAACAGAAGACAGTTGGTCTCTGCTAGGTGTCTCACTGGACAATCTACTTTTATGAGACTTCACATTTGTAAACCAACCAGGTAGCGTAATGAAAAGGCTAGACTGAATTTATGACCTCCTGGAAAAAAATTCTTCTTGCGGTGTAATTACTTATTGATGAGTGTTTGTGTATGTTTGTGTGGATGTCTGCATTTGTCTGTGGGCAATCTTGTCTAAATTAACCTTTTATGTATGCATGCATGTGCATATTTATGTGGTTTCAGACATTTGTGTGTGTTGTATATGTGTGCAGACCTGCATGAATATGTGTGGCTGCACAGACAGCAGCTGAAAGTATGAGATTTGAATAAAAAGAAGGTAAGAAATACTGTAAGAGGATGCTAATGAGGTGGTGTGTTTATAAAGGAAATATGTATTCAGCGAAAGCAGAACGAGCTCTATGCATCTATAAATTACTTTGGGGGCTCTGTTGCCTCTCTCAGGAATGCTGATATATCGTGGATAGAAAGAGAAAGAGACGGCGAGAAACAGTGTTTTTGTTGTGAAAACCTTTTCAGATAATACTGAAAATGAGAGACAAAAGACATAATATAGGAGATAAATGGAGAAAACAAGAAAAGAAATGAGTAGACATTACTAATGAAGCTACCTTTATAATGTTAGGCTAATATATTATTATAAATTTTGTTATTTATGTCCTCCAAAGGAAAACAACAACATTAGTCATTTCAGCAAATGCTCCCTAAACAAAATACCGACAGTGTAATTGCAGTTCTGCCCTTTGCTCAGCTGTGACAGAACATGGTTGATAATCACATCTATTACAACAGCATTGCTTCCATAGACTTGTTTTTTACCCACATGTAAACCATGACATCTCTGGGAATATACTTGCAATGCTACAGCTGTAACTGTACAGCACTGTGCATACAGTCAGCATGGAAATAGGACAGAGTCAGTTTGTCCTTCTGAGTTTTCCAGCAGTCAGGCGTCTTCAAGTGTTTTGCTGTTTCTTCTCTGAAACAGCAAACTGCCCTGTTGCAAAATCCTGTTCCTGCCTCTTGGCCAGAGTCAATACTTTTCTCTGCCTCTCGGTCAGAGAGTGAGTTGGTTTCCAAATCTCAGTTTGCCAGACTTTGTGTTTTTTTTTTTGTCTAGATCTGCCTCTTTGTCTGAGGTTGGGTCTGTCTTTCTGTCTAACCCCAGGGCCCTTTCTCCAAAACATCCTTAGGCTAAAAACAACTCCTAACTGCAACTCCTACAAATAAGGGACATAACACTCATACCTGGCTGGCTGTAGGACTCCTCAGTTTTTGTTCTGTGACTGGTTCAAAAGGTTTTTATGTGCAGAAGTAGTTCCAAGTTTGAGAGAAATCTTTTTTTAAAAAGGCCCCACCTGACCCCCTCAGAATTATCTAATTCTCTACATAAATCAACCTTAGTATATTTATCTTTATGCTATGAATACTGTCCAAGATACAGGCCCTTAAAGTGCATAAATGTTTGCATTTTGGAGCCCTAAAAATTTCATAAGGATGGGCACTGGAGATGGACAGATGAAGCTTTTTATAGGCCTTCACACATTTGAGCTCTGATAAAAATTGCAACCAAATCAAATCTACCTCCAGGTGACACAGGTCACAACTGATTGCTGAAATCTCATTTTTGTTTAGTACATGTTTTTCCGTAACTAATCCAGTATCAATATCACGGAGTGTGTTATAGTTACAATAATAAAACTGCACCAATTTAATGTCTGACGTAGTGTAATTGAAAAAAGCATTGACAATCTGGATATGTTATCTGTTTTCAGATAATTCACCAAATGTATCTACATTTTCATTACCAGAAAATCAGAAAATCATTTTCAAACAGAGGGGGGTTGTATTGGGTGTGAAGCAATGACACATGCTATTGTTCATCTATTTGAGACAATGAAGACAGGCTGTTATAATTCTACAGCTGTACAGTTTTATTTGGCAGATGCTTTTATCCAAAACGACGTACATCTGAGAGTAGATCCAACACAAGCAAGGATCTAGTCAGGAGAAATTATAAGGATATCTGCTTATTGACAGGAGTGTTCTGATGGTGACGGAGCTCATAAAGGATAGAGTCGCCTCATCAAACACTAAAACAGTAACCTTCAGTCGACCAGGATTAAGGTGACAACAACACTGAAAGTCCTCGTCCTGATCCCAAACCTATCTGGTCCTGGTCCATCTGTCAGAGTTAAAACCTGGACCTGAGTCTGAATCTGTTTCTCAAACTGCAGTTTTGAAAGTACACCAGATGCAGCTTTCAGCTTCTCCCTGACCAGGCTGTCTGTACCACCATCTCTGCCAGCAGATTCCCTCAATACGCCTCTCCAGCCTGTTACCAGCTCTGATTATCTCTTAATGATTGTCTGGTAGTCCTGCCTGCTTGCTGATAATTGGACTACCTATGAAGGTCTGCCAGGTGCCTGTTTTGAACCTGCATGCTTCATCTTTGTAGACTGCATTTTTGTAGACTGCAAAATGGAAGAAAGGCAACCTTTTATGTGTGTGTCTGTATGTAATTTAAAGCGCTGTGGTTCCAGGCAGACTGTCAGATACGCTGCTCACAGCGCTGACCTCCACCTTTGCTACAGATCTGTCGTTTCTTATCTCGTTTCTAGTCTACTGTTTCTTACTCCGATTTCATCTGTCACACCCTCCTCTAATTTTCAACCTCTCTCAGTTTCTTTTACTGTCCCCTCCTGTTTGTCATTTCTTCATTTCTTGCCTATTCCTTGTTTAGCTCTCATAAAAAATGTGTTTGTGGAGGTTGATATACATTTTGACAATCCTGGCCATCCCAAAAAGCAAGTCAATAAACCTGCCTGATAAAATTTCTTTTCAATCTAGTGAGCATCTTTTATGGCAGGTCTTACTCCACTGGCGGACCAGAAAAGTGAAATACAAAATGAAATAAAAGTGAAACTGTTAAAGGGTTTTATTAACACTCTGGGTCTTTGGTGTTCGCATTTAAAACTGTGCGACAAAACGACTTTGTACAACTGCAATCTTAAGGTCAGCTGGTGACAGGGTGGATTGTTTCTAAATAGATTTCTTGATTGCTATATTTATTGCTCAGCTTGAGGATGATCTGGTTTGTTTACCGGTGGGTTGTGTTGCTGTCTGATCAGCTGTTTGGTTGGTTGAGTGTGTGCAGTTTGAATAGTCTCTTGGCTTCTTTGGTTGGTTGTTGGTGTCACACATACCTGTTAGCCTCAGGTGTCTTTTGATTAACCCAGACGTCAGTGTTTTTTTGACACTTCCGTGGTTAGGGGCTGCTGAAACGCCTCACCTCTCAATGTCACTCACCATTTCCTACCTTCTTTTCTCTTTGCTTAGTGTCTACTGCTGTCTCTCAGGATCAACCCGTCCTGTGCTGCCCTCATTTCACAAGAAGACAAACTAAAGAACGAGTGCCGCCGAAGGCTCCAGGCAACAAATCTCCACGAATGACAGTGTTTTTTTTCACTGGAGAACAGACCAGCCACACCACGGCACAGTACCAACCGATACAAGCCATCTCCCATCTAACAGACAAGAAGCCAAATAGGTTTTGATTTGTCTGAACGTGGCCTGTGGCCTTGTTAGTCTGTATCAGGAACTCGGTGACAAGCTGGTGAAAGCGAGGGACATTTTATCATACTGTAGCTGAGTGCCGGGGACACGGCGACAAAGGACGGAGGACTGACAGGTTTTCAGAAGAGCCTCTGATTTCTTAACTGACATTTGAAGTCTTCTGAACTCTACTGGACGAGGAGTCACTCAACTTTGAAAAGCTGCTGGAACCTCCAGGGGGGGAGAGTGGGTGGTGGTCTGAAATAATCAGATCAATCCAGCAGAAGACGTCACATCATCACATCAGAGAGGGAACGTCAGGTCATTTCTCTTTTCAGTGCTGCAGCTCAGAAGCCAAAGACAATAAAATCCACGCAATACATCACAAGGCACTGCAACGGCTCCTCTAGAGGGTATGACAGACAAACCAAACGATTATTTGTGATTGGTTCAAAAAAGCCCCTTGGCCCTGCCAGCATTTATCAGCAGCTTCATGAGAGGTCTGTTACCACCCTGTTTGCATGCTTTTGGACAGTGGGAGGAAGCTGGAGAACCTTTTGATAAGTTTGTCTTCCTTTCATTGGATTGCTTTGTAGTTTGGGCAGTTATTGTCAGTGCTGGAATACCAACTTTTCCTGCATATTTCTCCATTACTGCAATATGCAGACACATCTACGTTTGTAAAACAGCAAATATTGATGACACCCTGTCTCTGAAAAGAATTGTGGTTGGACATCAGATCTTCTAAAACCTGAAAACAGCCAATAGAAGAAGTCTAGTTTCTTCTCAGATCACTTAAATTACAATAGAATTTTTGCCCAATGGTACCAAACTACCTCCTTTCTAAGTGCTAATGTCTCAAACCCAAGCCACAATCTTTACCGAACCTTAACCAAGGAAGACAAATGCCCAAAGTGGTGTCATACATTTTCTAACAGTTGGACAATCTATCTTCTGAAACTGAGGACTTGACAATTACATATAAATCTAAAACCTGGCTGTGATATGAAAGGAGAATCACATTGTCACCACAAGCAGATGCCACCAATATGGTTTGTGCCAGCTGTGACCCAGCTGTGAGCTTCAAGGAATTTGGGAGGGTAACAAATGAAGCTTACTGATAATACCTTATCAATATAATAACACTACAAGAGCAAAAATGCTTTATTTCTACACTTGAAATGGCATTCCTATGCATTCTGTATAAATACAGTAACTGATGTAGAATCTGAAAAAAGGCACAGTGCAGCTGAAGTGTAAATGGAATCAGTTCATTACTGCATATCTGTCACTGAAGTGCACTTGATTTTTTAATGTTTTTTTGCATCAGGTTATGCTTGATTAAAAAAAAACATTCTCAGTTCTTTCAAAGCAAAAGAATGAAGTTAACTGAAGAGCTGATCCTGATGCACCTCTCATATCCGCCCCATGAAAACATCCTGCTCTCTCACAAATAAGTTAATTTAAATGTTAATACTGTATGTAAATAATGGCCTGAATACAGTTCCACCTCTACAGGGTGAACATTGCTCATATTCGAGCTTCCCACCTGCTGGAGGTTTCGCCCTGCTAACGTGCAGGGGAGAAATTACATGTCAGCCACAGTGTCAGAATGATTAATTTGCCTCTGCATCATGGCATAGTAATCCTCCTCGCCATGGCGCGATCAATCACACAACGGCCGGCGGGTCGCCATGGCACACACCGCACAACCCGACCGAATGCTGAGGCGAGGTGGGTTCCTCCTATAATACAGTCACAACAAACAGCTGCTTGTCTGGCAGGAACAGAGAGGGAGGATGCAGAATAATAGAGAGAGATGATTTTAATGTTTATTTGGTCTCAGTTGGCTTGGTCATGCAGAAAAGTTAATTCAAGCCATTAAAGTACATTAGATTAGCATTCAAACCATGATTGTTGGCATTATGGGTCTGACTCCGTAGATTTCAGAATTGTTGAATGAGCAATGAGCAATTACCACAAAATGACCAAAACTTACCAAAAATTAAAACTAAATGAGCAAAAACTACCAAAAATAACTACAACATTACCAGAAATTACCAGAAAATGATGGAAATGTACCACAAACTGGCCAAAAATGACCAAAAATAACCACAAAATTACCAAAAATTACCAGAAAATTAACAAAAATGACCACTAAATCAGCAAACATTACCAAAAAGTACCACAAAATGACCAGAAATGACAAAAAAAATCACAAAATGATGAAATATTACCATAAAATGACAAAAAAAATTACTGCAATTTCTGTTGATTCTGACCATCTGTAGGCTTTGCACAAATGGAGATTCATGAGACCAGGCAACATTTGATTGGCTGATTGGGCACCTGCACGAATAAGTAGAGATACAGGTAAATATTAAAGTGCTCAGTGACAGATTGGTGCTTATGCAGCAGTTCTACTTCTTTAATGTTATTGTGGCATTTCACAGTTCACACCCATTGTTCCATCAGTCTGAGCATGCAGACTTTAATAATGCTTTTTTATGTCTGTGGTGTCATGTTAACATACAGTTGTGTGCTGTTTTTATGTCTGCGCTTCCAGTAAATGTTTTAGTATTAATAGTTGGACAGTGAGCATTCCTAGAAGAGCAAATTTCGAGAGCTTTTGTACTAAAATCACCTCTTCAGATGACATTTTCTCACAAGTCACTTACTAATAATTTAGTAAGATTTAATCAATAGATCTTGCTAAGCGAGAAGCTAAGCACAAAGGGGCAACAGCATGGTAAGGAAGTCGGTTTGGTTGGAGTTGCTTTTTTGTTCGGTTAGAAATGAAAGGATTTCTCATATTTGACCCTTTAAAGTGAAGGCACTAACACTGACTGAAAGAAAACTTCCCTTTCACATGAATCAGTTGCTGGTTCTTGTGATTGCAAATCCTCAGACGGACCGATTTACGAGCAAACAGCAATCAAGGCTTCCAGTAAAACCTGTTTAGATGTGTCCAGGTCAGCTTTCCGGTGCAGTCAAAGCATACAGAGCATCACACCACTAACCAGGTCGCAGTGTGTGTGTGTGTTGCATGTGAACTCACACAGCACACACACACAGTAAAAACACGTACCAACATGCACTAACCAGCCCAAGGCAATGCTCAGCTTTATCGCCGATAAATTACATATTGATCTCTCGGTGTGGACAGCAGACGGGGGAATAGACTGAGCTGCTGAATTGACTATTGAGTTTTCTCTGTGAAGAGATGATCGAATTTCTGCTGTTCGTCTCCACCTATGCAAGCTGCCTGCTGGCATCTTTGAGGCTGCAGCAGCACGTCGGTTGATATTTAACACCCACACCGTACGTGTGATTTCATCTCTGGGGATGGAGGGAAATTCCTGGGAGTTCCAAGCAAAGCCGCTGTCTTCTAATAACACGTTACCCACTGACCTAAAATAATGTGTTGCTCTTGTAGCTTTGGCTGTGTGCATACCAGACGTAATAACATTGTTCTCAAAAGGTAATCAATTATTCTTTAATTGTAAAAAGAATTACAGGACCACATTGTGCTCAAGACTTAAAAGTTAACAAACAGAATGTCCTGGATTGCCTGTATTATATGTGTATATGTATACTACTGTTCAAAAGTTTGGGGTCACCCAGACAATTTCATGTTTTCCATGAAAACTCACACTTTTATTCATGTGCTAGCAAAAGCGCACAAGGGTTTTCTAATCATCAATGAGCCTTTCAACACTATTAGCTAACACAATGTAGCATTAGAACACAGGAGTGATGGTTGCTGGAAATGTTCCTCTCTACCCCTATGGAGATATTCCATTAAAAATCAGCCGTTTCCAGCTAGAATAGTCATTTACCACATTAACAATGTCTACACTGGATTTATGATTCATTTAATGTTATCTTCATTGAAAAAAAAACTGCTTTTCTTTCAAAAATAAGGACATTTCTAAGCGACCCCAAACTTTTTAATGGTCTGTGTACAATTACAGATTTTTTGCAATAAGGTACAAGTACGATATGGTAGTAAATCACGAAATAAATAAAATTAAACCTAGAAGAGAAAAATAAGAAGTAATTCTGTCAGTATATGCTAAAGTAGTAAAGTATTATTGGACATTATAATGAAATAATGCACAGAAAATTTGAAATATTGCACACATTACTGCTATCGATTTTGCACACTCCGTTGGGGAGAAATATTGAAAATAATATTGATGTCATTGTTATTATTGTTGTCCTTCCTGCAGAAAGGAGCAGTTACACTGTTTGATGGCAGCTCTGTGGCTGCAGGGAATAATATTGAGCAGTTTCCTCAGCATCCTCCTCCACCAAAGACTCCAGCTCCACTCCCAGGACAGAACCAATTCTCCTGATGAGCTCGTTGAGTCTGTTAGCATCGGCTGCCTTCACTCTGCCGCCTCATCAAACTACAGTGTTGAAGATGGAGCTGACCACCATGGTGTGATAAAACATCTAATCACTTGGTGCTTGTGTCATTTCTGACCGTTTCTGAAAGTTTCATCCCAATCTGTTAATCCATTTTTGAGTAATGTTGCTAACCGACAGACAGACAGACAAACCAAAGCCGATCGTCACATAACTCAGAGTAATAAACTGATCAACTTGCCAGCGTGTTTTAATTCAACAGGTCATCTGTCTCAAATTTGTTAATGAAGGTAGATTTTACTGTTTCTAGAATGGGCTCACTTCTGGATTTCTACCAATTTCTAGCAGGGTTTCTTTGTAAATAAGATATTGATGATGTAGCAGTTCTGATTTTGACCCCTGGTACTTTTTGGTCACCAATGAGAACCAATACTTTTGCGCAAATTGCAATCAAGTTTGATTGAAATGCTCTGAATGGCCCTAAATTAAGGCTGAAAACTGGAACTGAAACTGGTTATGTGTTGGTCAAAGCGTCCTGAATGTTTTTTAAGATTGTTGTAACTTGTTCTGAAACACTTCTTCTGAAATGTTACCAAAGTACCACATTACATCGCCTTTAAATCTTGCTATCCTACAACTGGCATAGTGTTTGGTTGGGAAGTCTCAACCTTTTCTTTGTGTATTTTGGATTCAGCATCGGCAGTGGCAAAATTGCCAACAAGTTTATTCTCAGATGTTTTGTTGTCGTGGTAAATTTAACTTTGCTCACTCGTGTCTTGTACGTTTTTATTGATTAGCTTCGATTACCCATCATAGGTCCAGCTAATGTACAAGGCAGACTTCTTCACATGGCTTACTGTACTTACAGACTGTAACTTAAAATAAAGATGTTCAAATTCAAACTTTAATTAAGGTGTAAAAATCCCAAGAGTGGTTGTTTTTAAAATATGTCTCTAGGGCATGATAATAATGGGGAACATTTCAATTTTTGCAGTGCTCATAGAAAGAAAAACAAACAAAAACAAATTGCACCTAAACTGATGGCAGCTTGACTACAACTGCTTCTCCAGGCAGCCACTGTGTGTGAGTGCAAAAGTGTGTGCATTATTCCATGTTAAAGTCTGCACTTTGTCCATTTATGTGTCTGCTTAGCATGTGAATGTTTTCTGCATTCAGGTGTGTATAGGTGTGTGTTTGTGTGGCCTAACATGCTGCGTGTATAATTACAACACACCTCGGCGAAGTGTACTTAAGACACCATGCTGATCAGCCTATTCGCAAGGATAATATGATTAAGAGCCACCTATGGTGCTTTGCGAGTGTGTGCGCGAAGGGGAACTGGTCAGCAGCCAAAAGCACCATCTTAATATATGCTTCCAGCTCGTCCTCCCGCAGGGCTGAAGCAGCGCGGCGCCTGCGCCACGCAGCGCCTCGCCTTCAACCCGAGCCAAATCATCAGCCAACTATCACCCTGTACAAGGTTACATTAACACTCTCAGGCGTCCAATCAGATACCAGGCTTCATGCACTCCAGGGGCCCAGATTTAAGCTCTCAAATATGAGGACAGAGAATGCCTTGCAGTCTGCCAAGATGGCATTCTCCTCTGTTTTTTCTCTACAACATGTTTCTGTGCACATAAAATGCACTCTTTGACACTGATGGGGTGAATGCACGTAAAAGCAATCATCACTTTATTGATTCCTTTAATAAATCTGCAAGGATATGAAATATGAAGGGTTTAACATAAAACAGTGCGATGCTAAAGATGATATAGAGCCATATAAAACATCCGAGACCCTCAGTTCATTAAGCGTCCTAATGAGGATGATTCAGGTATGAGCCGTTATTCCTAATAAATTTGTCCCAGTAAGTCTGTAATAATTAAAAAGGAGGAGACGATAAAGAGTTGAAGAAGTACAAGGAGGAATTTCAACACAACAGATTGATATTTCAGGGGAATGTGCTTCTTTGGCATCTTCTCCCGAGTCGGAGAAAAAGATCAATATCAATTTAATTTTCGTGCATGTAGTACAGAAACAGGTTTGGAACATCTTTAGCTTAGATTTACACAGCGACTGGGAGCAGAGGACAGCTGCTAGCTTTGGACTATCAAATACTGCAGGTGGTGTCTTTAAATGTCTGTACAAAGACCATCTGCATTGGTTCCTATTCTTTGCCTTTATTTTTCCCATCATTCTCTGTTTTTGTCTTTATAAATACAGATTTAAATGTTGAGAGTTATAAGGCTGAAGTTTTTTCACAGTAACCAGCAGTTTGTCCAAACAATCAGCAACTAAGCTCTGAATCTAATGTTGTTCTTGTTATTACAAAACTTGATTGGGTTTAGGATTGTACCCAAACCACGGTGGTTCCAATGTTTGACATTTTGCAGACTTTTATTCAGCAGTCCAACAAGTCTTTACACCAGTCCATCACACCAGTAAAACCAGCTGTCAAAACAGATCTGACCCATCTAGACCTGGACTCCACAGACCTCTGAACGTCTCAGACACCAAGACATTAGCAGAAAACCCCTTAAGTTGTACGAGATGTGAGGTGGGACCTCCATGGACCAGACTTTTAGCACACCATGCAGATGCTCCATCAAATCTTGGAAATTTTAAGGTGAGTCCACACCTTGAACTCTTTGTTGTGTTCCTCAAATCATTTCTGAACAATCCAAAACCTCCACTGGTTCCTTGTTCTACAACGCATCCAGTTTAAAATCCTCCTTCTGACCCACAAAGCGCTCTGTAACCAATCCCCCCCATACCTCAGAGATCTACCCCAACACATCTGTGACAGCACCGACCACTTTCAAATCACTCATCAAGACCCACCTGTTCAGAACTGCTTTTAATATATAATATTCATTTCTTTTGTTATGTGTCTTATGACTTGTTTTATGATGTTACTCTGTTTTAATGTTTGCTGATTTTACAGTTGTCACTATGTAAAGTGACAATTAATTTTCATACGGGGCCACATGAGAAACTTTGACGGTTGTTAAGGGCTGGACAAGTACACTTAAAAGCTCTGCTCAATATATATCTCAATAAAAACAGTAAATGAAACAATACAATGACATAATGAAAATGTGGAACACAGAACACAACTATTTAATGAAAGATTTTGTTTTTTCATTCAAACTATGACTGCTGCCTATTGAGTTGTAGATATTTACTATCATAAAGACATACTTAAAATGTGAAACTGATTTTCCAAGTGCTTTAATTACTTTTCAGCAGTCACTGTTTTTACAAGCGAAGTAAGTAAGCCATCACTCAGAATTTATTCCACAACAATATGACCATCAGCTGGCAGAGATTTGAAACTTGCCTTATCATGTCAGTTTTTGTTCCTCATGAACGCTATGAGGTGTTGTCAGTTTTTCTAAATCTACATTAAGACGACTGTGAAGCATAAAGAAAGACAACAGCTCCCCACTATACTTACAGCAATGTTCAATATATCTCAATAAAAACAGTAAATTACACAATACAATGATGTACAATGCCCAACGCTTGAATCTCTGCTCTCAGATCCCAAACTCGTTTAAGCATCTTGTCCAGGCTGATCCATCTGACAGCTGTCTGGTAACCAAGGTTACCATGTTCACTCTCATCTCCTCCAAAAAGACAACAAACTGTCTGTAATTCAATGCTCTTGCCCTGATGACGTTAGCTACTTTAGCTACAACATTAGTCACGTGGTTGATTTTTTGCACTGACTTACACAGCACCTCCTGATGTATAATGCAATGCAAAAATATCAGTTTCTGCTCTGGGTTTATTTCAGCCACTTTATCTTGCATCCGTTTCAAAAGTCCAACATTTTCCCCTGTCAAATTTGGACAGCCATCAGTTGTAACACCAACCAAATTCTCACATTTTAGTCCCAGCTTGTTCATGCATGTACTTACCTCAGCGAACAAATCACTCACCGTCGTGGTTCCTTCATTGGCTGCACAGCTGCCAGCTCCTCCGTCATCTCAAAGGTTTTGGTTAGTCCACGTAGAAACATGAGTAACTGGGCTGTGTCACGCCTCGTTACGGTTCGCCTCCAAAGGGTCACATTAACGAACGCTCCTTTCTTCTCCGGGCATATAAACGCTGCAGAGTCCGCCAGACTTTCTTTTATAAACTCTCCATCAGAGAATGGCTTACTGTTTTTGGCGATTTTGTAGGATATTAGAAAACTCGTCTTGACTGCTGCATCCCTTGATGTGAGCTTTGGTAAAACAAGGTCATTGCTGCTTTAGCAGTTTAGCTAGCAAACCTTCAGACATCCTCCCCGCTCTGCATCAGTCAAATGTTTGTACTCCTCCGCATGTTTGGTCTCGTAATGTCGATTCAGATTATAATCCTTGAGCACCGCGACCTGTTCTCCACAAACCAGCCCACAGCTTTACCTCTGACTTCAGTTTAGAAATACTTGGAAGTCCATGCTTTGTTAAAAACTCTGCATTGGGAATTAATCTCTTTTTTTGGCGTTAGCTGACATCTTCCGGGCTGAAGCTAACAAACAACCCAATCAGCGCATAAACCATATGCTAAGTACGGAAAGCACGCGCGGAAAAACGTTAACTTAGCAGACCTTTCAAAATAAAAGCAGTGCAGGCGTATTGCTTGCATGTATTGCGATGATATATATTTGCATTGACTTTTAATATTTTCCAGTGACTTCATACGGGCCAGTCAGGGTCATCCGGCGGGCCGGATGTGGCCCACGGGCGTAGGATGTCCAGGTCTGATGTAAAGTGTCTGAGTATTTTGAAAAGTGCTATACAAATAAAATGTGTTAGTATTATTACTATTATTCACCGTGTTTGGAGTGTAGCAGGGTGCATTACATTATAGTAGTGAAAGAGGCCATCATGGCTTGGTGGTTAGCACTGTCGTCTTGGAGCTAGAAGACCCTTAGTTCATGTCCCGGCCTTCCAAGCACCTTTCTGCATGGAGTTTGCATGTTCTCTTAGTGCATGTGTGGGTTTTCTCCGGCTTCCTCCCACAGTCCAAAAACATACTGAGGTGAACTGGTAATTCTAAATTGTCCGTAGGTGTGAATGTGAGTGTATTTGGTCTCTATGTGTAGCCCTGTGATAGACTGGTGACCTGTCCAGGTGTTCCCTGCCTTCGCCCTCAGTCAGCTGGGATAGACTCCAGCCCCCCCGCAACTCTAATGAGGATTAAGCAGTGTGTAGACAATGGATGGATGGAAGGATGGACTATTTTTGCACTAAAACAAATTGGGGAAAAAAATGAGTTATTTAAAAGTTACTATGCTGTGATTTTACTGGTCACTTGAGATCAGATTGAGCGCTATGTGGCCCCTGAACTAAAACCAGCTGGATACCCCTGGTGTAATCTAAGGGAGTGAAAAGAGAGCAAAAACTGGAAGTAATTTAAATGGCTAATGCTTTCATGAAAGTAACTTCATATTCCAAAAAGCACAATGTTGTAGTTTATATGTGTCGACAAGACAGTGTGTGTGAATCTGACAGCTTTGAAAATGGAACAATCTGACTATCAGATGAACTGATATCCATTTTTTCCTGTTTTCCAAAATGCTGGTCTTTTCTTTTGAGCTTTGAAGCTGAATCAAGAAGTGGATTGTGAAAAAGGCAGTAGATCGTTGAGCTATATTCATCCTGTACTTCCACCGTCGCTCTGAGAATGTGTGTCAGCAGCGTGCATAAAATGTCAGCGTGTGAAAGAGCGAGTATCCAAACAATTATCTCGCAGAGAGACGTTGCTCATTAATCACAGACGGGATGACCTGAAAAAATAAAAATCTCTGTTGTGCATCGCCCAAAGAAGCAACAAAACATTTACAGAGAAGAGAAAGTACAAGCACGCCCACATTTACAAATCAAAGCATCCTCAGCAGGAATCTTCAGCATTCAGAACGGAGGCTGGAGCTTCATTTCAAGGCTAAAAGAGAAACGCTGCGCTATTTCTGGGAAATCCATGTGGCCAGCATGAATAAAGAAGACGAGAAAAGACAGGAGGTGCCCTTGTTTGGAATGAAAGACAGTTTGAAAGTGTGAAACTAAAACTGCTCCTCCTTCACGCTGCTGCAGGCTGTTTTTGAAGATATTACACTAACAACACAATCTAATGTAGTGATTATTTGATGTTCAACTGCTGCATGCAGCGTCCTCTAAACGAAGCTTTGGGCAAATCTGTGGACCACTGGCATCAGTTTTGAACTATGTGGCCTATATATTAGAATGAAAATGCATGAAATGATGACACAAAAACAGTGTGACGGTCCAGCAGTGAACCGAAAATTGTCTGCTCTGCTTGACAGAACTTTACAGAGTTTCAGATCGTTGCTTAGGTGTCAGATCTATAAATGAACTACTTTGGCTCAGTCTCACTGCAATTTTCAGTGACAAAGAGCAGCAGCTGTCAGAAAAAAATTACTTTATTTAGACAGTATTTTTCTTAACCGTTACATACTGTACATAGTTTATGCCTTCACAGTAGAGAATTCGCTCATGTTAACTGTCTATACCAAATTTTAAACTTCAGATCTATTTAGAATGTCTAAATATCATACAGCACATTAATAAATGCATGATTAATCCTTCATAAATGTTTCAGAGAGCAGGAAGAGTGTGTTTTCTGAATGTTCTAAGCGACTGTTTGCACTGAATTACACCTAAGTAAATGGCCAAGATATCTGCTAATGCCCCTATCTTGTGTTGTGTGTCATATTTAATTTAGTTTTTTTTTTTTTATTGTTTTTGTTGTTTATTGTGAATGCTTGTGTTGGAACTGCTGCATAACAAATCACCCTTCAAGGGACAAGTAATAAAGTTGAAGTTTTTGGAGAAAAACATCTATTATTACACAGTATAATAGTATTGTGTCCTGTTTTATAGTGTTGTAGTACTCGAGACCGAGACCGGTCTCGAGACCACTTTTTGAAGATCTCGGTCTCGTCTCGGTCTCGTGCACAGAGGACTCGGGATTTTTACTGCGAGACCAGCCGAGACCATGGCTTCACCGACAGCACTGAACTACCTGTCAACAGTTTATCTGTAAATCAACGTCAAAAAGAAAACCCAGCGCTGTATGCAAATTCTGCAACGCAACGCTCACTGAGGCGGCTGGAACCACATCAAACTTTTATCGACACTTGGAGAGGAAGCATAAAGGAAGGTAAGCTAACGCTACATGGCGCTAGCGAAGTTAGCAAGATAAAGTTAGCAAGCTGTACTTTGTGAATATATATATATATATATATATATATATGTGTGTGTGTGTGTGTGTACATGTATATATAGGGAAAAGGCATGTGGTAGTGCTTTACGTTGGCCATGCGCTTCTCATAAACGATAAAGAGACAGGCTACATGCAGCTTTGTTTATGTTACAGCAACGTTAGCTAATGTTAGCTCTGACGTAGCGGCACATACCGCGGTACCGCTGCTCACTTGGATGAGAGCTACTGATGTGACAGAGGAGTGTCCACTTCAAATTATGCACCCCGTCTATGAAAAAGTTCCATCTCACGTATGCAACTTGGCCTGGCAATGTACACACTTAATTTTAGTGCCAATTTTTAGAATTAAAACACACATTTGCATAATAAATGTGTAACTTAAATATAAATTAAAATAAATATGTGTATAAGTAGAGAGGGTATTTAGCAGAGGGGGCATTATAATGAGACTCCATCCTGCACGTTTAGGTCACAAAATGTTGCAGTCTCCCATGCTTCTAAAATGCAACCAAACTACTTTAAACTCACTTCCCATGATGTAATTTTTAAGGGCCATGTTGTTTGTAGTGTTTATAAACGACCCTTTCATGTGTCTATCCTTGGTGGTGAGCTTTGAATAACAAAGTATTTTGCCTCAGCAGTTTGTCAGGGAAATACTTGTAGTTTGGCCTTTCGGTGTCTGACCTCTTTGAAGATACATTGACATGTTATATTTCATTGCATTTTAGATGCTGATGTTTGGCATTGTTTTTTCTTTCTATTTTATGGAATAGTGGTTCCAGGTTTTTTCTTTTACAATAATACACCTTTAAAAAAAAAAAAAAATCACCCAAGTTCAGTTATATCCGATTTATCAAACAAGAAATATTTGTGGTGTAATCACATTTAAAACAAGACACATTAATCCGAAGTTCTTTCCAAAGGAGACTTTTAAATATTAAAGCTAAGACTTCAAAGTGTAAAAAAGTGAATTTACTTGAGGAATCATGGTTAGAACCCTACAATATCATATATAATACAAAATAACCGGACAAATTTAAACGTTACAGAGAAGAACCTACCATATTACATACTCTAGCAAGTTACCCAAACATTTAAAATGATAAAATGATCAGGTTAAGACAATTTCTGCATGAAATCTGAAAACAAAACAAAAAAGCCTCAGATGATGTCCGAAGAGTCGAGTTAGAAACAAATGAGCTCACCAATAGTCCACTTCTGATCTCTAAATGAGGCTAATGGCTTGAAGCTACAGTGGCCACTATACAAAAACATGTGTTGGAAAATGCTGAAGAATCCGTGCATTATGAGTTTAATGCTAACCTGGTGGGGTGGTTTTACATTTTCCACTGCCAAACAGCATTTCTAATGATCCTAATGTATTAATAGACAAGAATATTTCACAAAACATCAGAAAGCACCATGGAAGCCATTTGTTATGCAGGAAATAATGTTGACCAATTTGTCGAGGCAGCATGAAGGTGGATCTTCTTCCCCCTGAGGCCCAAACAATAACATGAAATAAATGTGTTTTTGCATATCACACTCTCCCATACTTCATTTTCATCCACACTGCTATTCCCAGGTGAGATTCTTATACGTATACTGCATGGATGTTCTTTTTATCTCTTGTGCGCTGGATAGGATTGATGCTTATTTTTGTAATAGAGTAGAGTTTCGGCCTTGGGGTAACTGATTAGTTTATGTATCCCTGCTCTGTGCAGCCTGATGATGCCATGACTCCAAGCCTCGTGTCGTTCTTCACTTTTTCTTTTGGTTCTTGGATTTTTCATTTACTTCCTGAAATGAGTTAAATGATCATAATGGTAAACTGTTGTGGATCTGTTTCATGGTTTCCCTTCCTGAAAGTCACACTGACACCAGTATGAAAGATAAAAACCGCTAATGGCGTCTGCTCCATGTGTTTCCTGGACAGTTGTTTTCTTTGATGATGGCAGATGGACCTAAAGCAGGAAAAGACAGAGAAACAAAACTGTGGGAAGTTTAAACAACCCAACTGCTGCTGGAGTCAGGAGCCAAATGATGGCGTCACCATGGTAACGAATGCTGTTTTCTTAATTAACAGTTTTGCTCGAGCACCAGACCAGTATAATTTCCGTGACAGAGCGAGACATTGTGGAAGGCTGCGTGGCTGCCAGACAGACGTTCATATCCACTACAGTTCAGCTGTTTCACCAGATGAGATAAACAAAGAGCATCGTTTCTAATTGAAGTCACACTAAACATTTGGATATCGCTTTTGCAAATGGGACCCATTTGAAATTAGTTCTTGAATTCAGCTCACTACTGAGTCTGCTCAGTATTTTAGCTGCTCAGCTTGAATCCAACTTGAATCGAGTGTCTGTTAATTTCCCCACAAAGACGTTTGTGTTTTGGTGTCTCTGATCCAGCATGAGATAGTTGCAGGCAGTAGAAGTAGGAATATTAACGCCACTTCTGCTGTTGCTGGCGTTGTCGGATTGAAGAACAGGGTAAGAAATAAAAACATAAACGCTAAATTGCATCTTCCAGGTCTCTTTCGACAGAGATAGTGACAGAGGGAATGATGGCAAAATCCCTTTGAGGGGTTGTAGTTGAGTCATTCCCGGGGATTTTCGACAACATGGCAGTGTGTTATCATCTCATTCTCCTTCTCTCTTCTTTCTCCCTTGATTTTGATGCCTTCTATTCCTCCCTTTATGTCCTCCAAAAAGCAAATCCAGCGCCATAAAAGAGAGCAGTAACGACGTTTTACAACGCAGCAGATGTCACTGTGTTTCTGGGATGTGTCCTCATTTGGCAGCTCCGAGCACAGAAACTCTGCAGTGTCATTCTGCCCATCACTTGCTGTCGGGGAAACAAATGAGCAGGCACATTTCAAAGATCCAACGCTCAAGGATCTGATGGCTCCATTTACAAAACTCCTGCTGACGTATAAACTAGAAAAGAGCAGACCGCTGAAACTGGCACTCAAAGTTTCATCTCTCTCTGGGCTAGTTGCACCGTATTGCGTGGTAAGATGTTCTGTACTGCCGCCTTGACAGGTCTGAAGAGAAGAAAAGCAGCATAAATACACCAATCAGGCAAAACATTCTGACCACTGACAGGTGAAGTGAATAACACTGATTATCTCTTTATCATGGCATCTGTTCGTGGCTTGGATTTATTAGGCAGCAAGTGAACATCTTGTCCTCAAAGCTGATATTAGAAGCAGGAAAATGGTCAAATGTAAGGATTTGAGTGAGTTTGACAAGACGACTGGGTCAGAGCATCTCCAGAACTGCAGCTCTTGTGGGATGTTCCTGGTCTGCAGTGGTCAGGATCTATCAAAGTGGTCCAAGGAAGGAACAGGGGTGAAACTGTGACAGGGTCATGGACGGCCAAGGCTCATTGATGCATGTGGGGAGGAAGTGTTATATTGGGGAAAAAAACTGAAGAAATGTTGAATGTGTCACTGCAGCGTCTGCCATTTAATATGTCCTGCTGTAATTATACATAAGGTAGCATATTATTCAACCCTCATCCGTTCCTTCTAACATCTCTGAGCTTTTACTTTGAAAGTGCAACACATTGATTGCTCCTTGTAAAGACCAGTGGAGTTTTTTGTATGAACTATGGAATTGAGAGGAAACATTTTTTGAAAACTAAAATAAAACTTTTAAATCCAGGCTACATTAGAGCTGCTTGCTAATCTCTGTTCCTGGGTATGGACTCTTATTTTGAAAGTGAACCCAAGCATACAGATGGTTTGTCCCTCAATACATGTGCGAAAAAGATGGAAAGAAGTCGTGTTTGGTAGTACTTGCTGCCAGGATTTCAAAGCAAATTTCTACAAGACAATTTTTAGGACACCTTACATGGCAGAAATATCTTGGGTTTAACAAAAAGATAACAATTTTTTTTTTTTAAAAAGTCACAAATCTTGTGACTAGGACTTTCAATATCACTATTTTGCAATGTTCCAGACTCAAGATTCAAGACCTTTATTTATCACTTCTATTTCTATTGGACATATTCAATTACAGTAAGCATTATTAATTAAGTAATCTAGTTATAAATGATGGGTTCCCTGATATCACATGCTCTTAATATATAATATTGGATGATTATATGTATAAATTCACTGATAGCAATCCATATTCATGAACAAACCTAGTTGTGGAAGACAGGTTGCCTGCTATCGCATGCTGTTAATGAATTACTTTTAATATATACAACTGTTCAAAAGTTTGGGGTCATTAGACATGTCCTTATTTTTGAAAGAAATGCAGTTTTTTTAAATGAGGATAGCATTAGATTAATCAGAAATCCAGTGTAGACATTGTTAATGTGGTAAATGACTATTCAAGCTGGAAACAGCTGATTTTTAATGGAATATCTCCATAGGGGTACAGAGGAACATTTCCAGCAACCATCACTCCTGTGTTCTAATGCTGCATTGTGTTAGCTAATGGTGGTGAAAGGCTCATTGATGATTAGAAAACCCTACAACGGCATTGTACAGTATATCAGTTCTAAATATCAGTTAGCAGCCTTTCTTCATTCCCAGCAGCCCTATAAAGCCACAGCAGTCGATCTCTAATAAGCGCCCTCTTCTTGACGTGTTTGTTGGGGTTTCAGAGGCTAACTCTGTGTCATGGCACTTGAATGCAGACAGCTGCTTATACAATTTACAATTTTCCAGCAGACAAGTCGCAGCCAGAGTGGAGGCTAACAGGGTACACACTTGGCAGGGCTGATTGCGGTGTAATTCACTGTAAAAATGTATTGATAAGAGGGAGAGAGAACCAATCTGCTCAGTAAATTCACATTCCTCTCTGCTCTAAATCAGTTCCCCTGACTTTGTCCTTCACTTGCACCTTGGTTTGCTCCTTCACTGTTAAAAATGAGTCTCTAGCCTGGTGCTCACAGCCTTAAAGCGGCACCAAATCAGTCTTTTGCCCTTTTGAATGCAAGAAAGCCCAAGAAAAGTAAAAAAGAAAAAACATCTTACATATTAGCATTAATTTAATGATATATTTGTCTCCAGTCTCTTAGGTTTTAATGTTTCTAATCACAGGACAATTTTTTTTTAAAATTTTACCAAAAATGTGGAAATCTCACAATTTTACAGCATATTTTGGTGACTGACTGTGCTGGATAACAGTTTCCTTCCTCTGCTGGAATATGGTCATCTTATTATCGTTCTCCTGCAGGGGCGAAATGCTCTGCCATATTTATATCTCATTACAACAATCATAGTCATCCTGGGTGGTGTAGCCATGATCTAAAATAGCAAAAAAATAGGATTGTTTTGGTGAAACATTTGCACACCGGGATTCGAGTACTGTCATCAAAACCAAACAGGTCTGTCTTGCTAGATCAGGGGTGTCAAACATATGGCCCATGGGCCAAAACTGGCCCGCTGGAGGGTCCAATCCGGCCCGTGGGACGACTTCACAAAAAATTACAGTCATTAATTGTAAAGCTGCAGATTAAAAAGTATTTCTAGACTTTGACCAGTTTTGATGATAAAGTTAAATTCCGTATTTTTCAGTTCTAAATACCTGTCACTTAATGTTTTGTGCCTTTGTAGAAACACTGTGATCTGTACGTTGTAATGCGCATGTAAATGATAAACTGAGACATAAAGTTGTTGAAACTGAACATATTCATCTTAAGAAATTTCAGGTTGTTCACAATGTTTTGTAAAAAAGATTAAATGTTTTCAGAATGTACTTTTTTTTGCACTAAATGGAGTTGCCGTTATTTATAGGTTAGTATGCTGTGATTTTACTGGTCACTTGAGATCCAATTGGGCTGAATGTGGCCTCTGAACTAAAGTGAGTTTGACTCCCCTCTGCTAGATGATCTGGGTGTAGGTTGTTGCTTGGAGATTGTTGTCGTTTACCATAGCAACAGGGAGTTTCAAAATACCAGTGCACAGATGTGGAGAGGGATGGTGGAAGAGGCAAGGCTTGTACCCAAAGCCTACATCTGCTGTGTCAGACTGGAGTGTTTATTCGTGTAAACAACAGGTGATAAGTTAGGTGAGAAGCAACAAATGCCACCATGCATCAACGGCAATACTGACTCGCATCACCACACCTGCATCCCCCGTTTTAAGCACAATCTCACACACTGGTGGTGTGTACATGAGCGTCATTCTGGATTGACGTGTGTCCGTTCATTTCCCAGCATCAACATGTTGGTGCTCCAGAAATTTTGCTGCATTTATAAGCACATCCGAGCCAGCGTACTTGTGTTGCTTCTGTCCGCATGGTGCGTGCTACAGGCATCAGATGACTCATCGGTACACTGGCTGTTGCTCATGGTTAGAATTACATGCTGTCTTTTGGGGAGCTCTTTTCAAACATCAGTTGCGCTTGTCCCTCGATGCACGTCACTCGCGTCCACAGACGGGGAGTCGAGGCTCTCTGCTGTGTTTCAGGGTAACATCTGTTGCTACAGCTGAAGTGACTGACATGATGACAGCGCTGCATTGTTATGGAAATGAGGAGAAAGCAGACCTCATCCAGTATGTTCCATGAGACCCACGAGGCTGAACACGCCGCTCCAGGGCACCTCAAAAGCAACATTTAATGAGAGTCCACATCATCTGTCGGCTGTCATCAGCATCATGGTGTGGGCGGCTTTACACCGACGGAATTTACGCACGGTTACATCTGTCTTTACGTTTAAAATGCACGATCTGCGCCGTGACAGAGAACTTTTCGTGTTTTCAGGTCAAGAGAAAAATCTGTTTTCCTCCATCTTTTCCCTGCGAGGAGACACAGTGCATGTCTCTGTAAACATGCCTCATCTTTCTCTGAGCAACATATGGCTATTAGTCAAAACCTTCCTCTGCTTAAGCTGAATAGACAGCAAGCATTACATAACCGGTTTACTCACTCCTTCCGTGGGTTTTATTTAATTTTATATCCCAAAAGCTGTACACACACGAGGGGCCTTGTGCATATTTGAAAAGGAGGTATAAGACACTGGTAAGCTGTGCTATGTCCCAACTTTTGCCCTTGACAGCTGTGTTTAACAAGCAAAGTGGATTTAATCATTTGTGCTAACAAATGGCTCGGTCGTCCTCCGCTGGCAGCTCTCCTCTGAAGAACAGCTCAGGGTTGGACTGCAAGATAACGGCTGTTAGGCAAAGAGTTCTTGTCTAACTGGACATTAACACAGTAAAACACAGGACATCCTTCAGACCTTGTTGCGTGTGCACGTCTATGTGTCAGTGTTTAAGTGGTAAAACAGGCTCTTCAGCTGCCAGAGTGAAGGGTTTCACTTAATGACCTGCCTCTATAAAGCACAAACACTACACGATGACAAATAGTAAGTAATGAGATATCTGTACTCATTGTTTGTTACACATACAGGTTTAGTGATGGATTTTATTCATTAATTAAATACATTTTTTGGTTGTTTTGATTGAATGGTGGAATTTTGATTCATTTTTTGTAGTGTTAACTTGGCTTTTCTTATTGTTATTACTAGCATGTCCCTTATTGACTCCGAACTTTTGAACGGTAGTGTATGTAGTTTTTCACTCAACCAACCTTGCTAGTTACTATCTACTGTTGCAGTTAACACTAAGGAAAGGTGTATGCTCTGATTTTTAATGTTGTCTGTGAAAAGCAGATTTCTCATTGGTGTTTGTACCAACCAAAGTTTAATTTTCTGCTAATGAGATATGATTGTCCAATCTCAGGACAGTCTGCTGCACCAGATTTGTTTCATGTTAGGTGAAGATCGTTGATGACTTGCATCGTGTCTAGACCGTCTAGTGCAGGTTAGTGACTAATTAAGCCAATTACAAAAAGAAAAATTACACTGTGAAAGTTGTGCCGTGAAAGCAGCAGCAGCAGCAGCTAATAAATAGGGGTGAAGAGATGGAACAAACCAAACGGTCCGACCGTGCGGGGGTAAGGACGGGCCTGAGCTGCAGCACCGAGGCGGCCAGCACCTGAAAACAAATTCAAAATGATTCTGCCAGTAACACAGAGAAGCAATTCAGCAAAACTATCTTTAGCACACGAGTGGCTTACTGTACAGTTTTGCTACTGCTACTGTAAACATGATGTGTGTGTGTGTCTTGCATGATTGCCCTGTTTTTCTCCATCCCCGACCATTCAGCAGTCACCAGCCGTTCTCTGCGCAACAACAGCACCGAATTATAATTAAGGTGATGCCTGAGAGGGTGTTTGTGTGTTTTTGAATGTGTGTGTGTGTGTGTGTGTGTGTGTGTGTGTGTGTGTGTGTGTGTGTGTGTGTGTGTGTGTGTGTGTGTGTGTGTGTGTGTGCGCAAGAGAGCGAGAGGTAAGTTAGGGTCGAAAAGAGAAACTGCCGTTTTGTGTGTGTGCACATGGACAAAATGTGTGTTTATTCATGAGCGAGTTGCAGAGCGAGGGATAGTAGATGCACATGTGCAGAGTGCATTTGTAAAAGTGTGCGTTTGTGTGTGCTTTGGCATCGCGGTGAAGGGGAATCCATCATCGTCAGGCTTCTATTGATGTGAATGTCAGACTCAGTGAGGACCAATCACACTGAGACGCACCACAAAGCACTCACTATAATTAGACAAACACAAACACACACAGGCGCACGTGTACTGTATGCCAGAATCTAAGAGAAAACACACACGCATGCATAAAAATTTGCTCTAGCACACACACACACACACACACACACACACACACACACACACACACACACACACACACACACACACACACACACACACACACACACACACACACACACACACACACACACACACACACCAGTGACATCATTCACGTTGGGGTGACTCACAGCAATTTGTCCTTTAAACCAAAATGAACTCACAGCTTTGTCCAAAGTCAGATCCTGTGTGTGTTGTCTGGATGCTATATTTACTTGACATCTTTCATCTCTTTTTAGTGTTTGAACTCTAAGTAAAGCAGACTGGAATCCCTACCAACACTGTAAAATATGAAAAATGTTATCCCTAAATATAGCATAAGTTACACCACCGTTCAAAAGTTTGGGGTCACCTAGAAATGTCCTTATTATCGTAAGAAAAGCAGATTTATTCGATGAAGATAGCATTAAATTACTCAAACATACAATCTAGACATTGTTAATGTGATAAATGACTATTCTAGCTGGAAACAGCTGATTTTTAATGGAATATCTCCATAGGGGTACAGAGGAACATTTCCAGCAACCATCACTCCTGTGTTCTAATGCTACATTGTGTTAGCTAATGGTGTTGAAAGGCTCATTGATGATTAGAAAACCCTTGTGCAATTATGTTAGCACATGGATAAAAGTGGGAGTTTTCATGGAAAACATGAATTTGCCTGAGTGACCCCAAACTTTTGAACAATAGTGTATGTAAAATTAAGGAACAGCTTTGATGCAGAATTACAATATCCCCTTTGCGCCCTACAAGTTGTGTTTTTTTCCACAGTGCAAGCTGATCCGTTCCAACCCAACAGTGTTTGAACTGAGTGGTACATCCCCATTTTCCAAGCATGATATCCCGATTTTCCTAACTGGAATTCTGAATGGATAACTGCTTTTTTTCCTTTGAGAAATCAAGAAAAAAAAGAAAGTCTTGACTGACTCTATGGGCAGCTTAAAAAAAGGCACTGCACATGGAAGCACATATCTGTTTTTTGCAAGGCTTAGAGTTCAGGTAAGAAGATGAATATGAGTCAATGTAATGAATTCTGAAATGATAGAAACACAGCTGTGCATAACAGAACGTGAGAGTCAGACAGAATGTGTTTATTATTTAACAGTACTGCAGCTCTTCCATATATTACAAGAACAGCCTGGTTTCAAAAATGCCGTTAGTCAAATTAATATTAAAATTCTTACATTAAGCAAACACTTGAGAATACAACCTACAGTTTTTTTTTTTTTTTTTACTATTGAATTAGAGGGAGGAGGGGATATGCTCCATCTCTCCAGGGGACAATGTCTTACACTTATTAACATATGAAAACTAAATAGTAAAACACGCAAACCATGTCCTCTGAAGCATAAAGAGAAGTGAGGGAGCATTACAGTCCCAGTGACTCATGACGTGCACAACAAGCATTTGTTTTCATGGTTTATATGTTCCCTCATTTTCCTGGGCTTTTTTTTTGTAATTTGAGAGTCAAATTTGCAGAAGGCAGCCGGGCTTTGGTTGCTCATCTCAGCCTCTTCCTCTATGCCAGCTACATCTGTTCACTCTGCCCTACGGGAATACAGCTGGGCTTCGGCCTTCAGAGGACAATACAGGGTAGACGGGAGAGCGAGGCAGAGAATGAGCCAGAGAGAGAGAGAGAGAGGATGAGGAGCCTAGGAGGACGAGGAGGAAACAGAATCATTTCTGCTTTCATAAACCCCACATGTCTTGCACACACAGTCCCAGAAGTCAGCGGCCTGACGCTGTCGTAATTTAGATGGATACACCACAGGGCCGGACACATCCGCTGTGCAGATGTTTGCCAAGATAAACCAAGCGCACTGCTGTTATTTCAACCAAGGGAACCAAAAAAAAAAAACAAAAAACAGGTTTGACCCAAAAAAGTAGAAGTAATTGGACAATTATAAAACACGCAAAGCAGAATTACAAATGTACAGTCCCATCTGTGGTGCTGTGCAGCAGAGCAGGTAGAGGGAGGTAAGCTCAGTGTCCAAAAGCAAAATGTTAAGCACCGAGACGGCATGTAAAGTAAACCTGGGAGAAGGAGCTTAATATTAAACTGTATGTTTTTTATGAAACACGTCTTCATTTTGGATAAGCTGTTAGCTGCTAGCGGTCATGCAATTGTATATAACTGTGTTAAAAATTGCAACAGCTGAGCAGCTTGCAGGCTGATGGAAGGTGGGAGTTGATACCAACAAGTGTCTAGAATAATCATTCGTCCGTTATCCTGTCTCCTGTCTGTCTTTATCGTCTGTTATGATGCTGGTCCGTTCATAAAGTGTTCTAACTACTGATAGTTTGTGAGCTGTTGGATGTTCTGATGTCCAGAGGAGGTTCTGGTCTGTATGTGTAGGTTTCCTGTAAACTGTGATCTTAATGCTGCCGTCTTCTCTGTGGTGTATGTTCATGTCCAAAAATGAAATGGTCTGGTTTATTTCTTCTTCGTGCGTGAACTGTATATTTCCTGTGTCGTCCATGTTGTTCAGATGATCGGTAAGTTCTTGTGTGTGTCCAGATTTTATTATTTCCAGGATGTCATCAACGTATCGTTTCCAGAGTGTGGGTCTGCAGTGTGTAGGTGCTGTGTGGATGGCTTTGGGTTCTAGGTCCTCCATGAAAAAGTTGCTCATTATTGCAGATAGTGGATCTCCCATTGCAAAACCTTGTTTTTGACTGTAAATAATTCCTACTTCGAGTAGTGTGATGATGTCATTTACTGTAAGATTTGTGCGTTTTTGTGCGAGATCAGGAAGCGGGCGAGCTGCTCCATGAACAGGGATGAGGGGGCCTACAGCCTCTAATACCTGGGACTCCATCCTCCAGAGACCACCGGACGGCGGGGGGCGTGGCTTATCTGACAGATTCTGTCATCTGCCAGACCGGTCACCTGATAAAAAGGACACGTCAGCACACATCAGATGATGCTCTGAAGAAGACTGCAGTTGAAACATGTCAGCTAAGGTAAAACCATCTTTACTTTGATTTGTCGGTATAAAAAATAACGTCATCCTATGCCTTTAAGGATATTAAAATGAATTTTTAAGTTTGATTTTGTTCCAGCATGAAGTTTCTGACAACCAGTTCCATAAAAAGTCTTAATTTGTGAACAGAATTAAACGTCTCTGTAGTTTTTTTGCACGCAGTACTTGATTTTAATGATTAGGGACAGATATAGAGATGAACCTATGACCAACTTAACATCTAAAAAGCACAAACTGTCCAAGAAAATGGCGGGTTTTGTGTCACACAGAAAGCAATCCAAAAAAAAAAAAAAAAAGCACATGAAACACGCACGCAGACCCATCACCCGTGTTAAACCTGAGGTCAGCAGCTGCACATATCCTGATCGATGCCGGGAGCTCACAGGGTGAAATGTGTCTGACATCAGCAGTCGTCAGCTGGTTGAGGACAAACTGAAGCGACCCAAGATCAATGTGTTCCTCTGATCTGTGGCGCAAAACATTTCCTTCGTTCAGCATTTTCAATTCAAACGTTGAAGGTGTTCGACTCCCAAGTTTACATCAGGAAGCCGTAAATAAAAATAAATGGCAGATAAGGTTCCATGAACAGAACGGCATACAGTCAGCTCCATAAATATTTGGACATTGAGACAGTTTTCAGCATTGGGGCTCTGTACACCACCACAACGGATTTGAAATGAAACAATATGTGTGCTTTAAGTGTAGACCTGTAGCTTTAATTTGAGGGTATTTACATCCAAATGAGGTGAACGGTGGAGGAATTCCAACACACTTTACATGCCCTCCACCTTTTTAAGGAAGCAGAAGTAACTGGATAACTGGCTGCTCAGCTGTTTCACGGCCTGGTGTGTGTTTTTCCCTCGTTATTTCATTTACAAGGGACAGATAAAAGGTCTGGAGCAGTGGTCCCCAACCACCAGGCCACGGAGCAGTACTGGGCTGCACAGAGACAATAAAAGTGGTTTATTTTATATTTTATTTCTGGTGGAGTCTGCAGGGTGTTTTATTTTGAAAAATGACTAGATGGTCTTCTGTCTGTACTTGTTTCCCACACTTGATGTTAAATGAAGCTGTCAATCTGCCAAAATTAATAAAAAAATAAATGTCTCTGGAGAGCTTCATTTAAAAGAGGGAGAGACTTAATGCTGACAGAAGAAAAAGTAAATAAATATTTAGCAAAAGCAATCTCTGAGTGCTTTTCCTGTTTGTTATATGCACAATGACCGGTTTGTAGAAATTTGTCTTGCTTGAATCTTGTCTGTGGTGCAAAAAAAGTTGGAGACTGCTGGTCTAGAGCGCATATTAAATGTGGAATTTGGAATATGGGGAGGTCACCTCTCAGTATGAAGTCCAAAGAGCTGTCACTATCAGTGAAACAAGCCATCATGAGGCTGAAAAATCCAAACCCTCTCGATGGTTTCATTTCAAATCCACTGAGGTGGTGTACAGAGCTCAAATGCTGAAAATTGTGTCAATGTCCAGATATTTATGGACCTGACTTTCGGTCTCACATTCAAGGCTCCTTTAAAATACAACAGCCAGTGGTGGTGGCGAACCTACTCAAAACGTGGACACACTTCAGTTGGAGTGTCACTCAGAGGACTGGATTCTGCTCCTCAGTATTCAGAGCAGAAACCTTTCTCTTTCTGTCACTGTAGATAAAAGCATCCAGGCTTCACTTCTTCTTTAAATCAAAGAGTAAACTGAACAGAAAAATGCTCACTGACTACACCAACTGCTGTGCTTTTATTCATATTTTAGGCCAGGGGTTCTCAAAGTTTTGGCAGCTTCATCTGCCAAGTCTGGAGAAGATGGACAACCACATCAGGAATAAATACATTATGGAGCCATAGCGCTTATATATCAAGGTAAAATTACTAAAACTCTGTTGCTGACACTGTCTCACAGCCCAGCAGTTCTTTAACTGTGTAGGTTTCTCATAGGAAAATACATTTAAGAAAGAAGTGCTGCTGTTCAACACATCACTAACATTTGGATCAGGTCTGGTGCTCAGAAATTATGAATCACAGACAAGAAGAAAAAAATTGGAACAGGGAGGATTTTTCACTTCTATGTCTTTCTGTTTTTTTTTTTTGAAAGGTTGAAGTGGAACAAAATATGAACCATTGAAAGAATAGCCTCAAAATACAGGTTTGCTTCACCATCCCAGGTTTTATTGAGTCTCATAAATATGTTCATTTGGAGCAAAAACTAAGTGTATATCTAGAGTAATTGAACCAAAATGGACAAGGAAGGTGGTAGGTAGGCAAACTCACCAGACTTCTTGTGTGCAAAACAGGATAAATTTTTATGTTGCAGTGTTTCTCCATTGATGTGAGACTTAAGTTACAAAGCAATACAAAAAATGTATATATATCACATTTTGGAAGCACAGCATCCCCTCTCTCTTGCAGGAACACTGTTTTACCCCTTATATATGCTGCTCAATTCACACCTACTCACTTCAGCTCTACCATCATACAGCATGGTGGCAGGTTCTACAACCTGGATGCAAACAAATCTGTACACATTTCAAATGAACACAGTACAAACTTGTAGGCATTTCTGAGTGTCTCCCTGAAAGTTAAACATGTGAAATCAATACTGACTGATGGCTTTTATTACAAAGGAAACATTCATCAAAAACGAAAAAAACCTCCTCCACTTGGTCTGGCCCAGTGATGTCACCATGAATCCAGGAAGTGCTGGCTGATCTCCTCCCAAACATTAGTCCTCCAAGTGAACAAAGGAACAACGAAAGGTAAGTGTAAACAAAGAAACAGTTAAACCACATTTGACCTGTATTTTAATGAGGAACAACTGAAGCTGATTATGATGGATGTAAACTGTAACATATTATTAACACAAACAAGCCCAGGATAGTCTGCTATATCTGCTGCAATGTTACACTAGCATGGTTCAATCAAAGCAAAATATGTATGTATTTTTTCCCTACTAAAAATTCAGTTTTGGAGGCTCAAGTACGAAAACTCCCCCATGTGAAATCCTCAAAATTCAGCCAAAATATGTTACAGAACGTAGATTTGTGCAGCAGCGCCGCCATCTGAAATTAGACAGACTGAGCCTCCAGAAAACCACAATTCAACACACTTTTTGGGGGGGCTTGTTGTTGACTTTATTGGACAGGTTAGTAGAGAAGCAGACAGGAAAGTAGGGAGAAGAATGAGGGGTAGACCTGCAGCAGAGGGCCATGAGCTGGAACTGAACCCAGGCCACTGCTTCAGGGACTATAGACTCTGTTCATGGGTCACCTGCTCATCTGGTTGAGCTGTCTGGGGGCCCTCTCAGTTTACATTTTCAAAGAAACACATTTTCATACTTAAACACAGGAAATGCTTCCACTTCCACTCAGGAGAGCAGGCTTTGTGTCCCACATAGGACCTTTATTCTTAGACTTTACTTTTGTTTCCACTCATTGTTTGGTCGGGTTTATGCAAAACGAACTGCTTCGGTTTGGGAAATTGTTCCAGCTTTGGTTAAAATGCACCTAATCTGACTCATCACATGTAGACTACAGGTATAATTCTGCACGTTTGACCCGTATTTTTTTCCCTTCTGCTATCTGTATGGAGCTATTTTTAAAATTTTGCTGCAGGAAACAAACTGCAACGTTCAGAATCTGGAAATAGACAGTATTTGCTTCACTGCGCCACTATTTTGCTGGAGCACCGCCGCTGCTTTCTGGGCTTAGCACTCCCCAAGACTATAACAACTGAATAAAATAAACACAAATAAGAAAGGAGAATGTTAATGACGTGCACAATGGTCTGGCTAAGCAAAATTGAAATGCTTAAAAATTTAATTTTCTGGTTTATCAGAGTGATAAATCCTGCCACATCTGAGCTACACTGATCAGCCACAACATTAAAACCATCGGCATAACCTTCTCGTGTTCCTCGAGCTGTTCTTGAGCAGTTTTGGAGGTGTAGTGGGGCACATTGTCTTACTGAGGGACAACTGTTGTTACCCCAAAAAGGAGTGTTCTTGGTCAGGAGCAGTGTTTAGGTAGGTGGTACTTCCAGATGAATATGAGGACCCAGAGTTTCCGAGCGAAACGTTGCACTA
The DNA here is from genome assembly GCA_027123335.1 of Amphiprion clarkii. Lineage (NCBI taxonomy): Eukaryota > Metazoa > Chordata > Actinopteri > Pomacentridae > Amphiprion > Amphiprion clarkii. The sequence continues at coordinate 32,531,774 of CM049578.1, read as the reverse complement.
TTACGAAAAAAAAATCAGTGTTTTGCACATTACTCGTCGATGATTTTAATGTTGTGGCGGATTGGTGTAGATCTAAAAGGCAGTGACAAAAAAGCAATAAAATAACTATCAAAAGTGTAGCGATTAGAGCCAGATATGTGACACTTTACAAACATAATCTGGAAAAAACTGCATTTCCTTCATAATGTGCAGCATATTTTGTAAGAGGGCTGCTTATACAATGTATGAAATATTGTAATACTGATTTCTTGGCACAACCGGACAGTCAGACCATTCGCAGGTGAGATACACTGCCTCACTATAAGAAATCACCTTCACAGAGGCAGGACTTTACTTCTACCAGCAGCATGGTTCTCCAGATTCATTTCATACAGGCAGTCATCTTGTTTCACACCCTCGAACATTTATGACTGTGTTGGTTTGAGCGTGTATGTCCCCCGTCATAGCTGAACTTTAGTCTTTGGGATTGTGCAGAGCAGCTCATCGAGGCTGGACTGAAGTTTCCAGAGGTTGTGATGTAATTTGTGCCATTTTGGACGAGCCTCGAGGAAGAAATCCGAAAACCTGGCCTGACCGCTGGAGGAAAAGTAGACGAGCACGAGCACATGGCTATCTTTACCTGATGCTTTAATCTACATTTATTTGGCTCGATGTCATGAGATCTACTGTTGTGTCTCATGTCGTGTCTCATTAGCATCTCAGTGGATTTCCAGCCAAAGCAGATTATGTAAACGGGACAATATGATATTTATGGTTTATTCAGTGTGCTGTTTGTTGGACTTTTTTTTTCTTCAAAGTGCCTGAAAATAACACTGACCGCTTCCATGTTTGCAGTCAAGAGCAGGTTTACATGCAACCCTGCGGCATGAAGTTAGTGTGCTCAGGCTGCCACGCCGACAACGGCAAGGTCAGACTAAATATCACAGTGTTCAGTCATTTGTCATTATTTTCCATCCAGAGAATGAAATTGCATTCAGTTGACTTCCCCTATCTGATTTTCATATAAATATTTTGAAGTTTCACAGCTCATTAGCTCATCAATATGATGGTCTTCAATAGTATCAGTATTTGTAGTCAATCTTCCTGTCATCACAGCTAGATGATGACTCCACGACGAATTAACAAAATAGATGCCATATTTTGAATATTTTTCAATTTACGGGCCTTCGAAATGAGCAGGAGTGTGTCGGAATTTTGTGCTTTTGTTTTGACGCAGAATAGATAGCTGGAAGATCAAGTTTAACTAAAAATTGCACCTTTATATAGGCTTGAACTTGTTCCGACCAAAACTTACAATCTGTTTCAATTAACTCCTTATTAAGCCGAGGAGTGCAGTCTTGGAATATGTTAGCGCTAAAAAATGATAAAATAAATAAAAAACAGCCACACAGCTGCAGAACAACGATCACATCTCCTCCTCAGAAAACTCACAACCCTCCAGTTCATATTTTTCTAACTTGTGTGTGTGTTTTTTTCTTCCTCTCTTCCTTTACTCTTCAGCATTTGAGCACCTCAGGGAAATGTAATTGCACCCTCCTCTTTGCTATAATACAAGCAGACCGGCTTCATGCATTATTCATGCTGTCTAACATGGGCGCGTTGGATTTATAAATTAGAGGTCATCCTGTGTTGCCGCTCTGGACACTCTGGGAATTACCTGCTCTGCAAGATGCCTATGTGTGTGTGAGAACCTCTGCTCATATCTGTGTGTGCAAGTTGGCATAAATGAGCATTTGTGTTTTTGAGCCTCTACTTGAGTGAGTGAGTGTGTGTTTGTATGCGCACAACTATTTCCAAAGCCTCACTGTATTTATTTAGTGTATATTTGTACGTGTGTGTGTGGAGGTGTGCTGTTTGTTATCTCCCTGGTGGGATTACAGCTGAGCTCTGGGTTTGCTGCATGAAACTTTCATGATATTTGCACCTGGAAGCATATGGCTCTTTGACCGGACTCCTGTTAGGGAGTCACGTCAGGGCGCCAGGTCAGTGTTCTGCTAATCTGTCCGGTCTGGCCAGGCCAAATGTGCAAGATTTAATTATAGGTGCACGGAATGTGTCATTTAACATGTTTAATCTTGGGTTGCACAGTGTCTCAGTGGTTAGCACGGTCGCCTTGCTGCTAGAAGATCGCTGGTTTGCGTCCCATCCTGGGATCTTTCTGCATGGAGTTTCCATGCTTTCCCTTTGCATGTGTGGGTTTTCTCTGGCTTCCTCCTACAGTCCAAAAACATGCTGAGGTTAATTGGTAATTCTAAATTGTCCATAGGTGTGAATGTGTTTGTCTCTATTGGTGCTTTTCCATTAGCACCTACTCGGCTCGACTCTACTGGGTTTGTGAGGTTTTCCATCAGGACGTAGTACCTGGTACTAGGTACTATTTTAGTCCCTACTGGGCCGGGGTTCCCAGCGAGCTGAGTGGAGCCGATAATGTGAGGGTTAAGGTTGTGGTTAACCAAAGCAAATCGAAGGTAAGATGTAAATTAAGTTAAAAGTGAACTCTGCGCCAAAAATAACAAACAAAACCACACTAGTCGTTGAGAGTCCGACTTACCTACTAAAATAAAAGGGGCAAAATTAAATACAACATCTTTCCTCCCTCTTTAACTGAAGCAGCTCACTCCCTCGTACAACTACAACAATGTAATGTCTTCATGTCAGTCAATTCAGCAACAGACGCTACCTTGAAACACACACGAGATGTTTAGCTGTGTGTTTATACATGCATCAGGAAAGAAACATAACCTAAAAGAGACACGCTGCAATTCAAATCCTCAGTAACACATTCATTGTGATGCGACTTTTGATGTCTGTAGTCCAGACTGTGCACATAAGAGAAATACTCAGTGCTGGCAGGGAGGCGTTTATTCTAGGAGCAAACGCAACAAAGCCTCCGGAGCATCAACACATACTGACACTGGCATAAAATACACCATCGTATCCTGATGCACAGACACACATCAGTCCAGAATGAATGAAAACACAATGGAGACACAGAGGCTTATTATATTTCAAACTCCCCCAAGCATCTGATCCATAGAGCCCAAGGTTCTTGACAATTTGTGGAGCTGCAAATGATTAAATTTGTTTTTCAGTCCGAAATGTAAAAAAAAAAAGAAAGCTTGAAGCTCAAGGGGATAAAGAATAGAAAAGCCGAGTAAATTAACCTTGAGTTAAGATTTTTAGTTAAGCTAATTGTAAGCCGGCTTTGTTCACATACAAGACCAAGATGCTGGACATGGTGAACATTACAAGAGCCTGTAAGCCTTGTCACTACGAGGATGCCAACATGCTGAACATTTAGCTCACAGCCTCGCCAAGCTGCTGCCTCCAATCTATAGTGTTGCTTGTCTATGTGCATTCTTTTTCCCCCTATTTTTAGAGGCATTGTACTTCACATCCATTCATTCACATACTGATTCGCTGTCACATTGAAACATAAACAGATTTTGGCATGCGTGTACACTGGCATCGTCGTCTTGGCTCGACATGGACACGTTTTGGTATTTTTCAGCATGAATTCACCGCACGTAAAAATTCCGTCTTGCTCTCTGCAGCGAGCGGTGTAGCTATACGTCTCTCTGTCAGTGCTGAAAACTGAAACCACAACAGTGAACGTGTAGCGCTGCAGGACGCAGCGATAAAACACCTGTACATTCATCCGCCAGCCGCTCGGGTTTTTCAGCTCGCTTGGCAGGGCGGCAGGTTTTCATGCAAGGTCTCGGATTGGAGTCCTGCCTCGATAAATTATTCAAGAGGTTCAAGTTTGAGCCTTGAACCTGACAAGTACACATATAATACACGGACTGTGCTATACAGTGCAGTTTCGCAGCATCCTCTTCTCTAAAAGGATGCAGCATTTTTTGACTACAAGACGTTATGAAATATGCATAGACATGAAAACATGCACATATTCACCTTCATATGCAAATGCACAAACGCTCATATTCACATTCCACTGCAGGTTTTTTGATTATATTGATAATATCTCCTAGATGCATGAGTGATTGCACCCTACACTCCCATAAGTGGGTCAAAAATGACCCGTATAAGAATCAATGTGGGTTTGTTTTTACCATTTTTTTTGTCATTTTGGTTAAGAATAGTCATTTGTGTTATTGTTTGTATGATATTTTTGCCCACACAATGTTTGAAATATGTTTATTTTTCACGTTCTAACAGATTTTGAACATTTTGATGATTGAAAAAGTAGAATATTACACAGAACAGCAATAGGAGAATGTCAACATCCATTTTGTAGGCATTTTTCCACTCTTTTCCTCCAGCTGTTGCTGCTCTCCAGCCCTCAAAGTTTGTGCACTGTATCACCTCTTGTATGACATTGTCAGTGATAAAGAGCTTGGGGTAGTTATACAAATATTACAATTTCTTAAAAGGCATAAAAAGTAACTTAAACATTTAAATGAAACAATATCAAAACATGTTTTTTGAGGAATAGCTGTAATATGAAATGATAAAAAAAACTTTTCATTACAAAGATATTGCAAGCAAATAACCTCAATGGGTCATTTTTGACCCATGAATGCATCCATCCATCCGTTTTCTTCCGCTTATCCGGGATCTGGTCGTGGAGGCAGCAGATGAAGAGGTCGTTCCAGACGTCCCTCCCCCCAGCAACGCTTTCCAGCTCTTCCTGGGGGATTCCGAGGCGTTCCCAGGCTAGATACGATCCATAATCCCTCCAGTGGGTTCTGGGTCTACCCCGGGGTCTCCTCCCAAGTGGACGTGTTTGGAAGACCTCCAAAGGAAGCCTCCCCGAAGGCATCCGAATCAGATGTTCAAACCACCTCAACTGGCTCCTTTCAATGCGAAGGAGCAGCAGCTCTACTCCGAGCTCCTTCTGGATGTCTGAACTTCTCAGACATATCTCCTCTATCTCCACCCTATGGAGGAAGCTCATTTCAGCCGCTTGTACCCATAATCACATTCGTTCGGTCACTACCCAGAGCTCATGACCATAGGTGAGGGTTGGAAAGTAGATGGATGGTAAATTGAGAGCTTCACCTTGAGGTTCAGCTCCCTCTTCACCACAACGGTTCAGTACAACGCCCACATTACTGCTGCCACCGCACCAATCCACCTGTCCATCTCTAGCTCCATTTTCCCATCACTCGTAAACAAGATTCCAAGATACTTGAACTCCTTTGCTTGGGGAAGCAACCTTGCCACCCCCAACTTATGCATCTAAGGGTTAAAGAAGGCTGGCAGAAGATGTTTTTCTTTCAAAATGGAAAAAGAAAGTTCTACAATTCTACAGTTTCATTTAGCAGACACTTTTATCCAAGGCGATGTACATCTGAGAGTCGATACAACACAAGCAAGGGCCTAGTCAGGAGAAAACAACCTGGAGACGAGCCATGAAACAAGTACAAGTGTGACAATGTTGCATTTAAACATAAATTCCAGGAGATTATGTTGATGTCTTCACCTTATTAACATTTGTCGTCACAGAAGAAGAAGCCAGACAACATTTCCAGATCTGACAAATCAGGTGCAACTGAAGGATTTGAAACGACACAACAAAACAGTCTCGCAAATTAAACTGCACGCTAAACAACGAGCCTGTCTGCCCTCATTTGCATCCTCACATACCTAGATTCTATCTCTGTAATGTTGCTTTCCTCCTCCGTCTCTCTGTTGCTGTCTCTCCTCCGCCTCCCTCCGTCCTGATGGAGCAGCCAGTGTGTGAAGTGCGATGTCAGGCCCTCCTGCTGCTCGTCGATCATGATTTTCCTGGTAGAGCTCTCAATAACTCAGCAGGCCCTCATGCACCATGAGAGCGCAATTAGGTCGACTGACAACTGCATTTTTCTCCTCAGGAATAAAGTGGCGCGACCCGTTGGTATTAATCTCAATGGAGAATCTGACTGATGTAATGAAAGGATGGTTTCCTGCTGAGCTCGGCGCTGCCACACGGTCGCCTGATTTCCTTTAACCTATAGCGAGGATCTGAAGAGGTTGTTTTCTTTATTTATCTTTTTTAGGACAGAGAAATGTCGAAAGTGGGTCAGCTGTACTTAAAGGTTGTCACGCTCTAAAGTAAAGGTCATGCAGTCTCTTAAAAATTTCCAAGATGTGTACACGGAAGATAAGAAAAGTGACTGTAGTAAAGTGACTGCTTTGGAGCAGTGCTTTTATCATGTATGAGATTTACCTCCAGCTACATGTGCATTAAAATAACTCAGGGAATGCTACACTGATTTCCTCAGTTTTGTCAATTTCTTTCCTTTTAGCGTTATCATTACATATCTTAGCTATGCCACATACAGTTATTTTTGATAGAAGTTACTCTATATAGTGAATAAAATAAAATCAGTTGGCATATTCTGTTTTTGCTGCCAGAAAGTTTCATACAGATTGAAATTATCTGGCATCTTTGTGTGTATTTGACCAAAGATTTCGTCACATAGCAAGTATCTATGTCATGTAACGATGGAGAAGAGTCTGAGGATTCAAGGGTACAACCACATTGCTGAGATCACAGTAGAGTCTTTGTGCAGCGATGCTCTGGATACCTGTAACGCTCCCTTGAGTTCCAGCTGTGTAATCATGCCAAGCATCATCTACGACAGGTGCTGGATCTCCTTCGCTGTGCCAAAACACCAACCCTTCAACTTAAATTCCATTGCAGGGAAGAGAAAGAAGTCATAGGGAGGCAAACCTGGCAAGTATGACGATTGGAGAGTGAAAATAGTGTTGGTGCAGCCAGTAAACTTGTGCATTTTCAACATGCTGTGAGAAAGTGTAAGATAGCACAATGCACAATGTATAGTTCAGGTTGTTTGTGCTGAATGGTCTCCCTTAGAAACGTCGGGATATTACAGTAGAACTCAGCATTAACCGTCCATGGTGGACGTATTTACGGTGCATGACTCATTGAGCATGCTCTTTGTGGCTCTGCTGAGCTGATGCACTGTCCTCAGTCTTGAGGAGTCGTCCTCTAAAGGCCAGCATGAAACTGGTGCACAACAAGACCACTTTGAAGGAGAGAGCAGCCAAATTTAAATACAATTCCTGGTTTTTACAGGTGCAGACTTTGAACTTTTGATTGCAACTCATAGCTTCAGTACAGTATGTAGTAACAGTATTTTTGTTTTTGCATTTTCACAAATAGAATAACAATTTTACAAATCAGAAACTCTAGTTTAAATCATCTTCAGTCTCTGCATGAGACGTTCATTAACGTGTGCCTGTCAGTGGTTTTAATGTTGTGGCTGATGGGTGTATGTTACTACATCAGATCAGTGCTTGATCCTGAGATTCTCGTTTTTTGCTCTGAAAATCTGTCCAGACAAGAATGCTTTGGCCTCTCTTTCTTACGTTTATGAGTTTTAAGCTCAGGACAACTTTGTTCTGATGTTATTGATCTTGAATAATAATGTTAATTATCAAAAAGTTGCTGGATCCCAGTTTGTATCTCTTAGTTTTGTGATCACATTTTGAGTTTGGCTCATTGCTGTACCTGGTGAAACTCAGAAAGTTGTTCCGGCTACCTGACATTTCAACCAACCATGGAGACAACCAGCCGGCTGTCTCAAGGACAACACCGTGAGGAAGACAAGAAGGGGCATAGAGACATAAAGATAAAGACAGCGAGGGAGAAATTTGGTGATGGAGATGGAGAGAAAGGTCAGGGTAGAAGAAGGAGAGAGAGGGTCGAGAGAGGTAGACTGAAAGTGCAGGAGAGAGAGTGGAGCAGTCCAATTCATCAGTCTGGCTAAATTAAGCAGATTGCTAAATGTGGTCTCCTGTGTGGATATGAAGAAATGTGCCTCTTAATGTGATTGCCAGTGGCGGCCACTCCATAACTCAAGGTTGAGGTTGGATGTTGCGGGTGGGGTGTGGGTTGGGGGGGATTATATGAGGACATTTACAATGTGATGATGCCAGGCGAACATCAAGGAGAGAGCTTGGGCCAGTCAGCGGCTTCACCTTGTTGGAGGCAGATCAGGCCAGGCAGCAGAGCTAACGGCTAAGAGCAACAGAAGGAGCTTCTAGAAACGCCTTTTAGCAAACACCATGTGGAACAGAACACTAAGACTCATCGAATCCAAAGTGTGTTTCATCCTGAGGTCAAATTCTAACCTCACAATTCAATTTGACATTTGAAATGTTGTCATAGTCTCGTTTTCTCAAACAAAGCAGCCAAAACACTGATGTTAAAGATATGACAACCCTACGACACAGCCTCATGCATCATTTTGCGTGTTTGTATTCCAATTCTATGACTAAAATTTAGTTTTGAACACTCTACAAACTGTCTTCTAACAGCCCCATCTCCCGAAAGTTATGTTCATACACTGACGAGCCACAACGTTAAAACCATTGACAGGTAAAAGATAATGAACTAGACTCTGGACAAGAGACTGAAGATGATTTAACCTACAGCTTCTGATTTGTAAAACTGTAATTCTATGTGTGAAAATGCAAAAAATACATATGTAAATTGGAGATTCCGTTGTCTTTTTTTCCATCTGGACTACATTGAACCAGGTCCAGATCAAAAACCAGTGAGCTTAGGTGGGTTAAATCTTGAACGGATTGTCGTACAAAGGCTAAAAGTTTTGATATGGCAAACCAATATTTTCTGTGTTAAAATGTAAAACAAAATCGATTTTAGTGTGTTTCTTTGCATCTGGGCCACTTTAAACCTATATCCTCTATACTTAGACGGGTTGAAAATGGAGTAGATCATATTTTGTACCAACAGTTTTTACTAGTACAAGCCCGATCCATGAAGGCCACATCTAGCAGCCCAGAGGACCTAAGGGATCCACTGTATTTCTTAATGACTTATCACAAAGACAGTACTAACTAATGTGTCTTTGCCACTTGTTTTACTGCTTCATTGTCGCTTCTTTTCAGCCAACCTATCACATATCAGATAGTGTGGAACTTGTCAATGTGGGTCAACCCACAAAATGGAAGTGAAGCTTCATGGATGCTAGAAAGGAGTGATATTTTTACACAAACTATTAAATTTTACTAAAATGAGGTGCCTAAACTTAACCAAGCTTCTAACAAGTAGGCATCATTGTTAAAGTGTCAACCAAGGCTTGATCATTTCCAAAGACTGAACCCTGTGGTTTTGGTGCTTTAACCTAACCAAACAGGAAGTGAAAACAAAACCAAGAGTAATGATTCCAAAAAGTTTCCTGCACACTTTGTAACTTTCAAAAAATAACTTTTCGGTGCTAGACGTTCATCTGGCAAATAGTTTAAGGAGTGGCTGTAACTTTGCAACCAGTGAACATAATCTAGATACTATAGGAAAGCATGAAATACAAAATATCACTCTACCAAATGACAACTGTGAATAAAATACAAAAGAACTGTTTACAGAGAATAACAATATACCGGACCAGCATTTCAACAGCACATACTTTCATGGATAAATTACAAGTGGCTGTGTAGTTGGCTGCAGTAGCAGTTTGATATGTTATATTATGGGTTGGACAAGTGTAACATATGACTGGGAAGTTGATATTCATGCAATTACAGATTACAGCATAAAATCAGTATTAACGCGTGCCATGTTACCTGAATGTTTTTGCAAGTTCATGCACAGCTCAGTGCAGTTCTATGAGGAGCTTATTTATCAAAAAATGGCTCCACAACCTCACAGAGTGGATTTAACATACTATAAGCAAACTCCAGGTACTGATCTGCCAATGCAAAGCCAAATGCAGTTTGCTGTGTATTATTGAAGACATTTTACTGCTCAGTCAGTAGGATTAATCAGTTCTACTGGTAAGTGGAGAGTCAGGGACCTTGTGAGCCATCAAACCTTGATCTACCATCCACATATATCTCTCACCCGCCAGCCTTTTAAAGTTCTAGTAAGGAATAATGAAGATGAATGAGCTTTTTTTCAATCTATAAAGGACTGGCAGTGTTATGTGAGCAGCTGTAATATATGAAAACTCACCTTTCAGTGCTGGTTAGGCTCTATTTTACTCACACTAATGTACAGTGAGTGCAACACTAAAAAGCTTGACTTTGATTGGCAATTTTTAAATTAGCAGGTAATGTAGAAGTGTAACGATCTATGTTCTGATATTTATTGAACTCAAGTGAACTTTGATGTTGCATTTGCTCAAACTGCCCTCCTGTTTGTCTCATTTTTGTATGAACCTCTTCTTGCCGCCTGTTGATTGGGTGGAGTCTGCACCTTTAGGACTCTTGTAGACCTTATAACGGAGCAAATCTTGACTTGTCACAATAGGACGAACACAGGTGTTATGAATGGCATCCACAGTGTTTTGTCATTATTTTCTCACTTCCTCAGACAGTGAGTAGAGCAGTGAACCAGCAGAACCCTGAAAGTAAAGCAGAATAATGATCTTCAGCCATTAATGACTGTATTATGTGCACCTGTCCCACTGCAACATCATCAGACTTCCATGAAAAAGGCTCATTTGCATGCAGATGTTGGTGATATGAACCGCGGCCACAGCCTGCATTTCATTTAAAGTTGCCCTGCGGAGTTTTCTTGTAAGCAAACAAAAGTTATGTTTGCATTCAGTGTTACTCACAAAAATGCACTGGGTGTCTCCTGGAGGTTCAAGAAAGGAGATGAATGCAGTTTCTTCCCCATAAAACACTTTCAAAGCTCTTTTTCTTCAAGGTTTGACACCTGCACTATTTACATCCTCATTAGCCGTCTTCTTGAAGGCATCGATGCATATTTGGATAAATTACTGCCACCAGTAGCAACAAAAACAACAAAAAAAATACACTCTGTACTAGTCAGTAAACACTCAGTCTGGCTTTTATGTAATGTTTCTAGGGTTTGTGCTTATTCAGTTTTTTTTTTAGCATTTTTGTTATTTTAATCTATATTATTTCATGACATTTTTCTGATTTGCTATTAAATGTATTTTTATTATATATTTTATCAGATTATAATTGTGCTGTTTTGGTGTAAATTACTCTCCTATTTATGTATTTTTTTTAAAATATCCTATGGTTTCTGTAAAAACCCTTTAACTGCATTGGATTTCTTTGAAAAGTGCTGTGTACATAAGCTTTAACTCATTGATTTACACTAGATTTCTTTATAAAATGCACTGGATTTATTATGAGATGTTCCTGGACTGCACCAGCATGCAAAAATAACACAGCTACAAGTAAATAATTTTCCACTTATTGCACAAAGCAGGGCTATGACTTTGAAGTAGAAAGAATTAATGCAGATACCAGAGGACAATGATTGCAGTCAGAGTTGTATTTGCCATATAACTATCTGACAGTGACACAGACAGACACAAACACTGGACTCAATGTAAAAGAAAACACATCCTGTGATAGATGTGTTCAGTAAATCAGGATAAATCCACTGCTGGATGGCTCAGGTTGGGATACTTCCTGTATTTTTACTGCAAATGCAGAAACCCCGACCGGTTCCCCGCTGTATCGAGTTCGTACTGTAGTTAAATCTCCTCGCTGTGCCAGATCTATTTCAGATATCCTCCAGTCTTCCAGTGACACTGAGTGCTACAGCGCTGCCTACTATAGCTGCCATCGATTATCTGCTCTGATATGAAAAATGCTCAAGTTTGGGCCTTTCTTCAAGTCTTCCTCTAAAGACTATGAGAGTGGACATGATGACCTTTAGTAATAGATAAATGTTACTAAGACACTGCTTTCATTAGGAAACTGAAGCTATCGATCCGTCCTGCAGGCCTGCTGCTGAACATCGTCTTTACTCACGGCGTCTGCTCGCCTTCCGGCACGAAACCAAACAGTTGATCTGCTCGTGATGAATAATGAGTCCTACTACTGAGCAGAGCACAGTGTTTAGAAGTACAGTAGGTTTGGGATGTTGTTGTCAGACTCTCCGATTACAGTTTTCAGTGAACCGGAACAACTCCTGGCCTTCAGATCCACCACTCAGCTGTGAACCTTTTGCACTGATGTCTTTCATCGAGAGACTTCCATTGTTCCCCTGCTGTAACTTTACCTGCCAACAGACAAGCCTAGTTTCTTTAAACCATGATTTAGACGCAGGCAAACAGAATTATGTGTTGTCTTTTGGGTTGGGAGGGTTTGTGGAGCAAGTATCAGGTCTGGAGCTTCATCAGACGCAGAATTTACCAAAGACGCTAAAGCTGTGTCAAATGAAGCTGTATCTTTTGATTGAGATGTCAAATCAGTTATTTTCTTGCATTCCTGAGCTGAAAAAAGATAGTTTTAGTGGTTTATGTTTCTTTTAATTTATTCATTTCTGAATTCTCAAAGAATTCCAGTGTGCCAGCTCAAATTTGGGTATAAAAATCAGTTTGAAATTCCTGTTTGAAATGGCGATGTGCAGGGAACTTACTGAGAAAGACAGAGTCTGAATTAAAGTATTTCATCAAGCCAGATGGTCTCTGAGACATAAAGTGTTCTCACAGTGTGGTCAAGTACGACTTGGACTTGATTGCAGAGACTGGTACTTAGAAAATGCACCAAGGAAGAGGCTGAAAACGAAAACTAACCAAAGCAGATGTCAGACACCTCATGATCTGAAGCACTACAGACAGAAGGACGACGCCTGCTGATCTTCAGGCAGAGATTAATGCTGCTTGATCAGAATCTGAGAAAGTCTCCAGAATGACCATAAGCAGACAACTGAAGGCTTAAAGGGAAGAAGAGCTGCTAAGAAGCCATTATTGAGGCCTGAAAACATCCAAATACACCTAAAATCTGCCAGGGAGCACAAACACTGGATTGTAGATGACTGCAGAACTGTGTTCAACAGCAGGCAGACAGCTTTAGAGAATCCGTCAAATTCAATTTTGTGGAGAAATCTTAGACAGCCCGAAGGCTCATGAGGTTAGTTGTTCGGGGAGTGGGGTTTCTTTCTCATTTGCCGGCTGTGCTGAGAGTTTTTTTTTTCCCATCAGGGATTTGAACCTGCGACCTTCCAGCCAACACAGCTGCAGGTCCGTCTGAGCTGCACCGCTGCCTCCTTGTGCAGCGATGGGTCAGCCGGGCCGGTCGACCCACTCCAAACAACCACTGGAGCCAATTACAGCCTGCTGTGACTATAAATAACCACCACAGCACTTTACTCCGCATTTACATAAAGAGCTATAATGGCTGCGTAATGGTTTAAATATTCATCATGCTTCCTTTGCATTCCACTTTTCACTCGCTGCTTTCCACTGAATTATAAAGAGAAAATGTTGTCAAGCCTGTAGAAAGCCTGCAAGAGTGACGACAACAGCAAAGATTTGGGAGTAAAACGGTCGGCCTTTTAGTGAAGATTTGTTTATTATGTGATGTAGGGCTGACGTATATAAAATAATATTAAAAAATAGAACATTCTGTCTTTAAAACTCTTCAATCAGCAGTTATGTGAGTTTTTCATTTCATCTTGTTCTGGATGATTCTCTTGGAAGGATCATAGCATCACGATAATATTCTGCCAAGTCATTCCAAGATAATAGTGAATTATCATCCAGATCTAAATCGTTCACACTAAAATGAGTGGTGCATTTTCAGGCAGTGGTTCTTTGCTGTACTTTAGTCCACATACTTTTTATTTGTTTAATCACAGTCCATGTGAGACATTAACTTATTTTATTTTCCACGTTATTCCCCTTATAATATCATGTAAAATCATTTCAAGAAAATATTAATTTATATGTTGATGGTATAAAAACAGAAAGAAAAAAATTCCAGGTCTAAACTATACATAATATCCATCAGAAATCTGTATTTTTCTAAACGGCAATTTATTCTTTTAGAATGTGTGATTTTTATTTTATCATTTTTTTTAAATCACAGCACAGTCCATGTAAGTAGTTAGCTTATTTTATTTCCACCTTTATTCTCCTTCACATACTGTAAACAAAAGAGTAAAATAATATCAGCATTTTCTTTTTTTTTTTTACAAATTCACTGTTATTTTTTCAGATTTCCTCTTTTAATAAATTTCAGAATATAACTAGTAAAATCACAAGGAAAACAGCACTAATTCACATTACGAATGGTTATTTGTTATGTTGCAACAATTGACCGTAAATTTTATTTTACTTTATTTTTTACAGTATTTAACAGATATATAATCATTTTCCTGATATCTGCCGTTATTTGAAAGAAAAATTATTTGCATTAAGCATCTAAAAATGGTGAATATTTTCTTGACTGTTATTTTTTATCAATTTTCTACTTTTTGTTAAATTGCAAATATATCATGTAAAATCAGTCCCAAAAAGTAATAATTCATATGTTGATTGTATTTAAAAGAAAAGAAAAAATGAACAGGGCAAAACTGGACATAATATCCACCAAAAATAAATATTTTTATAAATAGCAATTTATTCTTTTAGGACATGTGACCATAAACTACTTTTTTTTTTCTTTGTCCATGTGAGACATTAGCTTATTTTATTTTCCACTTTATTCCCTTCTGCATACAGTGTGTGGTGCTGTGGAACAAATTATGCAAAACAATAACAGTTTTTAACTGTATTTTTAGTTCTTTTTTTTAACAAATTCACTTTTATTTTTACTGATTCCCCGTTTTATTAAAGTACAGATAATAACTAGTTGAATCACAGAAAAAAAAGTCATGTTATATGTAAACATACGCTATGTTTTTGTGATGCATTTACAGCCACAAATGTAGAATTATTTTCCAGGTATCTGCTGTTATTTGAAACAAAATGTATGTATATTAAGGATATAAAAATGGCAAATATTTTCTTTGAAGTAATTTAAGAAAATAACTATAGTAACATTTTTTTTAAAGGTGTGTGGCCATAAATTACACTGTTAGGTTATTTAAATCCATCCACAAAAACATATATAATTGCCTTTTTTTGTATTTTTAACAGTTTTTGAACATCACGGTATTGCATTGTTTTTAACACATATTGTCTGACAACCATGCCGACAGATTTTCACCATTTTTGTTGTATTTTTTATTTCTTTTTTTTTTTTAACTACATACCTAGAGACTTGGGAATCTATAGCACATGATTGTCTCCTATGGCGTAGGAATATCCATGGTGGCATCGGACACCTGTAGCAGGAAGGATCTTTTAAACACAGCTCCAACGGGGTTAGCTTAGCATCTCTGTGCAAGACCCTGTGCAAACAAGGCTGCGTTTGTTGCATGAACCACCAACCATCTAACCCTAACTAACCCCAACCCTCTGCTTTCTATTTAATCATTCATTATGGGAATAACAGCCCAATATAATCACTATTCATCTCAATGAATAAAAGATAAAGAAATACACAGCTTACGTTTTCATACACGGCCTATAGAAGCACACAGCAGCACCATGGGGGATTAAAAATGTACTTTAGGCTGATTATACTTCAACACCGTGAAGTAGAATCACACTGATTACTCATAAGTATGAATATAAGAATTTGTTTGGTTACTTCTAAGCAGCCTCAGCATACAGATCCCCATTTAGGTGTGATAATAGCAGAGAAAATGATTTTTTTGAAAATCAATCTTGACTGCATTTCAGTTGATGCAGTTTTTACATTATATTATTATGACATTTACGTTCAATCTGGACCTATTCGTCATTTTTATATCTTTTACTGCTTCTCCTCCGTTATTTTTCTCAGTTTATGTAGGATTAATTTAATTTTATTTCCCTCTTTGATTGAATCAGAGCGATTGAAAACGCATCTGAGTGTCTTGGAGGTGCCTCAATGAGCCCCGCATGCACTTTATTTATCTTCCGGAGAATGTCACAGGTCTGTAAGGTCAGCCCTAACTCAACAGTGAGTTCAGTGATTATTCCTCAGGGGATCTCTGCGTGAGGGGCAGAGCTCGACATCCAGCTAGTGACACGTGCGCCAGCCAATCACCGGCCGGCTCCGGAGCCGCGCGGGCCAATGGCAGCGTCTTGTGGGCGTGTCTGACCGCTGCGAGGTGCGTTTTTTGGAGTTTGGTAAATGACTGCAGCAAGAAAATCCAGTGTGGGAGCGCACCGAGGCTGCCTCTGCCCGTCCCCGCTCTACCACCGTGTGTGACCGCTGGAGTGTGTCAGCGCGCCCGGCAGGGGCCAGTGTCGCCGCTCGCCTCTCTCCTGCCATGGAAGAAGCTCCACATCAGTCCGACACGCAGCTCTGCGCGCCTTTCTAACACTCTCACACCTCTCCGAGCGGGACCATCTCCTTCTCTCCGTTGTTTTTTTTTTCTTTTTACCGGTGCCCGTGCGGGAGGGGGAGCGGATGCGGAGCGCAGCAGCGGCCGCCGGTGCGTCTCCAACTTGACCACCACCAGACAATGGGAGTTGCTGAGCCGTGCTGCTGCAGCGCCAAGTACTACTACTACAACTACTCGCTCCCGGGAGACAAGTACGAGGAGAAGAGAGAGGAGGAGGTGAAGAAGAAGGAGAGGGAGAGGAAGAAGAGGAGGCAGAGCGGCTCTACCTGCGGACCTCCCTCTCTGAGCAGCAGCAGCAGCACCGGGACTCCCGCAACAGTCGATACGCACGGATCCAGAGCCGAGCTGGAATGCATGTGAGAGAAAACGCTGAAGCACTTCCTCTGCGTGGGTCTGTTCTGTGAGTGGATTTGGGGAATATAACGCACAGGTTTTTTTTGTTTGTTTTTTTGTTGTTGGGTTTTTTTTCATTCAGTCCTCTGGAGACAAATTTTCTTCGCAAGGAATATGCCTTATTTCCCCTTTACGCGCCGTGGATCTCTGAGACAGGACTCAAAGAGTAATTGGGTGTAATTGTGTGTCAATTAACAGCAGCCTGTGAGCGGCTGATCTCCCCCCTCCTCCTCCTCACCTCCTTCTCTCCCTTCCCTCCCTCCCCTCCTTCTCCCCCCCCTAAAAAACCTGGACGAGCTTCCTCCCCGCAGCCCCCGCTGGTGCCTCTGCCCGCCTCTGTCCGTGGTCCTGAACGCGGTCTCGGGCTGGATTTTCTGGATATTCTCCCCCCTTCTTCTCTCTCCCTCCCTTCCTTCCTCCCTCCCTTTACATCCACGGTGACGGCGCTGGAGGCGTCGGAGCGGACACAAGCATGATTTCACGGGGAGCGAGGTCATGAGCATCCCGCGGCTCGGCACCGGCGACTCCGGGATCTGAGAGAAAGTCCCCCCGCCCCCCCTTCCTCTCCTCAGCGGAACATTTTTTTTTTCGGCTCACCTTGGAGGTCACAAACCACAACCGCGACCCCCCCTCCCCTCTCATCCTCTTCCTCCTCCTTTTCCAACACTGAAGGGATTTTTTTCTCTTTATTTTCTCATCCTCTCAAGAGTGTGACCCCCCTCCTCCTTTCAGCAACACCTCCACGCCCCCCCACCCCCCCACCCTCCAAACAAAATGAGACTGGCCAAAATGTGCCGACTAAACGCGCTGGGGATCTATCTGTGGGAAACGGTAGTGTTTTTCAGGTAAGCGGAGGCATGAAATGGACTTCATGAGTGGAGGAGAGCGGCGTGTGTGTGATTTGTTTGAGGTTTGATAAAAATGAAATTTGCATTTTTATTGCTTTCTGCCGTTTGGGACATGCATGGAAATTAGAGCTCCCTGCAGAAAGTGTTGGGAGGCGGTGGGGTGGGTGGGTGGAAGGAATTCAGGTGAAAACTTGTGTGAGTTGCCTTTGGGCTGTGTATGTGTGTGTGTGTGTGTGTGTGTGTGTTGTTGGCGGTGTGCACGTTTGTCTGCATGTACTAGTGAGTTGAATTAAGTCGCAGTGAGTCCAGACAGGATTGTAGAAGTGCGACCACTAGTGGGCTCAAAGCGCTCAGGATGTCAACAGGCACGCAGGGAGAAAAGTCTGGGCTCCACATGTGTTGGTATTTAGGTGATGCTGGCACATTTATGCCTTCCAAAGCAGCTCGGAACAGTAACACACACTGGTGTTTCAGCTCCTGTCTGTGTGTGTGCAGCAGTAGAAGGTCCTCTGTCCATCTGAATGTGATTTTTTTTTCATCCAAAATCAGTCCAAATGTGCGTAATTCCAGTTAATCCTCTGACTCACGCTGCCATTCTTCGCCTGAAAAATCCCCATCTCATTTGTCTCCCTCGGTTCAATAAGACAATCAGTTATTGTGAGGTTCGGGTTGTAATTTCTTCTTTCATTACAAGCAATCCATTAATCGATTTACAGCCATTCATCCTGCTGCTGCTGCTGATGATGGGTTGTACATCAAGCCAAGTCTGAATTTCCCAACAGAATGAAAACAACCAGACATAAATTTCTTTACTTTCACATTTCTATTATGCCAGTTTCCCTGCTGCCTCATCTATTGAGGGAGAACTCTCCCAGCTGTAGCATGTGGCCACATCTTTGCATATTTTGCTTTTTTTCCCATTCCCTGGTGTCCCCCCTGTTGATTTCGAGGTCATCTCCAGTTCCCCTCCACGCTGGATGCCACATTTTCTCATCCCTGCTGCCTTCAAAGTTGCCAGTTCATCACGGCCTGCATCAGACGCTGCGTTCAGACCTCCTTAGCAACCCAATCGTTCTGCTTAAATGTTGCAGCAGCAGAGGCCCATGGTGAAGCCGCTGGGCTGTTGGACACTCAAGGCGCCCAAGACATGAAGTTTTAGTCGTAGCAGTGAGGAACCGGACATTATGTCAGCTGCACTGCTTTTGGATTGGGATGACTTGGTTTGGCAGATTTGCACTGAAATTCTTAGAAACGTAAAAGCCAGACGACTGATGATCGTGCCAAAATGTGTTTTTTTTTTTTATTTAGTGAACACTTTTGCAACTTATTCCACCTCTTCAGGTAAAAATATCAAGAACAAAGTGAACTGTGATCCAATAAAACCACAAAAAAATGTCAGCTGCTAACAGAAGAGTTACCTTGAAGGTATTTTGCAGAACTGTGGTAAAGACGATAAATTTGATGTCCACTTATGGGGTATTTGGCGCCGGGCCACTGTTGGATGCCTAATGCACCGTCAACAAGGTGAATGCATTTAATAAAGAGTGAAAAAATGTTGGATGTCACTGCTCCTCACAGGCTTTAAGTTGCTCTCCTGGGATCATGAGTATTAGCAGCAGGTCTCAGGCAACATAACTGGTGTAATCAATATATTACAATAGACTGTTATTGGCAGACTAATACAGATGGGAAAGAGACACACTGCTGAAAATCACTTTACTAGTCATCAAGTGTAGCCCAGGTTACTTATGGTGCAAAGTGAAGGGTTAAAGTGTTTCAAAGGTTGCGAGCAGCAATAAATCAAACTCTGCTTTTAACCTGGATTTTGGAATGTTATGGTCAGCTGACCTACATGATCAAACCAGAGCTCAGCAAAATATGCTGGACCTATAGTTTGAAAATGTAGACGACAGTTTGAAGACATAAGTATCTGTTAGACAAGCTGGGAATTATGAAAGAAACGGTCAAAATACATTATGGGAATTCTAGGATCCACATTTCTTATTCTTGGCTCCATATTCAGGGACTTTTATTGCTTTTAGCCTCTTTTGCGTCAGTTTTGACCAGTTTTTTTCTCCTGTCTCTTGCAAGTCCTAAAGCACTTTATGAAAATGCAACGCTAAATTGCTCATTGAGCTCCTTCATTCACTGTATCACAGTATTTTGGGCCAGAACTTTAATGTATCCTGGAGAAAAATTGGTCCTACAGACAGCTGAATGCAGGAAAAGACAATGCTAAATGTTTTAATCGTTTAAAAAGTTGGTAGTGAATCTGATAATTGAACTTACATACATCTGGAAAGGTAAAATCCGTAAAGGGAAACATGAAAATATTTTTTTTTAAAAATCTAAAAGTTTACTGTGAAGTATAGTGAAACAAAGCTGTGAGGCTGGAAAACTTTAAAATAAGTGCTTAAAATTGCACAGGACAATAACGAGTTAAGTTTAGTTCATCGAATACAAAAAAAATAAATCCAAATCACCATATTTCTGCAACCTGAGAATGAGCCTAATTAGTTTTACCCCCAGTTTCTCCTAATTTACACTGAATGCGTATTGTATGCAAATATCTGGCGATATAATTCGGTAATGTGTTTGGGTCCTGCTTTGCATTTCCAGCCTGCTGGCGCTTTTCTTCACGCGTTTCGCTTTATTGCATCACGTGTGGATATTATTGGGCTGTTTTCCTCAGAGGTATTTCATTATGTGCACCATCAGCGGCGTTTTTCTACCTGCTGCAGCGACTCCCTCATTTCCATTGAATAAGGCGGCCGTTTACAGTTGGGACGGGCGCTGGTTTCGGAGGAGGGGGCGGCTGCAGGAGTTTCGCATTCAGAGCACACAGTTTAGTTAATGAACCAGAGTGGGGATATTGCCGCCTCAGCTCCTCGGGCCTGGACTCTGCAGTTCTCCTGCTTAATTGATATCTCTTTCCCCCTCTGTCCTGACCCAGACCCCCCACACCTCATTCCACATTCAGCCTTTTTACTAAACATTGATTAGCCTGTCAATGGCCGGGGCCAGACCTGATGAATACACATTTAATGCTCGCACATATCTCTTCCCCTCTCTCTCATTCTGTCCGCACTCGTATTATTCATCAAACAGGCAGGAGAGGACGGCTGAGAATTTCAATTGAGATCGGACCTGCAGGAAATGTTCGCCTCAACAAACCGTTTAATCTTGTATTCAGGTTTAAATCATGCAGATTCTGTCAGGACAGGTGAAAGAAAGTGCCAGGAAGGCGAGGTGATGTCTCCTGTTGCCGGCACAATTCCACCCTTTTTACTCAAGTTTTATAAATCAAGAGGTGTGACTTTTTGAAGTGTCTAGGAGGCTTTGGCTGATCTAAGAAACCGTTCTACTCCACTGTCATTGTACATGACAAGTTAGTGGGAATAAGAACACTGGGTGCTCCACATGTGTACCTGTAAATGTTTGTCAAATCTCTCTTCTAGCCTTTGAAGCCTCATTGGGAAGCTTCTAGAAATGACTGTCAGTACTTTAAAGTCGATTGAACCCTTTTCTATTAAAATAACCCATTCCTGCCTTAAACTGTAACTCCATACATGTGCAGATCTATGCTTTACCCCCTCACCACTCGTTCAGACACACCAGCTCACCTACGATTCCCCTCAAATTCTGTAAAACTACTACATGCTGCACAGTGTTGTCAGTAATATTGAAGTTATTCAGCAATACATGTCTAAACAATGACACAGAAAGCTCCACTCCAAGCTGACGGGATCAGATCCTGAAGTTTGTTTTTATGAAACACTCGAAGTCTGAATCCGTCCGTCTGTACTCTGCAGTTTCAAGGTGGAAATGCTCAGTCGTGGTATTTGTTGCATATTTGGCTCATGTTATGTCTTCCAGTATATAATTAAAAACACCATTTGGATACATTAACAAGGTAAATAACTGGATTTCGCTGCTTCCAATACCACAAATTTGGCAGTTTGACAGGTGATTATGTGAAGTAGTAATAGGAAATTCATTCTTTTTGTCATTTTGCAAGGAAAAAACACTAAAACAGCTTGTCAAGAGATGTATTTATACTTCTTAGCACAATATTTTAGGTAAAAGTAAACAGTTGAGTGTCTCAGTAGCCAAAAGTGCACAAGAACCTTTTTGGTGTGCCATGCACTGTAAACTGGTGGAATATGGGAAAGACTCAAGAGATTTGAGAGGGTTTCAACTAAAGGCAACCATGCTAAATATGTTAAATCAATAACAAAACGTCAGATTGTTTACTTCTGTTAAAGTAAGGTGCTCACAAACCCGCTGCAAGAGTAAACCAGGAAGTCATTTTGGACACCAGCGCTGTCTGTTTCTATACCTGCGTCCTCATTTATGATTCGAAAGAAACGTACACTATCGTACAAAAATTTAAGGTCACCCAGGCAATTTTATGTTTTCTGTGAAAACTCCCACTTTTATCCATGTACTAACATAACTGCACAAGGGTTTTCTAATCAATGAGCCTTTCAACACCATTAGCTAACACAATGTAGCATTAGAACACAGGAGTGATGGTTGCTGGAAATGTTCCTCTGGACCCCTATGGAGATATTCCATTAAAAATCAGCTGTTTCCAGCTACAATAGTCATTTACCACATTAGCAATGTCTAGAGTGGATTTCTGATTCATTTAATGTTATCTTCATCGAATAAATCTGCTTTTCTTTCAAAAATAAGGACATTTCTAAGTGACCCCAAACTTTTGACCGGTAGTGTATTTTCAACCAGAAAGGTAAGCTTGTGACGTGTAGGAGGGGAGGCTTCCAGTTTGAAAGAACCACAGACTCTACTTAAGAAGGAATGAGGGATAATTCTGCAACAGGATGTGGGAGTTTTCACTCCAACAAAACTACACGGTCAGGTTTAGAAAAACATCACAGTTTAGGTTAAAACACAACCTGTTAGCATCATGTTTGAAGCTTCTTCTCCATTTACCGGAGTGACACCTGCTAATATATGACTGGTTGGCAGAAAAGTAGTGACAGTACAGCATTGATATCAGAAAATATACTAAGACGTGTGAGTCTGAATTGCATTGTTGATCCATCACAAACAAGACAAAAGAAAACATAGCTGAGAATGCGGTTTAGCTGTACAGGTGATGCTACTATATGGACCACATCACCGTTTCACATCCGTCCACATCTGAGGCAGATCTACAAGAATAGACTCAAAGTGCACAAGTGGAGCGTGACACACCCCTCGGGCCTGCAGCACGTCGTCTGCTTGTATCGACCACTCAGGCAGGAATGATTAATCAAAGCGGTCAGCGTCGCGTTTAGAGAATGCCAACGCGCAGAGCATGACCACCAGGGACCACCAATCAGTCAGTCACGGTGACTGACAGGCCTTTGAACAGCCATTGACATCTCTGCTGCTGCGTTGCTTTTGCATCAGGCAGAAGGTCGTCGTCGTTGGAACGGCAGAAATCTGTGAGGTTAGCTGAAGTGCTGGAAGCTCTGGGGACGGCTCTGCTCTGGATGCCGGTGTGTTTTACAGAGGGAGGAGGAGCTGATTCTGAAAGTGGAGCATGTGTACGGTTTGTCAAAGACGCTTCTCAGGGGAGATTTGTAGTCGCTGATTTAGATGTTGTCGTAGTTTCTCTTAGACCTCAAGGATGTGCAGATGTTGAAGAAGACGTCCGTTGACGCTGTTGCTTAACATAATATCATTTATTAAATAAAAGACAGCATCTGAACAGGCACCATGGTTTACCTGTGGAGAGTTTCCCAGCCAGTATGAATCTCCCATTTGATCAAAGGGTTGGTGGTCATTTTATACCCTCTGGAGTGGAAGCCCCTATCTAAACACTGCACTGGGATTCTGGAACAGAATAACACATGCCATTGTGATGACCCACACATCCCACGTTCCATATTATAAGCAACAAGTATCAGCTCAGATACTTCAATATATTAGAATTTATTACCTTGGAGTCGTGCACGAGTGAGAAAGAGACCATTAGAGGCTTTTTGTTGTTGTTGTTTGTTTACGCTTTATTTAAAGAACAAAACGAGCCGTTGGAGGTGATTTGCGGCGGTGTGTTTTTTCAGCTTCATTTGTTGCAGTGCAACCGCAGCAAATAAAGCCTCTTTGGTGAGAGAGCCCAGCTACTCTCCAAGAAACCAACTTCCTCTTTTGATCAGGTGTTTCGCTCATTTCACGTCCGCCTCCGTAGCTGTGATAACGCAGATTGATCGCCTCTCTCTCGTTTCCGGCTGCTTGCACAGATCGTTATTATGCACACAGGCGCGCAACAAGCCCTCAGTGTGCAAACTATTCATCTTCACCCACCAACAAAATGTGCAGAGAGTGACCTTTTCCTCTATGGATTTCTGTATTGAATAATAAAAAATAAAAGCCTTTATTCGCTCAAGTGGACACAGCGAGCAGTCCATATAAACGTGTAATCAAACAGTTCACTTCTGGGGTGAAATATGAGCGTCTTTACGTGTGACACCATCAAGTAAGTGCAGAATCTATAGGCACAGCGTGATCTATGATTTGTATTAGCAGGGTGAATATTCAGTTGTGCCTCCGGCCTTTTATCTACCTGCTCCTGCACGGTAACCTTGAGCTGGCCTTGAAAAAGCAGCTGCATGTCGGGATCACATCTCCTCAGGAGCCCCACGCATCACGTCACAGCTAAATGAAATCTAAATCTACCACTTCATGAAATAAACTGATGATTTAGAGAAGGTAACTCAAATTACTCCCAGGTAAAGAAGCTCTGGATGTCAGACGATGTTGAGTTTCAGTCATAAACAAAACTGGAGGTTTTACAGACAACAGAGAGGTTTAAAAAAAAAAAAAAAGCAGAGATCCCGGCGGTTTGTTCATTAAGTTAAAGGTTAGCCTCCACGTAGACAGTCAGAGAAAAACCGAGCCGTGACAGGATGACTTACTGGACTGTCATGTTACCTTGAGTGATATTTCACTTCCGTGCAGCGTTTCTCGTCGTGGCATTCATTAGCAGTGTAAGCGGTGTGACTCAGTGTTGGCTGTGGTTCCTGTTCAGAGTCACGTTGCCGGCTGCTTCTGCTTTCCGGTGACCAGACTGGAAGTTTGACCCAGAACTTAGAACATATTGAACAGAAAAGAACCTCCGTCTGGGTTGAAATGCAAGGCTGAAGACGAGGTGAAAAAAGATAGAAAAAATGTTTTTATCATCTGCGCTCGCTGAGGAAAACAGAGCTGCTTTGGTGTCGTATCAAAGCTGCTGTAAACACCACAGCTTTAGTCTGCAGTCAGACCTCAGCTAGACTAGAATGCTGTCATACTTGAGATTTGTCTCCTTAAAAACTTGAACAACAATGACACACAATTTAATATTTCATTCCTGATTTTTTAAATATTGTTTCTGCTGCATATAAACATTGTCACAGGCCGATGGTTGCACAATGCCATGCTTTTTTAACAGACAACATCCCTGAAAACTTGAAATAAGGCTCTAGCTGGCCTAAGGAGGCTTGATTTGGACCCATTCTGAAGCATTTAACCCTCGTGTCGTCCTGCGGGTCAAAATTGACCCGTTTTAAAGTTTGAAAATGTGGAAAAAATATGTGTTCTCACAGTGAAACTTCTGATGTCCACATTTTTAACATTTTTGGGAAATCTTTGAACATTTGTTGATGCAAAAAAAAAAATTGTTTTAAATGTTTCTTAGAACATTCACAAAAAAAAATCAACCAAAATCCAGCGAAATTCGCTCATTTATAGGCACCAAAAAATTGTATTTCCTTGTTTGAGAAAAATCCAAAAATTCAGCAAAAAATTCCCCAAATTTCTGAAAATTTGCAAAACCTTCAGGAAGAAAATTCCAAT
Organism: Amphiprion clarkii; assembly: GCA_027123335.1. Taxonomy (NCBI): domain Eukaryota; kingdom Metazoa; phylum Chordata; class Actinopteri; family Pomacentridae; genus Amphiprion; species Amphiprion clarkii. The sequence continues at coordinate 32,506,547 of CM049578.1, read as the reverse complement.
AATTCCTTAAAAGTTTCCCTTGTGAAAGTTTTATTTTTTTTAAAAAATCCCTCCAATTTGGCAAGAAAATTCTTTTAAATATTTTTTAAAAATGAGTAAAAATCTTCCAAAAAATCCTAGAAATATCTAAAATGATTACATATATATCAGTAAAAGTTGTAATATTTTATTTAAGAACATTCACAAAAAAAATCAACCAACATCTAATGAATTTCACTGGATTTTGGTTGATTTTTTGTGAATGTTCTTAAGAAACATTTTAACATTTCTTTTTTTCCACCAAAAAATGTTCAAAGATTTCCCAAAAATGTTGAAAATGTGGACATCAGAAGTTTCACTGTGAAAACATATATATTTTTCCACATTTTCAAACTTTAAAACGGGTCAATTTTGACCCGCAGGACGACACGAGGGTTAAATTGTCACAATTCAATTCAGAATTCAATGATCCCTTTCTGAACCAGGCGAGGAGCAGAGCAGTGTTTTATTCCTCGCTGCTGTGAACCTGGAAGTCAGGGTTGACAGGTCAGAGGTCAGCAGCAGAACAGCATCTGTGGAGCCGGCTGGGATTTATCGTGTTGCTCAAGGACACCACAGAAAGATTCCCCAGCTCAGCACACACTCCTGCCAGAAATCTCCCGCTGTCAGTTAGCATACACGCAGCGTTCAGCCGAATTAAAGCAGCCCAGCTATTTATGAAGCTGCCCTCAGGCTGTTTCATTTGTTCTGCAGGTCCGATATTTATCACTCACATCTCCCATCATAATAAATCATAACACACATATATTTATTTTATATTTTTCTCCCCTGTGATCAATTCCCCCAAGTCCACCAATGAAAAACAATCGACCTCTCTGGTGGAGTTTCGCTACCATCTCTACAATAATTAACTTCTGGGCAGGTTCATTTCCAAAACTTGATATATGATAATACATTATTGATCAGCGGACAGAGACAGATTTGCACATTCATTAACAGAGTATATTATCAATGGGCCTTTCAGAGCTGGAGCTGAGTTACAGTAAATGTAGATTCCTGGAAATGGAAGGAGTTACGGTGCTTTTCTGGAGTTGGACGGCAGCAGAAAACAGATGTGTAACATGTGGTTTAGTTGTGAGAGAAGCTGGGAGGAGTTTCCAAGTGTTTGCTAATGACAGTGTTGTTGACAACTCAGTTTAATCATCAGTCGTGTTTGTTCAGAACGTCCAACAGGACGGCAGCATTATTACAACTCAGAAACTGTCCCCGAGTGAAGCCTGGATGGAGATGTTTTCCTTTTTCTGCAGGTTTTGCAGTGAGTATCTGAAAACCAGCTTCAACCTTCTTGTCACGTCTTGAATTTACTTTGTAATAGTGAAATAGCTGTACAAATGCCAGAAATGTATCAAACATACCGCAGCACACAATTTACTTTACGTCTCAGAGGTCAGTGTCATCTTGCATAGTCTAGAAAAAAAAGATATTTGTTGAATTTCAGCTTAATTTTAGGATAAAAATCAGCGATCTGATGTGTAACGTGAGTAGCGTTGTCTGTAGCATGTAGCTGCTGTGTTGTGTAGCTTATAAATATAAAAAAGAAAACAAAAAACAAACAACAAAAAAGAAAGCTATATTTTTATTTAAGATGAACAAAAAGTCTCAAATGCAAAAGTAAACAATTATATTACAAAAACTAAACGCAAAAGCACCAATAATATGTCAAAATAAGCAATCCAGAATCACAGCAAGTGCCATTTTGTGTATTTATTCAAGGAATATGCGAGGGGGAAAAAAAAGAACACCATCCAAACAAATTATGTATTTTATTATGGACATTAAATGTTTAAATTGGTTTAAAATATGCATCATCTCCGTGTGAGCTGCCGCCCCGTGGTACTGAAGCTGTGCAAATTTATGCTATTTGGGAATTTAAATATAGATTTAAACTTTCATTTCCAACTTGCCCTCAAAGCTTTTTAATTTCAGACACTTTAATATCAAACTTATATTACAGTCGGTGGAAGTTTCCAAAGTGCCTCGCAGCATCACGACTGCATTGGTTTTCAGCACGGCGAATGGGATTCCAACCTCGGCAGGGTCTGTGCCTCCTCAGCATCAACAAACTGCTCAGTTTTCTCAGATATTGCTCAAAGTATTGATTTATTACCATTATTAAGGAAGCATATGTTGTCCTCCACAAGGTTCAAACATTTCTAAATCAATTTATAAGGAATGTCTGTAGATTATCTAGATTTTTCCCCCTTTCAAAACACATTCAATAGATGAAATCACAGAGAAAAATGTGCTATAAAGTTGCCCAGCATAACTTCAGCCCTGACCACATTTCAAGTTATTGGATGTGGAATTTAAAAAAAAAACAAAAAACATCTGTAGCTGATTCTCCATCTAATGTATTATCTTCTGGTCCCATTTAAAATTCTTCCTTTGCATCTTTTACTGTTTGTTTTGCACTTTAGATCAGAAGATGCCGAACTCCATTTCATTGTCTTATGATGATGCAATTGAACGTTGCTTTAAGTAGATTTTTTAAAAATAAAACGTTAATATCTTCTACATTTTGCAGCTATTTATAGATCCTATAAACTTCCTATAGATTTTAAAGAATATTCCATCAGATAATAAAGGTGGGCATGTATCATACAGTCAATATTAATCTGATGTCTCAAGCTCAAACAGAGGGGGGATTAGCTTAGCTTAGCATAAAGACTGGTAGTAGGAGGGAGATCTGTTTATGTGCTGAAACTATTTTTTTTTGTCAAAGTTGTCACAGTATTGCTGCTAGACTTCATGTCTGTGTCCTTGTACCAAACTATGACGACCCACAGTGTTCTCTACATTCTGTTAGGGCCGAACAAATGCCAGACAAAGTCGTATTGCATTTGTTCGTTTTGACAGATACTGTGATTGCATGTCACAGTCTTAGTGCTAATTGTCATATTTGAGTTCCGTTTCTACTGAAACAAATAGAATAATGATGATGTGGTTTTTGCCCTGGTCTCTACCAAACTAAACATGTGTCTTTACGTCTGCAAAACATGATCCGTAGGTCTCTATAGCACCACAGTGCTCCTTTTATGAGGGTGTGTTCTGACACATTTCACATTTACCAAAAACACATGCAGTTCCAGAGATTTGTATTCTGCACTTGGACATATTGGGATTTAGAGGATGGATGGATGGATGGATGGATGGATGGACAGACATATAAATGGATGGATGGATGGATGTACAGACATATAAACGGATGGATGGATGGATGGATGGATGGATGGATGTATGTATGTACAGACATATAAACGGATGGACGGATGATGGATGGATGGATGTACAGACATAAATGGATGGATGGATGGATGTACAGATATATAAACGGATGGACGGATGATGGATGGATGGATGGATGTACAGACATAAATGGATGGATGGATGGATGGAGGGAGAAATGATGGATGGATCGACAGATGATGGATGGATGGATTGACGGACGGATGGACAGATGGAGGGAGAAATGATGGATGGATAGATAGATGAATGATGGATGGATGGATGGATGGATGGATGGATGATGGATGAAATGATAAACTGTTAGTTGTAAAAGTTTGAGCTCATGACGCCACAAATGATCTTTCGTTTCTTTTCCTGTTTACATTGTAGAACGTGTTTAGTGAGTTCTAGCTTCGTTTAGGCAGCTTCCTCTACCTACTGAAAATGTAAAACATGACAGTTACATTTATCTCCTCATCTAACTCTCACAGCGACAACAAAATGAGCATACGTCCCATAATGTTGACATATTAATCTGTAAACCTGTAATCGTACTATTTTTATGCAGATCTGTTGTATATTCCTTCATGAATGTGCTTTAACACACTGCACATCACACATCCAGGTAGGATTTGTCTAGATAACGGTACACTGCAGTGACAGCTTTAATAGAGTTTGTCTGTCGTTGGTTGGAAGGGTTCAGTTTGTGGTAAAATTTTAATCCAACGTCTTTATTGATTTTCTCAATAAATTAAAAGGAAGTGTTTAAAAATGTATTGTGCGTAAGTTAATCTATTTAAACCCTCCACTTGGAACACGGTGGTTAATTCCTGTGAGCTTATGTGGAATGTTTTTCCAGTGCATTCTAGATGAGAAAGCATATTTTTGCAACAACAAGTGTGTTTGCAGCACGCTGGAAATGTTGGCTCACTGCAGCGGGCACAAACAGAAAGCCACAGCGAGTGTTTACCTGACAATCTGAGCCGCAAATAGTTCTGTGAAATCACTCCTGAATGGACCAAATGGCCTCAGACTGGCGGACTTTGACTTTTTAGCCCCGTGAGTGTGAGACTGTTGCTGCTTCACTTCCTGGTGTTTCCGGAGCTCAGCCATCTGAATTTCATTTGTAGTGATGAGCCAGTGTTTGCTGGGCGAGCCAGGGAAGCGAGCGGCCCTTTGCTTTTCTGAGTGTTACTAAATGCCAGGATGAGATCAATTAGGGATTCGGGTCTTCAGAGGCTTTAGGAACATAATGAGGAACACTTAGGGCTAATGATTGGAGCTCCGCATCAGCCCACACCTCTCTTTCGCTCTTGCTTTTCCCTCTCGTCGCTGTGTGCTTATGAGACACTGGCACGGGTCGACTCAGCTGTTTTTTTCTTCTCCTTTGCTGCCTCAGCGTTGGCCACGGGTCTCCACAGTAGCCACGGCCAGCATTGATCTGGAATAATTAAAGCAAATCCGAACTTTGATCACGGCAAACCCAGAGAGCAGGATGCTCAGGGGGAAGATTATCAACAAAAGCAGATGGAAAGGCCTGTGATGGCTTTCCACTGCACGCCAGTTACGTCAGCTGACTGTGAAACAACAAAGTGCACCGTGCAACAAAGAACGCTTTAAAACACTTTCTGACTGAATAATTAAGTGCTGTTTTACAGACTTTCATTGTTTTGTTACATTACAGTTAATAAATGGTAAAAAGTAAAAAAAGTGCGAATGTACAATTGACAGTAAAGTTACACATTTTAAAACTGTAATCAGCAAAAAAGAAATATATATATGTGTGTGTGTGTGTGTGTGTGTGTGTGTGTGTGTGTGTGTGTGTGTGTGTGTATATATATATATTTAAAACGTTTACAGATTTCCCCTTTTTAGTTAAATAATATCGATGAAAATTGTACTATTTTACATGTTAGACGCTGAAAGAAAGGCCAAACTACCTCGGTGGTTACATCAGTTGATTGTGAAACAACAAAGTGCACTCTGCCACAATGAACTGTCATATTTACACAATTAACTGCGACTTTACAGATTTTCATTGTTTTGTTAAATTACAGATAACTGGTTTAAAAAAAAATCACAGAAAATTTAAATTTGACTATAAAATCACACACTTTTAACATTTAAATCAGCAGTTATTTACCATCATTTGAAATTAAAGAGAATTAATTAATTAAAAACATACTATTATACTGCTACTATGCTACTATACTACTATATTTATATATATATATATATATATATATATATATATATATATATATATATATATATATATATATATATATATATATATATATATATATATATATATAAATAAAAAAAATGCATCTGTTTGGTTAAATTTAATCTTTTTAAACTAGTTTAGTTTGTTAAAACCTGAATTTAAACTCAGCTCTTCCATTTTTTTTTTTTAAATAAAAACTGATTTTACTGATTTATTTGTTAATGTCTCATTTAAGGAGGGATTCTGCCATTTTTCTGCTGAACTGAAAAAATAGTTATTTACGCTATATTAAGCGTAATAAGATTAAAATGTAGGAAAAAATGTATTATTTTAGTTGTTTGGCACATAAAGAACAGCCAAGCTATACATAATGTCCACATAGAAAAACTGTACTTTAACAAACACCAAATTTTCCAGTCTTACTGTATTTAAATGTCCAAAAAAAAAAAAATCATTTTGCAAAGATTTGCAGTTATTTTATCAGTTATTTTATTTTTACAGTTTTTGAATGTGGCACACTTGTCAGACTTTTTTTTTTTTTTTAAACAGATATGTGTGTGTTTGCATATGTAGCAACAATGACAGTGCTGTGAATAATACCTGACTTAAAAAGCATATTTGATGCCCTATTAATGGTGTGTACAACAAATGCTCATGCTGCAGATGCATCATGTATCAGCCAGTGTGTGTTTCTTGTGTGATTAATAGTAGAAAGTCGAGTTCCTGTCATGGATTCTACTTTATTCTTCCATTGTAGAGCTTCTGAGGGTGTGGTGTAGTGAATACATTTGATCATGTGGACCAGGGAAGCAGGTTCCAATCAAGAGAGATGCATTATGGAAAATGTAGTGAGATTTGATTTTTATTTTTTTTTTTAGCTTGACCCACACTGATTTTAACTGTCGTGTTTTTCCAACTTGTAAGTACATTGTGCCCATTTGATGTAAACACAAAAAACAAATGAGATTTAGTAAACGTTTCAAAGAAATCTAGTTTTGTTTTCAGTTTCGCTCCTTCAGTGGACCTTTGTCATGGCAGAGATTTGACCTTTTCAAACCGAGGTGCAACAAATACTGCTAATAATGGCTGATCAGGATCCTGCTATGCACGGTGGCTCAATAACGTTCTTTCTGGAGCAAAGTGATTCATGAACAAAAGACTAACGACGACCAGCAGCAGCAGACATTAACAGAAAGTAAGTTAACAATAATCCAACATTGCTGATGCCACACAGGGGATGTGACTTTAATGAGTCAGTTTCAGAACTAAATCCATCTAGATGTCCAGTAAAGAGCAATATTTTATATTCTACTGTATGTTGTGTTAATGTTTCCTAAGTCAGATGGACTTTAGGGAACAAGCATGTGAAACATTTGACATTATTATGACATTATTTACTTTTTGTTAATCTACAGCACAGACTAATTGTTGAGTCAAAGATGTAACGCTGTCATTGTCCTCTCACTGGGATTTAACCCTGTAAAAATCATAACAAACCTACTGAGTGAAACTAAATCAATATCAGGTGCTACATGAACACACTTCATTTGAGTTTTATTCTAGAGACGTTCATACTGACAGCGTAATTATTAACCCTTAGATGCTCCAGTGATTAGACCCTACACTCTTCCATAAGTGAGTCAACAATGACCTGTATATACGAATCAATGTGTTTTTATGCCATTTTGGTTAAAAATAATCATTTGTATTAATGTTTATATTATATTTTGGTCCACACTAGAATGATTTCATGTTTAAAACATGCTTATTTTTCATTTTATAGCAGATTCTGAGCATTCTGATAATTGAAAAAGACAATTATTCTAAGAATAGCAGAATGTCAACATCCATTATATTGATTTTATTCCGCTGCTTTCCTCCAGCTGTTGCTATTCTCTATATATAATAATCATCCTTAGCGAAGATGCTTTTGACACAGTGTATGTGGTCCACAGTAAATATATTCCCAACAGCCACAACTGATAAGAATCACAGGTTTCCATGAGATTCCATGGGAAATGCAATGCGGCTCATTTTGACCCACTTATGGAAGCTTAGGGTAGTAATACAAATGTTTTAATTTCTAAAAAAGTATAAAGGGTAACTTAAAAATTTCAATGGAATGATATCAAAAACATGGAATATGAAATAACTTTTCATTACAAAGATTTTGCAAGAAAACAACCTCACCGGGTTGACCCACTAATGCATCTAAGAGTTAAACAAATATGAATAAAAAGCTAGTGTCCATTTTAGACTTCAATAAATAATTTCTCTTGATAGTGAAAAAAACACCTTACATTTGAATTGCGTCGTCAAAGTTCCTTGTTCAGCCCTAAATCTTTGCGAAACCTGAGCTGCTGCTGGTGGCCTGAAGTTGTCGCAGCGTATCTGGACCGAGCCGCAGACTCAGCATTTTGAAGATGATATTAGAAAAGACTTCCCACAGCGAGCCACAGCTGGAGAGATTGTCTCTTCAGGTGAGGAATCAACACAGAAACAGCGCCGCAATCAAGGACGGAGCTCTGTTTTCCTGTAGTTGTTGACGCCCGCTGACTTACAACGTCCAGAGTTATCAGCTCACAGCTCTGGTTTGTTTATGTGATAAAAAAACAAAACAAAAAAACCCCTGCAGCTCATGTAGAGGTAGAATATTCTCTGAACCGGTTTGATCACGGAAACAGAAAATCATAGTGTTTCAGTGTTTTCAGAAATGTTAAAGCAGGTGGGCTTTTTAAAGCACCAGTACGATCTAGTAAGCTGAGCGTTTATACAGATGTGGGAAACACCTGGAGGATGTTTGGATCCTCATGAATATGAAAACAGCAGCAAAAACACAAGTGGACAAATTGGAAATGTGTGTTTCCTTTAGATTTATGCTTAAAATGTGTGATTTTTATCTGTAATTAATTTTCAGCAGATTCACAAATGACAAAATGAAGAGTGTTGTCTTTGAGTAAATGTAATATACTGTGCAGAGTCATATTAATGATGCTGGATACATTATATAAACAAAATAATTTTTTTAAATCAAAAATGCAGATTTGTTTTTGATGTGGACATTCGCAGTTTATTATGGTGTAAAAATATAAATGTATTTCTTTCAGTGGTTTTACCAGTTATTAACTGTTATTCAACTAGGAAAGTAGAAAATCTGTAGAACATTTTTTAAAAATATTTTTTGCTGAATTCAGAAAAAAAATGAAATTACAGTAAAAATGTGATTTTTTTAACATCATCAAACATTTGCAAAGCTGCATATTTTTTGCAGTAGACATTATTTACATTTTTTAAAAGGTTTAAAAATATAAATTAATACCTTTTTTGACTGTGCCAGTTATTATCTGTAATTTAACTTGGAAAGTAAGAAAATCTGTAAAGCAACAGAAAATTTTGCAGTTAAAAAAACATTTTAAAAGAATAAATAGAGTGTAGCTGCTATAGATGATGCCCTATCAGTCCTGGTATCTGTTGCTCCTTAAAAGTTATCAAGAACTTGGCATGAGGATTTCGCTGCCTTAGCTTTCTTTAAGAAGTCCAGGAGGCTTGTTGCTTGGCTTCAGTGAGATCATCGGCAGGTTAATGATCTCAGGGAACAAGAGTCCAGCTCAGTTTGGATCAGTAAAAGGCAGTTTGAAGATAATGCGGGTCGAGTTTACAGCATTACATCGTCAGGGTTTCAGCTCCGTCATGTCTGGATTTAACGCGATGAGACGGCTTTTCAGTGCTGCTCCGCGGATCAGACTGGGATTTAATTAAACATTTGTTTGCTCAGGAATAAAACATTCTGTTGTTCAGGCTTTTAAGTGCTACTGGATTTAGCTTCAGAGAGCTGCTCAGTGCAGAGGCTCACACAGAGCAGCTTCAGATAGACGGGAGTTAACTGAGGAGTCGACCAGAGAGAAGAGGGCAAATATCCAGGAACCAGAAACGCCTCAGGTTCACTGCATGTCCTCTGGGTTTTGACATTTAGACTCTAGGACCCTGTGGCATCACAATCCTCTTCTTTTTGTCTGAAATAGATTTTTGTGATTTTAATTTGGCAATCTTTTTTTTTTTTGTGACACAGAACACCTGTAGCCAGCTAGTTTTAGTTAATTAACAGATTATGAATAATAATGACTGTAAGCTGACTGTAGTCTGTCGTCTAATGGTACACCAGGCTTCGGTCCTGGTGGTCAAGCAATAGAATGAATTTAAATGTGATCATGCTCATGTCAAAGGGAAACAAGTGAGAGTTGATGATGCTCACTGGTTTGATATTTTTTCCTTGATTCTGTGGTATCAAAATCCATTATTTTGTTTGTTATTTTGTTAAATTTTAATGATGCAAAAAACAATGTTACACTTATCTTGTGTATCTTCAATTAGCTTCAGTTAATCATACAGTTGGGGATTTTTTTTGTTGACGTAAACTGAGGAAAAAATCGGAGCTGCCGAGTGTGGTATGCTGAGAGGTGAGGGTCTCTAACACCCAGCGTTTTGCCCCTCATCACTGAATGAACTTGGATCTGGTCATGCTGAAGCTGAAGGGCTACAAGTGAGGGCAGACCTCCCCTCCTCCAGATTTCACAGCGTCGCTTTAATTCGGCCCGAGCTACACGTCCGGGGGAAATTATGTTTGTGTCGAGGACTCGGCTGTGTAATCCCAATCTGTGACTAATCTGATTGCGCCGTCATCAGTCCAGCAGTGTGTTTGTGCGATGCTAATTTGAAAGCCGTTTCACACGGGTCTTACGCCTCATTGTACCCTCTCTGTGCCGGCTGCTGTGCCGAACAACAGAAATTTGTTTTTTTTTTACTGCAAGAGCTTGATCCTATCACACTCCTACTTGTCGTAAAGAGGATTAAGCTCGGATTCGTCACGTTGAGGCGGGAATTATTGGCACCGAGATCATCTCTGATCCACCCAATTTGCCTTCAGAGGAAAGAAGTGGATATGAGATGGGCCTCAAAAAGCCGACGTCCTGTTATTGATCCGCATCGACTCTGAGACGTGCAGTTTTTGAAAGACGCCATTATCTGATCATGGATGGTTCAGGGATGATGTGTTTTGTAGTGTAATATTTTTGGGCATGATATGCTAAAAGTAAAGCATGACATAATTATGGCAAATGCTATAAAACTGAAGAATAGAGTTAAGACGTATGAAATACACTATCGTTCGAAAGTTTGGGGTCACCCAAACAATTTCATGTTTTCCATGAAAAGAGACAGAGGAGATCAAACTCTCTGCAGATTTTGCTTTGCAGTCCAAGTCTTAAAGTGTGTCATACGTGAGGCCAAATAAAAATCAATATAAGGTTTTTCATTTTAGAGGAGTGGCTATAAAAAGTGCAGTTTTGGCCTGAAGACAGACGACCTTCTGTTGAGACAACAAGGACGGCCGGAGGGGGAGTCTGCTGATGACACACAGGAGCTTCCACAAAATGTACTGTACAGCCAAAGACATGCTATTTATGATCATTGATTCCTTTCTTTTTGATCATTTTATTGATTATCAGTAGAATAAATCTCGAATACTATAGTATTACATATTCCTAATTAGGTTGGGAATCACCTTTTGAATTTCCCGCTGAATCAAATCCAAGTATGTCAGATCTAAAAGAGGCGGCGGATGCAAGTGTAAATGGCAGTTTGGCTGAGTCGCTGCGCGGCGGCTCGGCTTGTCGTCATGATGTCAGGAGCGGTGATGACAAGCAGAAAGGCAGGAGACAGAAACACGATCATCCCTCCGCTCGCTGTACCTGTCCTCAAAAACCCTCCCGTCTCTCCGCAGTCACAGCTCCAGGTTTCCTTTTACTGAACATTCGTCCAACGTGAACGTTCTGGCATCTGTCACACCGTCTTTGTGACAGATCTTTCATCGTTTGGTAAAAGTAAAAAAAGCCGACTCAATCCGGGACGCAGCCGACGAGGGTCAGACATTTTTGCTGAAATGTGACATCTCCGACGTCTCTGGCCTGCTTTTGATGAAACTTTGAGGTGTGACACATGGTGGCTCTGTGCACTGGCATTTAAAACACTGCCGGCTCGCCAAACGAGAAGTCTGCATCGAAAGGTCAAAATTTCAGACTTGTAAAAGGCCACGAAGGTTGCAAAGTCTTCGTGTGTCTTGGTCCTAATTGGCCTGAAGCGTGCCTCCAACAACATTTGTTCCAAATTTTAAAAGTGTACTTTAGTGGACTGAATCATGAGGCAGCAGGCTGAGTCAAACGCCCCAAATACTACAAGACTGTTGGTCACGTAGTCCCTCAGACTGTGACTGTCCCCTGAGTGTGTCCGGCCCGGATTTAGATAAGGGATCACGCAAGAGATGTTTGGATGTCAGGAGAAATACGACTTATCAAACATACAAAACAACATCAAGCCCAAAGGAGTTCACCCAGTGATGATTAAGCCTGTGAGCTCCAGGTTAATCTCTGTATTTCTCAGTATATCAAAGTTTTAAATCTGGTTTCTGCCAACATACTGCATCAGTAACAAGATTCAAGACCTTTATTGTCATAGCAGAGCTGCAGACAACAATACAGCAGAATTATGGTGTTAGTCTCTGAGTTAAAATACAGGGTGTCCCTAAAGTCAGAATGTGCAAATAAGAATGTTCTTGGATGTGCAAATGACATAAGACATACGGAGGTGCAGATAAGATTTTTTCACTTAGAGAGTGAAAACAAAACTTAACTCACCAACTAAAATGAAAGTGTATTCACTTCCTGATGGTTAGCTTTTGTTTGCAGTGTCGATAAACGATACTAAATGGTCCCCGGCATGTTCAAATGTGACCCTGGGCCTCTATAAAGTGTTAAAAAGATGCCAAGTTGGAGGAGCAATCTAAGCAGTGAGTAAACCTACTTCATGGAAAATGCTGCTTCAGACACTTTTGCACCCTGAAGAATATTAGTTCTGTGAAAATTAGTCCTGACTGTGGAAATATTTAAAGACACTGACCATTGTGTAATATAATATCAGTCAGCAGCTTTGGTTGAACACAATTGTTGATGTACTGTCACAACTTTTATCTATTTTTATGTATAAACTCAATACACTTACAGGGAAGGAGAATAACTTAACCCTTAATAGTCCCCACTTTAGTTTGCTGTGGTGGTCAGGATTACTACACAGATGTGGAAATGAATCCAGATTTAAAATAATCTTTAGATCTTGACAAGTTGTTTTGATCATAAAGTAAAATACTAGATTGTTCAGTTCCTGATACCTGTGACTGAATGTTTTGTGCCTTTTTAGACACAAAACATTGATCTGTAAGTTGTAATATGTAAATGATAAACTGAGGCAAACTGTTGAAATTGCAAAACTTATTTTTCTAAAGAAGATTCAGGTTGCTTTGGGATGTTTTATAAATGTGAACATTTTCAGAATGTACATTTTTGCAGTAAAACAAAGAGGAACTTTTGAAGTTTGGAGATTATTATGCTATGACTGTACTGATCACTTTAGATCAAATTGGACTGTATGTGGCCCCCTGAACTAAAATGAGTTCAACACCCCTGCTCTTGGGTCAGATGGATGCAACAACAATGTTTGTGTAATTACTCTCACTGCCAGAAGGGGGAGACAAAAGTTCCACATTGCACGTTTAAGGTAATACAAGCACAAAAAGGAAGAAAGAGAATCAATTTAACTTCTTAAACAAAATCCCAACTTGTGTTTGATGAATTTATGTGAAAAAAAATAAGCTTCTCAAGGCGTATCAAAAGTCATTTAGCACGTTTAGCATGCTGCAAACAAACAAACAGAAGCTAACAGGCTAATAGCACAACATGCAACCGTCAGTGTAACATTCATCAAAAGCCAGGACAGCATTCATAATAAGATGTGCGCTTAAACTTTTCATTCCGACCGTCAACATCATTAGTCACGATGCTTCTAATGTAATTATCTGTGTTGTGATTTATGATCATTACAACATAATCAGCATCACTGTCATCATTAAACAGCAGAGACAGACAGACAGAGGAGAGAGCAGTGTGAGACATCATTTATTCACTAAAACTAAATTAGCATAACATCAATTACAGGAGTTTTAGACAGCGTCAGTGACGTGTTTTTATTTTTGCTCATTAAGGTTCTCATGTATTGTTTTTGTGCTGGTTTTTCAAAGACAGAAATGCTGCCATGTTGACATAAGTTGTGCTCTCAGAGAAAGATTGTAATTAAGTTAATTGCTTTGAATTACAAAAAAGGTTTTATTATCATATTAGCATAGCTTAGCATAGAGCCGCATTCTTGTCTTTCATGCATAGAATATTAAATGCCAGATTAAACTGGTGCATTATCAGTATTTTCTGCTTTTAGAAGACTGCAGTATTATTATTTTCTACATATAGAAGAACCATGTTCAATATCATTACTTTCTTCATTGAGAAGACTCTTGCAAAGTCAATTTTTCTACTATTTCACTCATTACTATTGTGATATGGCGTATTATTATTGTTTTGTATATTTTGCACATCTCTTTTGCTGCTGTAATGCTGCACATTTCCCTGCTGTAGGTTAAATAAAGGAATGTCTTATCTTAAAGAGACTTCTGAGTGGACTCCAGATGGACTACAAAATAGTTTAAAGGCCAGTGCATGACATAAATTACAAAGAATGCAAGAATCCATGTCAACCTCTCTGTGAACATCAATTCACAGCCCAAAATGCTGGTGTTATTTATCTCTTTTCAATGCTTCAAAGAACACACAAATGTGGTCTGTTGTCAACAACTTGATCTCAGTCCGTCTCCAGTGTCTTTGCAAAGGCAATCCATGTGATTAAGAGGCCGTCTTCCTCTAGTTTTACCACTGGTAGGTGACCATAAGACCAGTTTGGAAGTCTGACAAGGTGACCAGCCAGCTTTAGACGCCTCTCACCAACTTTTGTTGATCCTTTAGCCATAACTCTTCCATACAACTCGTTGTTTGTCACATGGTCTCTCCAGGAGATGTTCATACACAATAATCTCATGTATGCACCACTGAGTGGCTTTTCCTCAGCTTCTGTAAGCATCCACGTATTGCATCCATACAATAGAACCGATTCCACTGTTGCAATGAAGAGACTGATTTTAACATCTTGATCGATGTTTGTTTTACAGATGCTTGGTGGTCCATAAGGCCAAAACAATGAGAAAAGAGAGGCTAAAATGTGAAATACAGCTGCAGGGTTGGTGATAATTTGCTGCAGGTGTGTTCACGTTAGCGCCCTGTCACCACAAAATGACACTGGTTTGACTTAAAATGAGACTTTTTTTCACTGTAATCTTGAAGCTTCTCAAGATTATGAGTCACGCCAAATCTAACATATGATCTGTTGCTGAAAAGGAATAAGAGTAGACCAAAAAAAACATAAATTGCAAACATTTGTTAATTAGAATATAAGATTTTTTATTGTAAATTTCTCTATATATCCAGGACATAGAGAAACTGAAAAGATGTTTCTCTCTCACCTTTATATTGGCGCCATATGTTTAAAAAAGGATCAAAATACAGTGTAAATAAAATGAAATAAAATACATAAAAATCAAGCTATCAACTGGCGGAAGTGCAATATAGTGACAGCTTATTGAGGTGATAGTAGCGCAAATTGTTCAGCAAGTGAAGATTAAAATAAGAAATGTATTTGTCAATCAAAATCCAATTGAGAATTCAGTTTAGTTGAATTTCACACCACATGTGCTGATCTTCACCTACTATTGTTACTAAGGGTTGCATTTTCACTATTGAGTCTTCTCCTGTTTTAGTTTGCAGTTATGATCATTATAATGACGTTACCATCGGGATGGTTTATAGTCATTAACGGCTCTTATAACGGCTTCCGTCACTGTTTAACGCCACACACCGGGTCTGTCTTTGGTTCTTACCGGGTGTGTGGAGGAGGTTGTGTGATTCTGCAGGCAGGGTGGATGGAGACAGCAGCCAAACTTCATTTACTGCTTCCTTCAAACGCACACATCCTCCTCCACCCTCCTCCTCCTCCTCCCGCTGTCTCCTCGGTGCCCTGCAGGATTTGTTTTCCGTTGTTTTTTACTGATGAGGGTGAGCTGCTTGGAGGGTCGGTGTGTGCGCGCCTGTGCGTGCCGCTACACAGTTTTGCATGCGTGAATGTTTGTCTTACAGGAAGGAGTGTGTATTTTGTGTACCTGCCAGTGTTTGTTTAATCTGGCGTTGTGCTTGTGTACACAAATACGCCACGAGACAAGAACTAACAACAGATTTGTCCCTTTTTATTTTGCGTTCCCATCTCGGCCCCCCTCCATAATTCCCCGTTTTCACCCGACGGACTGCGATTCCGATCAGCAGTTTGCTGATAAAGCGACAGCACTGGCTGCATTACGTGTTTATGAATTGCTAATGGCGCTATTTATCACGCCGTGTGACACGATTTACCATATTGAAAGTCACGGTTAGCGGTTTTACATTAAGAAGGTGAAAATTTAAGCGCGATCGACTGTATCGTCTGTCATTTTAATTTATGAGAGATTAATGCAGCAACAGTGTCTCCTCCTCCACACTCATCAGGAGTTACAACTAATGGCTAAATAATTGAAACTCTCCGTGTTGCTTTTTGTGTGCAGCTCTGTTTGGAGGATGTTTAAGAGTTTAAGTTGGGGTCATGAAAGGTCAGATGCTGGTTTTGTTCACTTGATCAACTTTGTGAATTTCAGGAAGTTGAAGAACTTCAGCCGACAGGTGGTCAGTGTTGCATTTTGTTGCCAGGACTCAACTTTATTGGGAAAAAACTTTGTTTTTAATCGTTCATACTATGGGTTGAAATGAAGTCCTGATGACTGAGACTAAGGACTATTTCACTGGACGTTCCAGCACCAAAATGAATTACTCCTCATGAACAAAGCTAGACTCAGGCAGATCCAAAATAAAATGTCAAGAAAATGCCTACGGGGCTTCAAAATCATAATTTTTATGAGTTGTGTTCAGGTTCAAATGTCCAAAGATAAAACAAAAGGTCAAAAGGTAAAACACTGTGCTCAGTCCTTTTAATGACATTTATTACTCCATGGTGGAGTTCTGTGACGATCAGCATTGGTGTGTCTGTCTGTCTGTCTGTGCACAACATTACTCAAAAACAGACTAACGGATTTGGATGGAATTTTCAGGGAAGGTCAGAAATGACACAAGAACCAATTGATTGACTTTTGGCAGTGATGCGGCTTATAGTCTGGATCCACGGGTTTGTTCAAGATTTCCGTAACTATGGCTACAAGTGAACACTACGTTAGCTGCCTGCTGATCAAACGATTGCGATTCTACTACATATCGACCCCTGCGGAGCACGAATTTTTCAAAAAGAAAGATCCTCAACCTTGTCATTGAGGAGGTCAAAGTAATGGAGAAGAGCCTTGTCAGAGTACTGTGCTCTGAGTGCTTTTCTTGTTAAATTTACATCTGATTTTCTCAAGATATCTTTAACTTTTACATAAACCTTTTTTTTTTAAAACACTTTCTCTGTTTACATGTCCTGCGGCTGAAGCTATGACATTTAAATCAAGTGAAATAATCATGCTGGAGCTGCACCATCACATGAATAATCCACAAGACGTCCAAAATACTCCACATTTCCTCCATTAAGTGAGCCCAGCAGAGTTTGACCCATTAGCTATCTTAATGCCTCCATATGAGCTGAGAAAAAATTCTGCTGCTGAGTTTTGAATGCCACTATCCTGATTATACTTAGTCTGAAAGCAAACTTTTTTATACAGCTTGGATTGTTTTGTAGCCCCACAGCAAAAATGGCAGCTGTAGTAAGAGTTCATACTTTGTAGTTTGAGTGCGTACGAAGCAAAACTGTAGTTTCTAACCTTTTCTCTTGACTGTAGGGGACCATACTTGATGAATTACTAGCAAACGCTCACAGCATTTCTTTTTTTTCAGGGCTACCAAGAATAATTATTTATGAATTAATGGTAATCAAGGAGACTAATGACCAGTATTTGGAATAATATAGATTCAGAGTAAAAGGCAAATTGTCTGGTACAACAAAAAGTCATCTTAAATAGGAAGTGGCTGCAACATTAAGCATAAAAGAATCATGAATATATCCAAAATATGGTTTCCATAAAATGGTAGCCTCCCCACCAAAAACACATTGTGAAAAAACCCCGTACTTACAAATTGCATGTAGGTGTGGCACCCTGGACATATTTATTGTTCATGTTGATGTCCAGAATTTTAGTTCTTGTAATTAGTTTGGTCCCACCATTATTATTTTTTGTTTTAATATAATCTCCAAGGCCTTGTGTTACTCCTAAAATCGGGAAAACTTACCTGCTTCTGCTTAAGTGACTGTAGGGCCATACCCATTTTCGCCAGTAGGAGTCAGTATTGGTTTTGTCACGTGAAAGACCGGCGCTATGACCCTGGCACGAGGAAGTAAACCGAGTCTTCACAGGAAGAGTTAAGGTAGCCGTCAATACTGATCAGAAATTGTATTTGTATCTTTGCAGGTGAGGAAAGCGCACACGCGCCATATGTATATATTTGTATTACACTTATGTTTAATTTGTGGAGCCGTGTTTTGTGTTTGCGGCGTGTTAAATGTCAGATTGGAAGGAAGCTAACTATCGCTAGCATCGGCTGCTAATATAAGCCCTCCAGCCCGCGGTAGCTGTAGCATAAACAATGTATAGTGACATTGCGCAGTAACAGTTGTTTGTTGTGTTCAATTAGCAGTGTTAAGCAAGTATATTTGGCAGTTCACTGGGTGTTTAAGCTGCATATTTCATATCTTGTGTGTTTATGTTATGTAGCAATATGAGATTTAGCTATTACCCTGGCACGAGGAAGTAAACCGAGTCTTCACAGGAAGAGTTAAGATGCTGATCAGAAATTGTATTTGTATCTTTGCAGACTATTTATGGGACATTAAAGTTGCTGGCACCTGGATGAACATTGTCATCATTCATTGTCATCATCGTGCAAGTGTAACATATATGGTAAATGAACCTGCAATTTTAGTAAAATATATCCACTAAATTTAGCAGATTTAGCATAGATAGGAATGGAAAACTTCTGAAAAAACTCTAAAACCTAAAAAAAGAGATCATTTTCATAAATATGCCATGATTTTTAAAAATAATCTTTACAAACAAAAGACCATAGGTTGTTATATCATGTAAGAATGTAGAACTAGTTTGTTTATGATGTAGATAACAACAGAACACAACTAATTACTCTGTAAACTTAGCTGTACCCAACACTTCTGAGACGCTGTAAAGTAGTTTTCAAGTTCTCAGCATTTTGTCTTGGTTAACGAGGCTCATTGTGAAATGAAATGGGTCAGTACAGCAGTGTATTTATAGCCCAGATCACACTGCTGTCCATGTTCTTTCTCTGGGCGCTGCAAGAAATGATGCAATGAAACACAAACTGCACTACAAGTGGCTGCTAACGCACTTCCACTGTAAGGCCACGGGTCAGTTCAGTCCTCGCTCAGGACGGAGTTGCTGTCAGTTCGCCTTCGATCTAACCGAAGCAAAATCATCTCCAAAGACTCGCCTGTTTCGAATGCTTGGACAGCTTGCGACACTGGAGCTGAAATCAGAAACCGATAATGAGCTGTTTCATCTGAATGAAAGAAACGATGAATGATGGAGTGAGAATGAACCGAATCACAACAACCAAATGGAAAAATCCCACAATTTGATGCTTGACTGATCGCCAACACAAATCTAGCATAACTGTGTGTTGCTAATAAAAGTTCAGTGGGATGAACTGAGGAGATCTATGCATGATAGTGGTCCAGGCAGTGTGTAAGTTTGTTCTTCTGTCTTTGTGAGGAACCTCAGAGTAGAGACATTTCAAAAAAATATGCAAATTTAAGACAATTCCTTCTGCAAAGTGATGACATTTTTGGATAATTGGTAGATTTTTAACGGCAAAGTCAAAACTTTTTTTTTTCCATGTTCTTCAGTTTCAACTATGGAGAACTTTGTAAAATCAACTTAATTTAACACTCTTGAAACCACATAGTTTCTTTTCTCCTAATGAATGTGCTACTCTGTCTACTGTTTCTGATCAATGCTGCATTTATTTTGTTGATCACATCTTTTATTTAGCTCTTAGTCTCTTTAATTTGTTTTCCAACTGGTCTCTGTGTAAACACAACCTGCAGTTCAAATGAAATCTCTGATTTATTGACTGTTGGTCTCAGTTGGATAATCAGTTGAAAATAGGTTTTAATCAAATTAATGACATTGAGTGAGGAAAATATTGTTTGGGTGTGTAATATAATAGCAGCAAATGTTTTGTCCTGGTGTAAGATTTCCCAGAAACTTTGCTTTAATAAAACACTTGGTATAGAACCAAAAAAATAAGGCAAATTGAGTCAGCTTTTTACCCAAATATGCTTCTTTTTCAGCTGTATGCTTCTATTTTTGAATCCATCTGCTTCCTGCTTTCAAATTGTGAATTGCATTGAAACATGCAAAGGAAAATCTCAAATAAATCTAAATGTTTGACTCATTTTGACGCACGATCAAACTATCTAACTTTTTCCTTTTGCAGAATCAGGTTCAAACATTTTGTTTTCTGCAGTTTTGTAAATGAGAACTGTAGAATAAATGGACTTTGATTTGATCTTTAAAAATACGTCAGAAATTATTCGTTCAAGAACTGTCGGAAAAGTGAGAATCTAATGATTCTGTCTGTTTTTGCAGGTTTGGTTGGTTCTAATAAATGTTATAATTTTGGGAATAATTCCAAAAAATAAAAAAGTAATATGTCTTTCAAACCTGCCAACAGGATTTGGGTTAAAAGGGTTTTGAAATTTAAAAAAAAATAAATAAATATTGAATTTTGATATTTAGTTTCTATGAAGTCAGGAAGATTTTTGAAAGTAATGGCAAGTTTGGAAAGTAAAACCCCTTCTGCAAGATAAAGATTCTTTTTTCTGTCGTCCACTTCTTAAAAAAAAGTTGGATTTAGAGTCATTATATGTAATTTGAGAGTCCTCAAGTTTAATTACAAACATGTACACTACTGTTCAAAAGTTTGGGGTCACCCAGACAATTTCACGTTTTCCATGAAAACTCACGCTTTTATCCATGTGATATCATAACTGCACAAGGGTTTTCTAATCATCAATGAGCCTTTCAACACCATTAGCTAACACAATGTAGCATTAGAACACAGGAGAGATGGTTGCTGGAAATGTTCCTCTGTACCTCTATGGAGATATTCCATTAAAAATCAGCTGTTTCCAGCTAGAATAGTCATTTACCACATTAACAATGTCTACACTGTATTTCTGATTAATGTTATCTTCATTGACAAAAACTGCTTTTCTTTCAAAAATAAGGACATTTCTAAGTGACCCTAAACTCCTGAATGGTAGAGTATATCTTTTGTGACTTGAGTGTATCCTTTAAGTGAAACAGTGTACATCTTAATGTGCATGTCAAATTTCTGGAAAACATTCTGATAATGATGTGAAATCAAATTAAATCAGATTCTTTCAAACCGGTGGAGGCTTCAGTATCTTTGCTTCCCATCAGCTCACAATGAAACAACATCTCTGGATAAGGATGATTTACTAACTACTGGAAGAATTGTTTAAGAACTTTCCATGTCTTCATAGATACAGACAATATACAATATCTTTATTCTGGAGGTTATCCCAGCAGTCACTGGGCAAAAGGCAGGACCTGTCCACACCAACGCTTCAAATAAGATTAATTCATCCTCATTTCATTTAATTTTGTTTTATCTAATTTAATTAAAAAACTGATTAATTAAAAGTGAACTTTTACAGTCCATGATTTTAATGAATTTGTGGTTATTAGACACGTTTCTTTTCCTGAAGTAGTTACTCAAACTAACGCTCTCGTTCACTTAACCAGCTCCGCGTCCTGACGAGTGCCGCATTGATTTTACAACAAGGCCGTGGTATTTGCACAGTTGACTTCTTTACCTTATTAAGCTCATCATGCTCATTAGACGCTCTCTGCATAATGTCAAATCCCCAGTACGGCCTTTAGACCACAGACACACAGTGAATCCTGCACTAACGGTCAATAATGAACACACACACACTGTGAACACAGCAAATAGACTGAACCAAAAAATGCAGATGTACGTGAAGTTTGATGCCAAAAAGAAAAACAACGATGACATGTCCTTAGCAAGAATGAAATAAGAAAGATAAATGTTAATAATGACTGGTTGTTACGAAAATCGACACAGCAGTAAAATGTTTAACTTTATATGGAAATGTCGAAGCCCGATACACAAGGTTCAGTTGACATGTGTTCCTGGGATTTAATGAGCTGCAGAAGGACTCTGTTCATTACATGCTCCCAGTCCAAGTAATTACACACAAATACACTAGCGTTCAGAAATTTGAGGTCACTTAGAAATGTCCTTATTTTTTAAAGAGAAAGTTTTTTTTCAATGAAGAAAACATTAAACTACCACATTGTTAATGTGGTAAATGACTATTTTAGCTGGAAACGGCTGATTTTTAATGGAATATCTCCATAGGGGTACAGAGGAACATTTCCAGCAACCATCACTCCTGTGTTCTAATGCTACATTGTGTTAGCTAATGGAGTTGAAAGGCTCACTGATGATTAGAAAACTCTTGTGCAATTATGTTAGCACATGAAAAAAAGTGTAAGTTTTCATGGAAAACATGAAATTGTCTGGGTGACCCCAAACTTTTGAACGGTAGTAATTTTCCTAGATAAAGCACACTTCAATCAGGTATTGTAGATTAGCTGTAGTATCTTATTGTTTAATACAAACAGAGGAGGTAGTTCCATGTTGGAAAGCAGAGAACATTATGTGGGTTTAGCTAGTAAAGGGCCACCATGATCGAGACTTCTGTGATGCTTTATGACATCCAGCCAGATCCATATCAAACAGTTTTAAAAAAATGGGCCATGATGGGCCATTTTATTACATTAGACTTTACAAATAAGTTGCTGCCGTGGATCTCAGCACCTAAAAGCACTTATTTTAGAGTAGTTACTTGGAAGTAGCCCTAAGAAACTACTGTGCTGGTCTCAACAATGATTGGTTATTTTTCTGCACTGTCAATGTTCTTATCAAGGAGAAGTCTTCTCAAACATCGCCATTTTAAACATAAAATTCCATGACAAAACGCTCTTGTTTGATTTCCTACCAGGTAATGGAACCAGTAGCACCAAGTTGTTGTTTTTGCACTCTCTCACAGTCAAAGTTGTTGGATCCTACAATGCAAATGTCATATTCCTTGTGCTTGTTCCTAGTTCCTGCTTTGGAAAGCAACCAAATGTGACCATAGCTCTCTCGTCACTCTCTACTTTTACACCTTTCTCTAACCAAATTTACCTTTTTCTCTTCCAGCTTGGCAGCATCAAAAGAGGCTGCGGCGAGGAAAGCTGCCTCCCCGATGCCCCCGTCCGAGTTTCTGGACAAACTCATGGGCAAAGTTTCGGGTTACGATGCCAGAATCCGGCCGAATTTTAAAGGTAGGAGTTGCCACCAAGACTCAGTCGGATAAGACAGGAATGTAGCCAAACAATATCCCAAAAATGTTGTTTCTGCATTTCATTACCTTCTGTAAATGCCTTTTTTAAAGCCAAGGTTAAGCCAAGATTGTCACCAAAAAAAAAAAGAAAAAAGGTTTGTATTTATTTAACTGCAAAAAAAAGAGAAGAAAATATACATTGATGTTGCTAAAATTCTGTTGCTTTATGTTTAATGCTCTCAATGTTTTTGGTTGTTCTCAATCTGTTGATCTCTTTTATTTTGCCCTTTGCAGTGTACAACAAAGGTAATTCCGCTCATTGCTCAACTTAAAACAGAAATAGGCTATTTCAGGTGTTAGATCCCAAACCCCACCCCTTCCTTCTTTTTTTTAACATAACCCCGTCCCTGCACTTTTAACCCCAATCGGATGGCAAAACATTACCCCACTGAGATATTTTAGGATCTGTAGTTACCATGATGCTAGTTGGCTACATTCCTTGGTATCCACACAGTATCCTGAGTGCTTGTTTTGGTGGTCAAGGTAATGTGCCTCTCTCTCCTGCGAGCGTGCTGCTGAATATGATTTCATGATGATGATGACGATGATAGAATATTTAGTGACCTCTCCCTGAATGGAAGCCCCCATAAAGACACATGTCAGAGGTTTCTATATTAAACTTTCTCACATTAGGAACACGGTCTGGACATTAATATGACATCAGAGAACTGGGGCAACCCTCCATGCTCATTAAAGTGTATGAATAATACAACGAGTTAAAAAAGATCACAGTGATTGGAACGGACAGAAATTTTAGCGCACCCAGAAACAAAACTGGAACTGGTTTCACCTTATGCTTCTCGGCATAGATGGATGTTACCTAATGATGGCGTGAAATGTTACATTTGAGCCTTGTTGCATGTTAAATGATGCCATAACTGAGGTTTACAGAGTGAATGTGAGTCATTTCTACTGTTGTACATTTAGTTTGTTAGGCAATTGTGTACAAAATATTAGCGCCCCTGTAATATTCCACCTCTTCCCATGTATACATCTCCCTTAGAATCCTGAGTATATCACCTGTTCTTTAAGTACCAGGTCTATGTTGACCTTTAACCACCTGTTAGACGTAGGACTTACTTTAAATAGACGATAATCACAGGGTTTCTGTCAAAAACACTGTGACCCTTGATAATTTCACTTGGCAATCTCACCCCTCCTACATGTATGTTAATTTGCTCTGGACATGAACATTGGTTCAATCAGTAGGAAGAGATACGAGTATTTCGCCTTCAGGTTTGATCAAAATCAGAGCAGCAGTATCCGTAAGATTACAGTTAACTTTAGGTGTCTCTCTAGGAGGAATTCTGGATGAGATGTTGGTTTTATAGGAACCTCAAAAGCAAAACAAAGAGTTTCAAATGTTATAATTGTGACTTTTGGTTTTGCTAGTTTGAACAATGCACTTTCACCCTTCATACCTAATATTTCCACACACTGCTGCTCTGATTTTGGCAAAACCAAACAGACACCATTGAGGGTGAATCGTCTCTATGAACCTCAACCATTGCTACCAGTAAAACCTGGAGGGACGAAGTACTGTACCTCTTTACTGATTGGTCCAAGTGCTGCCTGCATCATGTGAGGATGTGATGCCGTTTGCATACTTGCCTGCATCTGTCCTTCATCTCTAAAGCAGATTTAACAGGTGGAATTAGTAGGTGTCCTAATATTTTGTACACCGACCACACAGGTACACAGAATGTGCACAAGTGAACTACAGCTTTTATTTATGAATGCTGCCATGAAGCTTTCTTTTCCTTTTTTCTTCTTTTTTTTCTTTTTTGCTGAGCCCATAATGGTGTAACCCGTTATATGGTGATATTTGTAGGTGGGATATCTTAGCTAATGCAAGACAGAATTGAGAGGAGCAGAGTTTTTGTTTTTTTTTACCGTGACCGAGTGTGTATTATTAAACCCGCCGCAGCTGCAAAACAGCTGAAGCCGCTTGTCCCTCCTGACCTGCTGAGAATCCGTTCAGGTACTCGCGAGGAGTCAATTTTGGACAGTATTTCAAATTTTTAAATTTTCATTTCCTCTCAGCTGTAGTTGGCAACGGCCCGGTGTGATTTACCGAGGCTAGTACTGCAGTGACCTTTACAAATCAGGATTTAAACAGGCGGATGCGGCAGTTATTTGAATTTATAGCTTTAATGTTTTTTTCGTTATTCTAATGTGATGTAATAAAAAAAGTTAAATGCAGATGAAAGTAGTCTCTGGCAGCGTGCTTTACATGCACTGAATAATAACAAACCTGCAGCTGACGTCGGTGAGCTTTCAAGAAATGCAGCATAGGTGGTTTTACTTCCAACATTCTGACGTACAGCTTTTGTTTTGTTTTTTCCATAAAGGTGTCTTGATGGGTGATCTGTGATAAAGATGCGTATTCAGGGGGACGAGCCTGTCTTTATATAATCTGCTCAGCTAATTGTGTCAGGGGCCGTTGTTAGCAGACACTGCCTGATGTGAATTTCCAGACTCTGTCATGGCTGTCAGGTCGACAGAGTGGCATAGCGTGAGCTCTGAAACTTGCTCATTCATGCAGTTTCCTTCTTTTTGTGTGTGTGTGTGTGTGTGTGTGTGTGTGTGTGTGTGTGTGTGTGTGTGTGTGTGTGTGTGTGTGTGTGTGTGTGTGTGTGTGTGGTGTGTGTGTGTGTGTGTGTGTGTGTGTGTGTGTGTGTGTGTGTGTGTGTGTGTGTGTGTGTCCCCTACCAGCTAACTACACCACTGCATTAATCACATCCATGAAATAAACAGCTTGACAGCTCTGCTCCTTAATAAACTCTAGGGGGAACAAAAAAATCTATTGGCACAGCAGAGGAGTCAGTAGGGAAGCAAAAGGAGGAACAAAAGTTCCTAAATGTTTCTTAGTCAACCACGATAACTATAATTGTAATAATAATACTGATAATAATGATTAGGTTTAATTTAGTGTTGAATAGGAATCCATTTTAATTGCTGTGTAATCAGATCTAATTTTATGTTGGAGCCACACAGACACCTGTGGATACTGAAGCACCCTGAATGACTTAGTTTGGTGTAATTACAATAGTAACAAGAATAGCACTCAGAGAAGGCAGACCTCCGCCAAGGCTGCTCATTCCCTCATATGGCATTGACAGAAATGCAGCGTTTGTTTATTTACTAGTTATTGATGATCAGAAATCACAGCAACATAGAATGTAGTCATTTAATATAGATGTACCCGCAAAAAAAATGACCTTGCGCTGAGCACAGGCGTGGTTTATGCATGTGTAAGTTATGTACGGATACCGAATCGCGTGACCTAAATTTGTAGCGGGCCGCAGGAATTGATGGGACTCAGAAACACCCCCAAAATTTAATCAGTTGTTTCTTGTTTAATTTCTGACAGATGAGTCCTGATAAGTCTGCAGCGGTTGATTTGTAGGAGGATCACAATCATTTGATAGTCAGCAGGCAGTTGATGTAGTGTTCACTTGTTGTCATGGTTACAGCCATGCCACTATCTGGCAATGACACAGAAATCTTTAACAAATACATGGATCCGGACTATAAGTCCCATCAGTGTCAAAATCTAATCAAGTGGTCCTTGTGTCATTTCTGACCTTCCCTGAAAAATTCATCCAAATCCGGTAATCAGTTTTTGAGTAATGTTGCTAACAGGCAGACAGACAGACAGACAGACAGACAGACAGACAGACAGACAAATCAACGCTGACCGTCACAAAACCTCTGCTGTGTTCCTTGGTGGAGGTAAAAAACTGTTAACAGTGATAATAGTACAAGTTGAGTGCAGGAAAATGTTAGAACTGTTCAAGAACAGTTGAGAAGTTGGAATGTTTTCCACTGATCCCAGGGGATGTGATTTGCTCACAAGCATCGTTTACTCTTCTTATACTAGAACAGACTGAAATATTAGAAATAATGGTAATGCAAACACAGGTAGGCTCTAATCAGCTGTCAAACGTGTACTTTGTCTTGTGAGTAAAGCCCCTTTCAGACTCCTCTCTGGTAATCTGACGGCATCTGAACACATTTCTGTAAAAGCTGTAATGGAAATCTCACTCGGTCAGACCTAAAAACATCGTTGTCTCACTTTATGCACGTCACAAATCTGATAAAGTTGCATTAGCAGACACCCACATGCAGGTCATTTTCACATTTCAGCATTAAACTATCATAGAAAGCAATAGACTGTTTACTGCCAAAATCACAAAACATTTTCTTGTTCACTTTGCTCTACAGTTTGGCATCTATTACAAACAAATATACAACTTTACTGCAGTGAAGACAGAGATTGTCGAGGTTCACCAATGACCAAAACGTCTGCTGGAACTAAATTTTAGTCTGTTGCTTCCAGCTGTTTGTAAGAGTTTTATTTCTGAGTTTATAGCAAGACTCACATCAACAAGAGAGTTGTATGCATTTACATCCATGTAGCAACAGCAGTGACTTCAGTAATTACTTTAATTTTTCTAATACACAACATGGAGACAGGATTTAATGGTAAATCAAACTGTGTGTTACTTAGCTTTAGATAAGTTAGCTGTTAAAATCACAGTCACAGTTCATTAAGCTGCAGTTAAATCCAATTTATTTGTCATCTAAATTACAGACTGCCGTCACTTGATCAGACTGATGAAGCAGAAATGTGTCTGAAAAGGGCATGAGTTTACAACATAGCTACCAAACTAACACAATAATGAGCTCATGTAACTTCTACAAGCCACAAAAGCATGATAAAATGGATAAAAAAATATATTGAAATAGAATAAAATACAATCAAATTTAACTATATATAAAAACAATAAATGAATAGACAAAGTAAAGCATATGTGTTACTAAATGTCAGTTTGAAGGTAAGTTTTTTTTAGATTTTACAGATTAAATGGAAAGAGAAAACTCCACCTTGTCAGCTGTTTATGCCTCTTTTCTGACAGAGGTTGAAGTGGGAAACTGTTTTTTGGACTGAGCAGCATTTCCAACTCTCTTAATACATTCATTCTAGCCTGACAAAGTTAAAACTAGAGTGTTAGCTCTGGGATCATCAGTGCATTCGTTCACTCACAATCTGTTTTGTTCTCTGCTGTTCCTGAATTTACCAGAGTTGACACTAAAAAGTGATTCAGGTTCCTGTTCTCACAACTTAATTAAACACACAGTTAATAATTTAGGTGAACCTTTTAAGTTGCAAACATCATTTTGTTGAAATGTTAATGTTATTTGAAGATGCTGTGTATAATTTAAACTAAAATTCATTCATCAGCTGTGCTCACCTCATGAATTTAGCTTGATAACTTTTTCTTAACCATGAGTTCAAGATTTCAAGCCCCTCCTCTTACATGACTGACTAATTATGGACCTCATTCATTATCTGCAGTCACTGTGGACAGTTTGGTATCATGAAAATTGTGCATGTCAAATGCCAACCTGTTATTTTACCAACACAAACTTAAACACATGTAATGCCTACAATGTGAGACATGAGCCGGTGTGCTATTAATAAGTAATCCTATGATATCATATTGCTGTGGACAGCTGGAAAGCTTAATTAATGGAGCATTATGCTGTGATGTAGAGTAGAGAAAACGGGAAATCTTTAACTTCCTCTGTAATGTTTATGAGCAAAAGTGCCAGAATGCGGCCCAAGAGCAGAACATTCCAACTACTAAATGTTAATATCACTGTAGTTTCCCTAAATGCGAGATGATTGCTCTTCCGCCTACACAGTTTACACCCTCATCAGCACCAGCCCTGCTAATTTCGCTGTGCAGCAACAGTAGATGTCAGGCGGGGAGGAGGACGAGACGAGATTTGCCCCAAAGCTACGAATCTGGCAGCACGAGAGGAAATTACACTGATCATGACCCGGGGGGTCCGAGCAAAAAGCTTCCGATTGATTTAGCAGGTTCCTCCTTTGGAGAGAAGAGCGCAAACTCTTCTGACACATTCAGGACAAACCATTTATAATCCATGAGTTCATCCTTTTCTTTCTGCTCTCTCATTCTTGTAATGGTGTTTTCTCGTTTCCTCCTTGATTCATTAATCTTTCCGTCCTTCATTCATTGATTCATTCATGTTTCTGGTCTGTTACTTTTCCTCATCTTTCCTGTCCATGTCTTCTTCTTTCTTTGTGTTTCTTCTTGTTTTGTAAACAGTTGTGTTATTTCATTCCCCTCAGTTGAGTCATTATGTGTTCCTGCCCTTTTCACCATCTCTTCCTTCATGTCCAGCCTTAAATGTTCATTTTCCCGTCGTACGGATGAAAGTCAGGGTCATTAGTACAGAGATCGCCCCGTGAATCTTGAATCTCCCATTCCTTCTCCTCTAACCTCCCTCCTTTTCACGGGCTCCCTCTGTATTCGAGCCTTGTTTACCGATTGCACCGATTCGTAAAAAGAAATTGGACCCCCTTGACCTGACTGACCAGGTGGGCAGGCAGCAATCGAGAGCTTGTCCAGTCCCTCAAACGGCGACGCCAGGCCTCTCTGATCTGCTGCCCGCGGTAATGAATGGCCACATGGCTCTGTGCAGATAAATGAGTGTGTGTGAGAGTGTGAGAGAGATAGGGGCTTAGGAAGAGAAGCGGCGAGGGGAAGGTGTGTTTGTGCGATTCCTCTTGTGTCCCGGTGTGTGTCTGTTGATGAATGGCAGCGACTACAGCTGCAACTCCCATCTCCCTCTTTGCCACAACCTTGTCCTTCCTCATCACTCAAGCCGAGTGGCAGCGAGGACGACGACCGTGAGCCAGCTTCTGGTTTCAAGCTCGGCCAGAACGTGCTGCTGCGTACCGCCGCCGCTACTTAACTCCCCCCTCCGCCAGGCAGGAATCAGCCCCTGAATGCATCGCCAGCCTTACACTCAGTGTGCGTCGGGGTCTACTCCGGCAGGATTTTATCCTCAGCACTCTTGAACAGCCACAGTAGTTGCCTGAGCTGGAGTTTGCTTCTTTAGATACAATCCTTTTATTTCACGCTGCTCCCACGGCTGGTTTGGCAAAGCTCCCTTCTTCTCGCTGCTCTTAAATCCCTGCAATGATCAGTGTGAAAAAAAAGAAAAAGTGGAGAAAGGAAACTTCTGTTGAAATCCTCCACTGTGTCACTTTCCCTCTGAGCTCAAATCTCGCCTGAACAAGTGGACATGATGCATAGTAAGGCAGTATATTTACGTTCTCTTGATCCTCCTCACTTTCCACTTTCACACGTGCACAAAGCCACACTGCTCTATGCTACACTTGTGTTGTACAACTCCCTCGTCGTTTCTCCCTGCGCCTCCTCCTCTCCTTGCCAGGATTGAACGTGTCGAGGTGGGACTGTAGTTATTAGCTGTCAGAGCCTGACGTTCATTTGCTGTTATCAGCACTTGTTTAATGGCTACTTAATGGGATTAATGGGCATAAGGTAATGAGCGTGGGGTGGAGGAATAGCTTTGGGGGGGAAGAAATGGATGGGAGAGAGGAAAAGGAAAAGGTGATGGAAGGTAGGGAGGGAGGGAACGTTGAAAATGCTCACCGACTCGGAGGGATTTGCTTACGACAGGAGATTGGAAAGAGCTGCAGATGGCAAAAGTGCAATCCGGGGTCTCACAGTGCAAACACAGAATATGTTTCCACTAGTTTAGCGCCGGAATTTTGATGCTAACACAGTTCCCAGTGGGCTTCAGTATTGCTCAGTTATGTATAACACTTGCAGCAGATTTGAATAAGCAGCTCGGAGATACAAACTGTAATATCTACTCTCTCTGCCTCCGCTTGTTTTTCAACTGTCTACGAGGATGGAAATGCAGAAATCTGCCGGAGTGAGCGGACATTCTCGCCCAGAGGAAGGTCTCATGGCTGTTTTAGTATTCTAGGTAATGGCCCTATCCTTTCCAAGCCAGGAAATTTGGATGAGGGCTATATTGCACGGAGCGAGGAATTTTAATGTCGTCACAGAGGTGACTCTCCCCTGAGTTATGACAAAAATATTGATCACGCTTCAGCGTCTAGCAGGAGGAGGGGGAACGGCAAGGGCAACGAAGAGAGGAATATTGAATAGGGTAATGGTAAAAGGCAGCCAAACGTATGAGGGCACTCAAGACGGAGCGAAAGGGAGACTGATGGAGGGGTAAGAGGGGGGAGAGGAGCAGACAAATGAAAAGCAACGAGGGCGTTTGCACCGGTTTCACAGCCAAAAGTAGCCGTTTAAATCTATCCGTTATTAAGACCAGAAAAAGTAATGATCAAGCTGATAATTAGAGTGCTGTCAAATGAGCCGTGTTGTCAAAATGAATGAATTCCATTTCTCCTCAGCCGCACGATTTGCTATAAATACCTCCCATCATTATTGTTTCGTCTTGATCTAAAGATAGCAAAAACTTGGAATCTCGTTAGCTTCAGGCAAAGCTAATCTGGGACGTGTAAGAAGAAGACTTGATGGCTACATTACTCTGTCTTCTTCTGCAGGCCACTGGTCCATGGCTAATAAGGTTATAAGGAGGGAAATACTGCTTTATAAAAGGCCATTCAGTTCTCCTGTGGAATCCCATCACACCTCTAATTACCAGCTTGAGGAAAAAAGGTTTAAACCCACCGCATCAGTCTAAAAGGCCTGATGGAGAGGTTGACGTGTAATTGTTTACTGTGGTAACACAATCATGAAGCCGACGAGCTGCTGTTTTCAGGCTTTACATGGCAGATGTGTGTAATCGTTGGCGGATGGAAGCAGCCTGAGAGTACACAGAACAGAAAAAAACACTTAGGGAAAATCCATGTACTCATTTATCCCCAAAATACCTTTGTTAGAGGTTTTTTTTTTGTTTTGTTTTGTTTTCGCACCTCCCCTACAAAGGCAGGAGAATTGATTCTGCACAGCGCTAGTAATTAGCTCGCGTTATGAGATCCCTGCTGCCAGCAAAGCAACGCTCAAAAACCAAAGCTGCTGTGGTTTCAATGCCAGGATCAGGTGCTCAGATGTTCGACAGGCTTCCTGGCCGCGGGGCTAAGCTCGGGCTTAGCCCTGACACAGAGAGATTGTCGTGCGCAGAGGAGGAAGGAAAAATTGCCTTTCATGGATTCAGGGAGATTATAGAGTTTAAGTCACCTGTCTACAACAGTTCATGGTCACAACGAATACTTTCCATCTATCTTAGGAGCCATTTCCTTTTTTTGGGGGGGGCTGACAATGACAGATTACAACATCGCTCACAGACTTCTACTTGGCGTCGTCGCCATCCCTCACGATGGCAGTTGTCAAGTACAGCAAAGCAGGCTGGGCCCAGTTTACTCAGTTCAGCGCAGTTTGGAGCCAAAATAGGACATCAATCAACGAACCGGTGCTATTTTTCTGCATGTACTGCGAGGACTTTTTTTTTTTTTTGAGTAATTGGAAGAGAATGAAGCTGTTTGTTTTAATGACAAACATAAATGTTGCGTGGTGACATTTCTCGCTAATTGAAGAGAAATAAATTCGCTGTCAAAAGCGCAGACGTAATCAGGATTTGCTTGAGAACCGTGTTTAAAGGTCAGATTGAGCTGCACACTGGTTGACCTTTACATGAGGGTATTTATGGTATAGTTGCTGATGTTTTTAGTCTTTAACGCTGCATGAGTATGAAGTCCTTGTACGTGATTATAGTGAATGACAGGTGGGTTTGTGTTGTGTTGGTTGGTGGAGTATCTGCTGATCTAAGGACAATAGAACTTTTGTCTTTGCTTCTTGTACTTGCCTGAACTTTTCTAGATGAATCCAATAAGCCACTGATCTTCAGTGACACGTCAGGCAAAGTCTTTTGTTAAAGAATAACTTTCCTGGAGTGAACAGGGGAAAAGGCCTTGTCACTGTGGAGCAATGAATCGTTCAGCCTTAACTTCCACTTCCTTGACATTAGCAGGTTGGCGTTTTTCCATTATAAATCAGCCTCTCTGCAGACTGAAAGTTCTCTTTCTGTGCTATATTACTAGAATGATGTTGCCCATTTGTAAGAGGTTGAAGATTTACATTTTTCTGAGGTGGAAGTTGAACCTTTTGTCATTCAAATGGGCTCCATTTCAGCC
The DNA here is from genome assembly GCA_027123335.1 of Amphiprion clarkii. Classification (NCBI taxonomy): domain Eukaryota; kingdom Metazoa; phylum Chordata; class Actinopteri; family Pomacentridae; genus Amphiprion; species Amphiprion clarkii. The sequence continues at coordinate 32,473,509 of CM049578.1, read as the reverse complement.
AAAGGACTTCAAATTAACAGCCAGTAGGATTTCATTCAGATTTGGGAGATCATTAGCTGCTCTTTCAGGGTTGCAACTCTAAAGAATCCATTTTCTGTACTTTGTCAGGAGACTGGTTACTAGTTGTTGTGGAATATGCAACTCACCATCAACCTGTTGCCCAAAACAACAGAAAAAAAAAGAAAAAAGAATTCACTTGAAGGCCAAATGTGGCAAAAAAAAAAAAAAAAAATCACAATGAAGCCAGTTTGACATGTAGTCTTTGCACTTTCCCCCACCCTCCTCCTCCTCTTCCTCCTCTTTCTCTCTGGCCTCTTGCATCTCCTGTAGTGCATTTTGCTAGTTTTACTTCAGCTCCTCTTGACAGAACTGCATTGCAACCCTCCTCCTCTTCATCTCAGTGCATCGCCTCTCCTCTCCTGCCCGCTGCAGTATGGCAGTAGATTGTTTCTCTACAGACTCGTGCATCCCTCCTTCCTGCTATTGCCTTCACAGTATGTTGCCCCCCTTCCTCCCTGCCCCTCCTAAGTCTCCCCCACTGCCACACACTCACCCCTCGCTGAGTGTTGGCAGCAGTGCGACACCTTAGATAATCGAGCCTTGCTGTCTTGTTCGCTCCTTGATAGACAAAGCGGTTGTTTTCCTTAACGAGGACAAACAACGTATAGATGGTAACGTGTTGTTAGTATATGCTGTGTTTAATTCTGATCTTTTTTTTATTAGACCCCAAAGGCTCCAAAAATGAAGCTACTCACAAGAAAGGTACTTTCCTTTTTCTTTTTTTCCCCCTTTTTTCTTCTTCTTTTCTTCCCTGACCATCTTTTTGTGTTTGACAGTCACTCATGTAATGATGAGGCATTTTCCGAATGTTGACTAAAAGTGAGGAACATTGGGGAAATGCCTCTGTGGTGAAATGGTCGAAATCTGTAGAGATGTGTTGCTGTAGGTTTTTATCAACATATAAATGTCTAGAAATCACAAGAAGAAAGCATTTCAAGTTCATTCTTTCAGGCTGACACAGAAGATGGTTAATGCAACACATGCAAGTTTCTTTTTTTTATTGGCAAAATCTTTAATTTGCCAACTTCAGCCCAGCTCCGAAGCATTCTGCTGATCAGGAAAAAATTCAGAACTGCTTTAATGTTCATCTTTACAGCAGCTGTTTGATAACTGATGTGTAAATCCATGGCTCTTACACAAAATACCTACATATAACTGTGCAATGATACTGAGTGTTGAGAAAAGAACTGCAAGAAAAGAAGTTTCTGACAGAAACACGCACACACACATGCACACACACACACACACACACACACACACACACATATATATGTATATATATATATATATATATATATATATATATATATATATATATATATATATATATATATATATATATTTTATTTATTTTTTTTTTTTTTTGGTTACCATGGCAGCGTACTGCAACATTGCAGGTCCAGGATGTAGTAAAAAGTCTGCAGTATTGTTAGCATCCTCCTGCACCAGCTGCTGTATCTGTCACTAGATCCTGAGCTCACAGCACAACATTTACGAATTCAACAAAAAAGCTCGAGAGCCCCGTGAAAGTAGCTTTATTTTTTTAAAATCAGTTCAATATTCAGTTTAACAGATATAAAACATGTGACGGCATTTCCATCAAGAGTGTGACCGTGACGCAAAACTGTTTAAACCCTGGATGAGATGCACTGCACAACACACATCCTCAAGTGTAGCCTTTATAAAGTGCAATTTTATAATTTTATAATCAACTAATTGTTCAGCCCTGTAATAACAAGGCCACACGGTGCAGTCTAATAAAGCTGGAGTAGCTGTTATGTGATAATGCAGTGCAGTCAAATAGAGTAATGTGCACATAGTATAATACAGAGTAAAGTATAAATCATAGTGCATCATGCTACAGTAAAATAAAATGCACTATTGTACCAATTAATTAAAAATGCAATACAGCAGAGCAGAGGACGGCTCCGTAACACTCCTCTCCATTTGTTCCGTGTTGATCCGTGTTGAAGAATCCCTCTCAGCCCATTTGTCTCGTTAGCTTAACATGCTAAACTCTTGTAGCACAGCAGGCCCTTTTACACAGTGGCTCCTGTCAGTTGTAACTAATGTGTATGTGGCCCTAATTTGCATGCACAGAGAGGAAGCCATGTTCCAAACCCCCCCATACACAATCCACTCACATGGTCCATCCTGCAATTACTGCTGCAGGACTTTACAGACAATTACAGCCGGTGATGGAGCAAACAGCAGCGCTGGGTAATCTTTTTGGGCTGACAGTCTACAACGCAGGTTAAAATCAAAACAAAAACACCACTTAGGGAAATATACTCAGCTAAATGTTCTTTACTAAATGAGTGAGGAAATATTAGACGTCTAAATCACCAAAAAGTCGACTAGGGCTGTGGCATCTTAAGAAGATTAAAACAAAGTTCGGCTTTGCAGCGTATCTACTGCAGATATGATCCTTTTGTGTCTGATTACTGTGGGTGAATAATACTATTGAGAGAGACTCTCTTGGTTTGCAGACTAAAGACCCCAATTACCTCCTGAGCTTTACTCTGCCGGCCAGCTTCACTGGAGACAGCGTTTTATATTAGCAGGCAGCAGCCTGTCTGCCTCCAGGCTGCTGCGATGCATAACTTACCCACTGGCTTGGCAGAAGAAAAAAAAGAAGAAAAAAAACTGCAGAGCTAATAAGAAATAATTTCTCATTTTAATGTTCAAATAGCAGGAGGAAAATTATAGCTCAAGAAGTTCAGAGAGGTGTTGGTGAGGAAGGGAATGTCAATCAGTGGAAGAATTTAGGACGACAGTGTAAATGTTAATGAAGGGTTTGTGCTGCAGAGATCACACTGATATAAATTTCACTTTTGCCCGAGATGGATCACCCTTTAATACTGCCGAATATATTAAACGATTGCAATGCGACAAATCAGCGGACAGGGACGAGTCTGTATCAGCTCAGTGCAGAAAGTTTTTCTTCAATATGCTGGATTAGCCGTGAACTTTCTATTCCAGTCTGGTTAGTTTGTCCACAACGTCACAATATATCACTCGCTCTGGTTTTTAATTCACCATTAAATCAACTATTGGGTCAGTGTGGCTTATTTTTAATCATAAATTGCTTAAAATATAAATAGATAATGACTTCTACAGTTGACAATTTAAAATTAACTTTAATAATTTCCAGATAATATAAATTCCACGTTTCCCTATTTTTCAGAATTCTGAAAACTTTTACTATATAGCTGGATAAATAGATAAATAAAGGTATTGTTTAACCATCTGAACCCCAAAAAGTAGATTTGTCACATTTTTCCTCACTGAAAAAAGTTAAAATCCTTTTTAAAAGACGAATTTCTTTGACTATTTATTAATAAAAATTGAGAAAAAAATTAATCAATGTGCACAACATTTTTCCAAGTGCCTACATGCACGAGAAAAACATTGCTTTACATGTTATAGATATTTAATTTCTTATATTACTACAGCCTCGAGAAACTTTTTTCACTGCTTTGCAGATCTACAAAGACATTTCACCATGCTGTATCACAGAGGGTTTTTATTTATTCAATTTTTTAATGGATCTTGTGCAAATAATTTATTTAATTTTAATGAGACCTGCAAAATTAAGTGATGTCTATAAATTTTATGATGAGTGGCACATCACACATGAATTCCAGGACTGACAGAAAGTTAAAAATCCAACTATTCTTTCTTTTTTGCAGTTTATGGATCCGATAAATGCCATTTTGGAGCTTTTTTTTTATCACACATGCCGGCACATTTTGGGGGTTCAGATGGAAAAAATGTGAAGTCTTTACATTATCTCACACATTTTCTTCTTCAGAAAGCATTCACTCGCTAATTGCCGATTAAATTAATTAAATAAGTACACTTGGATTCAAAAAAAAAAAAAAAGAAGAAGAAGTTAAGGAAGAACCTGATGCTGCAACACACTGATCGAATGATAAACAGCCAATATGGGCATCAGGTGTTAAATCACCTAAAAGCACAGGCGAGACACCCTGACAGCTTATCAAAAAACATTTGTCACGCCGCAGATTAAAGTCTATTGATCGTTCTGATCGAGGTTCTCGCTTTGCACAGGAAGCAGTCAGAGAGTATTTTATTCCCCCGTGGTTTGACTCGATTCGCCTTCAGAATTCTCTCTCGGACCCTCAAACCTTTCTCTTAAAATGACGTTTATCCACTTGTTAATTGTCTAGTATCGTTACAAATCAGCTGGCTTTGGACAGTTTTGGAGGAGAAGTCGTATTTAGGGGAAGGAGGGGAGGACAGCAGAGACGATTAGGTTAAAGGATGAGGTTAATATGGAAGGAAGAGAGGGGAGGTTTAAGAAAATAAAGCACTGGCATCCCTGTGTATTTTAAAATGGCATTGAAGAAAAGGAAAAAGCTAAATTAAATTATGTAGAGAGAGGAAGAACAAAATAATAGGCAGTGCAATAAAATAACAAGAGAAGACAAACTAAATTAAAGGACGGTAAAGGGGAGGGAAGAAAGGAAAGGGAAAGAATAATAAAAAAAAGGGCAGCAATGACAGAAAGGAGGCCGTTATAGAATAAAAAATATAAAGGAACAAAGTAAGAGCCAAGGAAAGGACAAGGAAGGGATTCAGATGAGACGATGTAAGGACAAGACGGAAAGTAGACAAAGGGAATGGGAGCAGAGGGAATGAAGACGAGAAGCCGAGCACATACTCAGCAGGGAGAGAAAGCCATCATCGAGGAGGATACGTGGGCGGAAGAGGAGAGAGGAGCTGGAGGGGGAGGGAAGAGGTGGAGGATGAGGAGCTTTCTCTTCCAGCGTGTTCAGCAGAATCCAGTCAGCAGGTCAGGGCCTCGAGCCTCGCCACCGCCGCCGCCTTCAGCAGCCGTTCCTCCTGATTAGAGGCTCCGCTCTGCTCCTGCTGTTGCCGGATACTCAGCACGTATTACACACAACTCACCTCCTCACACCGGCGCTTTATGCAGATTAATGTTAAGTCCGAGGGATATTTGTCCGCGAGCAGATTCGGGGCTTCTCCTTCCCCCTCGGTGCCACGCCAGAGGCCCCGAGGATTCGATCTGTCTCTGCGGATTTATGCTCATCAAGTGCCTGGTTTCCTGTAGTATGACTGCATGGTGCTTTGGAGAGGCGACACTTTAATGTGACGACTGCAGGTCGGAGCATATTGCAGTTATTTTACTAAAAAAAAAAAAATGCTGCTATGTAGATTTATGCTTATCCAAGTGGCCTGTCTCGTGGAGAACACCTTTATAATGTGATTGCACAGTGCTGCAGAAAGCCAGCACTGCAAAATGATTACTGGAGGCGCATAGTGAGGTGAACGTAAAGCTGAATATCCCCCTCGCCCGTCGAGATGTCCTATTTTAAAGAGTAGAATATTGCCGTGCGGTGATACAGAAAGAAAGCACTGATATGACTCCAGGGCTTTTCTGACCAAAGTCCTCATACCTCACTAACAAAGACCACTTTTATGGTTAGTTTGCTATGAGATTGGATGCAAAGTGTGGACTCGGACCCCAAAGTTACAGATTTTTTAAGCCTGAAAAGTACCACATCAATAACCTTCCAGGATTATTTTGGGAGAGAGGAGCAACAGAACACTTGTGAACATCAGCGTTTCACCTAATGGAGACTGCTAGGTCTAACTTAATTACCATTCTCTGAATGTTTACTCAGTCGACTCCAGACTACTTACCTTTTGTTCAGATGGTTATAAAATCAAATTTAAACTTTACACATATTCCTCAGAAGTGCTCCTGTTGTTTCACCAGTTGAAGTAGTTCTAGTTTCAGAAACCGTATGAATACCGGCAGCAAGTGATACAATATGCTAAAAAGTAGGCAGGATTTCTGTCAAAAAAGATTTTCTTTAGTTAATTACTGCTGTAATATTTTCTTCCTATTTATTCAGAAAAGCTAAACGGGATTTTACAGTATACAGTTACAAAATCAGACTGAAAAGATGGAAGATTGCTTTATAGAGTTACAAATTATGAATAGAAACATAAAAAACAAAATTTATTTTAAAAATATAATTCTCCATTGACAGATAAATTGTTTTTTAAAGCCATATTTGTCATCATATCAGTTTTTCAATATGTTTTTAAGTTTAAAACAGCAAAACATGATCTGTTTAGAACCCATACCTTGTTATCTAAAATTCTAAATATATGCAAATGTGTGGAGATTCATTTTAATGTAAAAATCTATATAATCTACAGGGAAGTCTGGACATATCGGCAAAAATACATATTTTCAAGAAATGAAGTTTTTCCACAACATTTTATTCAATAGGATTATTAACAAATAACATTTTCAGTATGATTTCCATCATTGTGATGCAAAGATCCACGTCAACTTGATGCAATAAATCCACGTTGCCGTCAAACAGGGACACTGTCTACTTTATTTCACTTCTTAGAAATTTGTCAACTGATGTTAAATGAAACTTCCATTTTTATACCACCTATTATTCCACGCTGATCTGCACAACACACTGGATCTGAATGAACGTGGACCATAAAGAGAATAAATTACAGTATTACGGCTGTAAATAGTCTGTAAATAATGAAGCCATTTAGTTTTCGCCTGAATTAACGTCTATGATAAAACTGAATCGACCTGCTTTATCGGTGAGGTTGAGGAAAGGAGTGCATGCGAGTGTTGCAAGGATGAAGTGAGGGGGAGGAGGTTGTGTGCGAGAGTTTGTGCGGCGTGTGTGTGTGTGTGTGTGTGTGTGTGTGTGTGTGTGTGTGTGTGTGTGTTTCTCCTCTAATCTCCAACGACTATCTACCTTCCTCTCAAGATGATTAAAAGCATCGAGCTAACAGCAGCACATCACGACATACCGTTAAATCACACACTGATTTATTGAGAAGATGACCATCACACACACACACACACACACGCACACACACACACGCACACATCCACACACAAACACACACACACACATGCACACACACACAGACGGCAAACAGTCCATCTGCAGAAGCACACGGCCGGGCTAACAAACATGCAAACTGCAAACAGGGAGGATCAAGCAAACACATACGCTCATGCACACAAACGGTGCAAACACCACACTGCTCACATTTCTATTATTTCGTTTTTTAATCTCCTTCGCACGCACACACACACACACACGCTTCCACACACTTTGCAGCATCACTACCTTTCAGTAATCCAGTGATATAAAGCTCCAGTCACCTCGTCTCCGTCACCGTAGACCTGCTATTGATTTCTGTCTCGCTGCAGTCAGCCAGCTGCCATCCTGTCATGTCCAACCGTCAGTCAAAACTTGGCCAGGAAACCCTGGAAGGTCCAGAAAGGCTGCTTACTAATTTACCGCAAACTTAGCTCAGGATCTGCTTACGGTCGGAGAAAGATTACATGTTGTTTTGGGAAACCAAACTCCTAATTTACTTCTTTAAGAAATCTCATTTTGGTGTCAAAAATGAGAGTTAAGAGTGGAGTTGAGGTGTAGTTTTTACCTCTCAATAAGCAAACATGTACAATATTTAGCCGTCTCACGTGTTTGAATCAGGTCTGATGCGACGGCGACAGAGGAATCCGATGTAAAAGCTCGACTTTCTGTTAGCAATGCAGCATAATTGGGTTGAAGGATAAAACTGTTTATGATCTGACACATTTCCAGAGATGTAAAATCCTTTCTAATGATCTCTGGGTGTATCTGGGTAAATCTTCTCCAGCTTCTACCAATAAACTGAGTTTATTTGAGGGGTTTTATTCAGATGGTCGCTGGGGTTGTGCGTCGCTGAATGTTGAGTAGAAACAACACCTCTTTGCACTTTATTTTTCTTTTCTTTCTTTTTTTTTTTGCAGTGACAGCCAAAGTGCCTACAGGTTTCCTACTGTTCTGCAGACCCCCTGTCTTTTTTCAACACATTTCTACTTCCTTCACTGCCCGTCTCGACCGCTGCATCACACTGATTCGGTCATTCAGGCAGAAAAATGTCAGAGAACAGACTGCAGGAATGTGACCTCCACCCTTTTATTTTAAAATCCAGCTCTCAGGAAAGGAGGACTCCTCTGTGCTTGTATTCAGTCACCTGTGTTTGATTTCTGGAATCCACAACCTCCTAAATATTAACTTGAAATACTGGACTTTTCAGAATACAAAGGGGAAATTTGCAATGTCACAGCACAAAGTGACAGTAGGAAAGCAAGAATACACAACTATAAATAAAAGAATTGACGTATACACACTATGTGAACACAATATAAACACAAGAATACACAATATAATCTGGAGGATGTTCATATAGCGTGTAAAAACTGCATTTCATGAGACTTACTTCTTGTTTCTAGATATCTCTGTGTACTTGTGACTCATCTAGAATTCCATAGCAGTGGATTTCAGAGCGAAAACACCACAGAGTTGAAATCAATTACGTAGCTTTAAAGCTAAATTAATGTTATTGCAGATTGACCTCATCCATTATCGTCTTTATACACCAGGGGTGTCAAGCTTTTTTTTAGTTCACCAGCCAGTAAAATCTTGGTATAATAACCTGTAAATAACCACAACTCCAAATGTTCCCCTTTGTTTTAGTGCAAATAGTACATTCTAAAAATGTTCACATATATTTTTACAAGACAGCAATGAACAAGCTGAGAGAGCGCAGTACTCGATGAAAACTGCTCATTCCCCCATATGGCTTTGTCAGAAATGCAGCTTGTTTTCTTTTTTCTTTTTCTTTTTTTTTTTTAAGAAATGTAGCATTTGTTTGTCAGTCATTGATGATCAGAAATCACGGCAACATAGAATGTGGCCATTTAATATAGATGTACTCACAAACTAAATGACCTTGCGCTGAGCACAGGCGTGTGTTCTGCATGTGTACGTTATGTACAGATATTGAATCGTGTGACCTAAATATGTAGCGGGCGGCAGGAATTGATGGGACTCAGAAACACTCCCACAATTTAATCAGTTGTTCTTTGTATCATGTCCAAAAGATAAGTTCCGATAAGTCCGCAGCGGTTGATGTGTAGTAGGATCACGATCATGTGATCATCAGCAGGCAGCTGATGTAATGTTCACTTGTTGTCATGGTTACAGTGACGCCGTGCTGCTATCTGGCAGTGATACAGAAATCTTTAACAAATGCGTGGATCCAGACTATAAGCTGCATCGCTGCCAGAATCTAATCAGGTGGTCCTTGTGTCATTTCTGGTCTTTCCTGAAAATTTCATCCAAATCTGTTAATCCATTTTTGAGTGATGTTGCTAACAGACAGACAGACAGACCAACGCCGATCATCATGTGACTCGTGTGCATTGCAACTTAAAGATTACAATGGATCTGCAAGGGCAAAGGGTACTTTTAAAACAGCAGTTACTTTTACTGAAAAACTGCAGCTGATGTCATTGTAATTTTTACACTTCCATGTGCCAGATTGGACCTTCTGGAGGGCCGGTTTTGGCCCGCGGGCCGTATGTTCGACACTGTTTTCATTATGGAGCTCGTCATTCAGACTTTATTGAGATTGTCTTTCCGTAATGAACGGTTTCGTAGGTCGTTTGTTCAAGCAGTTTATTACAACCCATAGTTGTGTTTTATGCGTTTTAGGAGGTCGGGGTTGGTAGACAGGTCAACAAAACATGAACAAATGTTTCAAATCTGTGGCTATTTCTTTAGCTGTGACGACGTTTACTATTGTTTCCACTCAAATATGAATAACAAAGTACTATTTTTACCCAAATCATGATGGCTAACTCACCCTTCAACATGCTGCTTGAAGGCTGAGCTGCGGATCGGTAAATAGATGGAAAAGGTTTGTGTGTTCTTTGGCCCTTGCTGCCTTCATGAGCCTGTGTGTGTGTGTGTTAGGATAATATGTATAAACAGAGGGAATATGGGAGCGAGGAATGCTCACATGCAAGCACATGCTGCTGCACACACACACACACACATACAGGAAACACACACACATTATAACACAGGGAAACTGGAAACGCTCGCAGGCATGAATGCCAATTTTAGGTAAATATGCACAGACAAACACACACACATCCACTCTCTCTCTCACACACACAGAGCCCCAGGTGTTTTCTGACCAGGCTGCCATGCATCCATCCATCCGTCCAGCCATCCATCCGTCCATCCATCCTCTCCTCTCTGCCTGCCTCCCTCCCACTTTGAATACATTTCATCTCATAATGAAACTTGAACGCCCCGTGGCTGAAAGAGGAAACGAGAGGACAGGGGAAGAAATACATTTATGAAAAGAGTGACGGGCGAGAGAGAGAGAGAGAGAGAGAGAGGGTGAAATTGGAGGAGGAGGAGAGTAAAACACATCATAATGGCATTTCTACTTCCTGGCTAGGGAGGAAAATGAAGTTTTTACCCCAGAGTTCACTCCCTGGAAGAGGCGATGATGGATGGGTGAATATGATGGTGGGAGAAACCGCCATTGCTCATCTACCCACTCCAATTAAAATGTGACAGAAAGTGTTTTTTTCCCCGTCTGCTGATCAACCGCGCTGTTTACTTCCTCGCTTAAAGAGAAAAGAGGGTTCTATAGGAGAACTTCGGTGTATGCCTTTGCATGTGGGAGCGTAATGAGAGCTGTCGGTGTAAATGAAGAGAGATGTGGCACATAAGAGAGGCTGCAGTATTTGCATGGGAATAAAGGCAGGAATAAACAAGAGCGAGCTGCAGACAGGTCCTCTTTTCAAGTGGTGGGTATTGCTTTAGAGGAAATAGACATGAGGAAGAAATGAGGGGAAAAAAAACAAGCCTTGTTCCAATAGCGTTTCATTGTCGAGTCGGGAGACGGACGGCACTTTAATGTTTCGCAGCCTTCGAGCGTTTTCTTCCCGTTCCCCCCAGCGTTTCGCAGCCTTGATGTTTATCTCCTCCTCCGTTGTCATGTCTGGATGTAATGGAGTAAAAAATGGATAAAGCAGCTGCCGCAGTGGAGACACTCAAAGTTACTCTTTTTTTTGCTTGTTTTCCTGCTTGCAAGGGAACTCACGAACAATCCTTGAAAGTCTGTTGATTTTAGGGGGAAATTAGACATGTTCATCAAGACCTCGAAGCCAAATTAATCAATATACCGTTTGGAAATGTCTTTGTCTAGATTTGACCAGAACTTCAAAGGTCTAATAACACTTAGATACTATTCATATTTTATGCTTTCGCTGTAAGAATTCCCTCATATTAAGTGTCTATACTAGTAGTGTCAAACTCATTTTAGTTCAGGGGCCACATTCAGCCCAATATGATCACAAGTGACCAGTAAAATCACAGTAAAATAATCTATAAATAACCACAACTCCAAATTTTTTCCTTTGTTTTATTGCAAAAAAAAGTACATTCTGAAAATGTTCACATTTAAGGAATTATCTTTTTACAAAATATTATGAACAATGTGAAATTTCTCAAGAAAAATAAGTTCAATTTCAGCAATATTATGCCTCAGTTTATCATTTACACATTACAACTTACAGATCACAGAGTTTCTACAAAGATACAAAACATTTAGTCACATCTATCTGGAACTGAATGATATAGTATTTTACTTTATGAACAAAACAACAACAGTCAGACAAAAAAAAGACAAAACAACAAAAACGAGACAAAACATTACAAAAACAAGACACAAAACGACAAAAAATGAGACAAGCAACATGAAACAAAACAAAAAAAGACACAAAATATTACACAGAAAAGTTACAAAGCAACAAAAAAATGGACAAATAACAAAAACAAGAAAAAATTACATAAATGACCCAAACGAGACCAAAAATGACAGAAGTGAGAAACAAAACAACAAAAACACAAACAACACAAGCGAGACAAAAAAAACACAAAACGACACAAACGATACACAAAAAATGAATAAACAAAACACAAAAGTAAGACAACAAAAACAAGCAGGACACAAAAGAAACAAAATGACAAAAAACAAACAAAACGACAAAAACATGAGACAAATGACAAGTCAGACAAAAAGAACAAAAACAAGACAAAATATTACAAAAATGACAAAAAAAAAAACAATGAACAATCTAGTGTTTTACTTAATGATCAAAACAACTTGTCAAGATCTCTAAGGATTTTTAAAAGAAAACTTTCCGGCCAACAAGCTCAATGCAGTCTCGTCTTGAGGTTCATTACTGCCACCTGCTGGGCTGGAGTGTGCTTCAGTGTTTCCGGTATGCCAGAAATTAGGGAATCAAGAAAGGTGCGATTAAATGCGTTGCTTTTTCTGTAAGTAATGAATTTAAATTAACATGTTAAAGTCCCAGCCCGAGTTGAAATACATTCTTTTCACCACATATTTGAAGTTTCTCCTCCATTTTCAGAGTCCATTTATCGTACAATTAGTCTGCTGATAAAGGAGCAATAAAAGGAATGGCAGCGATATTGACTTAAAACACACTTGTGAGTCGTCATAAACGAGCAGAACCCGGCAGAAAATGCATTTCTCTCAAAACGTGATTAAAAGTGCAGTTTAGTCTTATAGGAATGTAATTTTGCGGAGGCTGAGCCGGTGCCGCACACATTCGTCATGTATCGTGTGCGTTTGAGGTTGAAGAGCCTTTGCGGAATCAATTTTACGACTTTAGGCTAACTTTTTTCAAAGTTGGGCAAAGTAATATAAAGCTCTCAACATTTGATAAAATGTTCATTATTTCACCGTTTCACCATCGAGTCAGGGGATTTATGATGCTTTAAAGTTCCCAGGGAAACTCTTTTTTTTTTTTTTTTTCTCCCTCTAGCTGGCATTTCAGCTCTGATGTTTATGCATGGTGGAAAAGAACAAAATGATCACCTCCTCAGTGTCTGGACATAATGGAGGAAAAACAGCAATAGGAGAAGAAAAACAGCCCTCCACTCCTCGCTCTCTATCATTTCTCACTTCTTTTCCCCCTCCCTCCGTCCTGCTTGTAAAATGAGCCGTGTTCTTCGGCTTCTATGAGCATGTGTAGGGAATATATATTAGTTCAATAAAATGTAAAACTGCCTTCCCCGGACCGTATAGCCCGCAGACGACACCTTATAAATATTTAATATCTCTCAGCCATTGTAGTATTTTTTTTTTGCTGAAGGCAGCTCAATTGCAGAGGAGGCGATCCCGTGTAATTCTGAGCATTATTCGTATAATTTGTAGCCTGTGACTTTTCCTCTCCCTCGGCCTCCCTCTTGCTTTGTTTGGCTCTGCGCTGTGTGTTGCTGAGAATAAATCCAGTCCCGTCGCCGCGGTGCTGAGGTGTCACTTAGAGCGCTGCAAATTAGGCACCAGGAGAGGAGAGAGTTAAATAAAGCACAGGAGAGCAGGGCCAAGACAACCCTCCAGATGCCGGTGTTTTACGACCCTCCAAAGGCCCGGTAATGGAGCGCACCCCTCCTCTACACCACCTACACTCCTTGGTTCTTGTAAAAGCACGCGACGCGCTTGATTTATGCCGCTTCATTAGTTCCACTCGGCGGTCCAGGTATGCCGCAGTGGGGAGGTGCCACAAAACGAAGATGTCAGCAAGGGAAGCTGACGGCTTGACCGGTTAATTGGTCTCCGTAAACGCCGTGCTGATGATGAGGGCTTCGCAGGTTGTGATGAGTCTTTGGAGGCCAATCTGTTGGCAACAATAGACGGATAAATACGTTCTCGATTGTCCAAAGGATGCTGCAGAAAGAAGGAGAATTTCAGCTCTCGGTCTAGAAAACATCAACAGTATGTGTGCTCTGATGCTGCTTGGTTGATTTCAATTCGTCTTCTCTCCGTCTAACCTCAGCTGTATTTGTTGAGCTTCCAGATAAGTGAGAAAAACTCACTTATCTGGAGGCGAAAGGATGCTGCCGGAAAATGACAAGAAAAAATGAAAATGACCCTTTTTTTGTCAAAGTACATTTACCCAACATAACTATTGCACATTTTTGGAGACTGGGCGATAGTAGTATAAAATCCATCCTGACTCCTGGTGGATCAATGCGGTTTGACTTTGACAAATTTCAAAACTCTGCTGGAGTGTGAAACTCCCTGGAAGGCGTTCTGCTGTGGGGTGAAAACTGCATCTCTAAGTTTCTAACTTTTAGCGCCTGCAGTAAGAAAGAAAAAGCACATTGCGTTTCCCCAAAAAGCATTTTAAAACAGACTTTTATAGGCTGAGAGTATTTTTCACAGCCTTTTATGAACAAAAAAAAAATTATCAAAACATTAAATTATCAAAAGTGACAGATGCCGTGGTAATATATTTAAAGTGTTGCAACAAAATCAGGTGATATTTTTCTGTCAAGTCAATAAAACTGCCACAATACGTAACATACACTGTGGGTTTGTGTTTAGTTTCACTCTTTACACCCTGAAAAGATTTCTGGATTTAACTCGCCCCCTCCACCAACACCATCTGGCAATTTACTTCCTGAGCTCATCAAAACTTAAATCTCTGACGCGCAGAGCTCAGCTGCCTTCATCCTCAGCATGAAGTGAACTGTGACTGCTCTCAGCGCTGCACCGTGTCATATGAGGTTTCTCCTTTTTTTGTGTGGGGAGGACCAGCTATTGTTGTCTGAGTCATTGTTGGCAGATGGGGATCAAGCCACCACCGGAGGCTTGAGGATAGCAGCAGAGAGGACTGTATCGATGCTGATAAGACCTCGGTGTCACCGGAGGTTGATTAAGAAGCGAGACAAGAGGCAGCGGCGCCGTGTTTGTAGACCAACATTTCCTCTGAAGTCTGTCTCGAGCTGTTAGAATTCAGTTGATAACCGAATAAAAAAATAAATTATGAATCTTTTTCAGCTTTTGTTGCGGTGCATTCGAGCAAATAAAAAGTCATTTGGCAGACGCACAACTCCAGAGTGAAGGGAGCGACAGAAGGTAGTGATGGGGTATTCAATTATGCCACAAATCCACTTCCTAAATGACTCAATAAGTTGTTTTCCTTGGTCAATGAGGATGAATAGGCGGCAGAATTTCACTGGGAAAATGACGCCTTATGGCTTCTTTTTGCATTTTCATCTCTGTTATGATGATGTCAGCGCATATACCAACCAGTTTTTATTTTGCTTCCTCATTCAGATTCAGTCTGTGGTCCACTTGTTAGTCACCTGGGTTGTAGTATGTAGTGGATTAAACAAAGCCTCGATTCAGAGAATTTTGCCTCGAGGAATTTTATTAATTGAATTACTTGAATAACTCGAAGAATTGTTTCAGTCCTAATTGTCATTCCATCATATAATGGTCAGAATCCAGTGATACTAAGTGTTTCTGTGCACCAGAAAGTGAAGAAATTACAGCAAACTTCTGCATTGTCTCCCACACAGGACTGACATTACATCCCACTTTGTATAAACACAACACAATTGATATCATTGTTATTTTGAAAGGTTGTAGTCTACAGACAAGAGAGGGGCAATTTTAGATTCAAAGTGGCCATTGGAAGCCCCTTTTGTGGATGGAGGGGGGCAAACATTTATCTAGTTTGCAACCTCTGCAAATCGCCTATTTTCTGTCACCATTTAAATAAAATAATGGCATTTATATATAGTTTTCCTAATTTCTAACCATTGTGGTTGGATCAGATTTCATATAATCTCCCCTACAGAATTATAACAAGACGTCTTTACTGTCAGCATTTTAGAATGAGAAGCATGTAAAATCATTACAATTTCATGCAAGCATTGATATATGAAATGTTGAAAGATCTGGATAAACAAGATAGAACATGTATGTCTAACCCTCAAAATGGCCAACATAAGCGATTATATAAGTAATAGATAAAAGTTCTCAGTTGTATGGTAGACGCATTTAAACTGTGTTTTTAGCTTCATATTATTGAACTGGAGATCCAACACTACATTGGCGACATGTTCCCTGCAGTCTTTATGCACCTGCTATATCATCCCAACATATGGCATTAGGTTGGCCCGGCATAACCTGCTGTGTAGCGGATGCTCCGATCCAAAACACCCTCCAACGCCATGACTGCTTATATTTGTATGAACAGTGGCTCCAGTGGAAAAGGGAAGACTTGATGATATGCAGAACTGACAATAAACGGACAGACCTCGTTATTAGCGATACTTAAAGCTAACTTGAGGTTGTGTTGATGCAGAGATGTCATGTCTCGTGTCTACAATCCACAGCTCGAATCCTCAGTTGACAGATCTGTGTTTGTTTCTAGCGTCGGTTTAAAAATCACAGTCAAGACGAAATGTTAAGTTGACACTGAGAAAAAAAGAAGCCCCAAGTCTGCTGAGGGGTGGGGGAGTCGAAAACACCCCGAACTATTAATCATTAAAAAAGCAATTACAGGCACTTCCCTGGCAGGTTTATCAGGCTGTCATCTTCATACTATCTCTATTTAGACCCATCTACTTCCTGGATAACCACCAAACACTCTTTTCTCTCTGTCACTTCTGCTCCAAGGTGAAAAATGAGTAGATGATGATGACCAGCAAACACAGCACTCTGAGAAATAAAAGATACTACAGAGAACCGGTGTGTTAAATCACTGGCAGCAAGTAAAGTAGAGCAATGGTTGTCTTCTGAACGATGAAACGGTCCTTTTGTGACCGCTATCGGTGTGGTATTTCACCAAAAATCAAATGTTTTGTGCAGGAGAGACAGTAAACAGTATGTGCTCAGACTTGAAATGCATTTATTCTTCATGTTGCATAAAATTTACCGTAGAAATCCAAAGTCTGCTGTGAGTGACAGGCGGGTGCCCACCTCTGCTTCCATATTTCAAGTCTTTGCTCATTTTTTGGATTAGCAGAGAGTCAGACATAGTTCCTGCATCCCAAAAGTAATACTTTTTGCAAGTGATTTTCACTTAAAAAAAGAAAAAGAAAGAAAAAAATATTTATTTGGGACCTTTTTCTTGGTTTTTACTGTGCATATTAATCATGTGGACAGTAAAATGTGGTGAAAGATACCCTTTGGGATGCCAACGAATGTCTGTAGAGTATTTCTAAATTACACTACCGTTCAAAAGCTTGGGGTCACCCAGAAATGTTCTAATCATCAATGAGCCTTTCAACACCATTAGCTAACACAATGTAGCATTAGAACACAGGAGTGATGGTTGCTGGAAATGTTCCTCTGTACCCCTATGGAGATATTCCATTAAAAATCAGCTGTTTCCAGCTAGAATAGTCATTTACCACATTAACAATGTCTAGATTGTATTTATGATTCATTTAATGTTATCTTCATTGAAAAAAAAAAACTGCTTTTCTTTCAAAAATACAGACATTTCTAAGTGACCCTAAACTTTTGAATGGTAGTGTATGTGTTCGACGAGTCTAAAATCATTTTTCACCTGGTTTTGCACAAAATAAAGGTTGAAATGTTCTTTCAAAGTTGCACAATAAAACTATCTCACAATGTGAGCAAGCTGAATTTAATTAACATTAGACGAGCTCTATAGCCATGGGAAAAAAACGAGGGATACAATAAAGTGTATCTGAATGGATTGTTTTTCATTTTCCTCTGGTACATCCATCGAGCTCTGATGTCTCTGATGAAGCTTACTGGAACAGAAATCTGATTCCCCTGACCAAATGCAGCCAGTTAGCAGCATTTGCCATGTATTTTCGTGGCAAATAGTTTCTAAAGATTTTATTTTGCGCGAGGCATACAGGGAAATCATAGAGCCTGAGAGCTCAGGGACTATTTAGAGCATCCCCACAGTAAGCGGCTGCAGTTAGCAGAAGTGCTGAGAGGCCGAGCCGAGCCGAGCCGTTTGTTTCGCCCTGCTTTATTGCTGTTGTCACTTGTTTTTAATGAAAGTGGAGTTCACCCGAAGAAGAGGGGGATTTATTGTGCCGACGCACCTCAGCAGGACTAGTCTTGAGCCTTGATTGGCCTCCTCAGTGTGTGCACATGTTTGTGTGTACGCCAACTGGTAAAATATTATCTTGCAAAAGTAGAACACACGCAGAATAGACAAAGAATGAATCAGTACCATGTTAATTTAAAAAAAATCCCAATTTCTCTTTAAAGTATTTATTAATATACATTTAAATGTCCTAACTTTTGGTGCATAACCACCCAGGCTGTGGATTCTCTGTGTACAGTAGCCTGCAGGGACAAACTTCAGGAGGACAAAGGCTGTGTAACATGATTAAATGCTATCAGCTGCAAAAGGTGAAAAAGCAATGAGGCGTGTAGATAGTATGTATGCGTGCAAAACTGCATGCTGATGGCTGTTGTGTGTTTGTGTTCCACGTACGCCTCAGTGCACCTTCATATCACTGTGTGCAGTTTAGCATATAGACAATATACGTTCTATAGTGTGTGTTTGTTCATGGGGGTGTTTCCTCAATTGTGTGTCTTATTCAGTGTATATTTGTGACTGTGTGTGTTGTGTGTTTATCCATGTAAGATTTGTTTATGGAGTCTGTTTGCTCATTTGCACATATATTTGTTTGTTCTTGATGTGTGTTTTTGCGCTACGTGTGTGTAGTCCGTGAATGTGGCGTTTATTCGTCACTTCCCTGTCATTGAGGTGCGTCTCTTCTTGTTTGGCTGTGTGTACTCATGTGTGCGCATGTGTCATTGTTTGTGTATGTGTGTTTACACAGTGCATTCACTGGATGTTTACTGTGTATTTAGAATGTGTGTTCACTTGTCTGTGTATGTCTGTGCTTTTGCAGTTTTTTATCTTTATGTGGACCGATTTGAGTTTTAAACCAGCTGTAGTGTAGGGTTGGCGAAGGAATTACACGAAAAATTTGGGGTCACCCAGACAATTTCATGTTTTCTATGAAAAGTCACACTTTTATTCATGTGTTAACATAATTCCACAAGGGTTTTCTAATCATCAATGAACTTTTCAACACCATCAGCTAACATAATGTAGCATTAGAACACAGGAGTGATGGTTGCTGGAAATGTTCCTCTGTACCCCTATGGAGATATTCCATTAAAAATCAGCTGTTTCCAGCTAGAATAGTCATTTACCACATTAACAATGTCTAGATTGTATTTCTGATTCATTTAATGTTATCTTCATTGAAAAAATGCTGAGGACATTTCAAAGTGACCCCAAAGTTTTGAACAGTAGTATAAGTTCTATCAGGGTGATGATAAAAAGCAAGGAAAAGTAGCCCTAAGATTGGGGTCTTCTCGAAGGAAAGGTTTCACCATTTTACAAAAACCAGATCTTCTTAATTGCAATGGAAATAAAGTGTATAGTTGGAGAAGTAGTTCCACTAATAGCTGCAGCCAAGCACATACCAAATCCTGACTCAGGGCAGTAAGAACTAACGTTGCATTTTATGGCAATTCAGAATTCAGAATGTCTGGTTTCCGACTAGGATAAATCAAAGAAAAAGTCTAATTTCCGAACTCCTAAGATTTCTCAACCTACACATTATACACCATTCCTCAAAATAGCATCCTGTACAGTAGGATACAGTCTTCTTCTCATGACTTTAATGTCTATAACATCAGATAATAAACATTTTGGGAGGACTTTAGTAGAAGGCAACCAGATGTCTATTTTTGATTCTTGAAAAGATTTCACCTCCCATCCAAATGGTTCCTCAGTTGCAATGTTTTCAAGACAGTCACCTACTAGGAACAGTTTAAAAGTGTTTGTGTATCAGAGAAGAGAACAATGCAAGCCTGGAAGCAGTAGGTTTTTTGTTCATTGAAATTTCAGAGTTTGAAAATGATGTAGTTTCGAGGCTTAACTCCGCACCTTCAGGCAGTCTTAGCTTAGCAACCGTAAATTAGCGTTGCAGGTCTGTCAAGCTTTTCTCCAAAATGTGAAAGTGGTGTGCACTGAAATAAATGGATTAAACACTGTTTTTAAACAGTCAACCAGGAGAAGAAGTGTCAAACTAGCATGAAGTTAATTACCAGGTTGAACAAATCTACCAGCGACAGCCGTCAGTTCATCCAGAACAATCTGCTATTTCCCATTGAAAAGTGAGAAGAAGTCTATTGTCTAGTTTTGTCTGAAATTAGGGGCGCATTGTTTAGAAAATTACTGTTGACTTTGAGTGGTAATTCTGCTGCAGCTAAACTGCTTGTGATGAGAAGCAGCAGGAACCAAAGGGTGGCAGGAAATGAAGAATAAAGGGGCATATAAGCATTTTGCATTTAGAAATTCTCAAACATACACTACAGGCCAAAAGTTTGGAAGCAAGAAAAAAATATAATAGGCTACATATAGAGAGAGTCAAGCACACTCACACCTAGGGACAATTTAGAATCATAAATTTATCTGAGCATGTCTTTGGACTGTGGGAGGAAGCCGGAGTACCCGGAGAAACCTCATGCATATACAGGCAGAACATGCAAACTCCATACAGAAAAATCCCAGGCTCTGACCAGGACAACCACAGTGAAGGCATAGTCCTGACAGTGAAGCACGGAGGTGGGAGTGCAATGATATGTAGCTGGAGGAAACCTTTAAAAAGTGCATTCTGGGTAAACTTTCAAGGCTCATATCATATGTGTGATAGGTGATTGGTCAGAACCATGATAGATAGTGAAAGGAGAAACCAGGATCATCTATGGACAGGATTCACTCCGTCACATACAGTCATATTTTAGCTTTTTTTTGGTCCAACTATGATATTTATCAGAATATTGATGCTCAGAGGCAAGAAAATGTCAAAAATATCACAAAACCAAAATTACATAAAGTCGCCCAAAATGCCTGAAAATGTGTGATCCCAGGCCCAGGCCAGGACGTAAACCATGGATCTTCTAGCTGCAAGACGATGATGCTAACCACCAAACCACTATGTAGCCCTTGTCACAAAAAAAAGTATCAAACTTTCAAGTAGCGTTTTGTAAAATAAGACGCCTAATGAAAGGTGTGGTTGAGCAATCTTCATTTCATTCAAGATGCATGGAGTTATGTAATCAAAGGTCCTTCCAAGTATAGAAGTGCAGCATGTCTGCGTGCATATACATGTGCAGCTCACAGCGTTTGGCAGATAGAAGTGTGCAGCTACAGTAGCCGGTGACTCACTGCCAGCCTTGTCCTCCGTGACACTTAATGAGCTGTTGCTTCTTTTTCCTTTCCGCCTTTTTCCGCTGCATCCCCGTCTTCTGTCTTTATTGGAAAGCCATCAAGCAAACTGTATCTCTGTCCTTCTCTCCTTCACTGAATGGTTGTTAAATGAACTGCCATCGTAGGGGAAAAAAGGGAGAGGAGGTGTTCAGTGGATATTAGCTTCTCCTCCTCAGATTTTTTTTTTTTTTTGCGTCACGCGCCGCAAGGGACGTCAAGAAAAGACAAATTATGATATCCCTCCGCTCGCCTCCCTCCCGCCGTGGAGCTGGAGGACTTTGAAGGAGGGATTGCGAACAAAGCCAGGATGCGGTGGAAATGTGTCAGAGGACTCGAGTTAGGCCCGAAGAAGCCATTCTGAGAGAAAACACAGTGATAATGTAATACCGGCTGGTTTATGGATAAATCCTCTGATGCACTCAGACATATCAGAGTCTGGGCTCGCCGGGTTTGTCGAGTCTTCATGCATCAGTCAGGTGGTCCAACGGGGGCGATTATTTAGTAGGAATCCATTTATCTCACACTGTGTTTACCTGCAGTTTGTTTCTCCTCTTGTTCAGACAAAGAAGGTGTTTATTAGATTATTATATTTTCCTGAAGGCCGCCTGAATTACATGGACTGACTCTACTGACAGGAGGAATTACATTATATAAAAACTGGAGTTACTGGATACAACAGGTGTCTTTGTACCTGAGTTGTATCCGATGCCAATATCCGATATTTTCCAACTCATGTGGGCTGATTGCTGATGCTGATTCTGATATATGCACATATTTTTTCCCACTAAATTGCAGAGAACATCTCTTCTTCCAGTAGAATTAACATATTATTCTTCCCACTTTGCAGATGCAGACATAAAATGCAACCCTTTTCAAATGTACATTCACCAAACAACGTAAGAAAACTACTTCAATTTATGGAACATTTTCAAGCAAAACTGTAAACTTGGTCAGAATTTAAAAGGCTTGGATGAGTAGTTACTTTAGAGGGAGGAGGTTGGATGAGATTCCCACAAATCCTTTGGTCTCAATTCATGCAAATTCTGCGTGACACCTTGGCTAATTCTCCAGTGTTCCTGTCAGTTTGTTGTAAAAGTTTAGGCAGGTGAAGCAAAGTTTCTCTGCTTCATTGAACATTACAAATAGCAGCAGTCATTAAAAAGTGAAATCTCTCTCTCAGAGGACATGGGTGCAAAATAACAGCAGGTATACAGAGGGGTCTCAACATACGTTGGAATTCCATTCCTACTAACGCGATTTTTGCTGTAAGTCGGAACTCACATATATACATCAGTATCTATGTCTCTCACCTACGCTAACACAGTGGAGATGGCTTTCCTTTTCTTCAAAGCACTGCCATCAGAAGAGTCTGACTTGGGAGCCATAATGAAGGGCAAACAGTTTCCAAAAAAACAACACAAATGAAAGAAAGCGAATGTAGCCCAATCCTATGTGGCGTACAAGCGGCGAATGTAAACAAAACCATCTTCCTCGTATTGCTGCGCATTCCAGTTTCTGCGCAAAATTTGTTTAAATGTCGCAAACGCTATATGTTGAAATGACAAAACAAGACTTTCTTCATAAATTTACGTAGGTCGAGGACGTTGTAAACCGAGGACCTGCTGTACTAAGGAGTTATGAGTAGAAGAAACAGTTTAGTACGTATGGAAAGCTGCACAGGACAAACTAAAGCACGGACTGATAGTGATGAAGTGTTTCAGAGTTTATAAATGCATATTTACACAGCTATAAAACCTTTCCTATACTCTGCAGAAGACAAATGACGAATGCAGAACAAACAGAAACGGTGTCAGACTTTTAGTTCTGTCTGGAAAGCATTAATCTTCCACAGTTCTTCAAGCATCAATCACCTGTAAATGAGCCCAAAACAGAGCGAGCGTCTTCCTCCTCCCATTCAGCTCCGGTGTGCTGCCGTTTCTCTTCAGCTTTACTGAAACGAGCTCATTTCATGTGCAGCCAGCAGACCTCGCTGATTTTCATATCTCAGAGTTTGTTTTTTTTGTTCTTACATCTTGTTGCTTCATCCTCATTTCCTCACTCCGTCCTGTGAGTAATCTACTGTTTGTTCTGTTCAGATGCAGTACATGTAAGTGACGTCAGGAGCCATCGCCTCTGGCTAGCTTTAATGATTTTTTTTTTTTCCCCTCGCAACCATACATCTTCAACTTTATGATTGTACTCCATGGTTTAAGCACAGTGGTGTGTTTCTGTGTGTGTGTGTGAATGACTCAGATGATATTTCTCCCCAGTGGCCTCCAGCAGTCCTCAGACTGTGACAGGGAGAGTAATTGGCCATCAAAATAATCCAGACCCCTTCCTTCATTCCCAGCTAGCCGCCGGCACGTGGAATTAGACATCGAGTTTAGCCAGGGACATTAAACACAAACTCCGTGTCCATGCTATGTCTATGTGTGTGAGAGAGAATGTGTGTGTGTTTGCATGAGGCATAGATTGACCTTAAGTCACATCATCGTGTATCAGAATATGACTTTGACAAAGCCTTTTAAATTATTAAGAATTACATTTTGTAATCCAGTGCATTAGTAAGAAGCCTTTCTGTTCCACACAGGGTCCACTGATGAGTGGATTAAATGTAATGGGATTACTGTAATCAGATTACTAAACTGTATCTGAAATTTGTAGGCAGTTATTATAGCAATTGATTCATGCAAAAAACCTGAACAAAAAATGCTTTTGGTATACATTTTAATACATTTTTATACATTATAAGAGTTGCATTTTGGGAGCAGACTGATGAGAAATAGTGAGAAACCCTGAACAAATGTTTCAGCTGAGAGTTTTTTTTACTGCTGTTTCCACTTTGCATCTTTAAAGTGCACAAAAGTGCCAAACAAGTGCCACCTGAGGCAAAAGCAACACTCAGACACTGAAAGAGTGTTTCGGGGCAAGGTCAGAGGGAAAAAAGAGCAAGAAAAAGACATCAACAGTTGGAGGCAGCTGCAGGGACTTTAAATACATGATGATTTTTTAAAAAGATGTTCACACTTTAACTTTCCCTCATTCATTTCTTGGGGGTTTTAAGAAGATTCTTTTTCTCTCAGTTTTCAAGATTAATTCATATTAAGCTAGATAGACGTTTGTAGGGTTTTCCAGCTCCAAAAAGTCTTTCTGCAAATCAGCAGAAAAAACTAATTGAGCTTCAGTGACACCAAATGATCAGTGTTTAAACTGCAGGGACCACAACAATGTGGAAAGTCAAGCCAAAGGGAATCGCAAATCTGCAGTCGGGAGCTGAAGCTGACCAACATCTGATCCTGACTTTTGGAAGAGTTTGACTTGAATTTTAAGTTTTAATCATGACAGCATTTTAAAGTACCTTTTATCCCCTTTAATCACCACATTCAGGTTGATTCGCCTGAATACCTGTTTATTTGTACAATAATGATTTAGTGTTAGGTTTCTTTTTGCGTACTAGAGAGTTTTCAGCTGAATTGCAGGCAGTGTTTAAAGAAGATGCCAAACTTACAATATTTATTTGCCAGAAACTATTACTAATTATCATATTTAACCAAAGTTGCTTGTCTCTACATGAAATTTTTAAAAAAAATGCCTGTAACAGTTTGTTCTAACCAGACTCTATAAAAGACAACAAAAAGAAATGCTTTTCTTGACACAACTGTGAGGCCATCAGTGGTTCAGCTGTGACCAACAGTCGTATGACAAAAATTCGGAGTTTTCAGCTGAACTGCAGGCTGTGTTTTTAAAAAATGCCAAACTTACATGGGAAATAATGGCTGGATTTTCGACTTTCTAACAGTCCATGTACTAATCTTTTGTGACCAAATCTAGGTCCATGTTTCATTTAAACATTTGCCAAACTGAACAGTTCTAATGATATTCTGTTGGGAAAACAATGCTAATGTCCGCTACGCTTAAAAGAGATGAGCTCTCCACTCTTTGGCCAATCTCCATGCTCCACTCCTGCCACCAACTAATCACATTTGTGTTTGTACAACCAGGTAATACGGTGAATCAATGGAGTGGCCACAAAAGGCCTGATTGCGGCTCAGTCGCACGTGGACTCGCTCGTCTGAAAACAACCTTGAGGGCCGCTTTTAATCTCCGAGAGAGGAGAGCGAGGGCGGACCGCGTTGGTCATTACGATTTCCTTTGAAATGACACCTCCCGTTTATTGACACCACTTGAGTTCGAGAGACGGGGCCTTTTTTAAATCTCAAAGGGGATGTGAAATTGATTGCCGCGAGGAGATGTTTATCCGTTTTGCAACTTTGGGAACAAACTTCCTGCCGTCATCAGGTAGTCGGATGCCGTTGCAGTATTTAAGTCCTTGTTTATTCAGCCGGCGTCTGAAGGCACCTTTACAAGACTAGACAGTTTCTTTCACTTTGTTTACTTCCTGCAGTCTGTCATCAACTCACTTCAGCTTTAATCTTCCCTGCTGCACTAATATCCGGTCACGCAAACACCTCGGCTCAGCTCACATCTTGTTTGTCCTCACGTATGCACAACACGAAAAGGAAAGAGCACAAGAAGTAGAAGGATCTTAGGAGGCAGTTTCTGGTATGCATATGTAGGGGAAGTGGAATAAATTCAAACCTGTTTCAACTAGCCTGCAGAAATCTGTATTTCTAACCTGAGAGAGGTTTCAATATGGCCCCTGAATTGATCAAAACGCATTGCTTCGAAGGTTTGTTGTTCTTATTAGCAGTGTAGGGAATAAAGGTAACAGCACCTGAAAAATGACCAGAATCCAGACGTACATTTTACGGTGTACAGTTTACTCTAAATTAGTTTGTAACTGCAGACATCATGTATTTAACCCTTGTGTTGTCCTTGGGGTCATTCTGACCCCAAGTAAAATCTTTTGCTGTTGTATACTTTTATGTAACAAGGTCTATTTGGCTCTAAATTCCAAAATGAAAGGAAATATTTGTGGTAATGGGCTGGACTGAAGAAAAACTAAAGGTGTAACACAGAACTGATTGACAGTTTATATTGCATGCTTTAAATAACAGTCAAATCAGGCGGGGTCATTTTGACCCCAGAAGGCAAAAGCTGTATGGCAACTGTGAGGGTCTGTAATGCCCTCCCATTACTGTATGGCAACCTTTTGCCCTCTGGGGTCAAAATGACCCCGCCTGGTTTGACTGTTTTCTGCTGTCTTTTGACTGTCTTTTTAAAGCATATAGTATAAATTGTCAATCAATTCTGCATTACACTTTTAGTCTTACTTCAGTCCAACCCATTACCACAATTTTTTCCTGTCATTTTGGAATTTAGGGCCAAAAAGACCTTGTTACATAAAAGCATACAAAGGCAAAAGATTTTACTTGGGGTCAGAATGACACCAAGGACAACACGAGGGTTAAATTTGACTTTGTTACCTCTAAGAAGCAGTTTAATGTGTCTTCTAATGTTGATGAAAACTTTGCTGTTCTGGTTGCATCTCACTGCTGTTTTCAGTGTACTGAAATGTTTAATTGCTGTAAATAATTTCAAGCTGTTTCGTGTTCGCTCTAACCTGTCCGTCTCCTCTCTGTCCTCTCTCCGTAGGTCCGCCTGTAAACGTAACCTGCAACATTTTTATCAACAGTTTTGGGTCCATCGCTGAAACAACAATGGTAAGCTTTATCTCAATATCACTCAGTAGACAAATTTAATATTCTGATGTCACTTATTCGTCACTCTATGTGTAGATTCGGACGGTTAGGCGGCTAATGAAAACCGCTGTGGCTCAAGTAATTTTGCCTGGAAAAAAATGCAGTTAATTCAAACGACGGCTGCGGCAATATTCAGCGTATCCAAAAAGTTTCATTTTTATTTCCTTTTTAAAAAATTAAAGGCCTCCTGCCCTGTGAGTGTTTAGAAACTCCGTCGCCTCATTGAGCCTGTCCCCCATTCGCAACACTTCATTTGAAAGAGCGCATCACGACGGTGGCCATTTGCGTAACGGCGCGGCGGCTGCGATGCTGTCGTGCCTGCTTGCGAGCGATGGAGGGGAAATTTACGCTCGTTCATTACACAGAAAATCCATTAGCGGTGATATAAGCGAACCGTCAACCTTCACACAGCAACAAGGCTCAGAGCAGATGTGGCGACGGCGAAACCTCGGTGCGTGTGACAACAGAGGTGATCTCAGCGTCCACAGCCCTCTGGATGTGGCTGAAAAACCGGGACACGCTCACCCCTGTGACCTCCAAAAAATACATGAATCATTCCTTCATCCAGCAAAAGCACTGAGCTTGTCAGCTGCATAAACCTTCTGCTGGGCCCGAGGCCACGTCCTCAACTGGAGTTTACATTGCAAAAATACACAGTAGTATTCAATTACAGTATATCGTCAGACTAAATATCTTTAAAAGTTCCCATATATGAGAGAATCTAGCACTTTTAGCAGTTACATCCCTGGTAATGGCAAGCTTTTTGAGTGGTTTAATCAGATTTGACTGGCAGTGTCCTGTTGACATTAAATTCCTCACTTATGTAAAATCTGATGTGAATTGCTGACATGAGTCTTTTTTTTTTTTTTTTTTTTAGGGACAGAGGTTTGGCCAAACACATGCAAAATGCAAATCTAGAAATGTCTCATGTGAAATTACCCCTCTTTAAATAATAGTCTTTTCATAGCTCCCCAAGGCTTGCAGTATGGTAAGAAGCTGATAAAGAAAATTGGTTTTCAAGGCCTTTAAAAGGTTAAAGTTAAAACAGGGCATTTTATGTTCTGTATTCCTCTCAGTACCCAACAATACGGTAAAAGCAAGCGATGATAGCATCCAGCTCTGCAAATCCAAAGCCTGAGATATCTTCTACTACTGTGCCACGGAGTTTAATTTGCCCAAAAACCTATTAAAATTACATCTACTGAGCCAAACTGAGTGACACGTCCCTTCATTAACATGAACACACACATTGCAGATTATTCTGACTCCACACACACCATCCTGCTGCAGGAAATACTCAGTAAATGTGGATTAACCTAAAGATTAAGCTAAAATCTACGGTGCACAGCTGTTTCAGGAAATCTATACTTGAAAATGTATAACCGTGCTGTGCTTTTTATAGACTTAGACCTTCAGTATGAAACAGTGAGCTCGCATGTAAGAGTCACAGACAGTAGAAGAAAGAGAAAGTGAGAAACGACAGAAGGGAGAGAGGAAGAAGACAGAAATAGGAGAGAATGTGATGAGGCACAAATGCAGGAAAAGAGATGGGACTGGATATCCCATTGGGATAGCCCAGTATCCCAATGTGAACCTCCTGTAGTACACACTAACACACACACACACACACACCCTGCTGCATTGAAAGTGCT
The DNA here is from genome assembly GCA_027123335.1 of Amphiprion clarkii. Taxonomy (NCBI): domain Eukaryota; kingdom Metazoa; phylum Chordata; class Actinopteri; family Pomacentridae; genus Amphiprion; species Amphiprion clarkii. Next base: position 32,445,130 of record CM049578.1, on the reverse strand, counting down.
GGCATCTACAGATCCTCGTCATGCAGAGCAAATTCCAGATTTCTCCTGCAGAAGCCGAGTCGATCCTCGTCACAGCACTGAGGGAGAGATTTAAGGGAAGAGACAAACAGAAAAATGTGAAAATATTAGAGGAGATACAGAGCAACAGAAATTTCATGGCTATACTGACATATATCAAGGTGTCATGCTTTGCTTTTAGCACTTTTAGGAACTTCTCTTGCAACTGTAGCCGTATAAAGTCTCTCACAGGGCTACAGTGGTGGAAAAAAGTTTCCAGACACCCCATGCATTTGTGAAATATTGCATGAACAATCACTCTTAGGTCTTCAAGTGTAATTTCTTTTTGTACAGTCACAGCCAAAATATTAAGCACATCCTAAAAAAGCCATTAATAACTTAAAATTAATTGGTTCCATAAAAATACATTAGAAATTTTGAGTATTGGGTGAATTTGGTAGAATTTAATTTTGTTAGTTTTTGTTGTAAACATTAGCAAAATTTTAAAAAATCGTTTGTATTCGTTTGTGTCTGTCTAATGCAGCCACACCTTTTGAAACAAAAAAGATTTTTCCTTAAATATTTCATGATAATATTTGAGATTGTGTAAAATTTTAAAGGTGTATGAAAAAACCACTGTATATACGCTACCGTTCAAAAGTTTGGGGTCACTTAGAAATGTACTTAGTTTTGACAGAAAAGCATTTTTTTAATGAAGAAATCCAGTGTAGACATTGTGGTAAATGACTATTGTAGCTGGAAACAGCTGATTTTTAATGGAATATCTCCATAGGGGTACAGAGGAACATTTCCAGCAACCATCACTCCTGTGTTCTAATGCTACATTGTGTTAGCTAATGGTGTTGAAAGGCTAATTGATGATTAGAAAACCCTTGTGCAGTTATGTTAGCACATGGATAGAAGTGGGAGTTTTCATGGAAAACATTAAATTGTCTAGGTGACCCCAAATGCATGAATGGTAGTGTATCGCTGGCCACTTTATTAGGTACACCTTACTAGTAAAAGGTTGGACCCCCTTTTGCTTTCAGAACTGCCTTAATTCTTCATGGCATAATTTCAACAAGTTGGTGGAAACCATCCTCAGAGACTTTGGTCCATATTGACATGATAGCATCACATAGTTGCTGCAGATTTGTCGGCTGAACATCCATGATGCCAATCTCCCGTTCCACCACATCCCAGTGGTTCTGTTGGATTGAGATCTGGTGACTGTGGAGGTCACTGCAGTACAGTGAACTCATGACATGGTGCATTATCCTGCTGGAAGTAGACAAAAGTGTGCCAAGAAAATATCCCCCACACCATTACACCAGCAGCAGCCTGAACCGTTGATACAAGGCAGGATGGATCCATGCTTTCATGTTGTTTACGCCAAATTCTGACCATCTGAATGTCACAGCTGAAATGGAGACTCATCAGACCAGGCAACGTTTTTCCAATCTTCTATTGTCCAATTTTGATGAGCCTGTACGAATTGTAGCCTCAGTTTCCTGTTCTTAGTTGACAGGAGTAGTACTATTATTTTGCAGCATTGTTCATCTGTATGTTTTACAATGAAATTGTAGAATTGTAGAAACCAAGCAGCAAGTGAAAAACAAAACCAAACTTAAGTCAAAACTAAATCTAAAAACAACTAAATAATGAAAGTCATCTGCTGCAGCACTATCATTAAATTTGGTGACTACTGAGCCTGCTAGAGGGTGGAGGAGGTCTTCTACCACTGGTATCTAACAGTGGATAGTGGCCTTTTAATGGAAACATCACATCCGAAACAGATGCTGCAAGAATCACACATCAGCCCATCCTAAAAGAAGCTGATGTTATTCCCATTGTGTCCTGATTTCCACTCTCTTTATCTGAGATATTGGTTTGTTGTATGCTGTACAGAAAACTAGCCAAACACTGCAGCGTGTCAAACAAGTGGCGAGCGTTGTGTAACTTTTGGAGACTCCATCCACCCTCTGAAGACCACAGTCAGTGCTGCTGCTTTAATCTCTCAAAGGGTGGATTAGAGGCAAAACAAAGGCCTGAAATAATTGGATTTATCAGGTTTTATCAAAGCAGAAAATCCATTTTAAAGCTCGAGAGGCGAAACACAGAATGAGCAGGAAGCTGTGGTCGAGGTCTCCATGCAGGGATAGTGTTCGTTGCAGTGTGTGGCTCCGGCTTTCAGCTACGTCCACAACATCACTCCACTATCAACAAACACACAAACACACACTGCTGTATTTGTGAGGAATGCGTCACAAACAAAACCCTCACACCATCCCAAAGTGAACACCGTCCTAAATCTCCTCATTTCCCACAAATGTTTTCACCACAAAGGTGTTAAACTCCGACTGGTCCTCACAGAGATAGATTCGGCTGCAGACACACACACACACACACACACACACACACACACACACACACACACACACACACACACACACACACACACACACACACTCATCCACGGTGCTGCTGGGCCGGAGCACAGTGATAGATGGAGTCGGTAGAATAGCACAGTGCTTGTCCAAGTCCCGGCGGTACACGGCTTTATTCCTGTTTCAGCGCTCTCCCCGCTCGCTCGCTCGCTCGCTCACTCTTTCCCTCTCTCTCCTCTCTCTCACACACACACACACACACACACACACACACACACACTTCTTTTCTTTTCACATGCACCAGTCTTGTTCACTTTTGCCGTGTTTCTGTGATATTTCATTAAAATGATTGAATTCTACAAGCCGCATTCAAAATTTTGAGAGAAAAATATAAAGCATTAGTACCAGATCCTACAAAAAAAATTTAAAAAGAAGAATTCTGTGCACCTCTACTGATAAACCATGATTCATTCAGCTGTGACTATCAGTAAAAAATAATAAAAATTCAGGGAGCATTCGGCTGAACTGCAGGCAGTGTTTACACAGAGCCAACAGGAGACAAGCATGGAGGCAAAATAGAGAAACAAAAAATAAAATTAAACATAAAATTAAACAAACATAAAATGTATACATATATATAATTATCATATGCTAATAGAATATAAAATAATAATTGCAGTTTTTAATCAATAATGCCACGTTTATGGAATGGCTTACCCGGTCACCTTAAAAGAAAAAAAAACTACTGTCACTCATGTATATTCTGTAGATTTTTTTCTATGTTTTTTTTATATATATATATATATATATATATATATATATATATATATATATATATATATATATATATATATATATATATATATATATATATATATATATAAAATAATTACTTAATTTCCCTCTGGGGATTAATAAAGTCATCTAAGTCTAAAAACAATCAGAACTCTACAAGAAGATACAGACCTATAATACAATAAAAGCCCCATGAACAAGATCATTGATGAGTTTAAAATGTTCACAGTCAGATTTTAGTTTGAGCTCTGCAGGTAATGAACGACATATTTTCACGTACGTGTCATTAGAAGCCACATGATGATCTCCTGAACAGATAAAGCTGTTTCTCCTAATGAGGATTTAGGTGCCTTCTCTGCTCCTGAACCCAGAACTCTGAGAGGAACCATGCGGGCTCTGAACACCTGAGGATTATTCCATCAGACATAACAAATACAGTCAGTGAGAGGCGGTTGGATATAATCTATTTGAAATGTCGTGCTATACTCGAGCTCTCCAGCTTTAATAACTTTATTTCCTTTCTCCCCTTCCCTCTCCCACGTATTCACGGTTATCTCAGCCCCTCATTCATTCCCTCTCTTGCTCTCCATATGAAGCTCTATCAACGGGCTTTACACGCCGCGTTAAAGTATTATTGCGAGCTTTATCCCTCTTTTATATTCACTTTCTCCTCCTGCATCTCTCTCCTTCGTTTTCCTCCGGTCCTACTATAGAGCAGCATCATGGCTGTGGCTGTGATTGGATGTTGCTTTGAATGTACAATCCCTTAAAGGAACAGTCTGCAGAGAGGATCTGAAATAAGAAAAGATGTTTGAATGTGTGAATGATGGTGTGAAATAGCGTGACACTGTCTTGCTGCTCAGGTTGGCCTGTAAGATTACAAAGTGACTTTGATACAGAGGACTGTTCACATTCACGAGCTTCTTTTAAATACAACCTTGACTTTGCCCCAAGTAGATTTATGTCGCAGCATCAACCACACAGAGGCATTAACAGATCAAAACGTTCATGTGTTCATTTAGAGGTCAGCAATGTCCCAGACTTTCTGAAGCAATTCATTCAGTTAACCCTTAGATGCCCCGGTGAGGCAGTTTGCTGCCAATATCTTTGTAATGAAAAGTTTTTATCATTTCATATGCCAGCTGTTCCTCAAAAACATGCTTTTGATGTCATTCCATTTCAATTTTTAAGTTGCCTTTCAAAGAAATTCTAATATTTGTTTTGCTACCCCAAGCACTTTATCAGTGATATCATGAAGTGCACAAACTTGGATGAAAAGAGTGGAAAAATGTCAACAAAATGGATGTTGACATTCTTTTTCAATTATCAAAATGTTCAAAATCTGTTGTAAAGTGAAAAATGAACATATTTCAAACATGAAATCATTCTTGTGTGGGAAAAACTACAATACAAACAATACAAATGATTATTCTCAGCCAAATGGCATTAAAACACACCGTTTCTCATTTTTAACTCACTTATGGAAGACTGTAGGGTCCAATCACTCATGCATCAAAGGTTTAAACCATATTTGTCTTTAATATCCTCTTTCCATTCTGTCATTAATACTATTGGAAACAATATTAATAGGTTTGAAATTCAGTTATCTTACAACACAACAAAGAAAACAGAGACAATATTTCTGTCAAGTGTCAACTTTTTAGTACTTTGGAGTGTTTTTCAACCCACAAAATCTTTGGTTGACACTATATTTCTGTTGATTAATTCATGCCAAACCTCTCTGCAGCCTCCACTGTACCTGCAGCTGACCAATACCTGGAGACAAAAGACTTTTATCCGAATGAACTGAAGTATTTCGGAAAATTCATGTAAACAAAGACATGTCAGCTAAAAAAAATAAAAAGTGGTTTTCAGTGTCTGTGTCATTGAAATGTTGGCTAATCAGAGCAGCAGTAATAGGATATTTTCTGTGTCTGCACACATCATCTCCGACTGTTGTAGTCTTGGTATCAGCTGCAGCGCAGATCTAAATATTGCCTCAGGATGGAAAACTATTCATACAATTGCTGCAGAATGGTGCCTGTTTTTCTTCCCCAGATGTCCACAAAATGATCGTTTCATTTTTTTTGAACCATGTCAACACAAAAATTTCTTGTAATCAAACTAGTTAAACAAATGTTTAAATAAATTGTATTCTACATTACAAAAGTAACTTTGTGCAAAAAAATCCAATGTAAAAATGCATCTTCAAAGAGCATCTCCTATTTCAGTGACAGAAGTATTGCACAAATATTGACCAAACTGTCAAAAATGATTTAAGGAGGTTATCCCTCATGTTGTTATTTCATTGGCAACCCAGATTCTTCCTCGTCTGCACCACAGGAAACCGATATAACCGATCATATATAGTCAAAGCAGCTGGCATGAGGCATAGATCACTGGACCAGTTGACCAATAAACCATTTTGCTCCATGTGACTCCTTGCAATGTTTAAATTCCACAGTCCAGTATGATGTTTTAATCTGTTTCCTGGATGTAGAGCTCATTCCCAGCATTCACCAGCTTGTGATTTAGTCAGAGGGAGGTTTTTAGACACAAAGAAAATACAGGTTTAATTGCATCGAGGGTCAGAACTGTCCTTCATTAAAATCACCTTCTGATCCAGAGACATGTTTGCTTCTCGGATCCTCTGTAAATTGACTTGACGTCCCACTGTGCTGCCGGCGGTGGCTTATTTTGAGGCCGCGCAGTGAAAAACAGCATCTTCCTCCCGCTTGGTGCAGCGTTGTCTGAGCAGAGCAGATGTGCTACCATAATGTGTGAGCCTCCATAACCTCCTACCTTCCTCTTCCTACCTGAGCAGCATCCAGGGAGCCGGCAGGATGTTATGACAGGCGTGGAATTAGAATATGGCTGCCGCTGTTTCTCGGAGTTATTGCAGTTGTTGTTGATGTTGTTGCTGGAGGAAGGAGAGGAGGAAGACGATTGCGGTCTTTCATGCGTGGTTTACTGCCTGAGTTTAATACACGCGGAAATGAGCGTGGTATTGTGTAAGTACAGCAGTTCCTCTGCTAATGGTTTCATAACAGCGTGGTGGCGGCGGATGGTAATTTGAGGGTCGCACTTACCAGTCCGATGCTCTTCTGTCACGTCCTCACATGGGAGTGTTTATTACGGAGCTGCCTCAGTATCAATGACATTTTTTAATAAACCAATTCCTCAAATGAGCCAATTACTCGACGCTATTTCCTGAAATTCAATATTTGTGCTTTCTGATTGCTTTTCTGTCGAATGCAGCCATGTTTGGTACACAAAATAACAGAGTTTTTACCAGAAATAACTGCAGCGTGTCCATGTCTGACAAGCCAAGAACATGAAAGTGAAACAGAATTACAGATGACAAATTTTATACATTCGGCTTCGATCAAGTTTGAGCTCATTATAGCTGAGCTGTACCGTAGTTAGATGTGTAATTTGTTGTGAAACAGAATTTTTATCTTCAATGTCTATGTACTTTAAAATAATAGGCCTGTTGGAGCTGTCGAGATTGAAAAAATATCTAAATAGTCATATAATTATCTAAATATTTTGAGGAAACATGTTAAAAACTATTTAGTCTGACTCACCAGATGTAGATTTGGGGTGTAAGTTTGACATTTGACGTGACATTCTTCTCCCTTTCCCAAAAACAGCCTCAGAGCAACAACCTGAGACTTAAGATAAGTGACAGATGACAAATTTTATACATTAGGCTTCAATAAAATTAGAGCACATCACCATCTATGCTCATTGTTGGTGGGCTGTACAGTATTTAGGTTTGTTGAACTGAATTTTTCAACTTCCATATATCTTCAATATCTATATATTTTAAAAGTTGGACATTTGACGTGGCATTCTCCTCCCTTTCCCCAGAACAGCCTCAGAGCAACAACCTGACACTTCAGATAGCAAGTTCTGATGGAGATTTGGATCGTGCAATCAGACAGACTTGCTTGGTTCTTTCAGTGAATTGGCAATTTTAATGCACATATTTCATCACTGTTTTCCAGGAGCGTCGTTGCTGCATCTTGAGCCTCGAATGCCTAAAATGGTAATGGTCAGTTTAAATAAACACAAACGAATTTGAAAATGAAGTGCAGTCAGGCCATTCTTCAGCACTGATGACAGGCTGTGGAGATGGGTCGAGCTGCACCACAAAAAAACAATAAAGCTAAATTAACTTGCAGCTTTAATAAGTGATAATTCCACAGAAACAGCTCAGCAGCTATCTAGATAGGAAATCAAATGTCGTTAACCAACTTTTCTGACGCTCAGTAAGAATTATGAGTGGCTCTGATGCCGCATAGATGAGTCATAAATGGATTTCAGTCTGACACTCAACAGATTGATCATTTGATAGCAAACAGCAGAAAAGGCTCCACTCTCAGAGAAATAATTCCGACACAACATGTAGGTGAGCAAGTGAACAATACTGGAGCTTTGGGATCGAGGTGTGGAGGGAAGTCGTCACTGTTCTGGAGTCAGAGGAGGAACAGCAAGAAGTCACGGTTCATAAAGAAAGGCTCAGACACTTGTGTGAATGTGAGTGGAAGCTGCTAGTCAGCTGGTGGATGAACAGATTGGTAAAAGGTTACACTTCTGATTTGTAGACTTTGAATAGTTCAAACCCCCTCTGGGATGCGTGTGACGTCTGAATGCATAATTATCTTTGTTTGGAGCGACTCCATCAAGTCCATTTCTGCAACTTTTGCCCTTTCCAAGCTCATATCAAACAGCCTGGGCGTGCTGGTGACTGATGATCCTGGCACGAGCTCTCCTCCGTACTCCCTCGTTCCCCTCTCTGCGTCAACAGACTCTCCTCGCCATTTCAGGTTGTTCATCATATTCTCGGGCAGAAGAAAAAGGCGACTCATTCACGAAAGGTCAAGCTCATTTGTTTCATGTGAGATATTCGGTGTAATAAACAGTGATAAACGGGGACGGGTGTCAGGCTGATTGCCATGTGACTGGATTCCACACACACACACACATGCAGCTGATTGCTCCTGCAAATGCCACCCGCTTGGGCTGCTGGCATGGCCGCACCTTGTCCCCGCGATGCATTTCTGCTACGCCACGCAGCTTAATGATGGCTCCAGCCTGGCCGAAGCAGCCGAGCTCCATATTCTGAAAATAATTGACAATTAGGGAGATGGAGGGGCAAGCTAAATGCCACCCCACGCTGAATAAAGAGACTCGGGAACGGAGAATGGGTGGCGGACGGGTTGCACAATAAAACTCTGAGGAAGCGGTGGCTAATGTCTTCTACCTGGATCGATCGGGCTGCACATACAGAGCATTTGCACAGCCGTGTGGAAGGGAGGCAGACAGAGGAAGCATGCATTTGAAAACATTTATGCAAATTCAGGGAACAGTTGACTGAAACTTATGGAAATATCATTGTGAGAAAGACAGATTCTGTATGTGGAGACATTATAGAGTTCTAACCCTCCAAACAGAAGATGTCTGATCTTATATCAGCTTAAACAAACACTGTTCATGTTGTCTAACTTAAGTGCAGACAGGAATTCCAGAAATCCAGACTGTAATTATGGAGGACTATCCACTCAAGAAAAAAATAACATAATCATAGCATACATTATGCATGCCATAAAACATACACCACTGTTTTCCAGCAGCGGAGACCTCCAACAGTTGGAGTAATAATAGGGAGCCAAGAAAGATGAAACGTTAACATTTAAGATTGCTGTTGGTTTCATAGTCAGCTTAAGTCTATTTACAGTTCAAATAAACTATCATTTGTAACAATGACAAGAAAAGCACTCAGAGAGGGCAGCACTCCGCCAAGACTGTTCATTCCCCCATAGGGCATTGTCAGAAATGCAGCATAGTTTTGTAGAAAAGCAGCATTTTTTTATTAGTTATTGATGATCAGAAATCACAAAATCTATTCGCTTGGTCCTCGTGTCATTCCTGGCCTTCTCTGAAAATTTCATCCAAATCATTTGTTCCATTTTTTGAGTAATGTGAACAGACAGACAAACGTACGCCGATCGTCACATAACTCTGCCACGTTCCTTGGTGGAGTAATAAAAGTCCTCTAATCTCACCTAAATCCTTTCTGTAACCCTAGCCAAGTTATTTGTGTGCCAAAACCAAAGTGTGTTGCGTTATTGTCAATATTTCCTCCATCTGTCTGGCGTTCTCACTGCAAATAAGCAGCTCGGATGGGATCCTAATCAAGACTGAAGTGAGCTATACTCATAATTAACCTATTTTGTCTTCATGTATGAGGACAGAAAGGTTTTGCATCTTATATCTCCTCAATCCTGTCTTACATTAGGAGCCTGAAGCTGACTTGTGTTGCAGTCTGGCTTTAACCTCCAAACTCCAGCTAGATGAAACCTTTTTAGACTCAAACTGAATCTTTTATTTGCATCACTATAGCAAAGATCAGCAGTTTAAGACAGAGCCAAACATTTCACTGCAGTCTTATTTGTGCTGTTCAATTAAATAACGATTTCAAGCTATGGATGGCCCTGAACTTTGGCACATTTCCGCCAAACTAGTCTTCCTGTAAAGATTGTTCTGCTTCCCCTCATTTACGTGATGTCTAACAAATTGCCTGTCAAATCAAATCAAATGTTTATTTTCGAACAACGAATGGAGCTTTTGCTGTGCATTTTGGCTATTTATCTACATGCAAATGCTTTTTTAGACCACTGAAAACTGATAGAAATTCTGTTTATTTGTAGAAATAGAGTTTCTAGCTTGTGATGACAGACTGTGCACCATTCTCTGTCTATATGAGGTGATTTTGTGTTATGATGAATGCCGTTTTAATCTTGCTAACAGGACTTTTTATGTGTTCATCCATGATTTAAACAGAGGAATTTCTCTTCTTTGCTGTCAGTCCACACATGATTCCCCTCTTTCCACAATGTGCCATAACGGAACTGGTAATAGCTTTTTTCAGGTGTCTGAGTGGCCAGCACAGCTTTAGGATTAGGGTTATTTCCCTGCATGTTCTCAGAAGTGCTTCTATTGCGTTTTCACATAGATTATTTTTTGGACAACAAAGGAGGAGAAACATCTGTTTTAAAAAGTACCAAAGTATGTTCAGACTAGGCCTAATTGTCTTTTTTTTTATTTATTTTTTTTTTTTTTTTTAGACAACCCAACAGAAATACTGGTTATGAGCTTCAGCTTGAAGCCTGCGAGTTTGAAATGTATACATCCAGCGGCACAAGGCCTGTCTTTGAAACATACTCTCTACACCCCTCTATCCTTTGTTCATCTATCCTTCTGCATGTCCTCCCATTGTATCGCTAAATCTCCCGGTGTAAGACTAAAGAGGGAGCAGCAGATCCACGACCTTCAGCTGCCAGGACAACTCTCCACATCCATCTGCCTGTCTGCGCTCTGCGTGCCTCTATTTCTGGCAACTTCCTTATTGTGTGTAGTTTCACGGTTCTCCTTCAGTTTTGTGAAACTGCCAAATGTCTGCAGCACTTTTCAAACCTTCGTTTTATCAATCAAGCAGTGCAAAAGACCTCGCGGAGGAGCAGACAAATAGGGATGAAGAGTAAAGAAATAAAAAGCTGTAGTCGTCAAGGCCGAGGTGGATCTGAGGCGCTGCACTGCTTCACAGGCGGGAAAAAGATCTCTGATATACCTCGAGGCTACAACTCGCCATGATCAGTAAAATCTCTTACATTCACATAAAGGAGAAAATGACATGTGGATGAAGACCCATAACCACCTGCTCATTCGACCGCGAAATCCTGTCCATCACTCCATCGCTACATCTGCCGGTATCTGTCGATCCGTTCCTCCGTGTGGAGTTACAGCATCTCGAGTCAGCAGTGCAATGACCCTTGACGAGCCTTTTTTCCTCCTTCCTCCACATCTTTCCTTCTGTTTTAAAGGGAACATCTCCCTGCGGATACGTTTTACATCCTTCTGTTCGTGGGGTTTCAGGGATTTATGCTTTATAACTTTTGCTGCTTTTGCTGTAATTTAATTTCTCTGCCAAAACAATTTTCCTCCAACCCGCCTCGTCTGCTTCGGAGAGACTCCAGAGAACGACGCCTTGGTAGTTGTAGGTGTACAGAGCAGTAGTAATAGGATAATATGAGGGTGTAAAAATAATATATTTTTGTGTAATTGTTGAATTTCCAAGGGAATCCTACGAGCTCTTATGATTTTGAGGGCTGGACTCTCAGTTCTCAGTGTTCTCAAATTAGTTGTATTAAAAGATGTTTCTTTATTTTCCTATTTCTATGAGAACAGAACTGAAAATACTTCTTTTTTTTTTGTTTCTTGTCAGTTGATGTCCATATCATATGTCTGATACATCATAAAAATAGAAACAAGCAAGGTGCAATGCTGGCTTGGCCTGCATTAGAAACCAGTAAATGTGCAAACTTAGTTGGTGTTTAGACTAAAAACTGGCCTTCATCTGAAAAAAAATACAAGGGGCTGCACCACATTGGTTTATGATAGCATGAGACAAAATTCTACAACTCAGCTGAAGTGATTGTAAAGCTAAAACCAATGATCTAGCAGGAACATGCACTCACATTTTTAAGCTAGTGTTGGCATGACTAGTTCTAATTATTGGCTACGACTTTCTGACTATTTTTCTTTTGGTCGACGAGGCAGAAATTCAGATGGTATTATTGTACATCAATTCAAGGGTAAATAATTGACAAAGTATGTCTATGGCAGACAGAGAGCCCCTGCAGACATCAAACTGGAACCAGCACAATCCAAAACACCCAAAAGCAACCAGCATTCTGTACGAAAACCTTTGAATGATATCCAGCCGTACATGAACGTTGTCTTCATATAGTTCAATTTGTTAATGCCATATTTTCGACTTGTAGGTCAGTAGTTTTGTTCTTTAAATACACTCAGTTTGACAATTTGTTGCTTAGATTTGAACTTCAACACTCGAAGTTAGTCGTCGACTCGTCGATGGTCGTTGGTACACAACTAGTCAGCTAATAATTTTTGTTATTTGTCCCAACCTTATATTTAATGAACCACCATAGTGTCTCACTGAAGGATGTCAAATTGCTGTTTTGGAAAATGACCTGCCTTTAATTTTTAAGTCCACTGCACTGGCACCCCCATCATCAATCTGTCATAATGACTGTATGTTACCTAAACCTTACCAAGCTCATGTGGGAATACAATGACAAATTACTTCCTGAACACTTGATTTAACGTACTTCATACTTCACCAAACTTGATTCAAGGATGTAGCTTTCTTCCAACAGCCCACCTCAGTCCAGCTGCAGATCTTTGTTTTAGAATTTAGCAAAATGTCGTAATGCTCAAAACTTAACCAAAAGTGTTCAGTGTTGAAATGTTTCATCAGCCCTAGACTGAATTTTAAACGTCAACTTTTATGCTTCTAAAATACATCAACAGAAGCCATTAGAGATGGTTGGATTTAAGGCGTACATGGCTTGTCTTGCACAGTAAAGACAATAAGTCTATGTTATCTCTGCATTTTCCTATGGACATTATACTGGAATAAATACAAACCTCAGTCTAACACCTCTATGTCCTCGGTCCTGTGTCTCCTTGCAGGACTACAGAGTGAACATCTTCTTGAGACAGCAGTGGAACGACCCTCGGCTGGCCTACAGCGAGTACCCCGACGACTCGCTGGACCTTGACCCCTCCATGTTGGACTCCATCTGGAAACCTGACTTGTTCTTCGCCAACGAGAAGGGGGCCAACTTCCACGAGGTCACCACCGACAACAAGCTGCTGCGCATCTCTAAAAACGGCAACGTGCTCTACAGCATACGGTGAGTAGAGGAAGTCTGCTGTTTTTTGTTCCAACTGTGAGAGCGCCTGGTTGTTAAACTGATTACTGCAGCACACATGCGCCTTAAAGCTTCCATTTTGTTGTTTTTGATGAGGACAAGCAAACTTTGCACAGGATGTCTTCAAACATTCAACTCTGAACACCATATTGGTGCCACAGAAACAACACTTTTGTGCTTGTGGGTTTCTGCAGGTTGTTCCATGTTTTTTTTTCTGTAAGTCATCCATTGTTCCACGTTTGATGTGATGAATACCTTAAAATACGATGGTATCCATGAGCTTCCGCCAGTGTTGCTATAAAGAAGAAGCTAGCCAGACCTGCTAAACAGAGCCATAGCAAATTCACGGCATTTTCATGAAATTGTTCCTACAACTTGGGAACAAAACATGGCAACACATCTGCTGAAAGTTTCCAAAAATCACCCAAAATGTGAAAATGAAGCGGTTTAAACTATTGATGCCCAATCCAATCTTTAAAGTCATCATCGGTTCATCATTTGAGTTGTTGTGAAATTGAACTAAGGTTTGGTTTGCTTACTTGATTATTTTGTTTAAAATTCTGCATAAAGTGAAACTGTACTAAGCTTGTTTGTTATTTTGTTAAGTAAAAACAACATGAAGGAACAGCCTCGATGCAGAACAACATGTTTCTTAATGAATTACGAAGCTATTGAGGTGTCAAGCACATACATTGAATTGATTTTAATAACTTTATTGTCATTGAGGTGTTCTTAAAATGACATTGGATCAGGACTCAATATAGGCAGATTCTCAGTATTAAACGATTCAGATCAGATCAAAGTGTTTGAAATGTACACTACCGTTCAAAAGTTGGGCTTCGCTGAGAAATGTCCTTATTTTTGAACAGAAAGCTTTTTTTTCAGTGAAGATAACATTAAATGAATCAGAAATCCAGTGTAGACATTGTTAATGTGGTAAATGACTATTCTAGCTGGAAACGGCTGGTTTTTAATGGAATATCTCCATAGGGGTACAGAGGAACATTTCCAGCAACCATCACTCCTGTGTTCTAATGCTACATTGTGTTAGCTAATGGTGTTGAAAGGCTAACTGATGATTGGGAAATCCTTCTGCAATTATGTTAACGCATGAGTAAAAGTGTGAGTTTTCATGGAAAACCTAAAATTGTCTGGGTGACCCCAAACTTTTGAATGCTAGTGTATTTAATATTCTATGTTTCTTCTAAAATAAAATGAACGTGTCTTTAAATGACCAAAACTACAAGCTCTGCTACAAAGCACCTGTTTCCTAGACTGGAACACATTTGAAGAGTGACAAAGAAAAAGTGTAGTAAGGAAAAAATTTCAAGAATTAAGGTGAGGGTTTATGGTTTGGAAGGTACACAGAAATGATCAGTTATAAAACCGTGTTCGAAGATAAAAAGTGACTTTCAGAGACCTTCATTCCTTGCTTTAGAGTTCTCTTATTGCATCAAAGTTGGAGGTTTTCATTTCCTATCAGTCTCTACTTCTTTGCTTCTTCTTTTTTTTCCTTTGGATCTCCAAGACATTCTATTCAAGGCTCTCAGAGTTATAGCCTCCTTCAGCCGACAAACCTTTTAGCCTGCCAGTGCCTCCTCCTCCTCCTCCTTGCTTTTATTGCGTCTGCTCAGGGGCACATGAAAAACCTAGCAGCAGCAGCAGCCATGGTAATCTACTCAGCCTGTTAGTATTCCAGCAGTGAGTCTGATCCGTTATCAACCTCAGTTTTCACCTTCATGTCCAGCAGGAGGAGGAGTGAGATTGGTCCTTTATAAATACCGTCAGAGCAGGGATGAACCCTTGCACTTCTCTGCTGCTACTTTCATTTTTTAACTTGACAACATCAGAATGAACCCTCTGTTGATCAGCTTGATCTCAGAGGCGACGAGTGGGCTCAGGATATTAAACCATCCCGGGGGAAGAGGGAGAAAGTGGGTGTTGTAAATGTTGTTTACTCTCTTTTTTGATGTTTATCGCTCAGCAGTAGAGCAGCGCCAGGAGAAGTCATGACCGACAGTCGCTTCTGCTGCGAGACCAAAGGGAACTTTTGGAGATTGGATGACCAGATCTAGATGTAGTCCAATCTCCCGCTGCTTGATGTGTTGTCTCATTTGTGCATGCGGGGTGCTGTGTCAAAGGGAAAACTTATGATTATTTCATTTCAAGAATTCGGTTTGGAAATGGATCGTGCACTTTTTAAGAAAGACCAAAAAGTTTATTCGACGTTTTGTCAATAAAAGGGAATCCAAAATGCGTATCTTATGTTAGTGTGCTTGATATTTTATTCAAATGTCGAAAGTTCACAAAAACATGAAGATCATATGAATCATCAGAAGTTGCACGAAACAGTCATTAAGCCACAAAGTGTAAAGGAGGCAGCGATGTGACACTATGCACCCCAGTGTTGGAGGTACATTTGTCCACAGCACAAACAGTATTATTGTGACAAAAGAAGCTGTAACTTTGTAAGATGCCTACGTTTCTTTTTTTATGCTGGAATACACTTTGTGAGCTCAATAAGTGGTCACTAACAGCGTTATATGTAATGCATTACACATTACTAATTAGTTTTTCAGGATGTTGTGCATTAAGATACTTTAACTATTTAGTTCCTTCAAAAAGTCATTTATTAAATTGCTTGTTGCTTTTGTTTTTACTACACAACATCACCAGAGATGCATGGTCACATATAGCCCATTAACATTATGAAGTTAAACCTTTCAGATACCTGTATATAAGCACAAATCATTATCTTAATAAGGATGAGATCTTTCTTTTATGCTTTTTCGTCAATCATAAACACAAAGGTGACAGCAAAGTTGGTGGAAACCAGCCCAAAGAGCGTGTCCCTCACTGAACTTCCTGAAGTCCACACACATGGACTCTGTTTGACGCAATCATTTCCACCTTTCCACCCCACAGCACATTCTCCTCTCTCAGCATAAATGATGCCACAGATCCACTCTGTTCCACTCTAAGCCGTCTCTCCATTAGACCTGCTCGGGCTGCTCCATCCCAGCCGTTGCTATCTATGCAAGCTGCGAACCAATCTCAGAGACGCTGGGAGAAAAGAGCATAAATCTGGAGATCTTCCAGACCTCATTGACTCTTCTATCTACCAGTCGCCTCCAGCTTAACTTCTGCAAAAGTGGCATTTTTCCATAACAATATCAGCACTAGGAAAATTATTTTCCACCTTTTGGAGCCTCCTTATCAGCTGATGACTTAGCATCCTTCTTTAACAACTATTAGGATCCAATTTACAATGCATCTTCTCCTGTAAGGGCGTTTCACTTCCTGATCTTTCCCCACAGTTTTTAATCCAGCCACGTTGAATGCACCTCAGTCTGAAAACATACATGCTCTTTTTCACTGTTACCTTTCTGAACCAGGGTTTTGAAAAATAAGATTTCAAGTTCATAGAAACTATAATTACAACATATTTCTTGTAATTATGTTAAATGTTGAAGCTATTACAAGTAAGAACCCAGTAGTTTATTGACATTTTTGGTCATTGTTGGTGTTGCACATAGTTTTGTGCAACTGTTAAGCAATTAGCAGTTAGCAATTGGTACTTGCATCTTAGATGAAGTGTGCTTCTATAGTCTGTCTGTGGTGAGCAGTATTTTAGCAGTTAGCATTAGCATGTAGCACTAGCAAGTTTGGTAAGTTGGCTTGTATAGTTTCTTTGTCAGTGGCAAGTTTGCTTTGGATATTGTTGTAGTCTTGCAGTTAGCATTAGCATTTAGAGTTAGCACTAGTAGGTTTGGAGAGTCTATATATATAGATTCTTCACCACTTTTTAGCAATTGGCACAAGGAATTCAGCATCTTGCCCTCGTTAACTGGTAGCATCGGCACTGGTTACTACCTGGAGCGTCTCCTAAACGGGCCTGGGTCAGCTGAACGTGGCAGTGCTGTTTGGAGTGTGTAGAAGTAGTGTGAACTGGCACTAGAGGAGGTGAAATCTGGGATGCCAGAGTTCACCGTCTAGCCTCCTGGAGGACATTGAAGGGAGGTTTCCACTGATGACCCCCAGAGATGTGTTGGGAATCACTGCTCACTGGCGTGTATAGTGATGGGTCAGGGATCCTTGGTCCTTCACTGAGTGGCATCTTTCTTGTTTGGAGTTAAAGGAATATCCAAACTTGTACTCAGGACAAAATTCTGGTTTTTAATCGTTAGTAAGGCTAAAAAAATGAATTTCCCATATAACCTGCCTTGTTGTTAAGCAAAAGCAGAAAAGCATAAACAGGGTTGGAGGTCCAAGCGGCCGTCACGCTCCAGGACAACGAGGACCGCCGCTACCTACGTCAGCGCTCAGCGTTTAGGCGTCACGATGCGGCGGACAGAAAACCACAGAGCCGAAACCTCTTTTCTGGGAAAGTGGGACATCTGCGGAGGCTCCGCCATGTGTGTAATACATATTCAGCATCCTGTCAAGGATTTGTAGCAATGTGCAGACGCAGCAGAGTTTATCTGGTACATCAGGCCGACCGGACGTGTGTGTGTTGTAGCAGCAGCCGTCCTGTTAGAGCGGAACAGAAGGACCGAGTGTGTTCGGAGAAATCACCTTCTGCAAGCCGCGACAACCTGCTGACAGCTCACACGCTGCAGATTCACAAAACTGGAGCTGGAGAGGCTGTTTTTTAGGTTTTATGACAGAAACCAGCACACTTGTACATAGCATAAATGCTATTATGATGACATTTGTTAACCGCTACTGTATGGTAATTACATGTAACATAGTAGAGCATTATTTGCACATGTATCTAGGACGTACAATCAATAATAATATTTGAGGATTTGAAGGCTTATTGTTCATTTTTGGCCTTACAAACAACAATTAAGTGAAAAAACAGCCATTAGGGATCTTTTTAGGATTCATTCGAGAACTTCCTTCATGGTAGCTTAAATGTGAAGTTTACTAGGATATTTTAACATCATGTAATATGCACGTTCATGGTTCATTTTTGGCCTTACAAACTGAAATTAAATGAAAAAAACAAGAATTAGGCATCTTTAAGGATTCATTCGAAAACTTCCTTCATGTTAGCTTAAATTTAAAGTTATTCCAACAACAAGTGGGATATTTTAACACCGTTTATATGCAGGTTCATAGTTCATTTTTGGCCTTACAAACAGAAATTAAGCGGGGGAAAAAGGACCACTTTGCATCATTTAAAGGTTCATTTGAGAACTTCTTTCATGTTAGCTTAGGTTTAAAGTTATTCCACCAACAAGTGGGATATTTTAACATCATGTAATATGACTGACAGCTTGTAAATGGACCATATGGTGAGAGTTTTTCTCAAACATTGTTTTTTTTGCATGCATTAGTATCACGTTGCTAAATTGCTAATCATTGATAACTGAATAGTTCCGACTGAGCATTATAATATCTGCTGGAGCCACATTTTCTTGTCATTTCTGACTATTTACAGACTGTGCAGTAAATGGAAAGTAGAAAGTAGATTGATTTATATGTTTAAAAATAAATCAGTGGTTTTATCTCTAATGGATTCTGTTATATCTGGAATTACATTTTTAAATAAACAGCTCCCAAAACCAGTTTTATATCAGCTAATATTGAGGTCTAATGAGTGGAATAGAGCTGTTAATTTCAGCGATGCATCTTCTCGGTTGTAAACATGATTTTTCCATTAATTTCCAGGAAAAAAGTTGACTTTTGCGCAGATCTATTTTCGCCATGTGACAGCAGTAATTAATTTGGGTGCCTGGGACTCCTAATGTGTCACCGCGTCCCCCAACATTTTAATTTTCAGAGTTTCACGGCTCAGCCTCGCATCAAAACAAGATTCATTCCCCCGTCGCTCCACGCGTGCTCAGCTGCGAGGTTTTATCACGTCAGTCCTCCAGCACAGAAGAAGATTTGGAGTTTGGAGTGAACCTGTGACCTCCGATGTGACGTTCCTGTTGGTATTTTCTGCAGGTCTGCCCAGTGTTACAATTAGTACTGCAG
Organism: Amphiprion clarkii; assembly: GCA_027123335.1. NCBI lineage: Eukaryota > Metazoa > Chordata > Actinopteri > Pomacentridae > Amphiprion > Amphiprion clarkii. The sequence goes on along the minus strand of CM049578.1, from coordinate 32,426,163 downwards.
GAGTCAACGTTTCAGGCTTTTATTGTTCACAATAATTTCACAGGAAAGACAGAAAAGTAAAAATGCATTAGTCAGTTTTTCAATATTTCCCTGCCCTGTAGCATTCAGCCACAAGCTCAGTCCTTCTTACTGAATCATAAATCTTTAAACACAGGTTCAGAGTGAATAAATAGCTGTTCTTTTTCTGTGGAAAGAGTCATTTTTCCACAAAAATTACTCAAACAGATGCAAAAAGTGCATTTATTGGGGAGTATTGTCAGCCACGGATCAAGAAAAATCAACATTTTCCCACTTTTTCCAGTTTCCTGCTTCAAACTGGTTGCTGGAATTCAAGTTAAACCAAATTCACCTGTCCAGCATTATATGGACGTGTCCTATAATGGAAAATAAAATGCACCATAACTCACTGAATCAGAGGACCAAGATGCATCAGAGTATTGGATGCTCACACAGTACTTTTTGTTGATCTTCACTGTTGTTTTCAATGAGAAAAGTAGTGAAAATCCAGTATAAACGTCCAAAAATAGCTGAAAATCAAAACGACACTCGTTTGTTTTGCCCAAAATCCAAATGAAAGCGCCTCAGATCGACGTTTATTTAATCAAGCATCTTATTGCAGAGATAACAACAAGAAATCCTCACTTGAGACACATTTTAACCAGCTACTCTTCCTCATTCATGTGTAATAAATGATTTAAATCATCAAATCGAAACTGTCGCCGTTGTAATCAATTTAATTTTCTACTTGTTCCGGCAATAATCCCCTTTAAATCGGAGTTAATCGCATCGCTTCATAAAGGCCGATATCTATCATTTCATTTATACTTTCATCTGTGCTGGTTTTTATCATTTAATTGATTTGACTTAACCATCAAATCTTTCTTTTTCTTTTCTCTCTTATGAGCAAAGCTCCTTTGTTATCTGCGCTGCTTTTTTTTAAGTCGAGCATTAAAACCGAGTCTTTGCTAATTAATTCATTTCCTCCATTGTTTCACTGGATAATAGACTTGAGTGAAATAATTAAAATATGTCCCCGAAATGCACAGATTTGGAGACTTTTAAGTTTAATCTCTTCCAAATGATCTTAACTGTTGGTGCTCAGTGTTCGGTGGTCTTCATGAGTAACACTGATAGAGCTCAGGGTAATCCTCTTAGTCTAAGTGATGCTATGTGTGTGTGTGTGTGTGTGTGTGTGTGTGTGTGTGTGTGTGTGTGTGTGTGTGTGTGTGTGTGTGTGTGTGTGTGTGTGTGTGTGTGTGTGTTTGCAGAATAACACTGGTCCTGGCCTGTCCCATGGATCTGAAGAACTTCCCGATGGACGTCCAGACGTGCATCATGCAGCTGGAGAGCTGTGAGTAATTAAACACACACACACTCACACACACTCACACACACACACACACACACACACACACACACACACACACACACACACACAGCGAGCGGCGGTGCATCAGTCGATCAGTCACAGCAGCCGGCAGGGCCAGAGATATGGTATAGATTTCTCTGTGGCCTTTTCATTCTCTGAGCAGACGTGAGAGGAATCTGAGAGACCGGAGCTGAATTTCAAAGAGCTCCGGTGCTCCAACAAAGGGTCGGCCGTCATACATCACAGACTGAACGATACAGTGCTCACTGGTGTCATACTTGGGTTTGATTTCAGCTCTGTTTATTTGCCATCAAAATGAAGCGATGGGCGTCTAATCAAGTACATCAAGTGTTTAATCTCGGCGTCACCGACGAGATGCGTTTTAACGCAGTAGTTTGGACTAGAAACAAACGTGTCTCCTAGAAAAAGAGGGGATGTTTTAATGGAGTGAAGAAGGCAGAGGTGGTTGGGGTGGAGGGTGGGCGTACACAGCTCTCCACTCTCATACCAGAGACTCAGGCGACGTGTCCACAGGGCCGTTTTTGTCTCAGATGGAGACACGGCGTATCTGAATATCACTGCTTGGTGGGCGTGTCACTAGACGGCCACTAGATGGTCACATGACAGCCTGTAAGACCTTCAGTCCAGTAGAAGCGTCTGACCAACAGGGCGGCTCAGTCGCAAACTTTATCAGTTCAGCAAAAAGTATTTCTGAAAAGAACAGTAACCCTAACCCATCCTTCTATCTTAATTCATTTCTCTCTTATTGCTTCCCTTTCGTCCCACTTCTTGTTTGTTTTTTCTTCTGATCTTTTCCTTATTTTTTTCATTTCCTTCGTCCTCTACTTGTTTCATTGCTTTCTACCGTGTGTGTTTTTTTGTTTGTTTGTTTTTTTTACAGCTGTTTTCTTACTCCTTCTTGTTTTGCTACCTTTTCTCTTCCTGTACTTTCTCACTTCATGTGAAACCTTCAAACTAGTAATGTCAGATGTTTATAAAGTGTTCATTTTTTTGGATTCTGCTGATAAAAAACTCACTCCCTCTGCTCGGTAGAGATGCAGACATTCCCTCTAGCATCATGAACACATCATACAGTGGTCAGCAGCTACATATTATAGTATCTACGGTGATATAGTGCATGGAAGCGGCCCTGCAGGTGGATGAACTCCTCACTGGGTGACTTTGCACTTCAGCCAGGTACAGAAAGATCATCTTCCTCCTCAGAGGAAGAAGACTAAAATAAACGACCTGCAGAGCTGTGAAAACGGTCTAACGTCCTCCTCGCTGCTCTCTCCTGCAGTCGGCTACACCATGAACGACCTCATATTCGAGTGGGATGAGAAGGGAGCCGTGCAGGTGGCCGACGGCCTGACGCTACCTCAGTTCATCCTTAAAGAGGAGAAGGACCTGCGCTACTGCACCAAACACTACAACACAGGTGAGTGGAACCAGCACCAAATGATGGACAAGTAGAATTCATAAAAGCTTCTAAACAGACGTGGGAAACAGATGCGTTTTAAGAATTTCCTTCATCAGCTGTCACAGTTGTTTGATTTTACATAGTAATGGGATTATAAGTAGTGAAGGGTTTTTCTTATCCTCATCTAGCTGCATTGAAATCCCAGTTAATTCTCTTTGTTTTATACATTCATTTTTTGCAAATATATTGAAGTGTATTGGCATGCTCCTGCTCCAATTAATACATTCTATATGAAAAGAATTTTTCATTCATAAAATCACAAAAAAATGCAAGAAATATACAAGCATATGAGAAAATTAGCTTTGTTTCAGACATGCCACAGTATCATAAAGGCAACACAGAAAATTAAACACAGAATACAAAAAACAAGCCGAATCCAAAACCTAAAATGAGTAGATGAACTTATTGCCTCCTGCCCACTAAAGCTTTGCATCTCAACTCTTACTGTTTCCTGTTTGCATCAAGCTTTTTACTTTTATATCTCTTTAGAATCTCTAGAACACATTTATGTTTCCACATTATTATATTTTTCAAACAATCGTTTTCTGTGTTCTTTTTCAAATTGTTTTATAACATGTTGAGTTGTTCTCGTTTCTATCTCCACTTCCTCGTCTGTGACAGCGGTTCTTCTTGGAGGCATCTGGTTTAAAGTCTTCATACTTTTCTCCATACTCCACAATGAAAGGCCACCTGTCTGCTGTTTTCCTAAATTCAGCAGTCTATCTTTTAAAAAAACATGTTCTTTCCTTAATGTAGTCCACTCACAACCAACATTCCCAGCAAACATTCCTGATTCAATTCACAACATCTGTCATTTCACGGCTCTTATCATAGTAAGATACAGACTTCAGCAATTATAAACAGAGGAGAGAAAACCCAACAATCCACAGTTGCCTTTAGATTCCTTATGAGCGACTGTGGAAAGGAACAAAAAAAAACAGAATAGGGAGAAAAAAAAAAAACCTCAGACAGAACCAGGTATGGGTAAGGCGGCCAGTATCCAACAAAATGATTTATTACACCGATTTACAGAATTAATTTAAAACTTCACGTTAATACCTACAAAAATATATAGAAAAGTAATCCAAAAATCCCTCAATTAATAGGAAATATTGATTAGCTTATCATAATTGATGCACGTTCTGAATAAAGCTGCGACAAAAGGCATTAAATATTCACCAAAACATGACTTTTAGGTGACAATAAAATGCAAAAATGGTGTAGTAGGTTGGACTTTTTTGCAGTACGAACTATAATATTTGACCTCATCACAAGCAAATGCTGAGCTGAGCGATGGTGACGACTTTCTTCAATCAAATCGACTCTTTGACTGAAGTGAAACCTACAAGTTCGCTCAGACACGTTGTGCACAGAAGAAAAATGACACTTCCTCACAGTGGATATGTTTAGTTTCTAATCCCAAACCCACCTCTGCTGCCGTGTCTCTTTCTCATTTCCGTTTAATGTTTCTGCACCGCGCCGTCATTTTCATTTCTCTCTCCTGCTTCTTCCCTCTCTCTGAAAATAGATATATTAGCTTTAAAAGATAAAGAAAAGAAAACCTAGAGGCAAACAGGCGTAAGGGAGATGTAACTCAAAATTTACTGACGGAGAATATTATCTATTTCCAGCCACATTGGGAGGGAGGCGGTAAAAATGTTTGCCTAGAGACTGAGTCAGAATTTCATATGAAATATGGAAATAACTGCACTGAAATAGAAGTACATATTTCCTCTTTTTTTTCTTTTCCTTCCGGTGTCAAAAAACTTTCAGTGAAAAAAGAAAAAACACTGCAGGCTGCAAACTTTATTTCAGGAATGAGGTTGACTTAATAACCTTTATGATTTAACATATAGATGTGGTTTAATATTCATAAAAATGTGAACTTACAGAAAATAGTGAAAGTAAAGGTGGTAGAAATTGGGAAATAAAGGAGAAAAAGCAAACTAAATAGAATTAGAGGGGGACAAAAAGAGAAAGAAGGGTGGAAATAGTTGAGAATAAAGACGGCAGGAGTAAAATATCTGCATCATGCCACGTGGAAAAGAAGCAGCAACAAACGAGAGCAGCAGAAATCACAGAAACGAGGAGAATCTGGCCGTGGACGGACGGTGGAGGACGGGGGCGGCCGCCTCGATCTGGTTCTCCCTCCAGGTCCTCCAAGTGTGGCTGAAAACCATCTGTCCAGTCCACCAAGCCAGCCCACGGAAAACACAAATATGTATTTAAAAGCCACAATGTGTAGCCGGCTGCCCACGAAAGACAGAACACACACACAAACAGAGCTGCAGAGGTTGATTTTCATCTAATTTTAGGTTTATTTAGGCAACTCTTAGCTTTAATATCACCTTTATTTAATTTTTCAGTTGTATTTGTTAAAATTATCACTGTATTTTATTAAATTATAACTGAATAATGTTCTGAATAGAGCTTTATTCCTCAAACACTCTTTGAAAAACTGTGAAAATTCATTACTGCCGCCTTGTTGTTGGATTAGGAAGAAAAGTCGTCTTTGTGACTTTGCACAGAAGGTCAACAGAACAACATAGCCCAAAAGACTTTTCTTCTCTCTATTCTTATTCATCTGTAGAAGCCCTGGATTAGTTTTCTTATCAAAAAGGAAAAAAATGCAGCACAAAAGCAAATCAAAATGTGAGGGAAACATATTTCAACGAAAATACAAAAGTGACAGGTCTCAAGAAAATCCATTTCTAAAAACGCCACTGGTCGAAGTCTGTGTGCGTGTGTGTGTGTGTGTGTGTGTGTGTGTGTGTGTGTGTGTGTGTGCGTGTGCGTGTGCGTATGCATGTGTGTGTGTGTGTGTGCGTATGCATGTGTGTGTGTGTGTGCGTATGCATGTGTGTGTGTGTGTGTGTGTGTGTGCGTGTGCGTATGCATGTGTGTGTGCGCACGGCAGGCTCTGATTAGTTCAGATTCAGAGGCATCACTCACACAGAGGTTGACGTCTGCTGTCGCCACTGAGGAGATGAACGATCCACTTCCAGACGAAAAGCCTTGACACGACTCAGTACCGCACACACACACCCATAAATCCACATCTACACACACACACACACACACTCACAGACAATGGCGTGATAATCCACAGCAGCTTTGCTGTATAAATACATGTAAGTCTGTTCAGTCTCTGAGTCAATCTAACAACAGGTTTAATTCCTGTTTATGGTGTTTTTCTGTTGGAACAATTGAAACTGTGCAAACCTGAGTCATGATTGTTTGTTTAAACAGATTTAAACAGCTTACTGGACACTTCTTACCATTTTGTAAAAAGAAAGGATGCTACGAAATGTTTCATGCTAAACATCAGTGAATTGATCACAAGATTAAAGCTGCTTCAATCAATTTAAACAGGAGGAGAAAGAATTAATTCAGGTGTCATGTCTGTACATGTTTCTGCCAAACTTTTTATCAAGTTTCATTTCATTAAGTTGGATGTTTTAAAGAAGAATGTCTCATCTTCATACAATCACAAACTTGCAAGAAACATGGAAACATCTGAGCAGTTATAACGATATTTGAAGGTTAAAGCTGCATCAGGCATTTTTTGGCCAAACAGGAGGAGAAAGAAGCTGAAAGACACATTCTCTATTGTATTTGATTAAATATGATTTAATGAGGGGTAATATTTGACAATATCTAAGAACAATATCTGGCAGGTCCTGCATTATTGTTAATTTAGTTATCATGTCTGTAGATGTTTTTGCCAAACATTTAGTCATGTTTCATTTCATTAGCTTGTTTTTTTATCAAAGAATTTTTCATCTTCATAAAACCACAAAAGAAAAATGCTAAAAATATAGAAGTATATAAGCGAAAAATTTGTCATCATAAAATCACAAAAAATGCAAACAATATGGAAACAAGAATTTCTAATTTTCATAAACTCACAAAGAAATCCCCCCCCCAAAAAAAAAAAATCACCCAAAAAATTGCACGAAATATGGAAACATTTGAGCAAAAATAGTGATATTAAATAAGAATGAATGCATCTTTTTTCCATCTGTTCTGATACAGTGATAAATATTTGGACACAAAATAGTGTATTTACAGAAATAACAGTTTTATATGTTTTGTTTTAGAGGGAAAAGTCACAAAGTGAAGAAAAATTAGTGAAGTCTGTTTTAAATTTAAAGTTTGTGTTGGCAAACTTCCCTGCAAATGTTGGACAACACAGACAGCAGCACAAATATAAAATCCTTCACAGTGTCTGAGGTCTTTTCCAGCATGAGATCATCTGCTGGTTCCTCCACTGAAGTTTCCTCGTCAGAAATAAATTTGTGACTGTAGTGGCGCTGGAGGCTCCGGATGATCTTTTCTTCTGAAAAATGAATCGATAATTAATTTTTATTGCCATTAAAGCAAGGGCAAGAATACTTCAGCACCAGACTCAGCTAGATGATGCAGATTTAGTCCTCAGTCTGTGTTCCTGACATTATCTGAAAGCCAATTATTTACATTCCTTTACGAACTACATTCTCAATTCCATTTTGAAATAAATGTGTTTTTTCTGCCCTAAAGGTAAGACTATGATGTACTAGAAAGGCTCCCAGTTTGAAGGAAGCACGTTATTCTTAGACTTAACTTTCATTTTCTCTTACTGTTAGGTTAGCTTTAGGAAAAAAAATCAGACTTTGGTGGACTCACTAACAATGAGAACTCCTTGTTAACAGGTTAGGTTTAGGAAAATAGCACAGTTTTGATTCAGATACGACATTTTCACCGCATGTTGGACGCTTCACCTTCATTTTCCCATCTCACTTCATCTAATTTATGTCTGGTTGACTAAAAAGGAGCGACAGTAAAGCAGTAATTCAAGGATTCAAGGTTCTTTATTGTCATGCCAACGCACGTATTCACATGAGCTGGCATGAAATTAGTACTGGGGTTCCAGTTGGAAGTCAAAGTAATAAATATGAGAAATTACAAGCGATATAAACAATGCAGATAAATAAGCATGTGGGGAAAAACTGTGCTATGAGGTATAATAACATGTATTGATTTGAAATGATCAATCACAAACAAAAAGCACCTGAGAATGTAGTTTAGTTGTACCAGAGCACCGTCTCCTTAAATCATCACAAGTCTTCACTAAATATTTGCATTCTCAAACCCCGAACGACCTTCGTTGTTTAAAGTCCTCACATGATGCTAGTCCTAATGAAGCTGTATTCAATCAACTCGTCACAAAAAGACAAAATAATCGCCACTGAAGGGCTGATTATGGCTTTAATGGGAACTTGGAGTTGATAAAGTGCAAACAGCGCAGAGGTCAGAGCTCCTTAGCGTTTAGTTTCACATGTTGCAGGTTGGATGAGTTTGAGGTACAATAAATGTCCCGCACAACCAAAACAACAAGCTAAAAGAACCCAAAACACTCCACAGAAGTGTGTATTAGTACTTAAGCCCCCCTCCAGCAGCCACTAACCCTGCATGTCCTGCTCAGACAGGAGTTCTTCAAGGGCAGCTCTCCTCCCTCCTTAGATACTTTTTTCCTTCTTTTTCTGCCTCTTTCTCATCTCATCTCCGGCCTATTACTCTGCAGCCAGGCTGCTCTTCTGTGTGTGTGTGTGTGTGTGTGTGTGTGTGTGTGTGTGTGTGTGTGTGTGTGTGTGTGTGTGTGTGTGTGTGTGTGTGTGTGTGTGTGTGTGTGTGTGTGTGTGTGTGCGTGTGTGTGTGCGTGCTGAGCGTGCACTCGCCTCGCTGCTTCTCAATCAAGCATTAAGAGGGAATTAAGGTGTCGTTTTTCCTCAGATTTATTAGCTGCAGTCTATTGTGACTCCAAGAGAGAGGGAGCTTTTCCCTCTATCTCCCTCTCCGTCGCTCTCCCGACTCTTTTTTCTTTTTTTATTTCCATCCATCCCCCTCATCCATTCCAGCACACACACACACACACGAAGAAAAAGCCCTGTTTGAAATACTAATTACGCTTTCTACTGCATTGCAGCGTGCTTTTGTTTCCTGGCGGACGATATGTTTGGAGTATGTAAGATCTAAACTATACACCGATGAGCCACAACATTAAAACCACCTGCAGCTGAGGCTGAAACTGCTCCTTTAGGTCCACTGGGCTGCTGGATGGGGCCTTCATGGATCAGACTTCTACCAGTAAAAACTGTTGGTCCAAAAATATGATCTACTCCAGATTTAACCCATCTAAGCACAGAGGTTTTTGATGTGGACCTGGTCTAAAGTGGTCCAGATGCAAAAAATACACTAAAATCTCCATGTTTTTACATTTCTACACTGAAAATAATGGTTTTCTATATCAAAAATTATATTTATATGTCTTTAGCCTTTGTATGACAATCTATTCAAGATCTGACCCACCTAAGTTCACTGGTTTTTGATATGGACCTGGCCTAAAGAGGTCTAGATGGGGAAAAAATACACTAAAATCTCCATGTTTTTACATTTCTACACTGAAAATAATGGTTTCCCAAATCACAAATTCAGTTTTTTAGAGTCTTTAGGCTTTTTAGACAATCTATTCAAGATCTGACCAACCAAAGCTCACTGGTTTTTGATCTGGATCTAGTCTAAAGTGATCCAGATGCAAAAAATGTTTTTTAAATGCACAAAAATCTCCATATTTTTACATTCTAGCAAATAAAATAATGGCTTTCCACATCCAAAATTATAATTTTTAGAGTCTTTAGCGTTTGTATGACAATCTATTTAAGATTTGACAGATAGAATTAGACATTTTTGTTGTTTAAGTTTACGTATATGTCTATTCATTGACTCCACTAAGATATATTGAAAAATTTTGCTTATTGTGTCAAATATTGTAATTTGATAAAAATGTGATTAATTCAATGTGATTTCTTTTTGTAAATCACGTCCCACCACTAATTATTATACATTTTCACTCATTCCAGTAACAAACATAAGGAACCAATCCTGTCGACTTGCAGGGCGGGACTTTTTTTGATCTTTATGCTTCATCAGAATCAGTTTTCAGTTGAATATGCGAGGCTGAATTATTCCAATATCAAACCTAACCGTCACGTAGCATCATCTAGTTTTACAGCGTTCATTCAGATGTGACACTTCCTGCTTTTAGAGGTTAAACCGACAAACGGAGAGGCACTTTAGGAACCCAAAATGTCCTCTGAACACCTGTAAAAACGTCTCATCTTCGAGGCCCGTACCTCCAGACGATCCCCACATAGATAAAACACGCAGACGTGCACATTTTGTAATTTCCTGTAAGTGTAATCGGAAGTGTGGATTTGAATGCGTGCACACACGTACACGGCTGCTCGTCTTCCTCCTAGTTGGGTGCGTGCAGAGGCGGACTCAAATATGTGCGGTGTTAAATACAGAACACGCAACACACACAGCAGCGTTAAGTACAGCAGACGCACACACACACACACACTCAGCCCCCACACTGAGATATGGGCCCGGCTGAATAATTTCAATCTTCTTATCAGATGGAAAATATGGACAGCACTTAAAAGCTCTGAAGTGTATCACAGCTATAAATCAAGTCCAACCTCATCGACTCTCCTCCTCCTCCTCCTCTTCTTCCTCCTCCTCTTCCTCATCCTCCTCCTGCTGCTGCTGTCATTTTCTTCTCCCCTCCTTCCTCCCCGTCCTCTCACATCTTCCCTCTCTCCTCACATCTCCTGGACTTTCTGCTGCTTCACATTCTCCCTCCTCCTCCTCTCGTCTCCAGCCTTTTAGGGTTAACTCTAATTGATGAGGCTGCCTTCCATTGATTGTCTTTGATTAAATGGATCGTCGGCCATCTTGCTCTCTGGCTCTCTTGTGGTTTATTATGAGACCCAGTGTGCTCATTACATTACAGGGAGAGAAGGAGGGACATTTGTTACTGTTGCTACAGCACTGCAATGTAAATAAGCCCACTGCAGTGTGTGTTAATTTAATTATCATCGTTGCAGATTTTTTGGAAACGCACTGTTTTCGGGGAGGAACTTCCACTTTTAGCCTGCATGCATATGAGAGTACACAGTATATTCTCTAACATTTATATAAACAGGTTTTTCAGATGTGTGTAACAGTTGATTCTGATCCAAAAATAAATGTCTATTATCAGTAAAGAGGATTAAAAGAGCACCTCTTATACAAAGTCAGGCTACAAGAAATGAGTTCTATATTTGATGCTAACAAATTAAAGGAAAAACCAACATAAAGTGTTTTCAGTAAGGTGTTAGGCCACCATATGCTGCCAGAACAGCTTGAATGCACATCTGCATTGATTCTTCAACTCCACTGAAACGGTGAGCACCATTTTTCCCAAATATATTCCCCTAATTTGGTGTTTTCATGATGGAGATGTAGAGCCTTAATATGTTCTCATATGTGTTCAGCGAGGTTGAACACAAACCAGTCAGTGACTCCTGGAAGAGACCATCAGGATGGAAATGTTTCATCGTGGAATAGACAAAAAATGCACTAAAATCTTCATGTTTTTACATTTTAACACAGAAAATAATGGTTTTCCAGATCAAAAATTAGAGTCTTTTGTCCTTTGTACAACAATCCATTCAAGATTTGACCCACCTAAGCTCACTGGTTTTTGATCTGGACCTGGTCTAAGGTGGTCCAGATGGAAAAAAGGCACTAAAATATCCATGTTTTTACATTCTAACACAAAAAAATAATGGTTTTCCATATCAAAAATTGCATTTTATAGAATCTTTAGCTTTTGTACGACAACATATTGAAGATTTGACCCATCCAAACTCACTTTTTTTTTAATCTGTACCTGGTCTAAAGTGGTTCACATTTTTACAAAAATGCATTGAAATCACCATGTTTATACATTTTTACACATAACACAATGATTTTCCATCTTCAAAAATTGTGTTTAAAGAGTCTTTAGCCTCTGTACCACAATCTATTCTAGATTTCATCCACCTTAATGTCACTGGCTTTTGATCTGGACCTGGTCTAAAGTGGTGTAGATGCAAAAAATGTACTAAAATCTCGATGTTTTTACATTCTAACACAAAAAATAACAGTTTTCCATATCAAAAATTATGTTTTAAAGATTATTTAACCTTTGTATGACAGTCTATTCAAGATCTGACCCACCTAAACTCACAGGTTTTTGATCTGGACCTGGTTCAATGTGGTCCGGATGGGGGGAAAAATATTATTAATATATTTTTGGGCATTTTCACAAATAGAATACCAGTTTTACAAATCAGAAACTGCAGGTTAAATCATCTTCAGTCTCTGTTCCAGAGTCTGGTTCATTCGCTCTTACCTGTCAGTGGTTTTAATGTTGTGGTTGATTGGTGTCTATATATACTTAAAGGACAGTGCAAAGTTTTAGGCATTAAAAGTAAAGTAAGGCTGCAGTGAAAAAGATTGTTTTTATCAGTTAACTTCATGCAGAATACATAAATAAAATCAATTCCTTTAAAGCATGTTCTAACTTACACTCTTGTATTTATTGAGCCTGGCAGGCAGGTTGTTCTTCTGTCTCATCATGAAATCCAGACTGACTCCGTTATCTAGAGATCAGGACTCTAGGGGTCAGAACAAATGTTGCAGGACTCCTTGTTCTCCTCGTAGCTGAGGATAGTTCTCTATGTCTCTGTCTAGATGCTGGAGGTCATTATCCTCCTGTAGAATGAATTTGGAATATCAGTATCAATATAAAAGTGCCTAAAACTTTATCTCTCTGTGAAGCGGTTTCTGAGGCAAGCGATAGTGAAGCAGGAGACGAGGGATTAGGACAAGGAGGTGAAAATTCCTCCGAATCTCTGCGCTCGTCTTTAACGACAACATGCTGCGAGCGTAAACATCCACAGTTAGTTTCCCTTCACAGCTTCACAAGGACTAACGGTGCTTCTGGCAGACTACAACGGGGAGACATCACATCACAAGGCTTCCAACTGCAACAATGCATGGTGTGCAGAATCCTGGCGAAAGATTCCAACAAAGTCAAGTTAAAGTGCCCAAAGAAGGGAAAGGCATAAGGAGGGACAAAGTTATCTAACTCAGGGTCATATTTCAGACAAAAATACACAAAAAAGCTGACTTTTCTAGAAAGACACAACAAATAAGTTATAGGAGAGATGTTGTTGGAATGAACTAACAATCCATTCTTCAGTGGAATCTTTAAGCCTCGTGAATGAAACCAAACACATCTTGGCATCACTGAACAGATCGAACAGGACATCAATGCTGAATTAAAAGCACAAGAAAACACACAAAAAAGCAATGCAAAAGAGTTTCCTCAGTGGATTTAATTTATTTGCAGAAAGAAAATTCTCTATTTTGAGTGTCCAGCATTATCTGAAATGACGCAGATTGACTCACTTTGGTTATATCAAGACTTATTGTCGGAGACAAGCTTCGGGTTTTAGCAAAGTGGTAACCTGTTTTGCGTTTGCTTAAGTAGTAACTGTTTGCAAATTCAAGTTAGCATTCCATATTTTGGTGTTTTTTAATGACGCAGATGTAGAGCACTATCTAATACGTTCCCATGTGTGTTCAGTTAGGTTGAAAACAAACCAGTCAGTGACTCCTGGAAGAGACCGTCAAAATGGGAATGTTTCATCATAGAATAGACAAAAAAATGCCCTAAAATCTCCATGTTTTACATTCTAACACAGAAAATAATGGTTTTCCATATCAACATTATGTTTTATAGAGTCTTTAGCCTTTTGTATGACAATCTATTCCAGATTTGACCCACCCAAGCCCACTGGATTTGATCTGGACCTAGTCTAAAGTGGTCCAGATGCAAAAAATGCACAGAAATCTCCATGTTTTTATATTCTAACACAGAAAATAATGGTTGCCAATATCAAAATTATGTTTTATAGAGTCTTTAGCCTTTGTACAGCAATCTATTCCAGATTTGACTCACCTAAGCTCACTGGCTTTTGATGGGTTAGCATTGAAGACTTCCTGCCATGCAATCGTACGGAGTTGTAAAATGCTGATGTCCATTTAGTTATTGTGCTATGTTGTGTGGTTTGCTACTTACATTGTACAGGACTTGGGATTGAACTTTTAAAATGTGATTTAATTCCCCAAGAGCACAACTGGTTACAGGTGTGAAGCTAATAAGGGATCGTATCATTGCAATAGCAAGTTCTACAGGTTGTTAAAAGCACCTGGCACTTGTATTTGTAAAGATGGACAGTGTAGTTTGTTAACAGACGTATTTGTCGTTTCATGGGGGAGGAAGAGGCCGTGACTTCTGTTTTTTCTACTCTAAACCACCGCTGTAACGCTCCGACAGGCTGCTACTGCAACAAGTAACAAGCAGTCCAAATCCAGAGCCTCCTCCTGTGTTTGTTGTCTAATATTCAACATGTTTTGGCTTCATTTGATCTCCGGCAAGCCCGAGTGTGTCTCTGTGATTTTCCGCCCCTGATTTACACTTTGGCTTAGTGCGAGCGCCGCAGGAAGATGACAGTTTGTCTCGAAGCTGTCGACGTTGTCTTCCACCCCTGTATTTTCCCCCTCCATGGCTCATCCTCCTTTTCACTGCCAGTCCAACAACGCCTCCCTTCTCTCATCCCTCATTCCCACTTCCTCCCGTCGCTCCATCTCTCTCTCTTAGTCCCTCCAGATTGTTCTTTTAATTCACCCCTCGGTCTCGTCGTTTGCACTTGTTTTTCCAGGAGACACGTCGGTACCAGCGTGTAGATAATGTGCCCTTTCAGATGAAGATAATAGGGATTTCAGAAAACTCTCGTGGCTGCTAATAAAACTGCGCTGCCTCGGGGAAAACCGCTGAAAGAACATTTTGCTTTTAAGTGAAGTTTAAACATCGACCAGCGCTATTATTTATTTTTCCTGGAATCAACCTCGTGATGCAGTGCAAATTCAATCATTTCCAAATGAGGTATTAATGCTGAAAAACAGGACACCTACTGAAACAAAATGATCGACTCCATGAATATAAACTGAGTAGAGAAAACCTTTGAAGCTGTGAGTGTCGTGAGTCATCTCGTTGAGAAATAATAACCTTTTCCGAGGGTGCAGCCGTATCCATTCTTTTTAAAATGCTGATCATTGGATTATATTTAGGTAAAATGGAGAAGAAACTGTCAGTGAAAACTACTTTGTTAACTTCTGATGATTTATGCATAAAACTTTTAGGCCCAGAATTTAGGACAAGAGCTTCTCTGTCACATTTTTTGGCATTTTTATGGTTTATTTAATCGAACAGACATCTCTGACTTCTCTAAAACAGACTTACTCAAAGGGATTCCACACATATTTGAACCCGATTTATGCTTAAAACTGCTTGGAAAATCATGTCATTGTCATTAAATAGACTTCACATGACATAATTGATATAAAGAGACATGTTCCACCTTTGAGGATATCTTTATTTATTCAGAAAACAACAGTTAGCATGTTAGCATTGAAGACTTCCTGCCATGCAATCGGAACCTTATGAAGCTACAGTTGTGTTATGTTATGTTTGATTGTACAGCACTTTGGTTGAACTTTTCAAATGTGCTTTAATTCCCAGTGAGCACAACTGGTTGTTGGTGGGAAGCCAGTGAGGGATTGTAGCATTGCAACAACTAGTTCTACAGGTTGTTAAACGGATTTGCACGTGTTTTACCCTCAAAGTAAAAGAAACTACCAGCTGTGTCCTAATTACTAAATTCCACAATGTGCACACAGTACTGAAGAATTGCTGGAATTAACTTTATACAAAAATCCCACTATTAGCAATAGGTAGGTCAAATTTTACATTAGTCTGATGATGTTTTTAAAGAGTCCATATTCTGCTTTTTGGGTTTTCCCTTCTCCTCAGTGTTTCTTCAGTTATATAGCTGCTCTTACTGTTCAAATCTGCCATTATTGGCACACTAAGGCTGCTTTTATCAGGACTGTTGGGTTATGGCACAGAACCAACATTACCTGGCTTTGCTGGACCAGTTGGCCAATAAGAACAAACTGGTCTTATCAGGATAGGAGCCTTGAAGAAACAGGAGCTAAAACTGAATGTTTCAGAGAGAAAGTGTAAATAAACAGCATGTAAGCAAATTATAGTAGACCACAAAAATACAATTCAGAACCTCCTATGTTTTTCTTTAAAATGCACATTGGCTGTTTGTTTTTTCAACCTCGAAGACACCAAATGTCCAAAAAATGGATAATGGAGAAAAATAGCACTTCTGTGTCCAGACAGACCCTCATCTTTCAGCTTTAAACCAGAAACCTGCTGCCGAAACACTTTGCCAGTGAGTGGTAGAGTCTTGCTGTGTTGCTCATCTGTCTCGGTATTTGTCTTCCACCATTCACTCATCCTTCCAGGTGACTCACCATCAGATGCTATTCTCTCTTTCTATCTGTCTTACATCCTCTCTTCCACCACAAGCCTCATCAAGAAACTCCTTCTGATAGAACTCTTTCTCCTCCCCACCCCTCAGGTAAATTCACCTGTATCGAGGCTCGTTTCCACCTGGAGCGTCAGATGGGTTACTACCTGATCCAGATGTACATCCCCTCGCTGCTCATCGTCATCCTGTCCTGGGTTTCCTTCTGGATCAACATGGACGCTGCGCCTGCCCGAGTGGGTCTGGGCATCACCACTGTGCTGACCATGACCACACAGAGCTCCGGTTCCAGAGCCTCCCTGCCCAAGGTGAGGACATATCAGAAACACCTGTCAGTACCAGCTGTGGAAGGAACAACGCAATAAATCATCGACTTTCTGGAAAAAGTTGAAGAAAGTCATGTTTTATAAAGTGCGATCAAAAAGATCTGCGCCGATAAGAAGCAAAAACTGCACTTTGCTTACATTTGGCTGCCAAATCCTGCCAGTCCTGTTTGTCAAGCACCATCTGCAATGGGCTCAAACAGCAACCTGAATTTGATTTGGGGAAGGAAGAAGAAGTCGTAGGGAGGCAAATCTGGCAAGTAGGGTTGGTTGGGAGTGACGATTGTGTTGTTGTTTTACTGAATATTCGAGTGGTGGTGGCTCACGTGGTAGGGTGGGCTGTCCACCAATCAAAAGGTTTGGAGATTGTGATGCCTGGCCCCTACCCCACATGTAGAAGTGTACTTGGGCAAGATGGTAGGTGAGCATCTTAGATGGCAGCTCTTCCACTGTTGGCATATGACGATGAACATTGTAGAATACAGCAGAGGGTTAAAGATGCTATTTAACCCCTTGACACCTGTTGTCGTAAATTCGCATCATACCACTTTCATCCAGACTGCAGCCAAGATAGCGTATCCATTCCCCCAATGCCGGTTTGTGCACATTCAATACGTACCTCAGGTTTCTCATAGGACTGGTTGGAGTGAGACCTAATTATTATATATCTGTTATTATTATTATTATTATTATTATTATTATTATTATTATTATTATTATTATTATTATTATTATATATCTGTTCTATGTGTAATAGACAAATCAACAATCTCCACTTATTTTAGCATCAGCTGGAAAGCAAAAAACATACAATATATATATTTTTTTATTTAATCAGAAGTAAATTCAGCTGTCAAGGGGTTAAGTGCGAATGGTTTCATTGCTTAGACACCTTAGTACTAGGTCTGAAGGTTAAATTCATGGTGCACAAACAGGCGATTGTTGCACAAACCAACTATCTCCTGACCTTGTGCATCTTCTTCAGTGTTGTGTCTCTAGATCGTAGCTGTAGATCCGCCTCCAGTGACAATCCTCAACAGGAATGTTGGCTTATTCTGGGATCTGAGCAGAATTTAATATGGTGCTGCCTCTGCTGGCCTGTTATGAAATTGCAAATGCATCCATCCGTCTATGTACACCACTTAGTCCTCTATAGGGTTGCAGGGGGCTGGAGTCTATCCCAGCTGGTTCAGAAGTAAAACAGGGTTCACCTGGACAGATTGCCAGTCTATCACAAGGCTACACATAGAGACAAACAAGCACATTTATATTTACACCTACAGAAAATTTAGAATCACCAATTAACCCCAGTATGTTTTTGGACTGTGGGAGGAAGCTGGAGAATGTGGTGAGAACATGCAAACTCCTCACAGAAAGATCCCAGGCCATGATGCGAAATCTTCTGGCTGTGAGGCTAAAGTGCTAACCACCAGCCAAATGATCACAGAAATATATGTAACAGGTCAGATAATGATTCTGCAAAGTTACAAGAATCATATATAATGAGCTACTGCTTACACTGGCTGAATGACTGTGATACACTCATGTGCAACAGAGACAGACTGAACTTTTCAATCACATTTCACTTGATCAAAAAAAATTGCAATCCGTGATTGTCGAGGGAGTTTCATGCATTCTTAAAAGCAACAGTTTATCCATCTGAATGAATTCTCCACTTCAAACAAGATAAATGTGTTAAATACTGAGCTTTAGAGGTGTTAGTGGATAAATTATTTTTCCTTCAGACAGAGCTAGGCTAGTTGTTTCCAGCATTAATGCTAAGCTACCCCAAGCTTCTTCTGGTTTCAGCTCAGCACTTAGAGTGGTTATCGATCTGCACTTCAAACTGCAGGAAAATGACTATTTCTCAGCAAACCATCTTTCTATAAGATATATCAAACCAAGGAGATAAAAGAAACAAATGCAAAAGTGTGCAAACTATGAGGACTTTAGATCATAATTTATCAGGATGCTGACTTTTGCAACGCTCATTTTAAATCCTGATTTTACTTCCATTCATTTCATGAACAGCTTCACTGAGTTTTGAGAAGCCATTTCATTTTGTTTCCATCCAAATGTCAAAAAATATTAAAGTAAAGAGAAAAGGGCAGCAGTAACACAGGAACAAAAAGAAATATTATTGGCATGAGGCTTGATGATGACTGATGTTTTTCCATTTCTTTGTTCACTTCAGTCAGTGAGCTACAGTTTTGGAATGAATAATTAATGTTTAAAACAAGGAGAGAGGCAATGAAGAAGAAACTGTCGGCACTGAGAGGAATTAATAGAAAAAAGAGAGGAAGGGGGGATCAAGGGAAAGAGGAAGAAAAGAAATAGAGGCATAGAAAATGTCTTTTTCATTGACAAATTAGAGTTGAGGCGAGATGAGAGGCAGACAGATGGATGGGTAAGGAGGAGAAATGGTGAAAGAGGAGAGAAATTTCAGTTTAAGGTGACAAAGACGAAAAAAAACAAGAGGAATTCTTTTTTTAAAATCTTTTTTTTTATGTGGGATTTTCAGATTAGAGAAAATAAAAATAACGGTCAGAGTTTGCGTGAGCTAGTACGGTTGTATAATTATGTCCAGGGAAGCTGTAATCCTCAACACACACACATTCTCTCTCTCTCACACACACACACACACACACATTCTCTCTCTCTCACACACACACACACACACTCTCTCTCTCTCACACACACACACACACACACACACACTGTGTTTGTTGACATTAGGTGCTTCATGCGCTCTAAAAATTGAACAAGTGAACCGTGATTCCTCCGCAGTTCATCTGTCACAATAATGATCACACAGCACAGCTGAGCTTAGGTGGGCATGCTGCTCGCACACACACACACACACACACACACACACAGCTCTGTGTGCATGTGTGTGATTGATAACAGACACACACACCTACACATATGGCTCTTTTCATGAGCGACTGCTGTGCCACGTCAGACGAAGCAAGATGGAGGAAGGAGAGGAAAGACGCTGTGCTGCTAGCGTTAGCTTCTGATATGGGTCATTCCAGAACTGGAGGACATTTTACGTCCCACACGTCAAATTTCAAATAATTCATGTACAAAATATGAAAACATGCAGTTGTTGAAAAAAATTTGCTTGTCCTGAGGCCAAATATTTTAAAAAACTAGGAGTAAAAAATGTTTGAAAATATTTTTTTGAAATACCAAATAAGTCTGAAATTGCCCCTAAAATGCCATTTGTCTCCCACCCCCCTGATGACCAAATTGAATTTCAAGTAAAAGAGGTAAAATGAAATGAAATCTCCCTTTTTGCTGTTATTTTTTTCATTGATGTCTCTGGTAATTGTGGGTTTTTTCTTTTTTTTTTAAATCAACGTCACATTTTAAATAACTATTATGCATGGAACGTGTGTCCCACAACAAGCCTGTCAGCAGAACCGTTTTAGCTGGTAGAAGAAGAAGAACACAGTGAATCACATGATACGCTGGAATTAAATCATCAAACAGTTTTCCAAAAGAAGTAGGTAGAGCAAAGCTATGTCCTCTCTTCTATTTTTCATATTTTCATCACACTGTCAGCCTTGACTGAATGTCTCACTCTACCTCATATTATCAGGATCAGACTAATTCTTTTTACTTTTTTCTTTATTTTATTATATCAGTCAGTTTGTCCTCTTGGTCAGCAGTAACAGCTGCCTAAATATCTAAGCTTCCACTCCTGAGAAAAAGCTAGCATTAGCATGGATTAGCAACCCTGTTACTGTAATTAAAGTAGGGTTAGCAGACAACACATAAACATGGAATAATAATGGTACTATTGATGTGTAATCTGAACCAGTCAAGCTTTTGATAGTTTATTACATATTATTGATGGATATGTAGCAGAAAACCATAAAATAGAAGGTTTACTTTTCAAATATTTTGAAGCCCAAATGTCCTCCAATTCTGGACTGACTGATATCCAGTAAATATCCCCAGTATGGCTGTTCTTCGGGATCCAACAGTCTCCCTCCCGTTGGTCCTCCTTCATCCACCTTTCTGTTACTGCTGCTAACAGCAGTAAGTAGGACCTTTTTTTTTTCCTATCATCCACTGCTGTGTCTCACACTTTTGGACCCCTGCTGTTTGCTATCACCTCAGGAAAAATAACAGAAATACTCACAATACTATAAACAACAAAATATCTGCCCTGCATAGTGCAGGTTGGCGCATAAGTTTCGGTTTTAACAAGCAGCACTTGCCGGCTTTCAAAGGATTCTTTGATGGGTTTTTTTGGGCGGAAAATACAAGCAAACATAGAGGCAAGAACTGAAAACAAAAACTGTCTTTACGTCAGAAAGAAACATAACGTTACGCAGCTTAGAGGACAAAACTAGTACATGGAGGAAGTCTCTACCAGGTTTGACGGAGAACAGAAAACCCCCCAAAACAGACTAGCACCTCTCATTTTTTTTTCTAACACACCAATCAGAGCCAGTAATCCTTAAGCAGGCTAAAGGTATCTAACCCTCAGATGAGTTATTTTTTAAAGGTTTTTCGAAGCTCAAGGGAATTGGACTTCTTTCTGGTTCTTCAAGACATTTGATGTCTCGTCCGAGAGTTTTCCTTTAACTGTGCGACAGCAAGAAACTGATACAAACTTGTCATTATAAGGATATTGGAAGAAAACAGCCTCAGCGGGTCATTTTTGACCCACTTATGCATCTAAGGGTTAAAGTATTTCAGTGACTCTCTGAGCCGCTCGGTCATTTAGCTGATCGGTGGTTGGAGGAATGACCAGGGCTGTAGCTCTCCTCTATTTCTTCTCTGAACACTGGAACATTGTCCTGTGAAGCATGAGTCCAGTAACGGCACCTAAGCTGCAGCTCAGCAGGCCTCACTGTCAGTTTGTCTCTCAGAAACTTTCAGCTTCACTCAGCCACTGGACGAGCTACTGGACATTAGTTTACTTTAGTCCGGCTGCTAGCTAAAGGCTGCCTCAGTGTTCTCACAGGAAGATCTGGAGGCTACGTTTAGTCTAGTGATGGATGGATGGATGGATGGATGGATGGATGGATGGATGGATGGATGGATGGATGGATGGATGGATGGATAGATAGATAGATAGATAGATAGATAGATAGATAGATAGATAGATAGATAGATAGATAGATAGATAGATAAATAGATAGATAGATAGATAGATAGATAGATAGATAGATAGATAGATAGATAGATAGATAGATAGATAGATAGATAGATAGATAGATAGATAGATAAAAAACCATTTAAATTACAAAATAAGGGCCAATATCTGTAAAATAGTGACACTTTTAGTCGGTTGAAATACAGTAAGACAGTAGTTTTCTGTGATTTTTAGGAGATATTATCTGTAATTTCATAAATCTGTTAAAAACAAACAAAAAAACCCAATACAGATAACTTTTCTTTTAAATAAGAGCATTTTTTAATTAAATTAACTACATTTTTGCTGATTTAAATACACAATAAGGAGTGTAAAAATACAGATTTTTATGTAAACATGGCAGTTGTTTTTTATGGCTTACATGTTAAAAAAAAATTCTGTGAGGTTTTATATAATGCATTACTAATTACTTTTTCAAAAAGTAATGCATTACTCTATTTATTTAGTCAATTCAAAAAGTATTTTATTAAACTGCTTTCCCATCCCTTTCGTAACAAGGAGGTCTTTCTTATATGCTTTTTAATCGAGCATAAACACAACGGTGACCGCAGAGTTGGATGAAGCAGTGAGAAATATGTAACTGGATGACTTTTACTGGTGCAATCGATGCCACGGTAAATATTGTAACACTTCTTAGGAGTTTTTGGAGGCTAATCTAAAAAGTATTCACCACCAACATAAAGTACAATTTTGCCAGACCTTGCTAGAGGAGGTTATGCAGCTACAAACTGTCAACAAAACAAAATGAATGCCAGGAAATAAACAGTTTAGAGACACCAAGTCCAGCAATTTGGTGTACCCACTCTGTCGCCATCTGCTTCATTTAGCTCACTTAATGATCTGCTTTCCCAGAGTCATCCCAGAGAAGGGTGTATTTTGTGCCAGTTTCTAGGCAACAAAAGGCCATTAAGGAGGTTGTTTCGCATATTTCATATTCCATAATGGCAGTGCAGAGTTCTTGACTTTTCTTTTCTTTCATTGCGTCTCATTTTCTGTCAGCATCTCATGCGAATATCGTGATTCCATCCGAACAAATCCAAAATAGCACCGTAAAGCATCACAGATAGTGTCCAGAGCTCAGTATTATTCAGTGAAAGACCTCTCAAACCACACACCAAGCGTGTAAATTGGCTTTCAGATGAAAATGGTGCATTAGATGGTGGTTGTGGATGCTTTTCTGTGTGCCAAACAACTTAACTTTCTAGGCTGCTTATTCACACATAAAGCGAGTTGCTTTTAAACGCCGTCTCTGGAATCTTCCTGCCCCTCTCTCTCTGCCTGGATGACCATGAAACCGAGTGAACCGGTTGACCATTCAGGCCTCAGCGGTTCTCTGCAGCTCTGGCGGGGGGGGGAGTTGGAAGTCACTCGGGCATTCCAAGATAAATGTTTTCATAAGCAGCAGCGAACTGAGCGCGAATCACAACAAGGCCGAGCGATGACGATAAGCGCTGCGTGTTTGTGTAAAGTGATCCAAAGTCATAGTTTAATTGGATTTTAAACGGCTGATTGTGGGTTTTCTCTCTCTGCGACAGGACAGGGCTCTCCCCTCTCAGGCTGCACGGTGTAATTGCGTGCGGAGATGGAGAGTTGTAATGACAGGCCGGGGTGAATACACTTGAATAATGGTACTTGGCAGGCAGATAGCAATCAGACAATGATCCAACCAGACTTCATTTAGCCCTGATTATCCGGACAGTCCTCACCATGTCCATCTTGCTCCGTACCGCACTCGTTTAATATAAAAGCTGCTCGTATTTGGTCTGGTTTGTGTCTTGAGTTGTGGATTTCTATCCGTCTCAATCCATTTATAAATGTAGAGCTTCATAAGCCTGTGAGCTAACTCTCAAAAGCTTAAACCGATGCCCCCACTTCCAAATTAAATGTATTATTATATTACAAATGTCCCATTTCACTGTAGCCCTGTTGATATTGAAAACCATACAGGTGTCCGATGGGGAAGTGTTAATCAGTCATTCTTTTACATGATGTGTTTGTTCCCTCATATTATAAATAATTTTTGTAATTTATGCACCTGTTTCACTTCATAATTTAGCAACATATTCCCATAAATGACTTTATTTATTGCTTCACATTATTAATTTGTGACCTTTAATTTAAAATGTAACAGGGATGACTTGGGTTGCACCCACAGACAGCAAAATGCCACCATGTATCCAAAAAAGACCCCAAAATGGCCACAATTCATCCGATCTACTCCAAACTCTACACTGCGTTTCCTTGTTTTCCCAGCAATACACAAACCAAGTTTAAAGTAGATCAGATGAACGGATGTCGAGGCGTTTGAAGACCAGACACACACACACACACACACACACTCCTATGTTTATTTCTTACTGAGATTAGGTTGTCTCTTGGTTGTTTTCCGCTTTTGTTTCTGTCTCAGATTGGAACATGGGCAATTTTGGGTATGAAATGTATAAAAATTGGTCATTGAAGACGAGGATTTGAGCAAAAGAGGTGAAATGCTCCTTATCGTGACGGTTCTTGTTGGTCTTCTCACCCACCTACAGGTGTCCTATGTAAAAGCCATCGATATCTGGATGGCCGTATGCCTGCTGTTCGTGTTCTCGGCTCTGCTGGAGTACGCCGCCGTCAACTTCATCGCCCGCCAACACAAGGAGCTGCTGCGTTTCAGAAGGAGGCGACGACACATGAAGGTGAACACTCTCACAACATCTGCGATACAATCAAGCATTTACATCCACATTTACATTTGTTGTTTTTAATCTTTCCACCGAGTCTGTCGTTTGTTCATCAGCATTCAAGGTGATTCTGAATAAGAAAATGCAAAATCTAACAAAGATGAATACCAATCAGTTTAGTTTTCCAGATTCTCAATACTCCAGGTCTACCTTCTACACTAGATAAAGTTTATAAGGACAAAGGAGCTATAAGGCAGTAAAGTGTTTTCCATTGGTCAAATAGTTCAACAAGAAAAGCACTCACAGAGCAAAGTACTCCACCAAGGCTGCTCAGTCGTACGATTTACTGATAAGTCTCGATAAGTCTGCAGCGGTGGATTTGTAGTAGGATGGCAATCTTGCAATTGTCAGCTGGCAGATGAGTTGCTGTCATAGTTACAGTGACACCGTGCTGCTATCTTGCAATGATACAGAAATCTTTGCCAAATCCATGGATCTTAACTATAAGCCGCATCACTGCCAAAATCTAATCACTTGGTCCTCGTGTCATTTCTGACCTTCATTGAAAATTTCATCGAAATCCATTGTTCTGTTCTTGAGTAATGTTGGAAACATACAAACAGACAGACAAACGTACACTGATCATCACATAGCTCTGCCACATTCCTTGATGGAGTAACAATTGTTTTTTGTCCACACACAAGAATTTAATTAATCCTGTCTCATGTTTTTGCCTCCAATCACCCAATCAGGAGCCACAAATAGTCTAAATCCACAGATGTGTAGTTTTAACCAACACTATTGTGGAAAACAGCCTCGTGCTTCCAACAGAATAAACAGTTGAAGTTGTGAGCTGGTCGCTGAGTCATTTCTGGCTCTGTTAACGCCAGGAACTGTAGAATCTCAGCTCTCGTCTATCTTCAGGCCCTCTGAAAGATTCGCTCGGCGTTTGATATTAACTTCGTGTGCAGCTCGTCATCGCCGGGCAGAAACACGAGGCATGAATGTTTCATGGCGCCGAGCAACAGAGCAAACACAGACAAGGCTCGTAATGGCTTTACGATGTAGAAGAGCCATAAAACACAAACAAAATCAAGGTAGGAAGCGTTAGTTTGTGGAAATGCACAAGGAACGGTGACGGGTGCTGCAGGTGTTTGAGGTGGGATGAGTATTTGCAGCTGTGCTTCCCATTGAGAATATGTAGGACTTTTTTTAGCTCCTGTAAAGTGCTGGAAATCACATCAGTGTGGGTTTTACTTCCTTGGTCTTGTTCTTTCCATAGCAGTATTTTGAAATAAACATCTTGCTAAAGAACTTGCCAAGTAAAAAATGAGACATTTATATCTTTAACTCCTGAAACATGTAGCTTAACCAAGTAGTTGTTGTTGTGAAGGTGTCGACCAAAGCATACCATTTTTTTAAAACCTAACTAAAGAGTTAGTTTAAACAGAATCAAAATGAAAGTAAATGGGTGAACACAGGACTTAATGGACACAAGCCCAAGGTCCTCTTTGTCTAAGTATTTCCATTGATTGAGAAATTCTTCCACATTTGTTTGGAGAGGAAGGCCAGCTTTTGGAAGATAGGGTTGCAAATTTCTCTGCTCTGTTTTGCTGCTTCTTCTTTTTTTTGGATATTATTAAGAACATAAGGCACAAAGAAAACAAAACACATTGTGGTTTATTCTGACTCGTGTATTAATCCGTCACTAAAAATAATCTCAGTCAATAAATTCACAGTAGGATCAGTCTGTGTCATATTTTGACTAGATTGTGAGATTTGCATGTGTTCAGACCTGAGAATTTTGACATTTTCTCTCTCAAAAAAGGTGTTTTAAGCATTTAATGTCTCCAGAAATATAATTCTCACAGCCATGACATTTAGTGAGGACACAGACAACATTATTTCTAGCATATCCAAATGGTTAAAAGGCAGCAAAGGACAAAACTTTAATTACTGACCTTTGAAATTGGAAGAAAATGCATACTTTTTTTTAAACATGGTTGGATTTGGGGACCTATGAAGTTCCTTATATTGTACATGTACATATACTATTGTTCAAAGGTTTGGGGTCACTCAGACAATTTCATGTTTTCCATGAAAACTCACACTTTTATTCACAACTCAACAAAATTGCACAAGGGTTTTCTAATCATCAGTTAGCCTTTCAACACCATTAGCTAACACAATGTAGCATTAGAACACAGGAGTGATGGTTGCTGGAAATGTTCCTCTGTACCCCTATGGAGATATTCCATTAAAAATCAGCTGTTTCCAGCTACAATAGTCATTTACCACATTAACAATGTCTAGACTAGATTTCTGATTAATTTAAAGTTATCTTCATTGAAAATTCAAAAACAAGGACATTTCTAAGTGACCCCAAAGTTTTGAACTGTATATATATATATGTATATGTATATATTAGGCATCTAACATCATGGTACATATGGCAAGCCACGTTTCCAGTTTTTTGCTGTTTTGACTGACCAAATCACAAGGATCTGGCATGAATTGGGGTCTATCGAGTAGATTGTTGTTATATGTGCCACGGATGTGAAATTTAGCAAAATTTCAGGCTTGTTTTGCTGTTTTGCTTCACCAAATGTTCCCAAAGATTTTGCAGCCAGAGCCAAAGAAGCATCTGCAGCACAAGAATTCTAAGAATTGGAATAAGAATTGGGGTTTCGTTTACTCGTAACGACAGTTTTGTTGGGTCAACAGCAACGAGTAAACGCTTCGATTTCTGTCAAATATGACAACTGATTGATGTGGTGACAAACAACAGTTCAAATCAATGCAATAGGAGCAGCAAACCTCATTTTCACAGAATACAAAGTGGACAAAGTATATCTTCAAGTTGATCAAGTCCACAAACAACCTTCAAAAAAGCAGAAAGACCGAAAACAGTACTTTGTTTCCACTACGGCTCAAACACACTTATTTTTCACATTGTTGGAGGGAAACAAAAGGCTGCAATACACGATTATTTTGAGTAGAAAAACTGACCAGTGTATCAGATATTTTTAACAAACAAATGGGTGTTTTGTGTGAATCGTACGTGTTTCTGTGCAGCATTTTAACAGGACGATCACATCAACGGATTCTATCCTGACATCGCTGTGAAGTCGAAAACAAATACATCTCAAAACCGCCTTAAATTTTTTATCAGCTGTCTAACTGCCTGTGAAGATTACCGCCGATGAAATAAACATGAAGCAAGAAGCTGAAAATGTGACACTTTATTTAATTTTCTCCAAAACAGCTTTGGATATATTTAGTTAAAATGACAAAGCACAATGTCAATTTTTCCCTGGAGGAGACTTGAGATGTATCCGGGCTTTTTTCTTCTTCTTCTTTCTTTTGGTTGGTTTTGTCTTTTGAAGCATTTAATCAATCAATTCTATCTGTCCGCTCGGATTTATCAGTCCCAGGCTGCTGTATTGAATAAAGAGTAAAGCTGTCAGGCCTGCGGAGAATATGGAAGCGCCGACTCATTGTAAAAGCTTTCTGGTTTGTGTGTGCGAAGGGCAGGAAAACGCAAACGCCCACAAGAAACGCAACGATGTGCCCGCAGTAAACAATCCATACAGTGCCGGATTTGCGAGTCTGTCCGAGTGTGTCGACAAGAGCGAGGCGGTGAGATTGTATCTGTACAGCCGGCGAGCATGCATGAGTGCATCCGCGAGTGCTGTTGTGCATTTCGGTGTTGTAGGGCATGTGTTCGTGCCTGCCGTGACTCGAGCTGCTTGATTGAATCTGACATGTCTCAATGTGTGTGAGCATGATCGCGTGCTGACGTATTTATGAGGACCTCCAGTCCTCGCGAGGCCGTCGAGGTGAGAAAGGCGGCGCCACCGGGGGGACGCCGTGTGACACAGTCGGAGTTTGGACGGAGCGACGTTTTTGGACCCAGCTGGTTTTGATTTAAATGAATCTTTTACGTATTTTTTTCCACATGAATGACTAATCAAACCCAGAGATGTTACATTTGCAATGATTCAAAATAGATTAAAGCAGCGAATTTTCATATTTGATGAGCTGGAAGCGGTGAATGTTTGGCATTTTAGCTGCTTGATACACAATTTATTCTCTGTCGAATTCATCCGTCGGCTCTTCCTTTTTAGCATATGTATTACTAATTGATTGATTTATTGATGATAAAATGCCACATGCAGCACTTTTAAGGACAAATCAGCAGTGTGTAGTGACCCGTTTATGTGTCTGTATCATCAGATTTATTACATTTGAAAAATCCAAGAACAAAACACATGTACAAACAACAAACTGCTCCCTTCAACACACTACACTCCACTTTTTATTTTTTAAATTCACAAATTTGAACTGCCTTATTGGTTAATAAATGTTTAATTAGCTAAATTATTGACACAAGCGTTTGATCAATAACATCTCTAATATCGACTCTTAAAGTCCAGACAAGAAAACAACTGAAGTCCTGTTTTTTTATGCATTTTTGCAGGCACTACTCATAAATAGTTGAGTGAATGAAGAAATCTATGTTGTCTGAATGCTTCTGTCTGAACTAGTTAGTAGAGAGAGTAAAGCTTAGTATTTGTAGCACATCCAACATTTTAGATGAACTGACTCAGTAAAACAAGTTGAGGTAACAGTGTGTCCCCGACCACTAACAAGGGCTGCATTCAGGCTCCTGAGGGTATAGAATATCAGAGATGTAAGCAGGGGTTAAACCCTGAGCATGTTTCAGTGTAATCATTAAAATTTTAAAATCCACTCTGATGCATTCGGCTCATATCCATGCAACTGTGACTCATCACAGGTTGCATATTTAATGACATGTGAGACCTGCCAACAACAACAAAAAAGCTGCTTTTTAAAATCTCATACCATCGCTATGCTGATGATACCCAACTCTTTCTGTTGTTCCCTCCGGACGGCCACATCGATTCTGCCCAGATCTCATTGTGCCCTGCAGATATCTCGGCATGGATTAAAAAAACACCACCTTCAACTCATCCGCTCCAAGACTGACCTCCTTTTCATCCCAGCCAGTCCCTCTATACCACAAGAAATCAACATCCAGCTTGAATCAACCCAACTCAAACCCACGAAGTCTGCCAGAAACTTGGGTGTCACAATCGATGACCAACTAACCTTCAAGGCTCATGTGGCCTCTGTTGCTTGGTCATGCAGATACTTCCTGTACAGTATCAGGAAGATCAGACGCTTCCTGTCTGAACATGCAGCACAACTCCTGCTACAGGCTCTCATAATATCACGCACCAACTACTGCAACTCCATACTGGCAGGCCTCTCTGCATGCAAGGTCAAACCTCAGCAGATGATCCAGAACACAGCGGCACATCTGATTTTCAACCAGCCAAAAACAACTCATCTCATCTCACTGTTCGAGTCGCTTCATACAATTCAAAACTGACACTTGCATTCAAAAGTACAATGAAAACTCTGCAGTCTCTCCTGGTCTCTACACTTGGCCAACAAAACGTGCCTGATAGAACCACCACAATAGGGCCGATCAGTAGCTACACTCTTCTCGTTTGTGGTTTCCCGGTGGTGGAACCAGTAACCAAACTGTTCGATCTGCAGAGTTTCTCTCAGTCTTTAAGAAAAGACGAAAAACCCAGCTCTTCACTGAACACCTTTGCACTTGACAGGCTGCAAAAAAAAATCCTATTACTTCCCGTATTGCCTGTAGGCACCACAGTCTTGTTATCACACTTGAACTTGTTTTATGGCTCTTATCCGGGTTGTTTTCTCCTCACTAGATCCTTGCTTGTGTTGTATCTACTCTCAGATGTACATTGCTTTGGATAAAACCCACAACTTTAAAACCATCCACAGCTGAGGTGTACAACATTGATTTTCTCCCAATAATCCAATGTTTTGCTAGGAAACCTTGGGTCCTGGCATTCACCTGGAAGTTATTTTGACATGCACCAACTACCTACACATTGCTCCAGACAAAGAACACTCCTTTTTGAGTAACAACAGTCCCCCAGTAAGACAATGTGCCCTACTACACCTCAAGAACTGCAACACGAACAGCTTAAGGAACACAACCAAGAGCTCAAGGCACCAACATAGCCTCCAAACTCCCTAAATCCCAATCCAGTGGATCATCAATGGAATGCCTTGGGAAACAAGTCCAATCCATCGAAGCCAAAGCTAAACCCTGCAACCCACAGGACCCAAAAGATCTGCTCGCATTCACTGGATGCCACCAGAGATCCTGTATCTTTGCCCCGACATGTCAGAACTGCATGAAGAACATCTACGCCAATGTTATGCCGGTGATTTTAATGTTTTTTGGCTGATCGGTATAAATTCTAAAAGCTCAAAGGGGAACATATGCAAACTTCACACCACTGAACTGTCACTGAGGATGATCAGAACTAAAATGCTCTTTTTTTAAGTTCAAGAATGAACTTCAGCTTTTGTTTCACTCGTTTAAATGAACCAAACCAATGGCCTCCTTCCAGGATCTGTCAATAACAGCGCAGTGAGGCAGTGGGGGATTGGGTCAAGGGGGGTTAAAAATATATAAAACTAAAAAACTATAAATCCTAAATCCCATTGTTGTAATCCCCAATCCCCTGAGCTGTGATTCTAGGTGAAGAGGTAGATTAGCAGTCCGGCTGCCACTGCACTTTCAGGGAAATCACACTAAAACCTGCTCGCTCACTATCTCAGTCTGTTACCTCACTATGTCTCTCGACCCCTGCTCACCCCGAGAGCAGCAGGAGAGGCAGAGTGAAAGAGGACCGCAGGGTCAGGATTGACCCACATCTGGTGCACCAAAACCTTTTGCATATTTTTTTTTTTCAGTCGCACAGTTTATTTCTGCTCGTATGATGAAAGTGGGAGGTGAATTTAGGCCGTCGGCGGGTTACGCAGTTTGAGTCGTCTGTTCGGCTGCACTCAACGTCTTACTGACTTTCCAGCTGACAGCATTTTTGTTATTGAGGAATCCTTAACTTTATGGGTTTTTTATTTAAGCTCCAGTTACAAAATAGGTGAATTCAGGGTCTCAGCTGGCATGTTGTGTAAAAGGAGGTGAATATTTTCCGGGTGAATTCAGGAGACTGTGCAGTCATTAGAGATTTTCTGTTCTATCCATATAACTGTTTATGGGTCATTCCAGAATTGGGGGACATTTGGGATTCAAAATTTTTGAAAAATCTCTTTTACAATTTTCTGCTACGTATTCATCAATAATAGGCAATAAAGTATCAAAGACTTGATTGGTTGAGCTTACACATCAATGTTACCATTTATATTCCATGTTTTATTTGTTGTTTGCTAACCCTACTCTGATCACAGTAACAGGGATGCTAATCCATGCTAATGTTAGCCTTTTCTCTGGAGTTGAAGCTAGATATTTATGTAGCTGTTACTGCTGACCAAGAGGACAAACTTACTGATGGAAAAATGTAAATTAAAAAAGTAAAAAGAATTTGTCCTATCCTGATAATATGCATAGCAGGGTTGCATGAGGTAGAGTGAGACGTTCAATGAAGGCTTACAATGTTAGGAAAATATGAAAAATAGAAGAGAGGACATAGCTTTGCTCTCCCCATTCTTTAGGAAAACTGTTTGATGATGATAATTCCAGTGTATCATGTGATTCACTGTTTCCTTCTTCTTCTAGCAGCTTAAAAGGTTATGCTAACAGGGTTGTTGTGGGACACGTTCCATGCATAATAATTATTATTTAAAATATTATGAGGATTCAAATTCCACAATTGCAAGAGACATCAATGAAAAAAAATAATACCAAAAAAATCAGATTTAAATTTAATATGACTGTTTTATTTGAGATTCAATTTGGTCATCAGGGCGGTGGGACAAGAGAAAAATGTCATTTTAGGAGGAACTCCAGACTTATTTGGTATTTTAAGATATTTTCAAACATTCTTTTCTCTTAGTTTTTTTTAGATTTGGTCTCAGGACAAGTAAATTTACACAACTGCGTTTTTTAGTATTTTGTAGTATGGATTATTTGAAATTTGATACAGTTCTGGAATGACCCTTATGCCTAAATTCATCTATCAGTTTGAGTTTGGCCAATGAGCTTTTTATTCTTAGTTACCATTTCCCACCATCAGAAATTGTCCAGGCATGCTAAGATAAGCGAGGTGACTTAAAATCCTACCCTGGAGGTGAAGAAAAACATAGTTATCAAGCCATTTTCATTTTTGAATTTAGTTTTAAATCAGCCAACAAAATTTAAATTACAGGTAATATGAAGCAGATGCAACATTATTATATCAAAGTCACCCATCAAAATAATGGTTGCAACTTAAATAATTTGTCTGAATCAGCAAATGTGATTATTTTTTGCAAAAATGCATTTAATCAAGTGGTGAAAATAGTACTTTTTAGAGTGTAAGTGCATTTAACCCATTATTTCTGCCTTTTCACAAAGGAGCCATTAAAAATAAATAAATGCACCGTCAGGCAGTTTTGACAAAAGCATCAAGGAGATGACAGAAACATTAGATGCAGAGGAAACATCACCTCATATTGGATAGAAATTTAATAAAAACTGATGAAGCTCAACAGGAACGCTGACAGTAACGGGACGCATGGCAGGTAGTGAAAGCAGTCAAACAGTAAAGTATCGTATTAAAATACAAATAAATTGACATATAGAAAATAATTCAGCTGATTTAATTTGCTATTCCAGTGTCCATCAGGATTATAAACTCTACCTGCAGAAGGCATAAACAGCCATCATACACGAAAGCTGATAAGACCAAAAAATAAATAAAAAAATTCAGTGTCTCCATCAGGTGAGCAAATTGTCACGAGTGTTTTTGTGTAGAATCATAAGAGCATTAAACGTTTCTTCTGGTATACCATATGCTAAAAGAATTTGTTGCATATTGTCTCTATGTATTAAGTCAAATGCTTTAGAAAAATCTACATATCGTGTTTTTCTTGACAGTTAATTAATCTAAATAAACTAGCGTAGCCACTAGGCTTTAGTAAAAAAAATAATAATTATACAGTAATATTCCAAAAAACTACTCAAAAACAAGGTTGTGATACGATTTACACCCAGTGAAGAAACAATGTTGCAGAATAATGGATTGAATTAAATCAAATGTTCAGAATGTATCCCTCCAGTCAGAAATATGATTTAAACAATTCAGTAATTCAGATGTTTTTTTCATCCTTATCTGTGCATACTTATAAGCTGCACATTATTATTTTTTTCTCCCAGTGGTTTAGGGAGAGTAGAACTTTTTGAAAGATCAACATTTCTGGCAGAAAAGTTAAGTGCAGTGTCTCCCTCAGGAAAAGTAGCAGATTAGAAGTATTAAAGTAGCAGAAAATGGAGGAACTCAAGCAAAGCGTGTATCTCAAACCTGCAAGTTTCTCCAAACTGTGCTGACTTTCCACCACTCGTGCACAAACTAACTCTTCTCGCCACAAAAAACTGCAAACCTTAAGAAGCTTTTCTACTTTTCCGTCTAACCTTGGTAAAGCTAAAAGGGCTTCTGAGGACAGGAGGAAAACACAGCGAGGAATCCGAGGTATTTGCATCCGAAAAAGGATTTTGCCAGAGAGGTTTGCATAATTCGGTGAAAATGGAGGAGTCATTCAGAAAGTGTTTTAAATTCAGCTCCTCCTTGGGTCTTTTTTTTAATTTTTTACTTATTTCAAGCACAATAAAAACAGAAGAAAGTGATTCATTGTGAAATGTGCGAGCGCCTTCAATACGATCATCACCATTAATCCTAACTGCTCCGCTATGAAACCAACGCGATGACGGTGAAGGCCTATCGACTCCCTGTGAGGGAGAGGGAGCCGGTCCTTGGGCATCACACGTTCTTAATTAACCTCTCTGGCCAGTCCTTCTAATGTGAGTCTAATGTGATCCACAGCCCTCCATTACGGCTCTGAGAGGGCTATCAGTCAGGTTTCGGCTCACTGCAGAGGAAACCGCTGGCCTCCAGCACGTATAAACCAGCCTACCGAGGCGATCGCAGCAGCACCATTCACAGACATTTTCCCGAAAACAAAACAAAGGAGGAGGAGAGGGGGATGTGGAGGCAGCATGACTGTGTCTGGACCAGAGATGGTGTAAGGGAGAGACTGTAAGAACCATGAAAAAAGCCTCTGAGAGATTTCTGTAGCACTAAAGATGGAGGCTGTGTGGCACATGTCCTGTCAGCCAGTCATGCTGTTGCACTGACACAAGCGTGGTTTTATAAAACTGTATAGTAGTGTATAGTACGTAATATCAAAGTTATTGACACTTTAAATACACGGGTTACATTAATCCAATGGAGAATGTGATCAGGGAGACAGTGGTGGAAACTAAACCAAAACACACAAAGTATAAGAGGATACAGTACAGTGTAGTATGACGCCATCTTCGATCCAAGTCTGTAGACATTTCCTCACAGTTTTATTGTGTTAAGACCAAACATTTCCAGTTGAACTGCAACTATGACACTGATCTGGTCATGATCTGTACTTAATATTAACAGTTTCAGTTACCTGATCCTTACTAAGTCTCAATGTATTATATTTGCTATAAGCACAACTAACCATATGCAGATGTCTCCCAAAAAATACCGCCTCTAATCTGCATTTTCAATTTCACTTCGAGGGAAACGTATTTTCTGCCAGATTGTATTTGTTGGTGACGTATCATGAATCTGTTTTAAATCAATTTTGATGCTTTACTGTCGCTCCCTTGCAGCCAGCCAGTTGTATTATACACTGAAAATGAGGGAGAAGCTTCAAACATGTTGGGAAGGCGTTGTATTTTAACCTAAATTAGGATATTTTTCTAAACCCAACCGAACAGCAAGTGGAAATGAAAGTTAAGTCTAAGAGTAACAGTTTCAGACACAAACCCCGGTCTCCTGTCTAAAGGTATCGTTGTCACCAACGTCTCCATTTTGCCTCCATCCTCCTTATGATGAATTTGTGGCCATATCAAGCTGGAAGCCTTTCCAATGGTGTCATACTCTTATATAACAGGGAGAAAATATGTTTCTGAAGGCAGTTTTGTCCCAGATAGTCTTAAAGTAATTCTGACAGTGTTATTCTGGTTCTTTTATGAGCTTATTTTAGTTTTAGATCCAAAACACTTGCCAGTAATGCTTTATGTTGTGCAAAAACTGCAGCAATCCTGCCAAAAGAAGTTATTTTAAAACCGTTACCACTGGACTTTAAAATAAGATGCCAGTACATATTATGCAGAATTTTCATGATTTGTCAAATATCAGTTCCTTTCTAAGAACAGACTAGACTTTTAGTGACAAGCCACAGTATCATTTCCACAACTGTCTGTTACTTTTATTCCATTTATTGACAATGGACAGTCCACAGCTCAGACATATCATCGTGTTTCAGGCTAATTTGCATCTATAGAAGAAGTAGAAGAGCACAAGACACACCACACACAACAGCACAGTTATGTATTGAGGTACTTTATTGATGCCGAGGGAAATTCAAGAAGTCAGCAGCATATTATTCATACAGAACAGATAGAAATAAAAGATAAGAGGAGAGCACACAGGGGACATACAGATAGAAAAAGTATGAAAAGGCATAATTATGGACAGAATGTATCTACTAACACTAAACGACTGAGTAGATGAAGAAATCAAATAAAAACTGTGCAATTAGTAATGTCCAAATAACCAAAGATGTCCATTTATGTACACGCATGTGTCTGGTTAACCAACATCGTCAGATAAATTGCTGATGGAATAGTGAGTGTTTATCTCTGTAGTTCTGTCTCACATCACAAACGCATGAATCATGAAGGTCATAGGATAGAATACGGATAAAAGCAAGTCAACAACACGTTGACTGCATAACAAAAACTGAATGATAGAGCGGTCCGTCGTACGTCTTTAATGAAACTAGACGCCTTCAACGAGACAGCAGGGGCCTGACTGAGCAACAGGTGTCTTTAACCTTGGCACAAAAGGTGTGAGCGCCAGACAGGAGCACTGAACCAGCTGATCGCTGGTCTAGCAGCTACAGTATGAGCACAGAAGAATGATTTCCATCCAAGTTACCGCGTGGATTTTCATTTCAACTTCATGCAGACTTTGAGAATAACATCTTACCTCATTAGCATCAGGGGAAAAACATGACCAAGACTTGAGTGAATCTCACAGTCTGATAATAATACAGTATATTTTAATTTGGGTCACGATCTGGACTTTGGTTGAGACGCTTAAAAGTTACTTATCGGAATGTTGTGTTGCTTTGTCGCACCATCAAGACATTAAAACTATGTTTGATTGCAGTTTGCTGTCATTTCAAATGCTGCACTTCTCAGGGGATTATGTCTTCTTTAGAGATGATTACCAGCCGATGTGTGTTGGAAAGTTTTCCTCAGCAAGGAAGGAACATATAAAAAGGAGGAGCGATGCAGCGGCTTTAGTAGTCTTTCTGGCTAATATGCACTACCGTTCCAAAGGATGGGGTCACTTAGAAATGTCCAAGATAATCTGAAGATAACATTAAATTAATTAGACATACAGTCTAGACATTGATGATGTGGTAAATGACTATTCTAGCTGGAAATGGCTCATTTTTAATGGAATATCTCCATAGGGGTACAGAGGAACATTTCCAGCAACCATCACTCCTGTGTTCTAATGCTACATTGTGTTAGCTAATGGTGTTGAAAGGCTGATTGATGATTAGAAAACCCTTGTGCAGTTATGTTAGCACATGGATAAAAGTGGGAGTTTACATGGAAAACATGGAATTATCTAGATGACCTCAAACCTTTGAACGATAGTGTAGTTAGTTGTGTTTTATTGGGATCACCAGCACGGTTAACGCACGTCTCCAGTTTTGATATGGTGTTTTTAACGTATTGGATTAGAACAATATTTGCCTGTAGCGATTTGTTTACTCCCAGTATGGCGACTGTAGTGGTGAATGGCTCCGAGGTGCAGCTGAGTACAGTCGGAGGTCTCCACAATCTGAGTGAACAATGTCCTTGAGGGTTTCATGGCTTTTATGCAACTGTTGTGATGCATGTGTGCTGCTTGAAAAGTGCTCTCTGAGGATAGCCGCCTAGTTCTGTGAAGCAGCAGTCCAGCTTTTCAGGGGACTGTAAAGAACAGTAGAAATGTGTGTGATCGCTGCCGGTGTGTAATTCAGAATGGAGGCTGCTGCAGCACCACCATCCCTGCTTTATCGCGAATCAGTGCCGCACTTCAGCTCGTATTTCAGAGCCGGACGTGAGGCTGTCGTTGCAGTGCAGGTAGCTGCAGCAGCAGCAGCAGCAGCAGCAGTTGTAGTCCCAGTTGTGCTGATTTCTGTGGTTTCTGCCCCGATGCTCTATTGATTCGTTAGTGACACTGATAGTCCGGAGAGAACGAGACGGAGAGAGAAAGAGCAAAAGCAATCGGACTGAGGCTACCTGCTTCACAAGGCTGTCTAATTAGAAAGACAGAGCGAGGGGGCATCAAATGGACAGATACTGCAGCCCTGGGAGGACAGAGCCGGCTCCTCCGGGTGTCGAGGCAGAGAGACATCCCCCCCTGCCGGGCTAACGGGGCAACTACACGGGGATCAGATCAATAGCGCCACTCATCCTTGAAGGATAGGCCCGCCTGGCAGCAGCTCGCTTGTTTAACACAGACAGGCTCTCCAGACTGAAAAAGAGAGAGCCCCTTTAGAAATCAAAGTCGAACATTACTGCCTCTCGCTTCCATTTCAATCAGGACTGTCTTCAGTGGCTTTTTTTTCCTGCAGTTCACAGCACAGAATGCAAATTAGCATTTTTAGACAGGCTTTCATTTAAATTAAATTATTTGTGAGGAATTATCCGTTGTGGAGTGCCGCCGCTCCTGTCAGCTGCACATACCATCCAGGATCACAGTATAAAAAGGACATTAAAGCATGTTTTTATGTAGCCTAGAGGCAGAGAGCTGCTACAGCCTGACGACTGTCCTCTTCTCTTTCACCTCGACAACATGCCGAGAGAGGGAAAAGGAGAGAGGGCGACCGTGGAGATGCTTCCTGCCCTGCAGCTGGCTCTGTTTTTGGCTCGCTCAGCCTTCTGGGAAAAGAGCTGTACATTTGGAGAAGTGGCCTGAGGGACGTGACCTCCCCCTCCAACCCTCTCCACTACTGCACGCACACGCCGTCCCACTGTTTGATAATGACAGCGCCTTATTAGGGAAACCGACTTCCTGATTGATTGGCTATAATCAGCTCGTTAGCCGTGATTAGGCGTTTTTCGGCAGGGGGGGAAGCTCTACATGCTGGTTTGCTCTAAACGCCTTGATCTCACAGGCTGTTCGGCAGCTTTCAGAACAAAGGCAGATAAGAGAGCAGAGGGATTAAGAGGCCTAAAGAAGCGTAGTGAGAGCGATCAGCGATCTCCGCGGGCTCAAGTCAACCTCCAGACTGACAGGTCGGCTGTCGAGCAGCGAGCAACGCTTTCACTGTCTCCTGATTGGACAGAGAATCGCTTCACAGACGGACTACAAACACTGTGGAGGACGTTGTTGTCTTTAAGCGCATATTCCACATCTGTACTGATGACTTCTTCCACTAGAACCTAATTACCATATTACCTTGCAGATTTTTATGCTAATATCCATATTTATGTGATTCCCAGTTGGCGGAGGAAATGCTCTGACCTCTCGCCCTTATTATAGTCTTAAAGCCACTGGATTAGTGAATACATGAATTTTCATCAGGCTTTCCATGTTTTTACAAGACTTAAAGGTTGAACTCTTGGACACAAGGCCATCCAGGATACCGGAGCATCAAATCTGTGCGCTTCTTGAGCTCATTTCCACCCAAGAAAATCCTTCATGCGGACGTGATAAAGCAGGATTGGTGGGATTTTAGTAGTTATGTCCATGCATGCACTAATAAACACTGTGAGAAGCTGCATAAGTGAGCCACTTTAAACGGTGTAAATAAAAGAAATGTAGCAACCCCAGAAGCCTCTGTGATAGAAATAAATGTGCAAGGCAGTGAAACAAATTGCAGAGCATGAAAAAAAAACAACCCAACAAGACTGAAAGATGTCACTGCAGATGTAATTTCATCTGACAGATACACAGACGTTTGCAGTTTACTGTTACATTCTGCTGACGTCTGCATTTAATTGTTTTCTACATGCAAAATTAATTTTAAGGCACTAAGTTTGTGCAGCCTGCACTTGCAGTCATCACAAACTGATATTATACATTTTAATATGCAAGATTTTATTACAATGTGCCGAACTCAGTACAACTTTGTTCCAAAATAAGGAGGATACATGACATTAGTGTGATTCTTGCCACATTTCTGAGATTTTCATTACATTGAAAATGTAGTATAAAGGTAACAGTGATTAATGAAAGTAGAGTATTAATTTAAACTATGATTTTAAAAAGGAAACTATTAAAACCCTCAACACACTGTTATGTTTTTCAGTTTTACGGTTTATGAGAAATTCTAAAAACAGATTTTGGATTTTTAACTTTCTGGCCGCTACTGTACTAATCATCACGTGAATTTCCCCTGGTGAGGGGAGCAATAAATGATTATCTTATCTTATCTGTGATGTGG
The DNA here is from genome assembly GCA_027123335.1 of Amphiprion clarkii. Classification (NCBI taxonomy): domain Eukaryota; kingdom Metazoa; phylum Chordata; class Actinopteri; family Pomacentridae; genus Amphiprion; species Amphiprion clarkii. The sequence continues at coordinate 32,386,278 of CM049578.1, read as the reverse complement.
TTGTGCTGTTGTGCTGAGAAATAGAATGAAATCTGAGTTTAAATCCGTGATACTTTAGCAAAATCACTTCATTCTGTATGTCTCGTTGAAATTTTTTGCACTAACCAGATTTTCTATAAAGCTAAAATGCTGCTCTCCTTGTTGTAAAATATCTACAGCATGTAGAGTCAACATGTTTTTTTTTCCAGTATTGGTGACATTTGTGGACACTTGGACAAAAAAATGTTAATGTTCACTCTAGGATCTTTTCAATTTTTGTAAAATGAATAATCATTTTAGTAGAAACAGAAATTTTACATCAACTTTTCTGATAATTTATGGCATTATACTTTAACTCTTAGATGCATAAGTGGGTCTAAAATGACCCAGTGAGGTAGTTTTCATGCAATATCTTTGTAATGAAAAGTTTTTAGCATTTCATTTTCCAGCTATTCCTCAAAAAACATGTTTTTGATATCATTCCGCTTAATTTTTTTAGTTAGCTTTTATACTTTTAAAGAAATTGTAATATTTGTATTACTACCCCAAGCTATTCATCACGGATAATATCATACAAGAGGTGATGCACAAACTTGGAGGAGCAACAGCTGGAGGAAAAGAGTGGAAAAATGTCAACAAAGTGGATGTTGGCATTCTTCTATTGCTATTCTGTGGACAAAAATATAATACAAATTATTATTCTTAACCAAAATGACAGAAATGGCATAAAAACACATTGATTCTTTTGCGGGTCATTTTTGACTCTCTTATGGAAGAGTGAAGGGTCCAATCACTCGTGCATCTAAGGGTTAATTATAGTGAACAATAGACATGTTGAGTTGAGTTCTCTCTGATCCATGGTTGTGCAGGACTTTTTTTATTGCAGTAGAAAATGAGCTCACAGTGAGTAAAAATGTGACAGGAGACATAATTTGAGATTATATAAACTTGAGTTTCCCACTTATGAGGTTTTTAAAGTGTCCTGTTTTTGTATTTACATATCTAAACATTGCATCCTAAAGTCAGAAATCTGGATAATCTCTCACCCTTGTTTCAGAGATGTAAGTATTCGTAAAAATACCATTGCATCTCTGCGTCTTATCGTGACCTGCACAGATGCTTCAGCTGCATATCTTCATCCGCTGCTCCGTTGTCCTTCCAATTACACTAACAGTAATCATCATCATGTATACAGGAATATGTTTCGATGTAAGCTGCTGGGATGCTGGTGTGCATGTAAACACAATCATAGTTTGGGTGTTTCTGTCGTGGTGCAGAAAGTCCATGTTTTCGTGATGTCCATCTGGCGTTGAAAGGTTAAATTTAACCGCACATTAAGCCCAAGTGAACCCTGGCTGGCATTAAAAATTAAACGTCAGATTTAACGCATGAAGCTAAAGGTGTCGTGACTTCCTGCGAATGGCATTCAGATCAAATGGCGGAAGAGGAAGGAGAAAAGAGTGGAGAGAAAAGAACAGAGCGGCGGATCGTGTGGATAATCATTCCAGGTCAGCGGCTTGATGAGCAAGAGACATTAGCGCACCACGCTTTAACGCGAGCAGGGACTTCAGAGGAAACAACCGGAGGAGAGCCAGAAAAGCAGGGATGGATGGATGGAACGATGAGACAATAAAATCGTGGACGGATTTAGAGAATCCATGATCAGGGAAGTCTTGATCTTCCTAATGTAGTTTTATACACAACTATGACATCTACACTACCGTTCAAAAGGTTGGGGTCACTTAGAAATGTCCTTATTTTTGAAAGAAAAGCAGTTTTTTTCAATGAAGGTAACATTGAATTAATCAGAAATACAGTCTAGACATTGTTCATGTGGTAAATGACTATTCTAGCTGGAAAATTTTAATGGAATATCTCCATAGAGGTACAGAGGAACATTTCCAGCAACCATCACTCCTGTGTTCTAATGCTACATTGTGCTAGCTAATGGTGTTGAAAGGCTAATTGATGATTAGAAAACCCTTGTGCAGTTATGTTAGCACATGGATAAAAGAGGGAGTTTACATAGAAAACATGAAACTGTCTAGGTGACCCCAAACTTTTGAACAGTAGTGTAGATGTTTCTCCTCAACTGTGAGATGCCAAAGCTTACAGCCTTCTTAACCCTCCTGTTGTCCTCATTCACAGGCACCAAAAATATTGTTTCCTCTTCTGAAAAAAATCCAAAAATTCAGCAAAAAAATTCCCCAAATTTCAGAAAATTTGCAAAACTTTCAGGAAGAAAATTCCAATAATTACTTAAACATTTCCCTTAAAGTTTTATTTAAAAAAAAAAAAAAAAAATCCCCAAAATTTGGCAAGAAAATTCCTGTAAATATTTTTAAAAAATGAGTAAAAATCTTCCAAAAAAATCCTAAAAATATCTAAAATGAGTACATATATATCAGTAAAACTTCTATTTTCTATAAGAACATTCACCAAAAAAATCATTTTTTCGTTTTTTCCACCAAAAAATGTTCAAAAGTTTTCCAAAAAAGTTGAAAATGTGAACATGAGAAGTTTCACTGTGAAAATATTTTTTTTTCTCCACATTTTCAAACTTTAAAACGGGGCAATTTGAGCCACAGGACAACATGAGGGTTAATAATATTAACTCCATCTCCCGTCTGTTCTGAGTGTGATGCTAATCGCTGATTGCTCCTATATTTGATAGTTTTATGCCAAAGTTGTTGCCTCTTAATAACAGTGCTGGTCAATATAATTAGTAATGATAAGATAAGAAAGCTTTATTGTCATTATACACAATGTACAGTGAAACATCTTCTTAAACATAAAAGACAAATAAGTTAAGGACATAAAATGAGAATAAAAAATAGCTAAAGAGTGGAGTAAAAGACCTAAATCTAAATCTTTGCAAATAAATGTGGCAGCATAAAGCAAAAGAACAGAACAGAGCATTGCAAAAGTGATAGCATTGACCCAGTGTGGCACCTTTTTTTTGTTTATCCTCTTTCTGAGCTCCACTCCTCATGGATATTCCTAGCTAAATAAATACAGACAGCATGGTATACATTTCTCAAACACTGAAAAACTGTTTTATTTATTAATTTATTTGATAGGGACAGTGCACATTAATAAACGTCTATTTCGACAGCAATGTAAAGTAAATATGCCAGTTTATAGCAACAATGCTAATTTACATGCACAGTCCCTAGAGAGGTAAAAAGAAAAAACAGAAAGAAGACATAACAGTGATACATAGGACAATAAGTCACAATAAAAGCACATTACTAAAAGTACACTAAGAAGTTAAGGGTCAGTGGTTATACAATTGTCTTGTTCAGTCGCTTTCAACTGCCTTGCTGTGTATTGCATTAGCAGCTTGTTGTTTTTAATGGAACTTAACATGTTTATGCACTGTTTCCTCAAAACACATTCACCTTTTAACCCAAAAGAACAAAGTGTATGTTTTCTTCATTATATATAGATTAGAAAAATTTGCCTATGTGTAGTTGTGTCACTGACTAATACACTTTGCACTGTGTTTATCTTGAAGAAATACTTTAATTCCACACATCTGGCCAACTTCCGTGTCATTATACATACATAATAAAACACGCTGTGACCCGTCGCTATGGCAACCGTTACTAACATGATTAAGTTTGCCGATGTGGGCGCCGTGTGGGAGAATGTATCTAATTAGAGCCGCTGCGTAAACATCCGTGGGTGACTGTCCAATAACAGCAGAAGAAAGTCTCACTTTCACCCACCTCCAGCAGCCTTTAATGATGTACATTATGATACAAAACCATCCGATATCTGCATCGCACTCAGCAGACACAACACGGTACATTCCCATGTCTGCTACCTGGCAGGAAGTCAAAGGACAGCATGACGGAGTAGATGTCCTTCCTTGTTGCAGACAGAAGGAAAAACAGGGGTACAGACTTCAGTGTGGGTGGATAAGCTGCACTCCAGTGGCTTCAATGTTGTGTGTGAGTCTTTTTTATTGTCTTGCCACACCAACAGCAGATATCTTTATGTGCACAGTGAGTATTAGTGTGTGAGAACGTGTCCGAGCAGTGGAAGGATCTGGTCTGTTTGCCAGCTGGCGTCATGTGTGTCTAATCAAACCCTGGATGGCTGCCTGGGTGCACCTGTACAGGATCCCACATGTCTGGTGACTCACCTTGCATGCCTCAATTTGCACTGAGGGAAGTCCAGCATGAACTAAAGAAACAGTTACATTCTTGCACTTTCTGCATTTTTTTTTCTTCAGATTTTTGAACTGCAGAAACACACATCTCTACTAAAAACACTGGGAATTTCATCATTTAGGCCAGTGTGAACTCCTCTACCAGCATGGATAAGCTACACCCTAGTGGTTCAAATGAGGAATTAGATACAACCTCTTATCTGTGCTGGGGTTTTATTGACTTTCTAGTGCTACAGCTAACATTTATATATATTATTTGGTACATTTGTTAATGCTATGGAATGGTATAAAGTCTCATTTTGTGGATTTTTGAATTTCATACATAGAGAAACACACATCTCCACTAAAAACACTCTAAATTTGATCATTTAGGCCACATTTTCAGGGGCTAATCTGGGCAGCAAAACAGTACGCAATAGTGTGAACTCCTGTACTAGCATGGATGAGCTACACCCTAGTGGTTGAAATGTGGAAGTAGATATAACCTCTCTTTACTGTGGTTGTGTTTTATTGTCTTTCTATACTAAAAGGACTCATTTCTAGTGTAACAGCTAACATTTATATATATTATTGGGAGCATCTTAAACAGTATGATGCCTAATTTTGCAGATTTTTGAATTGCATACATACAGAAACACACATCTCCACTAAAAACACTCCAAATCTGATCATTCAGGCCACATTTTGAAGGGCTAATTTGAGCAACACAGCAGGGCTTAGACACAGAACAGGAGTTAAAGTGTGAACCTCTACTAGCATGGATAAGCTACACCCTAGTGGTTTAAATGAGGAATTAGATATCACCTCTTCTGGTGTTTGCGTTTTATTGTCTTTCTAGTATAGCAGCTAACATTTACATATGTGTGTATACAATAACCATCACTCCTGTGTTCTAATGCTACATTGTGTTAGCTAATGGTGTTGAAAGGTTTATTGATGATTAGAAATCCTATCCTTTGCACAGGATTCTGGGCTAATATACTCAAAAAAAATCCAATTGGAGGTAGTAGGAAGTCCTGATACCTTTGCTATACAACGTACACTACAGGCCAAAAGTTTAGCAGCAACTCTAAGTTTATGTTCACAATGTCTTTCTTAAAAACCAGTATGAATTCTATGGATTCTGGGATGTATTTACTGCATGGTCACACTTTGCTTTCATTGCACCATTTTCCTCAATTCACCTTTAGGTGTGCATTGATGTTACCCAGCGATTGCTGAATAAATGTTAACAAAAGAAAAGAAGGGTTTAATTTTAGGGTTGAGAAGATTTACAAGAGTCACAAATTCAGTGCAAAAGTAAAAAAAAAACAAATTAAACAAATCACAGATTGCATTATTCACTTTAGCTCTTTGGCTTTTGAGTGTTTCCATACAAAAATCCCAATAAATCTCAACTGTGTCCATATCTCTGATAAACCACCACAGAAAGAAACAGCTGAGTAAAGAAACAAGAGTACAGATACAAATGCCTGATAATTACAGTAAAACTGTATTCTGATGAGTGAGTCTTTATATAATAATCATGTTTATTTTGCTGCAAAGTATAGCAATAAAAAGATGATCTTTTTTGTACAAATTTGACCTGGCTTCCAAACTTTTGGCCTGGATTGTATGACATGCTATGTATTGGGACGCACTAAATGTCTTTCTGGTACGATAGTAATAAATCCTGGAACACACCTAAAATCAAATCCAAGATGTAGATTTAAAAATGGTCAGTGGATCCCAGACACATTCTCAGTAGTTGAAGCCCACTGCAGCTGGATATCTATCAAAACAAACACCCAAATATCACCTTCAAACATCTGCGTAGGTAAAACTCTAGGCCCAAGAAAACCTCACATTACTTAGACATTCCCCCCAGCGCCGCAGAATCCACTCACCGCTAACATATTGATACTGAAACATCCTAAAAAGCTTCAAATGGCCTTAATCGAGGCGAGAGGCAGAGGGGAGACGGGGAGAGGAGGGTGGAGGACGGTTTGAGATGAATCCACCAGAAAATGGATCGGCAAAGGCAAATTTATAATATATTTCCTTCTCCGCCGCTCGGCTGGAATTGCTTCTGGGGGGAAATCATAAAGCGGAACGCAAGCCAAGGAATTCCTCCTCCAGCCTCTTTCAGGGGAGACTGATGCCGGCGTTAGTTGGGGCTGACACCTTTCCGAATCGTGTTTTATGTAAATGCAGGTCTCTAAAACAAGTATCCAAGGGTAATATTTGCAGAGGAGATGGCGGAGACGAGCGGGCCTGACGCAGTCCGCTCTCTGCTTCCTGCTAATCTGCTCGATTAATCACATCAGCAGAGGCAGAGATATAAATGCTTCAATCGTGAGATGAAAGCATGATGGATGAGCGAGCTAAGAGGTCCTCTTGCTCTCTTTCTCCCTTCCTTTTTCACTCGCTTCTCTTTCCTCCATCCGGTTTCTTCCTCTATTACTTCAACCTCTACATTTTCTGTCTCTTTTTTATTGATTTGTGATTGTTTCTCTTCGTTGCTTGCTAGATCTTTCTTTCCTGTCTCCCTTTCCTTCCATTTTCTTTCTCTCTGATCCATTTTCTTCTTGTTATATGATGCTGATATTTGCATTATACAGATAGAGTCACGATTGAAACAGTGAGGCTAGAAATGGGTTACAGTTGTCGCTTGAAAGGGTTATTCCGTGAAATATGGCAGCCGCCAGCAGAATTCTTTTTTACATACACACCAGGTGCCAAAATCTTGTTTCGAAATCCAACTTTGAGGCTCAATTTAAGGAATATATCATGGTTTCAATAGCAAAACGGCATCAAGTGAATATGTGTGACATAGAGTCATAGAAGCTGATCTGTTTTCTGATGAGGCGCTACATAAAACTGTTCAAAAAGCATCGTTGTCAAGTTTTCAAGGGTCGTATCAGCATGTAGGACGAAGTTATTGGACAAAAAAACATTTAACACAAGTGACTAATGGCAGTATGATAGTAATATGTGAAAGAAAAACACTCTGTGAAGACACAAAAGGGGTCATTTCTAACAAATCCTTCCATTCTACCTCTTCATAATCAGCTGACTTCTATTGTGAGATAACTTCAGTATATTTCAGGAAGCCGTGTTAAATTCTACCTCCATACTGTGAATGTTTTTTTGAGTCTGTCCCTCGGAGTCTGTCTACAGCACAACATTTAAAAAGCGAGGATAAACTACTTATGTTCAGTTATTGGGTTTGTTGTCTTGCTGGGAGAGAATGCTGCCATCAGTCTCCATGAAGGGTTGTATCAAAGAGACATCCACATGAATGCAGGACCCAAGATTTCCCAGCAGAATATCCCACTGCTGTAAGAAGATCAATGTTATTTACTTCACCTGACAGTGGTTTAAAACTCAGTGTAATTATAGTTCCATGGGTCTCAGCGGGTTGCATGGTCTAAAAAGCCAGTAGCACCATAGATAAGGGTCGCTAGGAAGACAAAACATGGCAAAAATAAACTGAATATTGTTCTGAAAAGATCTTATTAAAGTGTTTTTGATGAGATTAAGAAGATTAATATGATTAAAAAAGAGAAAACTCCACCTGTCTTAATTTTGTAGGCCTTACGCTGCTCAATCGTTTGATTAAAACTATCTACAAATATGTTTTATAGTCCAAGATGGGACCTTTTTACTGTTCTGGCTTTAAAAAGACACAATTAGCATTTGCTGTTTTTCTATTTCTGACTCATCTACAGTAAACTATTCCTCCTGAGGCAAGAATTCTGTGTAGTCCATCAGTATTTGTCTGTCTTTAGTCCGTCGTCCTGCAATAATTGTACATTTATTTCATTTTGTACACAACAGCAGAGATTTTCCGTTAATATTCAGACATTTGTGGGTAATTTTAGTTATTTTTCACAAGTAGTTTATAAGAAGATTATCCATTTAGTCTTTGATATTTGATTAAAATAGTATAAGGACGCGTGTTTATGTGTTGATAAGGTTGGTGTGTTTTTATTTGACGGCCTTCAAGGAGAAAGTGTGTAAAAGCGGCAGCGTCAAACGAAAAGACGGGAAGGTGAGCTGTATCCCAAAGCGGGGCTATAAATTGCCTCCCTTGTTGAACCCAAAGGGCAAAGCTTCATTCCTTCAACAGTTTATCTCCTCCGCCCTTCTCTCCATCTTTACATCCATCCATACATGCATCCGAGGCCCGATCCTTCCTGTGTTAATGGAGGGGATTTTTGTAATTAGCCGTAACGGTAATGAATCACCTGGGCCATCTTCAGGCGTAGCTTCCATCAGGGGGTCTTCTGACATTAAAACACTTCTGTTTTTGCCCTATCTGCAGTCTGCAGGGCTCCCTCATTGTTCCCCTCCTCCCTGTCTTTCTCTTCCTCCTCACGCCTCCTCCTCTTCCTCCCTCCGCCACTCTCCTCATTGCGCCTCCTCCTCACGTCCCTCCGCCCTCCACATTAATCACATGGCAGGGAGAATAAAGCAGAGCATCTGTAATAGTTTAGCGGCGTCACTGAAGGACGGGCAGAGGTCGGCTAGCATCGCGGCTAATGTGTAGACACCCGGGCTGTGTGTGTGTGTGTGTGTGTGTGTGTGTGTGTGTGTGTGTGTGTGTGTGTGTGTGTGTGTGTGTGTGTGTGTGTTTGTGTGTGTATATTAACAGTAATAGATGGCTTGGTGTGGATGCAAGGACAGAACGGGGACATGAGGCGCTAAAAATGGATCGCTACCCGGTGGTCCAACGCACACACACTCACACGCACACACCTATATGCACAAATCTATACATACACACATTGGCATACATGCACACACACATGCATTCGAATGCTACACATGCTAGCATACACACACACACACACACAAACACACACAGGTCAGAAGTGTCCCCCGTGTGGCTGCTCATGCTTCATCTGATCTGGTTTTTAAGGGCATCTTTATCATCTTTTCTGCTATTTTATTGATTGACATTTGCAAATCTTGGCTCACTGGCTATTTATTTTTCACCCACTGCTGGGAACTAGAGGCAGGTCCAACAGAAGACTTGGACTGGCTCTTTTTTTCTTCTTTCTTTTTTACAGGCGGGTTGATTTGTTGTCGCTGCAGAGGTTTTGCGTCACTAAAGTTCCCCTGCTGCCAACAGTTTCTCCTGAGTTAGGCTGCTTGTTTTCTGATCACAAAATGCTCTTTTTTTTCCTTCTTCTTCTTCAACTGAAATGCACTGGAAAGATTCCCCGCTGATTGGCTGCCACACAGCCTCCCACAGTGGCCCCAGAGGGAACACAACTCATGCGTGGATTTTCAACTGCGTCTTTTTCATCAGAATGTTCCCAATCCAAACAAAGAGGACTCCTAATCATCACGGGGCTTTTTTTTGTCTGCTCAATTTTTGATTTCACGGGTGTTGTTTTAACTTTGAAGGACACTTTGTTATTTTCCTAGTTTAGTTTCCACACACACACCCTCAGTGTCTCTCGGCCCTTGTCAACGTTTGTGTTGGAGTCTCTGAACCAGATAAGGAAGTCATTGTGTCTCCTGTAATGAAAAGGCAGGGTGACGGCGCAGATAGGATTTTCAATATCTCGCCGTGCCCGGGTGAAAACACCGCGCACACGCCATAACCTTGAGCACAGCGCACGTCAATCAGTCCAATCCATTCAGGCAACCCCGACTCACCCCCTCGCTCCCCTTGACGGGTGAGATAAACCCAGCCGGTGTCCAGCCTCGGTTTGTATTGACAACTTTTAACAAAGGGGAGATATCGGCTTAGGCCTCGGCGCTGAATGCAGTGCGATCGATAATGAGCTCATAATTTATGAATCCAGCATTTATTGTGAGGAATTTGCATGTTCTCCTCATATCTGCACGGCGCTCCTCCGCAAAACAACCTCTGCAAGGTCAGATAGAGACTTTAGGGAACGTATTTCTGTCCATCTGTTGAACTGCAGGTAGACGAAGAGAGGACGGGACATCAAAGCCAAGCAGAGCTGTCATTTATTACTCCATGAATTGACATTCATCCAAAAAACAATCGATTAACCACAAATGACCACTGGAAAACGATGCTTTCTGCCTAAACAGCAACAGTAAAGGTCTTGACGTCAGTATAGCTGCATGTTGAAGGACGTTGTAAACTCAAGTAAACCACAAGTGCCTCAAAGTTGTACTTAAGTATAGTAACTGAATTGTCATTTTCACTTCATATCATCTGTGTTGTTTGTTTTTAATGTCTAAATCTGTCTGAATTGAATCTGTACTGACCTCACACACAAACACCCACACACACACACAGACATCTGCAAACATGCACACACCTCCAACAGTAACGTCTTTCTCTGGTTCCTAACAGCCTGAGTCTTGGCCTGTGTTGCAGGAGGATGAGACGGGCGAGGGGCGTTTCAGCTTCCCCGGCTACGGCATGGGCCCCACCTGCCTGCAGGCCAAGGACGGCATGGCCATCAAGGGCAACAACAACAACGCTCCGGCTTCGGCCGCGCCCGAGAAGAGCATCGAGGAGATGAAGAAGCTGTTCATCAGTCGGGCCAAGCGCATCGACACGGTGTCCCGCGTGGCCTTCCCGCTCGTCTTCCTCATTTTTAACATTTTCTACTGGATCACGTACAAGATCATCCGCAGCGAGGACATCCACAAGCAGTAGAAGAGGAGGAGGAGGAGGAGGAGGGCGAGAACGGTGCGAAGAGGAGAACGCAGAGAAAGAAAACAGAGAGAGATGACTTCAAGTGGAGATACCATTGGCCCTTTTTGTCCACCACGCCTCCTGCCCTCGTCTTCTTTCTTCACCCTCTTCCTGTTTCGGTCGAGGACAAGTTGCTTTCCGTGGCGGTCAACCTGAGCCCTACTAGATATTATTTAAGATATTCATCGCTTTGTTTTCCCTTTATTCTTCTCTCCCGCCCCGAATCCCGCGCCCTCTTCCCGTCTCTTCACACCTCCTGAATAATCCGGACCAGTGCAATAGCAATGCAGTAAAATGCATGATATATGAATGTGGCAATATATTAAAGAAAAGATGATAAATGAAAAAGTAAAACACAGACTTTTTGCAGGCGCGCCCGACAAACTGTTGTGGGAGTGGACGGACTGGAGCAACAGGAGACGACGAGAGAGTCTTGTAAAAGATCTTGTGTTTGATTTTAGTTTTTTGTGTGGAGACAGATATATAATTCTATATGAAAAAGTGATGTGGGGACGGGGTGGGGGACATGCAAGAGGCATACAGCTGTGTAATATACTCATATATCTATCATAATTAGGGGAGGGGATGTGAACTTTCCAAAGGTGGGCATCTGGAAACGAGGGATTTTTTTCACCAAAAAATAAGGAAGGAAGGAAGGTGGATCGGTGCTTCCATGAAATAAAGCGATGCAAGGATCACGCATTCTATATATCTAGATTTGCTTCAAACGTGTATTGCAAGCACTCGTCAAAGCTTTCCCTCCCTCCCGCTGCCGACACCACGAAACCTTGAACTGCAGAGACACCTGTTGCTGTCAATCACTCAACTGGACAAAAAAAAGAAAACAAAAAAAAAATGAATTAAAAAAAAACACAAAACAACAACAACACTGGACAAACAGTGCTGAAGATCATGAGACAAAATATCTCATTTATCTGTGCTCCTCTACCTGTCCTCGATTTATTTCATGTGGCATTTGTTGTTTTCTTGTTTCGATCGACTTATGTGCCAACCGAACACGTCGCTTGTGGCCGTGCGGCGCTCTGCAGCTCCGAGCTTTTTGTCCGGAGGAAGGGAGGGGGGCGGTTTGATGTCAGTAAACGGCGTCTCCTCACGTGCTTCTTCTGTTTTTTGTTTTTTTTTTTAATTTATCAACTGGAGAAAGAGCCGGACAGAGTGATACGCAGATCCTCGTTTGTTGCTTTCCCCTCGTTGTGTTGGACTGACAGTGAAACATCAACATGTTTACATCTTATTGTGTTTCCTTGCTTTGGCCCCGCCTTAATGTGACACCCAGCAGCTCACCCGCTCCGCGAAACAAAGCTCCAGCTGAGAGGACAAATGTTGTAAATGATCAAAACACCTGCTGTACCTTAATTAACTGTATCTCCACCTCACTCACTTGTCGTAGCTGCGAGCTTCACGGAGCTTCATCGCCGCCCGCAGAGCAGCAGGGTTCATTTGGTCGTAGCCATGTTGATCATTCGGTAGTTGACTCCTAATTAAGCAGATCTTATTTTTTTGTACGCCAGGCTTCTCTATGCAACGAGCAGTATATGCAATTATGAGTTTTTCTTTGCTCCTCCATCTCAAACAGGCCACTTTTTCATGCTTATCTGTAAGAGCAGAGATGATAAATCTGTCCAGGCACTTTTGCCCACTGCATGTATGAGAAAAAAAAAAAAAAAAGAGTATGTTAGTAGAAATCTGCAGGACGCAGATTGAGCCAAACTGAGCCAGGCAGAAGGTGGAGAGGAAGAAAGCAACTCCAGCCGGACGAAGGTGTTTTTCTTTTTATGGTTGTTTCATGTTTTTCCTCCGTCATCTCCTCTCGTCTGCTAACTCAGAAAACCCCAAAGTGCTTCTTTATTTAACAGATGATAGGAATTTACAGAGAGGTTACGACCTGTAGCGAAGAAAAAATATACTTTAAGATTTCTCGTGTTGTTGTTATAGGTGCCCCTGTTCATTCAAAAAGTTTACAGCGTCACAGAGTTCAATATTGTAGTTAATTCTTCCTGAAAGAAATTTGAAAAGATTAGCATCACAGAGCTAGAATTGGGAGGTGACTAGCCTAGCTTAGCATTACTGGCCATGAATAGTGTGAATATGTGTGTTTTAGTTTGAGCACTGACTGAACAAAGGGGAAATAGCATGTAAATTAGTGCTAATGGTTGAGTTTTGCGTTGGTACAACGTGTCTTTATGCTAAGCTAAGCTAATGACCTTCTGATTTCGGCTCTCTAACTCTCAGAAAGAACACAAGTTTCCCAAATTATGATTATAATTTCTTTTAATATAGAGTGATCGATGAGCCATCATTGTATTTTGAGCAAAAACAAAGAGGAGAAACATGGCTCAGTGTATGTTAAATTCAAACCATGAAAAAAAAACATTTCACTAAATATTCCCAACTTGGTTTTGAAGCAAAATCAAAGATGTTTCTATGTTTTTGTCGTGTTTGATGTGGTTGCCTTTTGCTGCTGAGGATGTAACATCACATTCACTTGTGTTCAGGAACCTGCCAGATGCGGTTTTGGTTTTGTCGGATTCATTTTTGAAATGTTATAATATGTACGAAATATTTTTGCATTGAAAAATTTGTGCATTTTCCCTCCACATCCTTGTATTCCTCAACCCCTTCTACCTACAGGATATTTACTGGAAAAACACATTTAGTCCTTGTGTGTTTTTGAAACACTGAGACTTTTTTTGTTTGGTTGAGAAGATGATCATTCTTTGTGTGTGTCAACATGTGCGTATATTGTTTTTTTTATTCCATCCGTCGTGAACTTAAAACTACATTTCGAGACTTTACTTTGTTTCGGAGTGCGTAAGACTGATCCGAAGGGCTATGCCACACACACATGTTCTTCTGTTCACATTCCAGCATGTTTGGACAAGTGGAAGTGCCATAAAAATACAATTTCGACCCAAAAGCTATGCATTTCATTCAGCGAATCATCCCCAAATACAGCGACGTGAAACTTTTCAAGGCCATGATCACCTAGGATGCTTTTTTTTCCCTGTCTTTTAATGACGGCTGAAGTTTGCAGGTGGCATTTAGAATGTGAAACAAGGACGAAGCAAAAACTAGCAAAGTAAGATGTTTCATTTTTCAAGTGATTCTTCCCAGAACTCAACTCTTACACTTCAATGTAGCAAAACATGAGAGAAATCAGCGCAGAAGGTAGCAAAATGCTATTTAGCTGAGCCAGAAATCCCTTTGTTTTTAGAGAAATGTAATGCTAAAATGAGCTTAGTAGTAATGTTGACAGTTTTGATCACATAAGTAGCAGCAATGTAGCAAACTGTGAGTAAATCGGGCATCGTGCTTAGCTGGAAACAAGCAGACATGATGTTTAGCTTGCCTGACAGAAGCTGGATTGGATGGGAATGTGCTGCCAGTGTAGCCGTGAGGCAGATCTCTCTTTACTGGTCCATCTGCATCTGCATGATCTGCACGAGGCTCCTAATCGGGTGTCCTCTCTGGAAAGAAGTCTGCTCAGGACTCGTAGAGATGATATCTTCCAGTTGGCCCCGGGGGTTTTCCCAGGAAACAAGCTGGAAGGATGTCTGAGCAACTCTGCTGTCCCTTTTGCCACCATAATTAGACCACGTGGTTTAAGAAGATGATTGGATGATGGTAATTTTGCTTCCATTTGGCATTTCTTTGTTGGATCAAACTACACTCTTTCTTTGATACAACTCCTCCTGATCTTCAGTTGTCCCAAAAACCAGCTCAGAGGTTATGCTTTAATACTTTCAGTCTAAATTCTTTCCATGCTTTGCTAAAGATCAGGCCTTTCTATTTACTGTATATAACATATCAACCCCACAATGAAGCTTCTTATACAGTCTTAGTTCAAAAAAATGTACCTCTTAGGGTTGAGAGCATCGTGAAACCCAACCTTTTAGTACCAAAGGGCAGCTTGTGAAGCAGTCTCTGTCAGTTTCACTGCAAACGCCTGATTAAAGTGGTTCCTGACTAAATAATGAGCAGATATTGAGTTAACTGTGGAATTGCAAATGATAAACAGTGCCATCTAGAGATCCTGTGGCCAAATAGTAGAAAGCTAGCATGAAATCCTTCAGTGGGGGCATTTCATTCATTCTTCAAAGAGGACAAACTGGAGTGTTGATGTTACGACTCAGCTCATTAGAGAAAAGAAAGATGTTTGTGGTAAATTAGTCACTTATTAACAAAAGAACGATGGCATTAGGGGAAAAAACTAAATGACTGAAGGACTTGTGATTCTTATAGAGTGTTGTTCAAAAAAAAGTACCTCTTAGGGTTTGAGAGCATCGTGAAACCCAACCTTTTTGTACCAAAGGGCAGCTTGTGAAGCAGTCTCTGTCAATTTCATTGCAAACGCATGATTAAAATAGCTCCTGACTAAATAATGAGCGAATATTGAGTTAACCGTGGAATTGCAAATGACAAACAGTGCCATGTGGAGATCCTGTGGGACGTCAGAGTGACATAAATGATGTAAACCAGCTCTGACTGTCTCCATTTGCCTCCTCTCTGATCACGGCCTAAACCCGAGTGAGGAAACCTCCTCAGCAGGCTCAGTCTAATTAGGATGACTCAGTTTTTTTTTTTACCTCGCGTGCCATAAACTTCCGCAACCGTCCAATGAGCCTATTTGCCAACAGCAGTGTCCGTTTCCTCGAGCGTACATACATATCTTCTCGTGCCATATGGGGGTTGAATATGCAACTAAGAAAACGAGGACCTACAAGCATATCATGCATTTATTCAACCACCATTTTCCATGATTCATGACCCCTGTCCTCAGGCGTGGGTGTTGTGTGTATCATAGCCGTGTTAGAGCTCCGTCATCGGCCTCGCATCATTGTATTAATCATTGTTATACTCCGTGGGTCTGGGGAAGGGAGGGCTTCATAACATGAGATAGATACTGGGTTTATATTGCATTACGGTGCGATGCAAACGGACTGAACACCGAACAAGAGGGATGCGTTTTTGGAAGTTTCTAAATCCTTAGGTTCTGAACTGGATTTTAAAGTAGCATGGTTTGATTTGTCGATGATTAATGATTCTCTTGGTTTTTCGGGGGGTTTTGTTTGATTCCCTTGTATTTTATTGTATGTATTGTACAATCCGACGCCCTGAGGGAGAAGGAAAAATACAGTGACTCCTGAATTGCTGTGAACTAAAGGAAACATTGTTATTTATTATTACTATTATTATTATTATTATTATTATTATTATTGATTTATTTATTTTCTTTGCACAAGTTGGAATGGCCTTAATTTTGCTTTTACTTGCTTCTATTGTGTATTGGCACAAAGTGCACCTGTTTAATTTGCAGAATTTACGATGCTCATTGCGACGCTTATAATCTGAGAGTGCACATCAAAGCAGGATGAAAAAAAATACTACAAGAAAAGTTCAGCAAATCCTTTTTATTTTTCATTAATCTGAGAAACAATATTTTGCATGAATATAAAAACAATGGCAGATATTTTGGCTTGTACAAAAAATGTGAAGCAATTTGAAGAGAAAAAAAAGAATGTACTGTTTCTGCTGTATCTGTATATATCTAAATATTTATTGAAATATGTCATACTACTAATTCTATTAACGATTAAAGGTTTTCTGAACAAAAATCTCTTTACCTGTTTTTGAACATTGTCAAGGTTGTTGGAGTTGGATCTTCTGCTTTCTGTTACTCGACTCAAGGATCTGTGTAATCATGAAAGAAAAAGTATTAAAAATTGCAAATAAATCCCTGCAGTAGGGTGTATTTATTGTCTGGCATCCTTGTGAGCGGCAGATTTTCAAATCTCATGCTTTCCTAATGTCATTGTGCTCTTTATTCTGCCTTCGACTTACCTAAAGCGTGACCTGTACAGCGTTAACTGACACCAAAACTTGACTCAAAAGTCAGTGTTTCATAAAAATGAATGTGACAGCTGCCCAAAGTAGTTCCTTCAACTTTTTTATTGCTTATTTCCATTATTCTTTTATTAAAAGTGTCTCCTCTCGAGAAGTTTCTTATTGTAAAACCTCCTCACAACTTTTTTTACAGGACAAAAGCTAGTAGCTTGAAGCTTGCAGCAGAGTTGGAAAAGCTTCGTTTTTTGGGTTATTTTTAGCCACAAATCAAACTGACCTGCAAACAACGCACATATACACTACTGTTCAAAAGTTTGGGGTCACCCCAGACAATTTCATGTTTTCCATGAAAACTCACTTTTATTCATGTGCTAACATAGTTGCACAAGGGTTTTCTAATGGTCTGTGTATATTTTGGCAATTGTATTTTCCGTTCTGAAACGGGTATTGAACAACAAAAAACGAGTGGTTATTTGTTTTTCGCTTTAAAATACAAAAAATAAAATTGAAATACAAGGCGTTTTTCCTTTTCATGATCAAAAAGGGATATACGAAATTTTAAAAATGCTTTGATTTTCATTTTATATTCAGATTAACAAAAAAATAAAATCAGTAAGAGACAGAAACGAAAAAGGTCCGTTTTTTCATTTTCTGAGACCGGAAGTGGTCATCAGCAAGTGTGGAGCCAAACGACAACAAGATTCTCAGAGGGCGGAGCCAGAGAGCAGTGACTGGTCAGACTGACTGAGAGCCAGAGAGCAGTGATTGGTCAGACCACAGATATCGATAGAAGACAGCGGCTAGCGGATCTAGTCTGCTATATGTATCCATGGTCTGTACGTCTGGTAGCATCTCTGGCTGTTGTTGACCTTGTTTTTGGAGTAAATCACGGTAAGAAGATAAATACTTCTAACCAGTAGCGTTGTTTTGTTGTACGTTAAGTCAGCGACTTGTGAAGAGTTGTGTTTTGTCGTGTTTGAGCAGTTGGTCCGGACGCGTTAGCTAGCTAAGCGGCTAAGTTAGCTAGCGGGCTAATTAACACAGGTGGCTAACTTACCGCTGAACACCTGTGTTAGTTGCTGCCGCAGCTGGTTTGAATTAAACCGCGCTGAATCTCCGTAATTTCGTTAAATTCTTTCTCTCTTCCACTGCTCAAGTTCAATCCAGTATATAAAGTGATATTAATAGTGAATAAACTAACAACCAGCCATTGTATTTATTTATTATTGCATGTATTTTTAGTAAAACATGAGTTGAAACATCCTACTTTTGGATCTAGAACTGCACAAGCCGTTCATTTTCAGTCACCTGACGAGTTAAACTCCCCTTTCTATGTGAGGTTGAAGCAGAAAGTCTGAGTTAACAAAGAACGTTGTTTATAATTTGCAATACCTGTTATCTCTGACTGAGGCTTTAGTTTTTGTTGAGCTGATTTACACGTAGAAACTTTGTTCAGGAAGATTTCTCAATAGCTCAGAGGACAGGCTGCTTTTTACACAACCTTGTAAGAGAATGTCTGCCAATGCTTTCAGCAGAATTTAGAAACACAACACTTCCTAAACAGATTTTTTTTGAGGCTGTGAGGTTGAACGTTTGACAGTATATCAGTGTGTTTGTTTGTGGTCTTTCTGTTTCTAGGTGGAAGCTGAATTAGTGAGGATGACTCCTGCTCCTGTCATCTCTAAGCTCCTCACACATCTTTACCTGCACATGAGGAAAATCACTCCTGTAGAATGCAGGTATGTTTGTCATTATTATAAAAAGATGTTGCCTGGTGACCTGTCAGAAACCCATTATACAGAGTCAGCCAAAATAATGTTTACACACATCAGGAAAAGAAAAACTTGTATAAATATTTCAGTACCAAATGTATTCAGACATCACAAGATTAATAAAAGTTATCTTTGGCCTCTACAATTCCAAGAGGTACTCAAAGTGGAGGCCACTGGCTTCCAGACATTTCTGTTGTGTTGTAGACGTCACTTGTTGATGCTCCATTCATGAGGGTAGCGCCATCTGTTGGGAAAACATCGTAGAACAGGACACAGAGTTATCGTGATTTGATCAAACTTAGAAAGAGGAATCTATATGTATAGAAGTACTTATACACATGAAATATTTATAAAAGTTTTTCTTTTCCTGATGTGTGTTTACATTATTTTGACTGACTCTGACTCTGTGAACTTAATGACAACAAAACTGTCATTTAATTGTTGCTCTGAAAGCTTCTTTAGTGAAAACCAGCTGGTGTTCTGCTTTGAAACAAACTGCTGTTGAAGTCTGTGTTTTTAGGTTCAACCCCACAGTTTCTGAATGAACTGATAGTTGTTTTTTCCTGATCAATGTGGACGTTGTAATTGATGGTAACATTTACTGATCATATTATCAGCATGACAATATAACAGTAGAACATTCTGACCACCTGACTAATACTGTGTTGGTCCCTTTATGCTGCTAAAACTCCTCTGACCCAGTGGTTCATCAGAACCTCTGGGGATCCTGTGGATTCTGTGGATCCTGTGGGTTGCAGGGTGGGTCCTACCTAGACCAGGCTGATCCTGGACCATCCCACAGATGCTCAATCAGATGTGGATGTGGGGAGTGTGGAACCCAGGTGAACAGCTGAGCTCTGTCGTGTTCCTCGGACCACTCCTGAGCAGTTTTAGTTTGTCCTGCTGAGGGTGGCAGCTGGCATCAAGGACTGCTGTTGCCATGGAGACTAAGGGGTTGTTTGTCCTGCAGTGTGTAGGTGGTGGTACATGTCAAACATCCACATGAATGTCAAGGTTTCCCAGCAGAACGTTGCATTAGAACAAGATGATGGATGTTGTTCTCTTCAGATGTCAGTGGTCAGAATGTTGGATCTCTCTGCCTTTATTCTGACATCCAGAGTTATATAAAAGTGGAGTATGTGTGCAGTGCAGAAGAGATTTACTTTATTGGATGCAGTTTTTTCTCCAACAGCTACTGAATGTTCCTGTGGTTCCCTCAAGGCTACAGGAGGAGTCCTACGAGGACGAGCCGGTCCACCTGATGGCGGCCAGTCGCTGCGGTTCAAAGGCAACACCGACTACGTGGACTTCTACTGAACCACACGGAGGCCTTCAAACCAGACCAACAAGTTCAGCGACTCCCCGACTCGTGGGTCTGAGGACGCCGCCGAGCCTCGGCCCAGCCGGCCGCCCGTCTGTGGGTGTTTGAGTGCTGAGAGGTTTGTGGATGCATGTGAACGTTCTGTGTTGAAACAGCAGCTTTGGACTCAGTAACGCCGGGAAAAACCAAGAGCTCCTTTATTTGTGACTTCCACTAAAAAAACTGATGAAAATAAGTTTGCCAGGGTTCTGACTGATAACAGATTATTAAATAATGAAAATAATCCTTTAAATATTCCTTTAAACAATCCTTTTAGGTCTACATTTCCTTTACACTGACTTCTTGGTATATGTACAATTATTTTGGGTGGGATATACCATTAACCCCAATGTTCAAGGGTTCTTCTGGGAATATACCATTAAACCAACCTTTTAGGTAAACGTTCCAGGATGTTGGGTAGAATATACCATCAGATCAACATTTTAGGTCTACATTGGAAGATTTTAGAGTAGAATATTACTCCAAACCATCCTTTAGGTCTACATTTAAGGTGGAATACTCCTTTACACCAAGATTTTTTGGTCTACATTGAAGGTTTTTAGGTGGAATATTCCTTTGAATGAACTTTTTAAGTTTATGTTCAAGGATGTTGAGTGGAATATACCATCAGACCAACCTCCAAGGTCTACAGTAGTGAATTTTAGGTGGAATATACCATTAAACTCACCTTTTAGGTCTACATTGGAGGATTTTAGGTGGAATTTTCTTCCAAACCATCTTTTAGTCTACATTTAAGGATGTTTAGGATGGTATATTCTTCCAAACCAACTTCTCAGGTCTATGTTTCAGGTGGAATATTCCTCCATAGTAACTTTTTTGGTCTACATTGAAGCATTTTTTCTAAACCACCCTTTCAGGTCTATATTTGAGGTTTTAGGCGGAATATTCCTTTTAACCAGCCCGTCAGATCTCTCTGAGGATTCTGGAAGGAATACTCGGTTAAAGCAACATTTTAGGTGCATGTCCAAGGATCTTTGGTGGAATGTTCCTTTAAGGTGGATATGTGAGGACCTTGTAGGTGGAATACTTCCTGAAACCAACCTTTTAGGTCAACATTCAAAGATTTACGGTGGAATATTCCTTTAAACCAACCTAAATTTCATGTTTTGATCATTATCAAGTGAGAAACCTCAATCCAGAATCCTCATAATGACGTTTGAGATTTATGCTGCTGTTATTTGTTTAGTCCAGACTAAATGACAGAAATCCACAACTGTAATTTTATTTCAGGACTCTGTTATTAAATGTCAAAACAATCCATGTGACTCTAAAAACTCAACAGCTTTACAAACTCTAAGATTAAACTCTCCACAAGGATCCAAAATAAGTTGGACTTCTACATGAGAGCTTTAATTATTCTTCATCTACTTCCTGAAAAGTTTGGTCAATAAAAAAGACAAAAACTAATATTTTCAGCTGAACTAAAGACAGACTTTGTGATTTTTCTGCTCACATGTTGTGTTGTTGTAAACTTCCTCTTTCAAATAAATATCCTCCTAACCCCCTGGAAACCAGCGTTTGTCCTGTTTTTGTGTTGCTCCTCTGCAACCCTAGACAGCCGGGTCCTAATGTTTTTTGAGCAACACACCATACTATGACGTTTTTACAATGATGGTTCTACTATGGAACCAGTTTGACATGTTCAGGCGTTCTTTGTGTGAAAACTCAGAGATTTCAGGGATCAGAAGGTGGTTTTCAACTTTGTTAACTTTCTGCTTCAACTTTAAACTAAATTTCCTTCACTAACCCAGCCCTCTGGACTTCCAGGAAGCTGTGTTCCTATTGGCTGTCCAGGTGGCTGCTTGGTGTTATCAGGAACACCTGAGCAGCTCAGTGTCTTCCTGCTTTGTTTAGCTGCAGCCAAACATTTCCTCTGCTTCTCTTCACCACTGATCTGGGTTTGGCTCCGTTGCTTTAGTTTGTTCTTTAGGCGTTGGCTTGCAGCTTCCAGCAGTAAAATCGTCTTTAATGTGTTTCTTGGTGTGTTTTAGGGCTTTGTACTGGATAGTTGTCTTGGTAAATATGGTTCTTTAGCCACAGTTAGCACATGGTGCTAATGTGTGCAGTGATTAGTGGATTTGGTACAGCTGAGTTGTGTCTTTGTCTTGGCTGTAGTGAGTCTTTAGAGGTTTTTGGTCAGACACATTCTGTATTCTTGTTTGTGAACCAGCGTTGGTTGTCCAGAAGGTAAGAGTTCCTGTCCTGATTCTCTGTTCTCAGAGGTTCTCTGGTAGGCTGCAGGAGACTTTAGCGTTTGGGTTGTGCTAGTTTGGTTTTTGTACGGTTTCATTTGGACGACTATCTTGAGGCCCCTCCATGTGGTTTAGTGAGGTTTTCTGGAACAGTTCTACAAAGCAACCTGCAGCAGAAGAGACTTTGAGAGTTTTTAGGAAGTTCTGGAGAGCAGACTTTAGAGCAGCAGAAACATTTGTCAGCAGTTTGAGCAGGAGAAGGTGAGCTTCAGAGTAGAAATGAGATGGAAACCTTCTTGACCCGTGTGGTGAGGTCCTGTACCAAGAGTTTGAGCAGGTTGTGAAGAGTCTGTAGTTCTTTAGTCTGAAAGCACAAGAAGAGTCGACTCCTTAAAGGAGAAAACAGGAGATATTGTTGCTTCTTCTGTCGCTCTACAGTTTCCTTGGACTGAATATCAAGTTTATATTTTAAATGATTTACCATGTGAGCCCAAGAAGACTTCAATAAACTCCCTCCATCCCCTGGACACAATATATTTTATTACCATGTTAAATCTTTTTTTTAAAATATGTTTTTGAGTTTTAATCATAGTTTTAGCGTAGTTTTTTCTCTTTGCTCGTTTAGTTTTGTAATCTATGTGAAAGGTGCTAAACAAATAAAGCTGAATTGATCAAATGAATAATTGACTAACTCATGATTGTGACAACAGAAGTATTTTCATTGTGATTTATGGGTTTGTTTAATTTTTAAGGTTGGGGTTAAAATCTTGACAGAAAAAAAAGATTAAAGAAATTAACTACATTAAAAAAGCAATTAAATCAGGAAAAAAAGCATTTAATACAATAAAACTTTTAAAAAGAAAATTAAACAAATGCAATTAAATTATATTAAACAGACAGAATATTTAATTAGATAATTAAACAGAAGATACAAAACATGTAATTCTTACATTAAACAAAATTCTTAAAAATATTAAACATTGAAGATTAAATATTTCAAACATTTGAAAAATACAATTAAACAAGAAGAATATTAAATATTTAAAAGAAATTCAAAACATTTAATCAGATTATTAAACCTTTAAAAAGACAAAACATTTAATTAAAAAATTCAATGTTTAATTTGAAAATTAAATCTTAAAGACAATAAAACTTTAAGTAGGAATTAAACAGAAAATACAATGAATCATTTAAAAAGAAAATTAAACATTAAAAGGTGGTAAAACATTTAAAAAGAAAAACCTTAAAGATTTAATCGAAAAATTAAACATTGGGAAAGAAAAGGAAATTTTTCAAACATTTGTAAAAACAATTAGACATTAAAAAGACAAAACATTTCTAAATCAAATCAGACATTAGAAAAGAATAAAAGGTGAGAAAAGAGCAAAACTAAACATTTAAGAAGAATCAAACTAAAGACAAAACATTTGAAAAGACACCAGTTAAACTTTAGAAGATCAAATTAAACAGAAGAGACAATAAAATGATGAAAAAGAGCAAAAACAGATGAGTCTTAAAGCCTTTTCTAATCTGAAATGAAAACATCAAGTTGTTTCTTCAAACATTTCATATGGCACGTTTTTACATGTTGAAAAATCGTATTTTTTTTAAAACCTTTACATTATTTTTTAAAAAATGCGATTTTTCAACATGTAAAAACGTGCCATATGATGACATAATGTAAAGGAGGCCATGAAAAACACTATGGGAATGTTTTCTTTAACATCTGTAAACAAAACAAAAACTTATCAACAAAGTTTTCTGTTAGAGTTTGTGTTCTTTTAAGTTTAACTCCAAGATTTTAAATACTGTCATTTACTGCAAATGAATATCTACTCCAAATGTCTCACTAATAATCATTATCAGCCTGAAAAACCCACAAAACACCCCTCTCTACTCGACGACACTTAGTACAGTCCGGTTCCCCCTTCTATAAATCTGCTTGGAATCTTCCACTTCCTGTTTGTCAAAGTGGCCTTCTACCTGGACAGGTTTTGTTGGAGCTCATGCATCAAACATTTTGGGTAACTGCACTTTAATATGGATGGATGACACTGAATTAGAGTCTATTTTAATGAGACTGAGTTAAGATGTGTAGCTCTGTCATTAAATAGGAAATTATTTCTCAGAATTCACAGAGAAAAGTCTGAAATGTTTGCTAGGTTAGCGTCCCACATGTTCTTTGGCTCAGCTAAAGCTAACTCTCTCCAACTTCTGGATCTCTTGAGTTGCTTGTTGTTAAAATATCTTGCTAGAGGTGCTGAAGCTCAGAAAGTCTGAGATGTTTGTTCAAAATAAGCTCATTCTCAAGTCTGATCTGAACTGTCCTCTTTTGTTTGAACTTTCCCTAAACTTAGGAGTTAATGACAGAGCAGCACATCCAGACTCAGTCTCATTTATGTAGAGATTAAACTTCAGTGTCATTCATTGATGTTAAAGTGCAGTTTTTCAAATGTTTGTTGCACATGCTCCCGACCAAACCAGTCCAGGTGGAAGACGATGTGAAGAGAAAGCTCCAGAGGATGAATATCACACATTTACGTTGGAAATAAATGTCCTTTAATTAGACATTGTCATGCAAAAGTTGGATTTCCCTTTAATGATGTTCAAATCTTTGTTGAGTGTTTTGTTGATGTTGGTTTCTAAATGTTTTCTGACACTCGGCCCCAAAGATTAAAACCTTTTACGGCTCACAAGCTGCAACAATTCACACATTATCAACTATCTTTCTGACTAAACTAAGATAAAAAGTGAAAAACTGCCTGATTCCTGCATCATGAATGTAAATCTTTTTGGTTTTTATGACAGTAAACTGAATATATTTGGGTTTGACATTTTATAAACCAAAACAAGAAATGAATTACTGGAGAAAACAATCAACAGATTAATGGACAAAGAAAATGTGTTTTCCAACATATATGGCTGAATTACTCCAACATTACAAGATACATACAATTTGAATTCAATTTTATTTATATAACGCCAATTACAGGTCAAATTGTCTCAAGACACTTTATTTTTATATTTTTTGTCATATTTAAAATATGACAAAGTAAGAAATTTAAACCTCTTGACTAATCCAATTTATTTTTTGGTTTTTAAGAGACTAATGGACAATTAAAATAATTTTCTCCACTAAAACTAATAAACATGAGGTCAAATAGAAGGAAGCGTTTTAAATACTGCAGTCCCACGACGACAAGAATAAAGTTTGTCAACAAAAACTATATCTGCTGGTGGATTCCATTAAAGTCCTAATAAATGATAATAAAGTGTGATACTAAAGGTTTGTGGTGCTAAAAATCTCCAAGTAAAGATATCAAGTTGAACATCTGGATGGAGGTTGATAAAAGTTGACGTCCCTTCATTTCTCTGGAGCGACTCCATGGATTTTATGGATGGTGGTTAAAGACCTGCTCTTCTAGTGGTCTTCCTTCTAGTCGCTGTAAAAAGTCAGTCCATCCTGGCCGACTTCAACACCTCTTCATGACAACTTGTTCTGCGTCCGACCTGGTGGAAACTCCAGAAACTCGGGAAAACCTGTGGAGAACCGTGGAGACTCGAAGAACTCGTGGAGACTCGAAAACTCGTCGGGCGGGGGAAGGTGTGGTGGGGGAGTCTGGGTGGAGTCAGGGCGGAGAGTAGGCGGGGAGGTGGGTGGAGTAGAGGGCGGGAGGCCACCACCCACCTCCCCGCCTACTCTCCGCCCTGACTCCACCCAGACTCCGCCTTGGCTCCGCCCATGTGGTGACATCACCAACTACGATGTCAAAGGGAGGACGAATTTATTTCTTTTTATATGATCTGTAGCTCAGTGAGTTAAGGATTTGCCTATGGAGCTGCAGGTCGCCGGTTCAAGACCAGACACTTCTTAAATTTTCTCAAAATTCTGACAAAGACAAAGAAAGAAAACTGCCGCTGGCCGGTCTTGAACCGGCGACCTTCCAATCTGTAGTCTATCCTCTTATCCTCCTGAGCTACTCGCTCAGATACTAATTTTAGTTTTTTTTTGCGCATTTATCATCTATTTTTTGTCGTTTTCGAGTTTTTTTTTTTACTTTCTCTTTTCTCGCCCGTTTTTCTCAGGAGGTGGGACTTCAGCCTGTGCTGGAGGGTGGAACCCTCAGTTCCAAGACTTTCCAAAGCCTCCACACCTCCCGAGTCCTCAGGACCTGAGCTTTCACACAGTCTGAGGGCTGAAATTTTCTAAGTCCCACAGTAGTTCTCTGTTAGATTGAACCTTCAGACAGTCCAAGGACTGAAATCTTCTAAGTTCCTGAGTAGTTCTCTGTTAGTTTGAACCTTCAGACAGTCTGAGGGCTGAAATTTTAAAAGTTTCTCAGTACTTCTCTGTTAGTTTGAACTTTCTGGTTAACAGAAGCCTTAAAACTTGTGACCATGAGTCTTGATTTCACATTTAGACCATCCATCTGAGTTCTTCTCAGACCTTCACCTGTGGGTTTTTTAGAAATCCTCAACAAACTTTGATTCTCTTCACTGAACAGTAAAGTTTGTGGAGATCAGAAGGTAACATTAGTTTGATCGATGCCTTCAACTACTAGTAGACTTTATCTGGAAAGCAGTTTTCTGAAATGAGTTCTTAGTAAATCTGTCCACAATCAAACCAAGAACATAGAAAGAGGAAATGTTTGAAGAAACAACTTGATGTTTTCATTTCAGACTAGAAAACGCTTTAAGACCTTTATCTGTTTTTGCTCTTTTTGATCGTTTTATTGTCTCTTCTGTTTAATTTGATCTTCTAAAGTTTAACTGGTGTCTTTTCAAATGTTTTGTCTTTAGTTTGATTCTTCTTAAATGTTTAGTTTTGCTCTTTTCTCACCTTTTATTCTTTTCTAATGTCTGATTTGATTTAGAAATGTTTTGTCTTTTTAATGTTTGTTTGTGGTTTTTTCAAATGTTTTATTGGCTTGTTTGAAAAATTTCCTTTTCTTTTCCAATGTTTAAGTTTTTTGATTAAATATTTATTCAAGTTTTTTTTTAATGTTTTACCACCTTTTAATGTTTAATTTTCTTTTTAAATGCTTCATTGTATTTTCTGTTTAATTCCTATTTAAATTTTCTAGTAAAACATTTAAATTTTTAATTAAATGTTTTGTTTTTTTAAAGGTTTAATAATCTGTTTAAATGGTTTGTATTTTTTAAAATGTTTAATAAACTTCTTGTTTAATTGTGTTTTTTACATGTTTGATTATCTAAAACATTTCATCTTTAATGTTTAATATTTTTGTTTAAAAATTTGTTTAATTTCATATTTACATGTTTTGTATCTTCTGTTTAATTAATTAAATATTTTGTCTGTTCAATATAATTTAATTGTATTTAATGTTTAATTTTCTTTTTTAAAGTTTTTATTAAATGCCTTTTTCCTTTGATTTAATTGCTTTTTTTAATGTAGATTATTTCTTTAATCATTTTATTCTGTCAAGATTTTAACCCCAACCTTAAAAATGAAACAAACCCTTAAATCACAATGAAAATACTTCTGTTGTCACAATCATGAGTTAGTCAATAATTCAGTTTATCAATTCAACTTTATTTGTTTAGCACCTTTCACACAGATGACAAAACTAAACAAGCAAAGAGAAAAAACTGCCAGAACTATGATTAAAACTCAAAAACATATTTTAAAAAAAGATTTAACATGGTAATAAAATGTGTTGTGTTCAGGGGATGGAGGGAGTTTATTGAAGTCTTCTTGGACTCACATGGGAAATCATTTAAGATATAAACTTGATATTCAGTCTAAGGAAACTGGAAACTGCAGAGAGACAGAAGAACCAACAATATCTCCTGTTTTCTCCTTTAATGAGTCGACTCTTCTTGTGCTTTCAGACCAAAGAACTACAGACTCTTCACAACCTGCTCAAACTCTTGGTACAGGACCTCACCACACGGGTCAAGAAGGTTTCCGTCTCATTTCTACTCTGAAGCTCACCTTCTCCTGCTCAAACTGCTGACAAATGTTTCTGCTGCTCTAAAGTCTGGTCTCCAGAACTTCCTAAAAACTCTCAAAGTCTCTTCTGCTGCAGGTTGCTTTGTAGAACTGTTCCAGAAAACCTCACTAAACCACATGGAGGGGCCTCAAGATAGTCGTCCAAATGAAACCGTACAAAAACCAAACTAGCACAACCCAAACACTAAAGTCTCCTGCAGCCTACCAGAGAACCTCTGAGAACAGAGAATCAGGACAGGAACTCTTACCTTCTGGACAACCAACGCTGGTTCACAAACAAGAATACAGAATGTGTCTGACCAAAAACCTCTGAAGACTCACTACAGCCAAGATAAAGACACAACTCAGCTGCACCAAATCCACTAATCACTGCACACATTAGCACCATGTGCTAACTGTGGCTAAAGAACCACATTTACCAAGACAACTATCCAGTACAAAGCCCTAAAACACACCAAGAAACACATTAAAGACGATTTTACTGCTGGAAGCTGCAAGCCAACGCCTAAAGAACAAACTAAAGCAACGGAGCCAAACCCGGTTCAGTGGTGAAGAGAAGCAGAGGAAATGTTTGTCTGCAGCTAAATAAAGCAGGAAGACACTGAGCTGCTCAGGTGTTCCTGATAACACCAAGCAGCCACCTGGACAGCCAATAGGACAGCCATAGCACAGCTTCCTGGAAGTCCAGAGGGCTGGCTTAGTGAAGGAAATTTAGTTTAAAGTTGAAGCAGAAAGTTAACAAAGACAGTGGAAAACCACCTTCTGATCCCTGAAATCTCTGAGTTTTCACACAAAGAACGCCTGAACATGTCATGTTATTTTAGAAAACAAACCAACTTGGAGGCATTTGTTCACATGTGGCTGAAAAGGAGGCCGTCCAGTCAGATTGGAGGTCTTCACTCTGTAGGTTGTTTGTTGGGTGAGACTCTTGGACCTCCATCAGCTGACATGGATGTTTGATGGTCTTCCTCTCTAGTGCCAGATGATTCATCCATGAATTCAGCAGCTACAGGCTGAAATGAAGCTCATGCTGCCGTGATTGAATTCCTGTTCCAGATCAAATGTTCAGAGCTCACCTTGAATGCAGCTGTCTGCTGTCTGATAGTTTTTCTCATTCTAGTCTTCAATAAAGTCTTTTTCCTCATGTCAGGATGTGGTGAGACTCTTTCTCAATCTCTGCAGACGTCCCTCATTGTGCATCGCATTTTTTTTCGACATAGTCGAAAAATGTCATTTTCAACATGTTGTAAAAACGTGCCATATGATGAAATAATGTAAAGGAGGCCGTGAAAAACACTCCAGAAAGGTTTTCTTTCAAAAAAAAATCATCATGAATTTTGGCGCAAAAAAACGCCATAGTGTACTATGTCCAGAAAAAAAATGCGACTTTTTCAACATGTTGTGAAAACATGCCATATGATGAAATAATGTAAAGGAGGCCGTGAAAAACACTCCAGAAAGGTTTTCTTTCAAAAAAAAATCATCATGAATTTTGGCGCAAAAAAAACGCCTTACTATACTATGTCGAAAAAAAATGCGACTTTTCAAACATGTTGTAAAAACGTGCCATATGATGAAATAATGTAAAGCAGGCTGTGAAAAACACTCCA